>OX381691.1:0-1200000 GCA_947462355.1 Caradrina kadenii | reverse complement strand
TGGAGCGACTGCCTATCTGACCTCCACAACCCAGTAACTGGGCAACATGATACCTCTTGGTTAGACTGGTTGTCAGATTTCCTGGCTTCTGAGTATCTGTAAACTAAGAATTTGAATTATGGCATCATAAAATTCCAACGCATCGCTGTTAACTGATATTTTTACACACATTACTTACCATCACGCCTGTATTCCCCGAAGGGTTAGGCACAGGTGCACCAATGTACACCCACAGTTCGCCGGTATGTTTTTAGGTCTCATGTAATAGGGAGCGAGCCTATTGCCATTTACCGGGCACAAATCCAAACTCCGAGCTGCTATTGAGAATTTCATGGTAAAACCCAATAACACTTTGCTAGACCTGGGAATCGAACCCAAGACCTCTAGCGTAGCAGTCGCGCTTAGAGCCACTAGGCTAAAGAGGCAGTTATTTTATGTTTAGATTTATATTTCGTTGGATGACAAACAAACTGATGGCTCACCTAATTTACGTGGTCACCACTGCCTATAGACATCTGCAATACCAGAGGCCTTGCAAATGTGTTGCCATCCCAGAGACAAAGTTGAAATGACTCATGGACCTGTAATTACACCGGCACCCATATCCTTCAAACCGGAACACAGCAACGTTGCTTTGTAAAATTGGGTATGGTTACCACCATACTACGCAAGGAGCTCTCTTTAGCTCCTTCTCAAAGAGCTCTACTACCACTAAACAATAATTTATTACAAAAATAAGGTATTAATAAAAATACAAAAAAAAGGAAATTAAGTAACAAACACGTTCCTAGTATTGGAACCCTGTCTAATTAATAACTTTATTTTATTATTTGTTGTTAAAGCGGCCGGTTAATAAGGTTCTGTGTGGCAGTCTTTGGGTAGGGAACCCTAAAAAAATATTTCGCGAACAGGTGAATCGTCCCTCAAAATACTACGGTTGAAATAAACTATAGATGAAATTGATTATCTTCGAAATTTTTTATCATTTTATAATCTATCAAGCTTATTAAGACTTTAACTAAACCGCTAAAAGTTGAAATTTTATTGGACATTTCTGAATGAAATTGCCAATCTGTTTGCGTCTCTAAAACGTCGATCACAGAGTTGAAAATTGTGTAACAGTATAAACATTTTGTTGCCAATTTCTCTTAATAGAGTGATTCGATTTATTTCATGCTGGTTTAGATTTTCGTCTCGATATTATATTAGGTACCTATTTTAAAAGCAAAAAACTGATATAGTTTTAAATTTAATTAAAAAATAGAGCAATTCATGAAGATTTTGTAAGACTAGTGTTGTAAGAAACTAGAATTATTGACAAATTAAAAATCATGATTTTCAATCTTACTTAATCTTAAATGTATACAAAATATTTATTTTTATTAAATACAAAAAATTGAAATAGACATACCATCACGCCTGTATTCCCCGAAAGGTTATGCAGAGGTGTATCAATGTACACCCACAGTTCACCGGTATGTTTAGGTCCCATGTAAAAGGGGGCAAGCCTATTGCCATTAACCAAAAAATAATAAAAAAAAACAAAAAAATATCTTTTTTTTAGTGCGACAACTCAATTTTTTTAATTACTACAATAAAGCGTGGCGACGAGTCGCCTTGGCATGCGTCGCCATGCCAGCAATCAATTTTACGTGCGGCTATAGATGGCTCACATCAAGAAACAAAAAACCTAACTTAAACGTGGACAAAGTCGCGGGCAGAAGTTAGTTAGAAATATAACCAAACTAGTTAACTCTATACGAAAACAATAAATGAGGCAATATCAATTATCTTAATTATGACAATGCCATTTAAAACAGTAAATAACTTCAGTTTTTACGCAAATCTTACAGAGTACAACCACCGCTCACTACGCCACGGTGATTTATTTACGCTCGCAATGCTATGATGGCCAGCAATCAACGAAAATGAGGCAATCAGATCAAAGATCAATGGAAGAACTTGCCACATCACTGTTAGATGTAGTAAAACCACTAGTATAGTAAATAAGTCGTGACCACTAACGTCAACTTCATTTTTGGGTTTACTTCTGGATTTTTTGGGTCACCGACGGTGCACGCAATTGGTCCATTAGTCCGACCGATCGCATTGTATCAGCACTTAGGTCGCCTACCTAAATCGCGTAAAGTAGCCGCCACGAGTCGTGAGCACAAACGTTAAGTACATATCATTATTAAATAACAGATGAAGGGTATATTTTTCTTATATAGGATCTCAGACCATGTTTGGTCTAAGGTCGGAATAATACAAAACAACAAACAGAACCAAAGCCGCCGACTTCCAAAGCCAAAGTTATTTTCGATTTTTTAGTTTTTAAGGGTTCCGTACCCGAAGGGTAAATCGGGACCCTATTACTAAGACTTTGCTGTCCGTCCGTCTGTCTGTCTGTCCGTCTGACACCAGGCTGTATCTCATGAACCGTGATACATACACGAAATTTTTATACGTCACGTATTTATGTTGCCGCTATAACAATAAATTCTAAAACATAGAAATAAATAAATATTTAAGGGGGCTCCCGTACATAAACGTGATTTTTTTGCTCGATATTGATAACGGCAACAGGTAGGCGCTTGAAATATTCTCGGAATATTTAGTTAAATATTCACTTTAAAAATAGCAAAATAGTAATTTTAAGCAATAGCCCACCAGATACAACACCCGTCTGGTCGGAGGATCCTCCCTTTTCTATAGAGGATGAGAGACTTTACACACTGTTTCTCATTCCTCCAAAAGTGTTATTGGGTTTTTCTATGAAAATCTCACTAGCAGCTCGGATTTAGGATGTGCGCCCGGTTAATGGCAATGGGACCTAAACATACCGGCGAACTGTGGGTGTACGTTGGTACACCTCTGCCTAACCGTTCGGGGAATGAAGGCGAATTGGTATGTTTTAAAAATAAATCATCAAATTAAAATAAAACCCTAGAAAACCCCTAACCCCAAATAACCCTAGAAAGACCTACCCTGACCTCATTGGTGGGGTTCTTCAGAAAGGTCGTGTGCGCAGTACTCGTAACCGGCGTGCTTGTATGAACAGATGTATGAACGTGGTCGAGGTGAAAAAAGTATGTAAGGATCGTAGCAGGTGGCGTTCTGTGGTTTCTGCCTACCCCCATGGGAAAAAGGCGTGAGTTTATGTATGTATGTGTATTAAAATAAAACAAATATTGAAGGGCTCCCGTACAACAAACCGCCGTTCGCCGTTTTTATAGGTAATCGTACGGAACTCTTCGTGCGCGAGTAAAACTCTGACTTGAAAGGTCAGCTTACTTAGTCGATACAAAGTATTGATTCCTATAGATCTACCTACCCTTCTACGCTATCTTCAAACAAAAGGATTTAAACAACAAAGCTTTAGGTAATAAACTTTACTTGTTTATTAACAAGGGATTTGTTTATTACTTCTTAAACCTGGACTAAAGTTATGCCAAAGTTAAACTTCGACAAATTAATGGTTACACTGAAGTTTATACTATACTAGCTTCTACTTGTGACTTTGTTTGCGTGAATCTCACGGATCCCTAATTGATTGCATGAAACTATTAAACAATAATTCCAAGACAACTTCTCTGAAAAATCACTTTATTTTACTCCTGAAACCCCGATTATTTTTTAAATAAATATACAATTCGATTTTAATTGCTTTAAAATCTATAAATAGTTAGTGAATTGAAATGTCAAAAAATTACGTCATAATTTAGTATTGTCATACAAAACCTATGCTCATTGATTAATGGTGTCATCTACCAAATTATTTTGATAATAAAATATAGCTTTACTACCTCGTTAGCCTAGTGGTCCTAAGCGCGACTGCTACGCTAGAGGTCTTCGGTTAAATTCCCAGGTTGAGCTAAGTGTTAATATTGGGTTTATGTATGAAATTCTCAGTAGCAGCTCGGATTTGGTATTATTCTGTGCTTGGTTATTGGAAATAGGCTAACTCTCTATTACATGGGATCTAAACATACCGGCGAACTGTGGGTGTACGTTGGTACACCTCTGCCGAACCCTTCGGGGAGTACAGGCGTTAATAAAATATAGCCTATATATATCACTCAAGGATAACGTAGTTTCTTATTAGCAGAAGAATTTTGAGATTTTGACCAGCAGTTACGGAGATAAGTACGTTTAAATAGAAGTTTTTACTTTTAACTAGCTTTTGCCAGCGGCTTCGTTCGCGTGGTTTCACCCGCGTTGAGTTACGTCTTTGGTTACTGCTCCTATCCCGTGTGTCGTAGCGTGATGTTATAAAGCCTTCCTCGATAAATGAACTATCCAACACAAAAATAGTTTTTCAATTTAAACATGTACACATACATACCATCACGCCTATATTACCCGAAGGGTTAGGCAGAGGTATAACTATGTACACCCACAATATGCCGGTATGTTTAGGTCCCATGTAATAGTTGGCGAGCCTATTGCCATCAACCGGGCACAAATCCAAACTCCGAGCTGCTACTGAGAATTTCATAGAAAAACTCAATAACACTTTTTGCTCGACCTGGGAATCGAACCCAAGACCTTTAGCATAGCAGTCGCGCTTAGGACTACTAGGCTAATGAGAAAGTTACTATTAGGCTAACGAGGCAGTTGTTCAAACATGTAGTTCCTGAGATTAGCGCGTTCCACCAAACAAACATACTCTTCAGCTTTATAATATTATTATAGATAATCCGCCTTAATCTACGAAGTTTAAACAAGCGAAAATAATTATTTTAACGATATAATTATTAATTATTTACGCAAGAACCCGCACAGGTAGCTAATCACGTTCTCAGATTGGCGATATTCCCCCAGTTAATTAAAAACTCGAAGTTGAAAACCGACTTCGCAAAATAAAACCTATTTGCATAAAACCTTTTCAGTTTTTTTAGATTGAAAATTAATTTAATTTTATCGTATTGGATGGTTTTAGATTTGCAACTGCGTCTCGTGTTTGTTTTCTTACATTCACGGCTATTAAATTTTAATTGACTGGCTCGTTATCCTAGTGGCCCTAAGTGCGACTGCTACGCTAGAGGTCTTGGTTTCGATTCCCAAATCGAGCAAAGTGTTATTGGGTTTTTCTATGAAATTCTCAGTAGCAGCTCGGAGTTAGAATTTGTGCCCGGTTAAGGGCAATAGGTTCGCTTCCTATTACATGAGACCTAAACATACCGGCGAACTGTGGGTGTACACCTCTGTCTAACCCTTCGAGGAATACAGGCGTGATGATATGTTTATTGTTAAGCAATATTATTGTGTTTATAAAACGTATAAAATGTCGATTAAAACAAAACAGTTTACGTTTTTCAGAAGGCAAGTAAGTACCTGTTTAGTTATTTTTTTGTTTATTATAAAATTGGACGACAATAGAATCTCTGCCGCCGTCTCTTGGGGTAAGACATCTTAATTTATTATCGACTTTTTTTTGTTCTTAGCTGCAAAACCTAGTTTATTTGCCAGCCATTTTTTTTTTGCAAGTGCATGACTGTAATAGTACATGCCTAGGTAAATGCAGGTATAGTTGAATTCAAACGAGGATACGTATCTATACTAATACTAGCTTAAGCCCGCGACTTCGTCCGCGTCTAATTTGATATATTATCCCACGGGAACCGTACATTTTCCCGGGATAAAAAGTATCCTATGTGATATTCCACACTACAATATACCTCAGTGTCAAATTTCGTCCAGATCCGTTCAGCCGTTGAAGCGTGAAAGAGTAACAAACATCCATTCATTCTCACAAACTTTCCCATTCATAAAAGTAGTAGGCCCGGCCAATGGCAATGGGCTCGCTCCCTATTACATGGGACCTAAACATACCGGCGAAATGGGGTGTATTTTTTAATGGAAAAACCCAATAACACTTTGTCCGACCTGGGAATTGAACCCAGCAGTGTGTAGCGTAGTCGGCGTATTAAGTTCTATTATTTCTCTCAGATTGGGCGCGTGCAGAAACCTCATCTACACAAACATAAAGAATACACAAATGTGTAATTATGTATGTTACTGTAAAAGTTCAAATTACGATAAATCTTAAGATCGTCTAGTAATTTCTAGTGACAATATATTTTTTTAACATAAACATACCGGCGAACTGTGGGTGTACATTGGTACACCTCTGCCTAACCCTTCGGGGAATACAGGCGTCATGGTATGTTGATGGTAATATATATTTTTTTCAATTTAGGTAAAATATCATCATTATATCAGCTGATTGACGTCCATTTTTGGACATAGGCCTCCTCTAAGCCAAATTTTAGGTAGATAGATTTCCGAAAGGACCGATTTGAAACGGCCTGCATCCAGCATCTTACTAATGATGGTCATTAAACTAGAATGTTAAAACAATAATATATGATGGAACTGCAAATATAATAAAGCACCAAGCATAACTATTTTTCAACATTTGCCTTAAAGGACAGAAAGCACAAAGGGGAGAATTCTCATTAGTGTAAATGTTATGAATAAATTATAGGTTTAACTAAGTGCTATATTGTATAGGCATACCATATGTACGTATTCTCCAGATTGATTTCGGTCACGGCAGCTAATCTCAATGGAGACTAGCCAAGTACGCAGGTGAATTATTATAGTGTACAAGTGTGTGCGCAAACACAGGTGCACTCCCTCTTCCCTAACTCTCTTAACTCCAAAGAAACGGTAATCAGACACAACCGGGGAGAGATCAGACGCTGGATTAACGTGTCTACATACTTTATGAGGCACTGGGTGTCACACCACCAACTTCCAATCTCCAGTCTGAGAAATTCGTAATGGAAAAACCCAATAACACTTTTTGCTCGAACTGGGAATCATACTCAGGATCCAACGCTTAACAGTTGCCAGACCAATGCCGGGGCTTGAAATACTTATATGTTTGAGTTACAAATATTTTTATACAAATAGAAAATAAACACAGTTCTTATTCTGAAGATATGAAGCCATGCCAGTGGCGAGGGCTACATACAACTCGATTCTTACGGCTTCCCTTCAGACGTTCGGAACAATAGCGACTGTAACGCTATTGAAAAACCGGCCAAATGAGAGCCAAGACTAGCACACAAAGGGTTCCGAATCACCTTAAAATATTTAACACCAAAAAAACAAAACAATTGTTGTTATAGCGCCCATAGCAAATACACACACATAGTAAACACGCACCCAACACACACACAACATCAACAACACAACACACATAACAATACACAATACACATAGACATTCTGTGACAATTCCAAGGGTCTACCAAATACGGTTCATGGCTGACAGACTTTACAGAATCAGATCCTAAAGATGCCACCTATTAATTAATTGTACCCACTAAAATCAAGGGCAAAGGCTTTCATACAGAGAAGGCACGAGCATTGATCACTACGCTTGCTCAGGGAGAATTGGCGATTTTAGGCTTAAATTAAATATTTAAGTCCGTAAGTATTAATTATTATTATTATTATTAAGATAAATTTGAAAATATATACATATGAATTGAAAAATCATCATCCTCATCATGTTAGTCGAACGACGCCCACTGCTGGACATAGGCCTTCCCTAAAGATAGCCTCAATGGCCGGTAGTTGAAAAATGCACATTAGTATTTCCCCAGGATCGAACACGCAATTTCATGCGTGAGAGGCGGGCGCCATAACTACTGGACCATTTAGGGATTAAAAAATCACACACACAACACAAAATAATAATAATACCAGCCTATTATTGTCGCACTGTAGAGCAAAGGCCTCTTGTCATTTATTTATTTATTTACTAATCACAAAATCCACAGCTCTTTAGAATTTTAATTTAAAATATATAAACTGCCTCGGTAGCCTAATGGTCCTAAGCGCGACTGCTACACTAGAGGTCTTGGGTTCGATTCCCAGGTCGAGCAAAAAGTGTTATTGGGTTTTTCTATGAAATTCTCAGTAGCAACTCGGAGTTAGGATTTGTGCCCGGTTAATGGCAATAGGCTCGCCTCCTATTACATGGGACCAAAACATACCGGCGAACTGTGGGTGTACAGGTACACCTCTGCCTAACCCTTCGGGGAATACAGGCGTGATGGTATGTTGATGGTATATATAAACTAATCTTACAGCCGATCAGATCTAGATCAGATTAGAGAAGGTACGAGCATTGATCACCACGCTTACTCGGACTGGCGATTTAAAAAGTAATTATAAGTTAAATTTTCCTCACGACGATTTTTCTCCACCAATGTATACTGCCCAAGATAAACTTAGAAAGTACATATAAAATAGTAAAAGTCACATGGGTACATGCCCGTGTCCAGCTGCGAACCGACAGCCCCCTACATGAACCGAATAAACTACTGGGCCATCACGCCATCACAAAACAAAAAATGGAAAGGAATTTATTTTCCTGAAAAACACTAAATATTTCATTAAACTGGAACCAAATTGCAACCGCCAGCGTATGCCACCGTAATTTGAATCGCAAAAAATTACACATAGCAAGAATACCCGCGGAAATTGATTAGCAAACAAGACGGGCCAAACTATAGCGCTATCTACACAATTCGGTTTAGCAGACGACAAGGTCGGTGACCTCAGTTTTTGCTGATGAAGCAAGAGTCAGTTACAGGAGCTGATGGTCGCCACACTAGTTTCATCAGGTAGCCTTGACTTGGTAGACGGGCGGGTGAAACGCTGCGGCTTAAACGCCAAGACAGATTTGAAAAGGTTTCAAGCAATTTCATGTCTTTTTAAATCGTTCTTCTTTTTATTTATAATGAACATACATACCATCACGCCTGTATTCCCCGGGAGGTTAGGCAGAGGTGTACTAATGTACACCCACAGTTCGCCAGTATGTTTTAGGTTCCATGTAATAGGGGGCGAGCCTATTGCCATTAACCGGGCACAAATCCTAACTCCGAGCTGCTACTGAGAATTTCATAGAAAAACCCAATAAAACTTTTTGCTCGACCTGGGAATCGAACCCAAGACCTCTAGTGTAGAAGTCGCGCTTAGGACCACTAGGCTACAGAGGCAGTTCATTTATTATGAAGTAATTTTTAAATGATTCTTGCATTTCAAGTTTAAATTCACCAATTTTAAAATCATTTAACTTGGTTGAATTTTGCCATTTTTTCAAGTAATTATAACGGTATTAAATATTTAACGCTGATTAATTAAAAACCTATGCTAAGCATAGGTTTTTAATGAACATTGACCTGTTTAGATACTTATGTTGTTATTAATTGAATTATTGAAAGATTGTGGGTTAGCTTGTTTTTGTAAAGAAAATTAAAAAAGCTATAATATTTTTTTTTCTTCTAAATATTATAATCCTACTTTTTTGCCTCACTCAAGAAAATGTTGCGCAATTTTTATTAACTATGAAAATAAAACATTAAGTTTTCCGCGTTCGTTCTTTACGCCTAACATTTATTTTAATAATAACTAGCCTAGCACTCAGAGATTATATTTTTTTTTTTTTTTGGTGGGTGGGAAATCATCAAATAACTTCTCCCGCCCTGGGCGGGGCGGGAGGGAGTGTCAGACTTTTACTGACTAAAACCCACCCATGTTCCTTCTAGTTCCCCTTGCGTTCCGGGGGCGCGGTATCTCTTGCGAACAACCCGCAGCCCCGGCAGCACTCAGAGATAACGATAACTTTTTGAACAAACGTCTGATATCTCTCAAAGCGCGCATACGGTTGATAGTTGAACAAAAAAAAAAATTGTTTATATATATTTTTTTTATTTTTATTGTTTAAAAGAATAACTAAATTAAATTACCTATAGCTAATTGTGTATTAATACTTGTTACGCAATGTTCTATTGGAGTTTTTTTTGTTGCCACCCCAGAGACATAGTTGAAATGTCCCATATGCCTGTGATTACACCGGCACCCATACATACCATTTAAACCAGAATACAAAAACGCTGCTTTGCGGCAGAAATAGGTATGGTGGTAGTACTTCCCCAGACGAGCTCTTTCACTAAAAGCTCTACTACTAATAATTCTCCATTACGTAAATCATAATCCTAATCTACTAATGGAGTGATTGAAGTCATGCGCTTTGCAAATTAAAAGATATCGTTTCTTTGGTAAAGTTGTTTGTTTGACTTTGAATACAATCATGTGTATAAGTACCGGTCACTTATCACCAGTCACCATAAATAGGAAATAGGAATAGCAAAAAATAAAACATAAATAAGTATTGAAAAATTAATGGAAATGTGTGTTATTACTGGTACTGCACTACCAAAAACAAATCCAGACATATTACATTTTCCTGTAGAGCTATGACAGCTTAAAAACCGCAATGTTTTAAAACGCCCGTCTGTTTAACGTTTCACTAATAATTTAAGATTTCACGGCGCTGTCTCCACTATAGGCGTCTATTGCGTTGGTCTAATGTGGATACGACATGAATCATTCACGGATTAATTTGTTGAAAATTTTATTGGTTTTTTTTTGTGGTTGATCTACATTTTCTTTTTGATGTTTTTTTTTTTAATTTCATTCTCGTTAAAGATTTATTTTTTAAGAAATGACGGAGTATTTTTTTTCTAACTGGTCTAGTTAAGAGTGGTGCATGCAGTGTTCGTTTTGGGAGTTCCAATTTTAAATGCAATCTAACGAAAATCCTACAAAGATGTGAACTTAATGTTGGGTTATCTAAAAAGTATTAATTAAATAGCAGCACTTATGAACAAAATAGAGGGTGGTCTCAATAGTGAAGATGTTGTATATACACCCGTCTTGATGCAAACACACTATTTCCCTTTTTTATTCAGAATAATTTTAGCTACGAAAGGCAAAGAAATATTACCTATGTCGAACACCTGATGAAAGCAATATATATAATAGTTGAATTTAAAACGGCTCAAGAATTTTAGGTATGCCCTATAAGCCTTTGTCTGTGTGCCTTAGAACAGAAACATTTATTATAATAAATGATATTGGAATGACAATTACATCATCTTTCCATTCAATACCACATAAAATATAAAACTAGTGAAATACCACCAACGGATCCATACAATTCTCCACCGCCTTAGTTATGGCGAGCGAAGAGAATCGTTTTACAAACAATATAAATAATAGTAGTTTTAACTGATACACCAGTTGATCGCGCGCAGCCGCCGAACAATCACCTCGGTGCAGTGATCTAATTACGTTATGCTTGAATAGACACGTAAAAATGATAGTAACACAGCTAACACTTATTTCACTTATAATTAGTGCCAATGCGCTTAGTATAGGAACTGTGAGTGAAAAAAATGTGACGAAAAGTAAAACGAACTTAGGTGACCTGTTCCCGGATTGGGTGCCTTTTAAAAATAAACACGGTGAAGAATTAGGAGATTTTGTAGAGGTGAAAAGTAAACCTAAGAAGCGGTTAGCGCCACCTGTCAATTTTATACTTAGAGCTGTGGCTGACCCAGAGGGGGATGATTACTACGAAAAAGACGGAGGTGGGAGCGACAGTGAAGACTATTATGAAAAGAAAGACTGGTCAGATACGAACAGACCAGCACAATCTTCTGAAGTAATCAAAGCAATAAATCACACTGATATATCTGAAATAGATGGTGTCGTTAACATAATAACTAAGCGACCAAACAATCCAGTTGTAGAGGCTCTTAAAAAAGCTGAAGAAATTAGAGAAACAGAAGAAGTCGAAGACAATGAAAAGACACGGATACTTGAAACGAAAGATGATAGTGCAGAAAGAATAAAGCTAGCTAGCAGAAAAAAATCACGTAAGTATGAGGAGGAAGCTGATTACGAGGATGAGGTTCCTGCCGAAAAACGGAAACCAGATCCACTGGGAGAAGAGCAAGAAAAAAGTGAGAGTGAAGCAAAAAAGATTAGAATTTTGAACACAGTTGATGAATTGAAACAGCGTCATGCTAAAGAACAAGTTGCTATATCAGAGAGAGCTAAAGAAGACGAAATGTACAAAGAGGAACATGAAAGAGAAAGAATACAAGGACATCCGTCCCTTGATACTGAAGCTGATAAGTATGATGATAAACCAGAAAAAATTAAAAAGAAGTATCCCGAATACGAAGAATATGATGACAAAGAGATTGAAAAATACACACCCAGAACAAGTCCCCAAAGAACTAAAGCAACTACAACTCCGTATAGATTACCAAGCCGCACAAGCAGAAAGCAAAATCTACATAAAGAAAAGAAAATAGAAACAGGAAAACTGTCTGTGTTCAAAAACCCACAGCTTTACATGGTGTATGATGACGATAGTGAAGAAACTACTACAATGTTGCCAAAAGTCAAACCAACTACGAGATACTCGTCGAAATTCACAGTAACCCCTACCAAAAATGATAACCCCGACAGAATATCACTTGTGCCAGAAGGCAGTGAGGGCAAAGAAGGAGAACCTGCTCTGTTCTTCCCAAAAAAGCGAAATAGTAAAAAGGGTAAGTACAAGACTAGTATCCAACATGACGATTTTACTAGTACCACAGTTACAGAAAAGACAGTAGCACCAAATGATACAACGAGTACGGATACAACAGGATCGGATACAATAATAGTCGACACGACGGTAGTAACGGAAACTCCGAAAACTGAAGCGGTTCCCACCAATACTGCACCAGTCGCTGATACCATCCCAGAATCGACGCAGCATCATAAGGAACCAGAGAAAGTGGAGGAGGATTACAAGCGAGAGAAAGGTAAGCGATTTTTTTTCCAATTGATTCGTAAATTATTATTGTGTTTTTCTGAATTCGATGCTCAGGTTAGTTTATCAAATAGAGAGAGTGTCGTAACAGAGAATGCCTGTACTCACGTATGTGGGCTAGACAGATCCAGGGTTGTGGAATTAGTTCGGAAGAGTCACCGCGGTCCTGAAACGCCAAAGGGCATTAAGAGGAACGAATGGGTTTTAGTCAGTAAGAGTCTGACACTCTCTTCCTTTCCTCCCAGAGCCGAGAGATCATTTGATGATTTTTTTCGTTTTATTTTTATACGTCTGCGTCGTTATCTGTGGAGTTTTTATTTCTTTTGCGCGATCCCTAATTAAATTAAAGTAGTTACTCGTTACAATATCAGCTATCTGCCTGTGGAAGTCCGGTCGAAATCAATCAAGCTGTTTAGGAGATTAGCACGGAACCAACAAACAGACAAAAATAATGTTTTTTTGGTCTTTAGCATGTAAACATTCATACGCATTTATAAAAAAAAAAAACAATTTTTACATTACTATTTAATTTGTTGTACTTACACATTTTCTAGTTCTCTTTAATATTTTATTTATTAAAACAACAACATTTATTAAGTCAAAGCATTTATTTCAATTAGACCATTTACAGGCACTTTTGAATTGTCAAGAAGTTACATTTAAAAGTTGAAGCTAGTTGCTCGTTCCAAAGCGTAGGTCTCTATGAGAGAAACTCCATGGAAACTCTTTTCTTCAAAGTAGTACAAAGGTGGACTTAATGCCTTAAGCATTCTCTACCAGCCAACCAAAGGTGGTGAAGAGATAACATGACAGGTGCAAAGAAATGTACCAGGGAAGACCAACAAAATTTCAACTATATTTTCATCTTTAGGTCTCAGACAGACCTATTTGGTACTTGATGAGTTCAATATTTGGTGTGTTAACGTAGTATTACGAACATTTTCAAACGTTCAGAGTGAACAATATCGGACATTCGAGTTTCCTTGTGATGTTTTTCTTCGTTTCAGTTTACATACACTGTTTTATGAATGCTCGTTAATAATGTAGTTGTAATCTTTCATTCTTGTCTGGTTTACTGAAGAAATCACAGCCTGATTACGTTTGGCTATAGGGAATAGGCATGAATTTCTTTAATCGAGTTTATTAACATCAATGTACACCCACAGTTCTGTTCAGTTTTAGGTCCCATGTAATAGGGGGCGAGCCTATTGTCATTAACCGGGCACAAATCCTAACTCCGAGCTGCTTCTAAGAATTTCATAGGAAAACCCAATAACACTTTTTGCTTGACCTGGGACTCGAACCCAAGACCTCTAGCGTAGCAGTCGCGCTTAGGACCACTAGGCTAACGAGGCAGTTTTTAAAAAAAGTAAAAAAGATGAAAGCCATGGCAGTTTAGACTAACTACAGACTTCATTTAGAACTCATTTTGTAATGGCGCAGTTACTAATCACAACCATGCAACGTTTCTTAATACCATTTGACCGTCGGATAGAAAGTTACTCGCTCTTAGACACGCCAATGTTGATAATAGAATAGAGTGCAGAATGCGAAAGAGGTTGGCGTGTAATTTGTCTGAAAAAACTGTCTGACTGCCTCGTTAGCCTAGTTGTCCTAAGCGCTACTGCTTCGCTAGAGGTCTTGGGTTCGATTCCCAGGTCGAGCAAAGTGTTATTGAGTTTTTATGTGACATTCTCAGTAGCAGCTCGGACTTATGATTTGTGCCCGGTTAATGGTAATAGGCTCGCTCCCTATTATATGGAACCTAAACATACCAGCGAACTGTGGGTGTACATTGGTACACTTCTGCCTAACCCTTCGGGGAATACAGGCGTGATGGTATGTTATTTGTCTGAAAAAAGACACATAATAGCAGCTCTGATTACTCAACACACTTCCATTTTTCAATTCAATAATATGTACTTATTCATTGCGTATTATTAACGTTGCCGAGCAGACTTATTTTAACACAGAAGCAATAAATTTAAAACCCTCTTTATAACGATTGTTGATTTGTTGTTTTTTTTTAATAAACGCAACCTACACACAAAAAAGCTCGCATACACAAACAGCTAGACTTGGAATAATTCTCTGTAGGTCATGCAAATATTGGTTTTGTACAGGAATCGAACTCACGACACGCAGCGTAGCAGTCAATTGCCACTACGCCAACCGTATTGTCAATTCCACAATATTTATCCATTGGAATATTTATTTATTTAGGTTGCCGAGCAGACTTATTTCAACACAGAAGCAGTGAATTCTGAAATCCTCACCAAAATGATAATTATAATGTATTTGGTTGACAAGCGAATATATTATAAATATCGACCTTATAGTCTATGGATATAAAGGCTTTACGGGAGAAATTACCAATGCATCGAAAAAACTGCTTTTATTTACATAATTTGAACCCAAAATATTCACGTAGCAAATATGACCCAATGTCCCCGAAACGTTAAATTACCCTACATATAAAATATTATGATATTGCAATTTGCATAGTGGTCAAACATCGTGTGCCGTTGGAAAAAATGTTCACGTTTACTTGCACGTTTCGACCTTTCATCCAATTTACATCTGCGAAAATTACTGTGCCTACAGAAAAAATGCGAGTATATTTTACCTTTTACAAAGTTGCGGTACATTGAAATGAACCACCCCCGTTTCACACAAAATTATTTTTGCATCTATACACAGACACTTTCTCCAAAATTGAACTTTGGGTCGTCGGAATATGGGATATAATTACCGAAATTGACGGGAAATGGTACCATAATAGTTACAAATACCCTAATTTCTTTGACAAGGTTTTCGTTTCAGAGATGGGCCTGTAAGATACAATATTTTGATAGTTATCCGACTTTTATTGATAAAAATAAGTTACATTTTCTCAAATAATGAGGATTCTTTTTTCTACAAAGTAATGAATCCGTACCCCCACGTGATCTGATGGATATTATTGATTAGTTAACAAAAATGACTGACATTATGTATTATTTTTTGACGTCTGTCAGTTTATTTGTGATTGGGTAGATTTAAAAAAACTTATATTTGTAAGATACGAAACATGAGAGCTTCTATGTATATACAACTACGTGTTGCCCGCGACTTCGTCCGCGTGGCTTATTTCACCCGCCATACGTTACGTCGTCGGTTATTGCTTCGCTCCTGTGGGTCGTTGCGTGATGTTATATAGCTTATGACCCTCACAAATAACGTAGCTTTCAATGGGTAAATGAAATTTCAAAATCGGTTCAGTAGATCTAGAAATTACCCCTACATTCTCAGAAACTTTACCTCTTTACTAACTATATTTCTAAAATTGGTAATTTATTATCCTGAAATAATTACACCAGTCACCTCTTATATGAACAATGGAATCAAACGAAAGTTTTAAAACGCGGTTGTAAATAAAATCTCTCGTTAAATTTAAAACAAATAAAAAATAACCTTGTCTTAATGAGCAGAAGATTTATTTACAAAGCGAACGACGTATTCAAACCAAAAAAATATATACTATTTTAGGTATAGCTGAAGTCGATTCGAAGTTCGATGTTAGAGTAACTGGGTCGTGGAGGTCAGATAGGCAGTCGTGGTAGCGTAGCAGACATGTAAATAACTGGTATTCAGCTGCATCCCGTTAGGCTGGAAGCCGACCCCAACATAGTTGGGAAAAGTCTACGCAGATGATGATGATAAATAAATAAGTCAAGTAAATAAGTTCTAAGTAAGTAAGTAAGTAAGTTCTAAGTAAATAAGTTTAGCTTGGTCTTTTTTTTACAATACTGGTAATATTATTATTAATTTTATACATCGAGGATAAAGTTTAATATAACTTTACTTCAGATTTGTTCGAGTCTTTTTACACTCGTTATCCAATGTAGCAACTTTAAATTAATAAAAAGAAACACAATTACTTTAATCAATATTCTATTAAAAATCTTCTATTTACAAAAGTCTTAACAAATAAAACACAAACCAAGCATTGATTGATTAAACTTTTTTCTGAAAATAAAACTTTTGTTTCTTCCAATCAGCGCAGCATTTCACGCACTGTGCAAGTAATATTCGCTGCCCACTGGACCGTTATATTGCGTCTTCTGACAAAATAAACTGGTTAGTACCTGCAAAATGTATTCTGCCAAACGATACCGGGTTCGTTGTTTATTTTTAAAATAAATAGTTTTGTAGGAAATTTTAATTTCATAGTGTTGCTCTATGGGGTGTAAAAACACACATGCCATAGCCGTTATTACTCATTCTTTCCATCAAACAAAGTAATCTACTACTTTGTCTTTTCCCTAACTATGTTGGGGTCCGCTTTCAGTCAAAGCGGATGCAGCTGAGTACCAGTGTTTTACATGGAGCGACTGCCTATCTGACCTCCACAACCCAGTTACTAGGCAACACGATACCTCTTGGTAAGACTGGTTCTCAGACACTCTGGCTTCTGACTATCCGTAACGACTGTCAAAGATCTACGATTGACAGCCAGGATCAACAGCTTTACTTGCTTTCCGAGAGGACAAACAAAGTAATGCTTATAAAGCAAAACATAATGCTCGGAAATAACTTTTATATTTGGTGTGAAGAATTACTGTTTAAGGAAGAGCGTGTCATGGCTAGGTGCGTCTGTAAAAATCTCCCCGGGTGTACTGAAGTGAAGTGAGCTTAAGGTGAGATTGACATCTCACACGTTAACTTCACCTATATGCACCGACTAGCTTCTTCTCGTGACTTCGTCCGCGTAGTTTTTTCACTAGCATTAGGTTACGTCATTGGTTACTGCTCCGCAACTATTGGTCGTAGCGTGATGTTATATAGCCTATAGCCTTCCTCGATAAATTAACTATCCAACACACTGGTTAGAATTTTTCAATTCAAACAAGCACAAAATACATACCATCACTTCGAGCCTATTGCCATTAAACGGGCACGAATCCTAACTCCGCGTTGAGTTACGTCTTTGGTTACTGCTCCTATCCCGTGTGTCGTAGCGTGATGTTATAAAGCCTTCCTCGATAAATGAACTATCCAACACAAAAATAGTTTTTCAATTTAAACATGTACACATACATACCATCACGCCTATATTACCCGAAGGGTTAGGCAGAGGTATAACTATGTACACCCACAATATGCCGGTATGTTTAGGTCCCATGTAATAGTTGGCGAGCCTATTGCCATCAACCGGGCACAAATCCAAACTCCGAGCTGCTACTGAGAATTTCATAGAAAAACTCAATAACTCTTTTTGCTCGACCTGGGAATCGAACCCAAGACCTCTAGCGTAGCAGTCACACTTAGGATCACTAGGCTACTGAGGCAGTTAAATAATTCAAACCAGCAGTTCCTGAGATTAGCGCGTTCAACTAAAGAAAGAAACAAACACACTCTTTAGCTTTGTAATTTTAGTTAATAGATTAGCAAAGCAGTGTCTTATGAAAGGGATTGATCGAGAAAGTACCTAATGAGACCACAGATCTATTTCTACGTAAATAAACTATACAACTCTATATTTCTCACCACAATACGTTTATCAGGCCACTCTGAAAAACTAGCTCAATGATTACGCGCAAACAAATCTAATAGCTGTAACAGAAAATTGTCCGCAATATTTCAGTGTGACCAGTTATTCAACTTTTATTGAATATTTATTTTGCAAGACCGGTATTATTGCAGTTCTATTCAGAATAATGTTATTACAGTATTATGAAGTTTGTAACGACAATTATAACTAATTGAGTGAGAATTATTTGAGTATTGTACCTGGTTAGTTGGTAAATATAATTTTATCTGATTGTGAGTTATTGTTATGAATTTCTCAGTAGCAGCTCGGAGTTAGGATTTGTGCCCGGTTAATGGAAAGAAGCTCGCCACCTATTACATGGGACCTAAAACATACTGTGGGTGTACATTGGTACACCTCTGCCTAACCCCTTTGGGGAGTACAGGCGTTATGGTATGATGATGGTGATGTGAGTTATTCAACGATAAGAGGAGTGGAGAAAACTTAATTTGAACACTGATTTGTAAAATCAAAAATTTTGTGAAGCTGCCATATTGGTTTTTCAATTAATAAGATAATAGCTGTTGCCAGCGAATTTGTCCGCGTCAAATTTGCGTATATAATATATTAATAGGAACCGTACATTTTAGGAAAGAAAAAGTATCCTATATGTTATTCTACACTACAATCTATCTCAGGGCCAAGTTTCACTCAGATCCGTTCAGCAGTTTAAGCGTGAAAGAGCAACAAACATCTAACCATCTATCCATTCATCCATCCACCCTCACAAACTTCGGCATTTATTATATTAGTAGGAAGTAGGTATTATTTATTTGACGACATGGTTGGCGCAGTTGTTAAACGATTGGCTGCTGCGCTGCGAGTCACGGATTCGATTCCCGCACGAAACAAATGTTTGTATGACCTACAGATAGTTGTTCTGGGTCTGGCTGTTTGTGTATGTGATTTTATATGTTCGTAAACGCATCCACGATACAGTAGAAATAGATGGTGTGGGGTAACGTTTAAATAAAAAACGAGAAAACAATCACTACCGTAGCTAACAAAAGAGCTGATAACTTTGAAACCGCTAAACCGATTTCAGTCAAACAAAGTTAATAACACTCCCGACTAATTAACCTTTCAAATATAAACAAACAAAATCAAAATCGGTTCATGCGTTCGGGAGCTACGATGCCACAGACAGACACACTCACATACACACACACACAGACACGTCAACCTTATAATACCCAGTCGTTTTTGCGTCTGTGGTTAAAAACAGGTCTTAAGTAGTAAAAGATAAGGTCTTACAGTTGCGTGTCACGATCGTAAGAACTGTACTATAAGTATAAAAAATACTAGATAGTCTAAAATAACGCTATTTCTCATTTACGACATTCATTTCACAATATTTTCTGTACAAATACGACTGTAAGTTTCCTTTTCTAAAGTCACACTTTATTTTGAATTGGGACAGCCATACAAAATAGTAATTTCACACCTTTTTCAAAGAGGGCTGTGTCGTGACAATAGCTTTTTTATTTTTATTAATTCTGAACTCCATTTGTCGGTTTACAATACAAATTGAATTAAATATTTGGTAACTTAACACTTGATACGGATCATGAAATAGAAAGAGGCATAATATCCTAGGGTTGCCAATCTCAAATCCTGCAAAAGTAGGATTTGAAGTTGGAAAAACCAGGACAATTCCGTTTAAAAACAGGTCTGCAATAGACTTGCAATAATTGAATTAATATGTAAGTAGTGAAAATTGGTTAAATTTAATTTGACTAATGATAATACATTTTTAATGGCAATAGGCTCGCCCCTTATTACATGGGACCTAAATATACCGGCGAACTGTGGGTGTACATTGTTACACCTCTGCCTAACCCTTCGGGGAATACAGGCGTGATGGTAATTTTTTTATTAAATTATTTTAATAAAATTATGGCCGCCTGTAACGTAAGATTTGTAAAAGGGGAGCGTGAATTTTAAAATACATGACCTTATCAGGACATTAAAAACCTAGGCGCTGCTTGAAAACTGTCCAGGACATCTCAGGACACTTCAAAAACTAGGACATGTCCGGAAAAAACAGGACTGTTGGCAACCCTATAATACTACACAGTATACAATACTAGCTGAATGAATCTGGGTATCATTTATATTTTCGTTTTTCATTCCATC
Organism: Caradrina kadenii; assembly: GCA_947462355.1. NCBI lineage: Eukaryota > Metazoa > Arthropoda > Insecta > Lepidoptera > Noctuidae > Caradrina > Caradrina kadenii. Next base: position 1,179,596 of record OX381691.1, on the reverse strand, counting down.
TGGTCCAGAGATATGCGCGTTTAAACAGACAAATGAGGTATAGATAATCGTTCGTTAACCAGAAACCTGAAAAGGGATTATTGTACTCATTATTAGGTTATGAACAACTTCTATTATAGGACCAACTGGAAAAAAAAATCTGCTGAACCATACATTTTATTCCGTTAGGCGAATAAAAACAGATCAATTGGATTTTTTCGCGATTTCATGCTTAAGATGTTAGCGTCAGTATATGATTGTAGAGTATGGAAGATGAGATAATAGTTACCAGTATAATCATAATGCAATATCTAAAAAATAGGAATATCTACTCTAAAAACGTATTGGAATTACTTTCTAGTATACCAACTATGTCATCCTAACTAAATATCGAATATTGTAAATGCGAACGTAATTTTGTTTGTTACCTTTTCACGCCTAAACCACTGAACCGATCATCCTGAAATTTTACATATACGTTGTCAGGTGTACAGACACGGACATAGGGTGCCTTTCATCTCGAAAAAAAGTACAGTTCCCGAGGAAAACAACAATAACGTTCTTGTTAACAATAATTTCTCTCGACCAGATTTCTGTCACAGCAGCGAATCTTAACAAAGACTAGCCAAGTACGCAGGAGATATAATTGTGTGCGCAAACACAAGTGCACTCCCTCTTCCCTCGCTCTCGTAGTCCGATGAGACGGCAAACCAACACGATCGGGGCGAGATCACCAAGACCAATAGCTTTACACGCTTTCTAAAGCACGGGTGTGTTACACCATCAATTTCCAAACTCCGGGTTGCCACTGAAATTCCTAATAAAGAAACCCAATAACACTTTTGACTTCCGACCTAGGATTCGAAAGTAGGACCCCACTCTTAAGTCAAAGTCAAAGCATTTATTTCAATTAGACCATTTACAGGCACTTTTGTATTGTCAAGAAGTTACTGTTTAAAGTTGAAGTTCCTCATTCCAAAACGTAGGTCTCTATGGAGAAGAACGAGCAAGAAACTCCACACACAACTCCACTTCGCAGAGAAAGTCAAACTATCTAGGTACCTGACTGTCCCAAAAGCAGGCTAATATTATTTTCGAGTTTCGCGAAGGCTGATTATTGCTAGACACGTTTCAATAACGTGAAGTCGATCCATTTGTTCGTGCTAGGGTCACTGCAACACCAATTATCTCGGAATTAGTTAAGGGTGTCGCCAACACATTGCAAACGATCAACGTTTTAAAACGAAAACGTGGTCGTTGCGAAATGTTTATAGTCCGTTGCGATATTTGTTGATTGATTTTTATGCTATCATTAATGAATGGCGTAGAACGAATTAACTATTTATTGTCAATGTTTCGTGTTTAGAAAGAGGGCGATGTCTACATCGATTTGTTAACTAAAACTTCTTAAAAGAGGGTTGAGTTTTTAATGACTATTTTAAATTAAGTTTTAATTTCAAAATAGTAAGTGTCAGTGTCAGTACAGACAAAGTCGCGGAATAAAAAGTAGTCTATGTCCTTTCTTGGGGTTCAAACTTACTACGTACAAAATTTCATCAAAATCGGTTCAGTGGTTTCGTCGTTTAACACATGAACAGACGGAGTTACTTTCGCATTTTATCATTTCAGACAAAATATTGAGTGAGTTTAAGATACTGCGACTGGAAAATAAATCCTTTATACCGTTTCAAGCATTTGAGTACCTTTTGCGATTAGCGAGCCCAGAACCGAATAATAATATTTAAAAAAAAACTACACAGAAATCGTGTCTAATTTATAAAAAAAACCCATTTTTTTTACCAATCAGTTTATTTTTACAACGATCTCCTTTGAAGTTTAAAGTAATATTTCTCGTCTTTATCCTTTGAAAATATTCCTTTGCTAAAAGATTTGTTTGACATATTTGAAGCGAGCTTAGAAGCGATTATTTATTTACTGATTGGTTCAACCTGCCAGTATTGCGTTGCTAGGGAAATCTCGCGGTCGTAATAGCATCTATTACACGTGCCATACAAAACGAACATAGGTAGATACGGACGTATCATCACGCCTGTATTCCCCGAGGAGTTAGGCAGAGGTGTGACAATGTACACCCACAGTCCGCCGAGGTCTTGGGTTCGATTCGCAGGTCAGGTAAAAAGTGTTATTGGGTGTTTTTATGGAATTCTCAGTAGCAGCTCGGAGTTTGGACTTGTGCCCGGTTAATGGCAATAGGCTCGCCCCATATTACATGGGACTTAAACATACCGGCGAACTGTGGGTGTGCATTGGTACACCTCTGCCTAACCCTTTGGGGAATACAGGCGTGATAGTAGCAAACAAAGAAAAGCCGCCGACTTCAAAAAATAAAGTTATTTTTCAGTTTCAGAGTTTATCATAAAAGGAAAATCCTAAAAACAATGTCACCTTATAATATTACCCTATATTATACAAGATAGGCCCCCGACTTTGCTTGCGTGCTTTTTTCACCCGCGATAAGTTACGTCTTTGATTACTGTTCCGCACACGTGTGTCTTAGCGTAATGTTATATAGCTATTCCTCATGAATCTGCCAATCATACGAAACTATTTTTTAGGGTTCCGTAGTTAAAGTGTAAAACGGGACCCTATTACTAAGACTCCGCTGTGCGTCAGTCCGTCTATCACCAGGCTGTATCTCATGAACCGTGATAGTTAGACAGTTGAAATTTTTCACAGATGTTGTATTTCTGTTGCCGTTATAACAACACAGACTAAAAACCGAATAAAAAAATATTTAAGGGGGCTCCCATACAACAAACGTGTCTTTATTTTGCTCGTTTTTATAGATACTGGTACGGACCCCTTCGTGCGCTAGTCCGACTCGCATTTGGCCGGTTTTTTAATCCCAGAGATTAGCGCGCTTAAACAAACAAACAAATTCTTCAGCTGTATTATAATAGTAATGCCTACATAGATGTCGGTGTGTTTACTATGAAACCTGATATATTTATGTAAGGAAGTAGGTACGTAAAATATGTTTTGAAAGCTCTTCCAATATTGTGTACTTAAGTGAGGATAAACAAAATGGCGGCAAAACGAATAAGGATGTTACAAAATAAAATGCCTTCTTTTTTAAACCCCCGACGCAAAAACGACGGGGTGTTATGTGTGTGTGTGTCTGTCTGTCTGTGGCATCGTAGCCCCCGACCGCATGAACCGATTTTGATTTTATTTTTTGTGTTTGAAGGTTAATTAGTCGGAAGTGTTCTTAGCTCTGTTTGATGGAAATCGGTTCAGCGGTTTCAAAGTTATCAGCTCTCTCAATACTCAATACTTTATTGCATTCCATAATGTATACAAGGCTGGTAGGTAAATTATAAAGAAACAATTATGGACCCTGTCGGGCACAGCAAGTTAGTTTTTTAGAGGAGAGGATGAAGCGCTTTTTGTTTAAAAACATAATAATATTGGAATTAAGGAAGTAAATCTTATATTTAGATATTATTTATGAGTAGATTTATATTAATTTTGTTTATTACCTCTTGCTAGCTACGGTAGTGATTTCTTTCTTCCGTCGGGTATTACTTAAAATTTTTAGTTTTGTGTTTTTAAAATGGCTTATATACCGATATTGAAAGTTTTTGGGTTCTGCCTTTAGACATTAACAATAACAGAGGCCTTGCGTTGCCATCCCAGAGACAAAGTTGAAATTTCTCATGTGCCTTTAATTACACCGTCATCCATACCCTTCAAACCGAAACAGTAATACTGTATTGCGGCAGAAATAGGAATGGTGGTAGTACTACCCCGGACAAGCTCCTTCACGAAGAGGTCTACTATTTATTATTCTGTGTCATGGTGTACCACCAAGTATAGATATAGATCAGCACCCACAACCTGTTTACGTTACGCAATTCGTCACGGCACATGCCCACGCGCCACCACAATGGTTGATAATAAAACCAATTGGTGTCACGCCTACCGCAGATGAAAAGAAATGTAGGAAGGAATTATAATACTGTTGAAAATGGTGTGAAACCGCAATCCGCTTTAGGCAAGGAGTTCGATCCCGGATGCGGAACTTTTCATTTATTGCCAGAACGCTCTTCTTGTCTTGTCGACATGACACAAATAATAATAACACCAGCCTAATTTTTTTTTTTTTAAACGTTGCCCCACACTAGGAATTTCTCCTGTATCGTGGGTGCGTTTACAAACATATAAACTCACATACACAAACAGCCAGACCCGGAACAACTATGTGTAGGCCATACAAATATTTGTTCCGTGCGGGAATCGAACCCGCGACACGCAGCGAAGCAGCCAATCGCTCTGCCACTGCGCCAACCGTGCCGTCGAAATATTCGTCGTATTATTGATGTGGAACATCTATTGCCGCACGTAAAACCGATTGCTGGCGTGGCGACGCATGCCATAGCGACGTGTTACCTGTGCAATTCAGATGTTACACATCAACCAAGCGTCCCGTGACGGCTCACATTTTTTTGTCCTATTGCAGGGCAAAAACCTCATACAGAGAAGGCACGAGCAAACATAGACACAAACAACTTAATAATTTCGCTATTGCAAATATCATAATAATTGTGTGGATCGCCCCGAGGACACGGTGGAGCACACCGTGGCGGTATGCCCCGCTTGGGCGGAGCATCGCCGAGTCCTCGTGGCGGCCATCGGCAGCGGCGAACTCTCGCTTCCGGCTCTAGTGCAAGCCATGGTCCGGAGCGAGAGGGAATGGGATGCAGTCGCCTCGTTCTGTGAGGCACTAATGCTAGAGAAGGAGGTGGAGGGACGGTTGAGACAGCGATTCTCACGTCCCAGCCGCCGCGGTAGACGCTCCGGGCGTCCGGAACCGCGAGACGACTCCCGGCCACCGTAGATACGGGCCTGTGGACGGTGAGCAATGGGTAGCTCACCGTCCTTACGTTGTATAACAACAGGCCGTGTCGACGGCGCGTCCGTGTTCCACGCGTGCCTCAAAGAGATGTCAGCAAAGTAAGGGGCCACTGAGGGCCGATGCCTGCCGGTGCTGCGGGTTGTTCGTAAAAGATACCGCGCCCCCGGAACGCAAAGGGCACAAGAAGGAACATGGGTGGGAATTAGTCAGTAAAAGTCTGACACTCCCTCCCGCCCCGCCCAGGGCGGGAGAAGTTATCTGATGATTTCCCACCCCCCCCAAAAAAAAATATCATAGTAAAGAAAGTCATAATATTCTTCTTGCCTTTCAGTTACAGCGGTCAATCTCTGTGTACTAATAATAGCACAGAAAAAGTTTTAACGTTAAAACAAACATCACGCCTGTATTACCCGAAGGGTTAGGCAGAGGTGTACCAATGCACACCCGCAGTTCACCGGTATGTTTAGGTCTCATGTAATAGGAGGCGAGCCTAACGGGCACAAATTCTTACTCCGAGCTGCTACTGAGAATTTCATAGAAAAACCTAATAACACTTTTTGCTCGACCTGGAAATCGAACACAAGACCTCAAGCTTAGCAGTCGCGCTTAGGTAGCCATAACATAGTCATAACTAGGTACGTGTAATTGGGTGTCGGATATCAGTTGGCACTTTGTGACATTCAGATGACATTTAAGGAAAGAAAATCTGGATTTAATGGTCTGAAAACACAAAGAAATCAATTTTCTTTTATATATTCTGTTAAAGATCATAATTCTAACACTACACCTGACACCCGTCGCACACTCGGATGCTACAATTGACTAAATATATATAGGAATCCTTACTGATCCGGTTGTCATGACAATGTAATAATGTGACCATTTTCGTAAACTTCCAGAAAGTTTCATGACAATAGGACAGTAGTTCTATAGAATTCTTGAGTTTATGCAAAATGGGTAGCTTCACAAGTTTCTCAATTTATTTGGGTTAGAAGATTTTCTTTTTTAACCCCCGACGCAAAAACGATGCGATGATATAAGTTTGACGTCTGTGTGTGTCTGTCTGTCATCGTAGCTCCCGAACGCATGAACCGATTTTGATTTTGTATTTTTTTTGTTTGAAATGTGAATTAGTCTGTTCTTACCTATGTTTGATGAAATTCCGCAGTTTCAAAGTTATCAGCTCTTTTATTAACTGCGGTAGGGAATTCTATTCTTCTGTTGGGGGTCACTTAAAATTTATAATTTTATGTGGGCTTTCTTTTGATAAAAAGTATATTTCGCGACTTTTTTTAAATGGATGGGAAATCAATAAATTACTTCTTTTGCTCTGGATCGATGTCAGACTTTTACTGACTAAAACCCATACGTGTCCCTCCTAATACCCTTTGCAAAATATAATACAAACTCGCTTCCCGCATAAACTTTCTCTCGCAACGGATTTGAATGCGGTTTTCATCAATAGATATACTGATTCAAAACCAAGGTATATCCGTATAGAATATCACGCTACGACCAACTGAAGCGGAGCAGTAACCAAAAACGTAACCGAACGCGGGTGGCACCGCGGGTTATAATATGTAGCTAGTCATAGATAATCGTGGAAAGATCTCTTACAGACGTAAAAATCAACATGCTAAAACATGTCTGCCTCTTTGTAATATTTGTGTAGATATAAATAACATTTCATGGAGTAGTTATCTAGTTCTAGGTTTAGAGAACTATTATCTTTATCACGACTGTAAAAGGTACCTCCAGCCGTCGACCGAGCTCGAAGCAATTCCATTTATCTCTCTACGTCTTCAAAATTTAATTGAATAAAGTCTACCGAAAATTAAACATGGTTTTGTGAAATTAATATTAGTTTATCAATAGAATTCAAGATGTTTCTAAATATAAAATACACCACTGAATGTAAATGTTTATTCGATTTCTATAGAATTATCTTTGGAAACCTCGTTATTGAGAACCAACTTATGTTTTAATATATATAAAACAAAGTCGGTTCCCGCCGTCGGTGTGCTTAGATCTTTTAAACTACGCATCGGATTTTAATGTGGTTTTTGTCAAATAATTTATTTCAATAAGACAGATAAAAGGAACATCATTTTCATCAATAGATTCAATAGGCAGGTTTATACGCATAGAACATTAATCTACAAACAAATATTATATATCAAAGGCGTTTCTTTTGGTGTTAAGAAACCACATAGCAACATTTTTTTATATCTATACACACAAAATTATAAAATTAAGAAACATTTAAGAAAAAAATCAAATGTTTCCAATTGAATTCTACACATCACCACACTAAGCCAGCTGATCGATGACAATAAACTACACATAAAGAAATAACTCCGTAGAAGATTTGTTTCTCTTGACACGTTTGTTATGATTGAAACTTAATATACTGCCTTGTTAGCCTAGTGGTCCTAATCGTGACTGCTACGCTAGATGTCTTGAGTTCGATTCCCAGGCCAGGCAAAAAATGTTCTTGGGTTTTTCCATTACCACCATTACCAATTTCTCAGTAACAGCCCGAAGTTTGGAAGTTGGTGGTGTGACACCCTCGTGCCACGGAAAGCATGTAAAGCCGTTGGTCCTGCGCCTGATCTCTCCCCGGTCGTGTCGGATTGCCATTCCATCAGACTATGAGAGTTTGGGACAAGGAAGTGCATCTGTGTATATTTCCTGCGTATTTGGCTTATCTGCATTAAGATTAGCCGCCATGGCCGGAGAATACATACATAGAAATAAATAAATAGTAATATAAATAAATGATACACAAAAATAATGAATAATTCATAATCCGTCACAGTCGTAGAATACAGATTTGGGAATTACGACAAACCTACATAATATTAATTGAATGTTTGTAATCTTATTACATCACGTAGTATTCTACCTTACTCTTATGTTTTATTAATGTCATATAATTGAGTAGAACAAAAGTAAATTACAAGACCGCATGATGCCACGTTTGTATGAAAAATCCGGCCAAGTGCGAATCGGACTCGCGTTCGAACGGACCATTACCTATAGAAAACAAGCAAATAAAATCACGTTTGTTGTATGGAAGCATACCTTAAATATCAGTGTGATTTTAATTAAATATTTATTTTATTCTTCTTTATAGTATTTGTTGTTATAGCGGCAACAGAAATACGTCATCTGTGAAAATTTCAACTGTCTAACTATCACGGTTCATGAGATACAGCCTGGTGACAGACGGACGGATGGATGGACCGACAGAGGAGTCTTAGTAATAGGGTCCCGTTTTAACCTTTGGGAACAGAACCCTAAAATTAAGTATTCTTTAGACCAATTTCAGTCACAGCGGCCAGTCGTAATAGAGACTAGCCAAGTACGTAGGAGATATTATATTACACCAATTTGTGCGCAAACTCAAGTGCACTACCTTTTCGCTAACGTCATAGTCCGATGGGACGGCAATCCGACACAACCGAGGAGAGATCAGGCGCAGGGCCAACGGGTTTACATGCTTTGCAACTTCCAAACTCCGGCAAAATTGGGTAGATGACACCACTAATCAATTGACATACTTTTTATACACATACCATCATGCCTGTATTCCCCGAAGGGTTAGGCAGAGGTGTAACAATGTACACCCACAGTTCGCCAGTATGTATAGGTTCCAGACTATTGCCATAAAACACATACTTTTTATGAGCTGTCAAAACGCAATTCCCCCATAAATTTTGTATGACAATACTAAACTATGACGTTACTTTTTGACATCTCAATTCATTAACTATTTATTGATTCGAAAGCAAATAAAAATCGAATTGTATAGTTATTTAAATATTAATCGGCTTTTCAGTGGTGAAATCAAGTGTTTTTTTTGAGAAGTTGTGTCTTGGAATTGTTGTATGATGGTGCTGGTGTGGGCTACCCAATCCCTGATGAAAAGACCTGATAACACCGCCCGACCTATGGTTATCGAACCCAGGACCACGTTCAGCAGTCATACTACCAACGTGGCAGTTTTCTGTGCAATATTAAGCGCACAAATACAATTACAAATATAATTTTTTTTTAAAGTATTATCTGGTCATAGAACCCGCCACGTTTCGCAATAGATTTCCGCTAGAACAGGAATCATAAGGAAAATCATGTTACAATACAAATCTCGAGGGAGCATCCCATTTTCCGGGCATTAGTGGCGAATATCACAGACGGCTCCACTGTAATAATGTATTTGATATCGTTCAGCGTACTGTTAACAAATTGTAAATGGTTGAACAGTTTATATATCGGCAATAGTTACATTGAATAGGTACCCGTTAAAGTTGCAATTTCATTCTCTTGAATAGGAGGCTACGCTAGATGCCTTGGGTTCGATTCTCATGTCGAGCCAATACTGTTATTAGGTTTTTCTGTGAAATTCTCAGTAGCAGCTCGGAGTTAGGATTTGGGACCTAAACATACCGGCGAACCGTGGGTGTACAATATTGTTACAGCTCTGCCTAACCCGTCGGGGAATATTGGCGTAATGGTACGTATGTATCTACCTATGTACGTTTTGTATGGCACGTGTAATAGATGCTATTACTACCGCGAGATAATACAGGCGTGATACACACTCTCTTTTAAAAAAGTACAATTAGAACTCAAGTATTCACAATACTTGACTGCTACTCCTGCAGCTTCACAAACTGATCGTATGCTCATCGAACCGAGACATTAACAGTAAAGCGTAAACAATCATATTGAAATACGAAAGTGTACAGAGAAAGTGGAATGATGGGAAAATCAATTGGATTTTAGAGCGGTTCAACAAATTTTCCTACGCCGATTAACATACAGGGTGTCACTAGATCGCTGTCATCCCAACTACCGCACAATGTTTCATAGAAAAACATAGTGCTGCAAATGGAATGTTTATTTCAATAGGCGGGCCTGTATGCCTGCTTGCTACTACGATGGAACTAAAATGCCGCGGCTACGGGTTGTTCGTAAGAGATACCGCGCCCCCGGAATGCAAAGGGCACAAGAAGGTACATGGATGGGTTTTAGTCAGTAAAACTCTGACACTCCCTCCCGCTCCGCCCAGGACGGGGGAAGCTATGTGATGATTTGCCATCTCTAAAAAAAAAAGAATAAAAAATTAGTAGACTAGGTATCACTTGATTACAATTATTTTTTTAAGAGGTAGGAGACCATAGCAATACGCTGTCAAAAATAGAATTAATCCATTTAGGTAGTAATCTACACTAATATTATAACGTTAAAGTTCGTTTGTTTGAACGCGCCAATCTCAGGAATTTTTATTGTTCGATTTTTAAAAACCCTTTTGCGTTTTGTAGCCAGTTTATTGAGGGCGGTTCTAATGTAAGGCGGGAAGATTATATTCGTGACTCCAATATGCGTCCTTAACTCTTCTATTGAGGCCTGGTTATTGCCCGCAGCGGCGTTCTGGGCAAGAATCACCTCCTCCTTTGAATTATTGGTACCCATCTACTCTGGTCGTAATTATAATATCACCAATACAAGTAATAACTTACTAAAATTTTGTAGTTAGTCCCACACGCACATATTATTATGGTTTTCTAAACAAATCTAGCACTGCCATTGCGTTTTGGCAGGGTCGCCATGCAAGGCGGGATCTCGAGGGGATTTTTAAACACCGAGATCTGAATCAATACTGTCTGTATTGTAATGATTAAACGATTAGAAGGATTACAATTATACGAAATAAGGCTGGTTACACACTACAATAGTAACTATACTATACTAGTAACAATAGTAAAAGACTTAAATTACGCGGGTGAAACCGCGGAGTATCTATAGCGATTAAATAATAAAGAAATTACAAAAACTTTTTTTCCAAAAATGATAACCTTCTTTCACTTTTTAGTTTTTGAAGGAGGTTGTCTTTCTTGTAAAAAAGTTTTTATTTTTCGCTTTTTGGTATTAATTTCCTGTCACATCCATGTAAATCCATAAAGGAACAGTATTACTACGTAAATTATCAAGACACCACTTAAAAGTAACACGAATGCAGAATACGCTAATTCGTTTACTTGGATGACATATTTACTTATTTACTGACCTCGGTAGCCTAGTGGTGCTAGGTGCGACTGTTACGCTAGAGGTCTTGGGTTCGATTCCCAGGTCGAGCAAAAAGTGTTATTGGGTTTTTTTTATGAAATTTTCAGTAGCAGCTCGGAGTTAGGATTTGTGCCCGGTTAATGGCAATAGGCTCGCCCCCTATTACATGGGACCTAAAACATACCGGCGAACTGTGGGTGTACATTGGTACACCTCTGCCTAACTCTCCGCTGTATACAGGCGTGATGGTATGTTATGTGTTGTTATGTGGTGTGGATGACATATTTTTTTCAGTAATATTTTTTTTTTACTAATCTGTTGCATCAATTTCGTTAAAATTTATATGAGACCACCTTTGAAGTATGACCTATTAAACAAAAAAAGAATCATCAAAATCGATTCATAATTGGCGAAATATCGCGTAACACACATACAAAAAAAAATAGCATACAGACGAATTGATAACTTCCATCTTTTTGAAGTCGGTTAAAAATAGAAACAACCTGTAGGTACCCATTAGGTGTGAGATCATGATCTAACCATGGCGTGAAGATGTCATGGTGGTGCTGACGTCACTGTCATGGTAGTATTTAAATCAACGTGTCGACCTGCCGTCAGATGTTACATCATAAGAACAGCTGGTGTCAAAATTCACTAGCCTGTGATTTGGTCATCTATAATTATATACCATCACGCCTGTATTACCCGAAGGGTTAGGCAGAGGTGTACCAATGTACACCTACAGTTCGCCAGTATGGTTAGGTCCCATGTAATAGGGGGCGAGCCTATTGCCATTAACCGGGCACGAATCCTAACTCTGAGCTGCTACTGAGAATTTCATAGAAAAAACTAATAGCACTTTTTGTTCGACCTCAAATCGGAATCGAACCCAAGACCTCTAGCGTAACAGTCGCGCTTAAGACCATTAGGCTAACGAGGCAGTTTAATAAAAGTAATATTCGTAAGTTACAGAAAGTAAAAAGAAAATGTTATATTCGTAATAATATAAATATAAACTAATATTAGTATAGATACTAATTAAGAAGTTCTCAAAGTAAAATAAACTATTCAAAGCAAATTACAATTTACATTCATTAATTTATCATACACATTAAATACATTTTTAAATATTGATATAAAATAAAAACATTTTAAAATAAAAAATATTAGCCCACCGGTATCGGTAACAGGGACCAATCAATCGTATTACAATTATTATTTATTTAATTAGAAATGCAGATTCCTTTTTCTTTCATACAAGTAAATAAACAGGTCTGAAAGTAAATATGCAGTTATGTAATTTTTTTTCTTCCTGAATAAGTGCAGACAATTTCAAGTTGATTATAAAATTAAATGCTAGTTTTCTCTTTAAGATAAAACTTGGCAATTCCTTGAATGCTACTCGTCCGACGTCCATCATAAAGGGTTGATAAAGTAGTTCAATTTGGTAAAAAGCATGATATCAAATTATATTTATGTATGTAATTGAAGCCAAGTTTTATTTAGTTTTTCTATGAAATTCTCAGTAGCAGCTCGGAGTTAGGATTTGTGCCCGGTTAATGGCAATAGGCTCGCCCCCTATTACATGCGACTTAAACATAGTGGCGAACTGTCGGTGTACATTGGTAGTGGTACACCTCTGCCTATCGCTTCGGGGAATACAGGCGTTTTGGTATGTATGTATGTCGAATATTTACGGTGGTATATTCAAAAAATATTTCGGCAGGGCTTTTATATTTTACTTGTCTCTTTATCGGGTGTAAAAATTTTAAAACCGAAGGTTACATACATATTTTTATTTCTTATTGTTCTAGTCTTTACCAGGGAACAAATTTATTATGAAGATATTAACAAGTTTCAACTTTGTGTCTTGTTTTTTAATATTTATTTTCTAATTAAACTTATATAGGGGGTAAGAGATACCACGCCCCCGATCGCAAAGGGCACAAGAAGGAACATGAATGGGTCTGAGTCAGGAAAAGTCTGACACTCCCTCCTGCCCCGCCCAGGACGGAATAAGTCGTTTGATGATTTCCCATCCCTTAAAAAAATACATATATCTTCCCCCACAACCCTTACGCTGTTGCATACACCCGTACACAATGTTTTGCGTGTACAGTCAGCAAACGAGATAAGTAACCAGGGTCGTTAGATTTAGTTAAAGATCTATAGAGACCGATGAACTGTTTAATTTATATGATTAAAATATAATTAAATTTGAAAACATCCATCACTTTCTAAGAAAATTTGAACAATATTTAAGTTCCTGGATACTTATCTCTTTTGTAGACTGTACATAAACAGTGATTTTTCAAATCAATAAATAACCCCCGACCGAAGAATAAATAAAATCCCTAACGCCGCTAACAAAAGAGCTGATAACTTTTAAATGGCTGAACCGATTTCTATCAAATATAGCTAAGAACACTCCCAACTAAATCACCTCTCAAACAAAATCAAAATCGGTTCATGCGTTCGGGAGCTACGATGCCACAGACAGACACACACACACACAGACACTTCAAACTTATAACACCCTGTCGTTTTTGCGTCGGGGGCTAAAAATAAAAGTCGTTTCTCAACTATAATTTTATATTTATGTTACTTAGCTTGCAGTATGTGTAGGTAATTATCTAACTTTATATCTAACTAGCTTCTGCCAGCGACTTCGTTCGCTTAGTTTTTTTCTCCCGCATTAACTTACGTTTTTGGTTACTGCTCAGCACCTATTGGTCGTAGCGTGATATTATATAGCCTATAGCCTTCTTCGATAAATGAACTATCCAACACAAATATTTTTTCAATTCTAACCAGGAGTTTCTGAGATTAGCGCGTTCAACCAAACAAACAAACAAACTCTTCAGTTTTATGATATTAGTATAGATTATCTATCATCACGACAAACTTATTCTCATGTTAACCTTCTGCTTCTTGCTACGCTATGGCAGGCGCCTCACTTGTGCAATTGAATTGCGTCGCCGTGGCCCTGTCCTAGCGCCGACTGACTGTTGTACATTTAATTTATTTCCTACGTCATAAAGTTACCGAGATTGAAAAATATCCGCTTATCTGACTTATTTCATTTAAGGCGACTATTTTTGACGCTTGGGTTTGATTCCCAGGTCGAGAAAAGTGTTATTGGGTTTTTCTATGAAATTCTTAGCAGCAGCTCGGAGTTAGGATTTGTGCCCGGTTAATGGCAATAGGCTCGTCCTTTATAACAAGGGATTTAAAAACATTTTAAATCCTTCGAGGAATAAAGGCGTGATGGTAAATTTTTGATACCTTTAGCCAGCTTTAAGAGTTTCCTATTATGGTGGACTTTTTCAGTATATTAGGTATAAATAAAGTTCGAAGTTTTGAGGTTTATCTTGGGCATCACTGACATCGGCGAAGGAAAACATTGTTACATTAGGAAATCTCGACTTCTGCTCAAGTTACGTTTTTGGTTACTGCTCCGCTCCCGTTGGTCGTAGCCTGATGATATATAGCCTATACTCATCTGCTTAGTGTTTTCCCAACTATGTTGGGATCGGTTTCCAGTCTAACCGGACGCAGCTGAATACCAGTGTTTTACATGGAGCGACTGCCTACCTGACCTCCACAATCCAGTTACTGGGTAACACGATACCTCCCAGTTAGACTGGTTGTCAGACTTTCTGGCTTCTGATTATCCGCAACGACTGTCAAAGATCTACGAATGACAGCCGGGACCAACGGCTTTACGTGCTTTCCGAGACATGGGGGTGTCACACCACCAACTTCCAAACTTCGGGCTGCCACTGATAAATTCGTAATGGAAAACCCAATAACACTTTTTGCCCGACCTGGGAATCGAACCCAGGAACTGGTGCTCATCAGTCACGCTTGCAATCACGAGACCAACGGGGCAGACATATAGCCTATACTATTTCTCATAAATCTGGCTATCATAAACAAAAAGTTTTCTTATCAGTTCGACTGGTATTACCAATTATTGGCAATAGGCTCGCCCCCTATTACATGGGACCTAAAAAACATACCGGCGAACTGTGGGTGTACATTGGTACACCTCTGCCTAACCCTTCGGGGAATACAGGCGTGATGGAATGTTATGTATGTTATGAGTGCGTTTAAACAAACAAACAAGCTCCCTAGGTTCATTATATTAGTATAGAATTTTGTTATTGTCCTTGATAAAAGGTCCCACAGTGCCGATCACATCGAACTCAATATTTCGACTCCATCATAAATGGCAACTGTCAAAAATATCTTCTATACATTTACCTTCGCAAGTGGAAATATAAAACGACATTTATATTTATGCCACCACTTAAAAAGGATTCATGGAAAAAGGATATTTTTAGCCCACAAGCACTGTATGAGTATTAGATAGTTACATTTTTATTTTTTGTACTGTGAAAGTCGATGTACTGGAATATATTAGAATTGGTGAAAAACATGTT
Organism: Caradrina kadenii; assembly: GCA_947462355.1. NCBI lineage: Eukaryota > Metazoa > Arthropoda > Insecta > Lepidoptera > Noctuidae > Caradrina > Caradrina kadenii. Next base: position 1,164,224 of record OX381691.1, on the reverse strand, counting down.
TCAAATATAATGTACCGAAAGTATACGTAGGTAGTACAATATGTTCTCTGGTGTGGACGAAGCTTAACGATTTGCCACTACGGATTTTTGCTCGATTCGGAACCTTTTATTGCTACGTATATTTTTACATAAACATACCATCACGCCTGTATTACCCTAAGGATTAGGCAGAGGTGTAACAATGTACACCCACAGTTCCCCGGTATGTTTAGGTCCCATGTAATAGGGGGCGAGCCTATTGAATAGATAAAATTAGAATTTTAGTTCCTTTGAAATCAATGAATGGACGGTCGGTGAAGCAGCAGGTGTTGGAGTGGAGACCGCGTTTAGGCAAACGTAGTGTGGGACGTCCTGCTGCACGGTAGACTGACGATTGAAAGAAGGTGGCGGGCAGTGGCTGGAGGCGGGCTGCCTAGGACCGGGATGGTTGGCGCTCTTTGGCGAAAGCCTATCTACAGCAGTGGGCGGCTATAGGCTGATATAATGACTGAAATCAATAAATAGCTACCTAGTTAATCAATTGAGGTTGCTAAATAGTAAAGTCGCTGTTTCCATAGCCATACAACCTCTATAGAGGAATCGTGTATTGACAGCTCTTAAATAGTACATCAATTGATTAGTGGTGTCTAGTATCCGATTATAAATGTACGTACTAGTACATAAAGCCATGCTTTTTTTATCGTACCACATCCCAAAGACTTCTAAGCTTAACTAAATCAAACTATTATTTTGGCAGGAGGTGGCAAGGAGCATCATTCCGAGCATGTGAGCGAGCATAGCGAGAAAGGAAAGAAAGCCTATGAGGTAAGCATATATTTATTAAAAAAATCATCATTTTGAAATTATGAAGTTGTAATTCTCCGGAATTTCAACAATGAAACATAAATATTAATAAAACCTCAGATTTTTTTTACCGTAAACCTGAAAAGGGGTCATTGTACTCTAAATTACAAACAACTTTTATTAAGGGAACAAGCGTGAAATAGCAAAAAAAAAATACAGCTGGGTAATACCCCTATCTCTTAAGACAGTATTATTATAATATTACTTTGCTCGCGCACTGTTGGATTTTCGAAGCTTCGCTCAGCACCAAGAGTTCAAAATCCAATAACTGAAATTATAAAGTAATATTGAAATAGTACAGTTTTAAAAAATGGTGTCATAGTTCGTCGAGTTTTACGAACACAAAATGTACCAGCTGATTTTTTTCGAGATTGTTTATAATGACCCCTTTTTAGGTTCAGAATTGAGCTAAATAGGCTCTTGAACGATACCTATATCGCATAGGATAGTGTGAAAAAGAAAATATATTTGCGCAATAAGTAACATTTATATTTATATTGATTGAGTTATTATTTCAGTTCCGATTTTTTTATTGATAGATCGAAACAAAAGACACAGTTCAATAGCATACAATAGCTTTCCAATTGACGTTATTGGACTAATAGATCTGATCCATTCATATTTTGCGTATATCTTGTACAATTAGATGCAAAAAGATGTATACAGGGTTATTTGTAAAACAATGACAACCTCTCAGGACTATGTTACTAACATCATAATCAACAACTTTTGTTCCATGACATTTAAAAATTTATCATATTTTAGTTCATCAGATTTTCACACAAAAATAAAAACATTTAAATTGAACGCTCTAAATGTTACGAAGTCTATGCGAAGCAAACGAAAGCGATAGTAAAATAGCGAGGGGAGCGGGGTTAGGGCGGCGGGGGTGTTTGTACTTGACCTATTTACAATTTTACGGAAATCCTTCAGTCGGTCATTCGCTTTGATGCGCTTGCGTTGCTTGATTCTGTAAAAATGTATAGAACAAAAGTTGTTGTTTATGATGATAGTAATACAGTCCTGCAAGGTTGTCATTGTTTTACAAATAACCCTGTATATAACGAAACATGATTTTATGAAAACTAAATTCCTAACCCCTATTCCATTCATCCTATGACATGGGACCTAAACATACCGGCGAACTGTGGGTGTACATTGGTACACCTCTGCCTAACCCTTCGGGGAATACAGGCGTGATGGTATGTGTTGGTAAATTCCTAACCTAATAAAATTCGTATTATATTTTTGCGTTCCGACAACTTTATAATTTTTTTAAGCCTCTTGTTAATGCCCTCAGAGTAAAGTTGTGCCAAATCAAAAACTTAGTTACAAAAGTAAAGTTAATAATGGTGTATCTTTGCGCCTTTGTTAGTAGGAAGTAAGTGTATATATCTTTTTGCATCTTCTAAAAACGCAACTCTAAAATGTATAGGTCGACTGAAATAGGGCTTCCACGTCGATATTCACATGTTTTTGAATTCATACGAAGGTCAAGAAGTGGGACATGAGGAAAGTACCGTACAACCCTAACCGGAAGTTGATCAAAGCAAAACCCTGGTATTATGTTTTTGTGGACGTAAGTCATGTGTTTAATGGTAATATGCTAACCATGTTCAAAACTATACAATTTTAATTTTAATTTACCACAATCCTGAAAAGAGGTTATTGTACTCATAATTCCATCATAACTCCATCCTGAAATCCATAGCGGGGAAGTACGATTCTCCTTTGTTCGGTGATGGTGTTCAAAGATGCATTTTGCACAACGACCTGGTCTCTAAATAGATCAGTTGACTAACATAGATATAAGTTATCTTTCTCCTTACTAACCCATTTGGATGTTGCCCATCCGAATTAAAGATTACTTTATTTTTATTTAAATTTATGAACAACTTTCATAAAGAACCAAGACTGAAATCATGAAAAAAATAATTGTTGACCCATATATTTATGTTCGTATAACTTAACGGAATGTATGGCTCAAATGATTTTGTTTCACGATTTCATGGTTGGTCGTACAGTAAAAGTTGTTCATAAATATGAGTACAATAACCCGTTATCAGGATTGTGTCAAAAAAATACTAAATTTATATACAGGATGACAGGTAATTAGTGAACGATACTTATACACATGATTGTAATCATGATAACAAACAACATTCCCAAAGAAACGATTTTTTTTTATTTGCAAAGTATTTGCCCCAGTCATCCCAAAGGTTGATAATTAAATGCAAATAAATATGCATGCTAAAATTTGAATAATTTTGTTTTTATAAATAGAATAAATAAAATATAATAATGAAACTGTCTCGTTAGCCTAGTGGTTCTAAGCGCGGCTGCTACGCTAGAGGTCTTGGGTTCGATTTCCATATCGAGCAAAAGTGTTATTGGGTTTTTCTATGAAATTGTCAGTAGTAGCTCGGAGTTAGGATTCGTGCCCGGTTAAAGACAATAAGCTCACTCCTTACTACATGAAACCTAAAAACATACCGGCGAACTGTGGGTGTACCTTGGTACACCTCTGCCTAACCCTCCGGGGAACACAGAGGTGATGGTATGTTTTTGTTGAAAAAGGGATATGTAACTGAATTTAGTTACAACTGATTGGTTCATTTTTGTTACTCAATATTTTATTGGGGCTAGTGTGGTGGCGGGAGGGCGCTCTGCTAATTTAAAAATAAAAATTTTCTTTGGGAAATATGTTTGTTATTATGAGTACAATAATGTGTATAAGTATCAGTTAATAATTACCTGTCAGACTATACAAGTTACAGTTTTGCATCCATAGTCAAATTTTAGGGGGTTGTCATAAAAGACATTAAAAATAAAATAAAATTACGACATCTGGTCAATAATTAATAAATATTTTTTAATTATTTATGTTAGTATTTTAGAATACATCTTTTACTAAGAACAGAATCGCCCCGTTGCGTTTAAGGCAGGCAGTATCGCGCGATTATGTCACAGTGTGCGTGCGGGTTCATCGCCCCGCCTGTCTAAACCTCAGATGACTAGCTGGAATTCGAAAGTCATCTATTAAAAAAGAATTCTATTTATATTTCATTTATTGATTTGTTTTGAGAATCACTAGCTTAATTAGGTACCTCCTTGAATTTGCCGAGGATGCAAAACTGGATCTTGCATTTCATTGTAACATGTTAATGTAAATGTAACATGTGTTAAGATCTATTTTTAAAATTTTTAACAAAATTATTGAAACTCATATTTATGTATTAATTTAACTAATTCATTAATACATACAAAATGTTGATTTAAATAATTATTTAAGCGTCTACTGTTTGTCTCTTAAACAATTACTTTTTTAAACATATACTATTACACGTTTTATTATTAAAATGCGAGAGTTTGATGATGATGGATGGATGTTTGTTACTTAATCACGCCAGAACGGCTGAACGGATCTGGATGAAATTAGGCACAGATATAGATTTTAGGCAGGAATAGCACATAGTTTACTTTTTATCCCGGAAAAGTGAAATAATATATCAGCTTTGACGCGGACGAAGTCACGGACGGAGGCAAATTTAAAAAGGTCATGGGTTTGGTTCCCAGATCAAGCAAAGTGCTATCGGGATATCCTATGAAATTCTCACCTGTTAGGATTTGTGCCCGATTAATGGCAATAGGCTCTTACATGGGACCTAAACATACCGGCGAACTATGGGTGTGCATTGGTACACCTCTGCCTAACCCTTCGGGGAATACAGGCATGATGGTATGTTATATTTATGTTAGTTTAAATATTGGATTCTTATGTGTATTTATGAGAAAGTAAACATTGGCCTTTTTCTTTCAAAGACGTGGTTAAGAAGAGAGGGCATAAAGCAGGGTTCAAATAGCAATATTATTTTTATTGGACCAATAAAAATATTTATAATAACGAAATTCTTTGTATGACCGTTGACGCACACTTTCATCTGCCTTCCAGTGCTATTGTTATCCTACGGTGCATTCCAAATTGTTATTAGTACAAATGTCTATTGTACATCGGTCATGTTTTGTTTCAATTCTAAATATTGTTTTCATAACATTTCTATTATTCCGGGCACGCACCAATAGACGCAGCAAGCAATGGTAAATGAATTGCCTACTGTCACTGCAGTTCACTCGCTTTCATTGACTTTTACGAACACTGAGAATGAAAGCAAACAAACGGAGACGATGGGAGATGATCACAACAGGCCAGGACAGGCCTATCACCAATCTCAAAGTCAAAGTCAATTCATTTATTTCAATTGCACTATTAAAAGGCACTTTTGAACGTCAATTACATAAGTAAAAACTAATAATATTAGGTGTGATTCGAAAAGTATTCACTTTTCGCATTTGAAATACGGCATTTTGGTTTTTTGTACGAGAACCGAACTGTGAGTGTACATTGGTATACCTCTGCCTAACCCTTCGGGGAATACAGGCGTGATGGTATGTTAATAATAGCTATTATTATGAAAAAATCTTTTACTGTTATAACTAAATTGAATCTGATCAGAATTCAATTTTAGTGACATAATTATTTTCCAAATACAAAACATGATAAAACGAAAGAAGATAATGAAATCATAATAAACAAGTGAAAGTGGAACGAAATAATATAACACAGAAATAAATAAAAAAGGTCTGATAACAATATAATATTTTTAAAACGTAATTTGTTTGTTAAAAATTCAGCCCTCATTTTTATTTCAACTCTATTTCACACAAATAACGAAATTCTAATCTCAATATTAAATTTTATCTATCTATATTATTTATTTTTCGCTATTTTATAAAATGTAATATGAGGGGCCCGCCCGTTCACGCGTGTTCGATAGTGTAGAAGTACCAATTTGACATTCTAAGTTATTTTTGGACATCACTGTCATCAGTGACGAAGAGCCTTGTGATCATTAATTGAGTCTGAAATCGCCAATCCGCGTCAAGAAAGCGCTGTGATCAATGCTTGCACCTTCTCTGTATGAGAAGAGGCCTCTGCTGAGAGACAACAAAAAGCGACGCCGAACGACGAATTCCGAAAAAACTAAAAACAAAACAGTCAATAAAGTCAGTCAGTAAAGTCAATTAAAAACAAAACAGTCTTGACAGTAAAACGATTTTAACCTTGTGTTTTCTATACATCAGATAATGGTCTATATAACCTTTTCAAGTAACGTTCGATCTGTCATAGTAAAGGTCAAGAATTATTCTAATCATAGAAAAAAATTCCGGCGCTTGGTTTGATTACAGCTGTCAATTAAAATATTGATTGAATTTATTTTAGCAGAGACACGCTACTTACTGATTCATCAGTAAGATGGCTACGTTAATAATATTTTGTGACGTCCAGTCTACATTAGAGATGTCATCATTAGTGATTTTGCTGACCGCCGAATATTCGGCCATGCTTTCGTTAGTGTGTGTTTATTTTCAAAAGCATAGTCTAATTAAAAAGCAATCGTATCGAGAAAGAAAGCTTAAAAATTTTCCAAAAACATCACTTTTATTTAGAGTAGAGCAATAATTTGTGGTTATTTAAAAAAAAATTTCATGATTTGATATTTAGTAGTCGGCCGAATGCCGAATATTGTAAAAAAGTATCTGAATAGGCCGAATACTGAATAGAAGCCTAATATTCGTGGCATCTCTTATCTACATTGACGCCTGCTATTGATTTTTAAATTTTGTGACCTAATATTCTTTTTACACATAATAACAAGAAATAGGTAATTACATCAGTTTTAACTAGCTATCAGCTCAGATTAAGCAGTAATATGCTCAAGCAGCTTTCATTTATTAACTGATAATGAACTTAAACTCATCACAAATACAGTTTAAAGTTGTGTGTAATTTATAATTCTGGGCGGAATAATATTATCTAGCACGCAAATACGAGTATATTGTTGATACGTTTCAGCTAAGCCTAACATGTTATTTTTTGTCAAATCTTGAAGCCTTACTTAATAGGAATCCATGTTCAAGGGACACATAAACAGAAATTCCCTGTTCAACATTACGTTACACAAATCCACAATTCTTTGTGTCAACTAGATTTTTGTACAGAAAAAGTCATTATACAAGATGTTAGTTTAAACAACGGACATTATTTTAGGGAGTGTAGTGCTTATGAAAATAAACCACTTTTACTATGAAATCAAACTTAAAATTGCGAAAAACCAACTGCTCCTTACATGTTGTCAAGTTATGCGAATATAGGAGCAGTTGCTTTATTTTGTTTTTACGGTAAGTACTACAGTAAAAGTTGTCCCGCCCTTAAAGGAAGTCCTTCGTTTACCCTAACACCCTGTATAATACAAGTTTCTAAGTAAAATACAGTAAGATTATTTTACGTTTTTCTTGTACAACTTATTTTCGTGTTTAAGTAAAGGCTTAAGAATGTGTGTTTACGGTCTTTCGTGATTCTGACGCAGTTTTGATTACGTATAAAACGTTTGGCGAAAAACGCTCATTGATAATGCGATGCTATAAAAAATATAAGTGGGCAAAACTGTAGGTAAAGACTTCCTTTTTCATTGGTAATTGTGAAAATTTTACTAATATTATAAATGCGAAAGTTTGAATGGACAGAATGATGTCTGTTATTCAACCATGAACGAACAGCTGAACGTATCTGGATGAAATGTGGCACATATTTTCCAGACTATAAATCTATCTATCGACTATAAATATAGATTTATAGTCTGGAAAATATTCTAAAAAAAAAATTCAAAATTGACGCGGTCCAAGTCACGCGCAGAAGCTAGTATAAAAAATATTTGTCACATTATACCATGTTAACATTAACTATGTTTTAGTCAATTAATGTATTGTTTTATTTAAAAATGCGATGCCAGGTAAAAAAACAATCTTTATTCACATATAATAAGTGGTTTTTAACTAAATGTGAATATTCAAAATATTTCAACATATATGTAATATGAAAAATACACAGACTTGTGTTTTAAGACTAAAATATGAGCGTTTTTTTACTGTCATAAGAGCCAGTTTAACTAGGATTTTCTCAAACTGTGCTCAGAACATTTTTTTATTTATAACTCTGAAATCCGTAAGTCTATTAAATCTGAAAGAAATAGTGTATACAGGTGAAGTAAGGGACAAATATAAAAAAAAATATTCGGAATTAGGTACCAATATCTTTACATAGTATAAAACAAAGACGCTCCCGCTGTATGTACGCTTATATCTTTTAAACTACGCAACGGATTTTCATGTAATTTTTAACAATAAATAGAGTGATTCAAGAGGAAGGTTTATACGTTTAGAACATCACGCTACGACTAACGGGAGCAGAGCATTAACCAAAGACGTAACTAAACGCGGTGTTTATAACTAATTCATTATAAACAACATTTATTTTCAGCAAATATTACCTATTACTTCCTACATTAGGCGTAACAATGTATGTTTTTCTTCTATTCGTGTAGAATTTAACACCAGCCTACAAAGTAAACTAATAGATTCTGCAAATTCCAGGGCGTACACGAGGAAACAAAATCAGCAAAAGGTCATCATGATAAAGAAAATCATCTGGGCAAATATGACGACCACGGTGGCATCGACGAACTTCACGAAGAGGAATCCGGTCACTACGGCAAGCACCATCACGAAGAACATGGCAAAAAAGAAGCGAAAGTATGTATATTTATACCAACTTATTTTTACTGCCTCGCTAGCCTAGTGGTCCTATGCGCGACAGCTACGCTAGAGGTCTTGGGTTGATTCCCAGGTGGAGGCCAAGTATTATTGGGTTTTTCTATGACATTTTCTGTAGCAGCTCGGAGTTAGGATTTGTGCCCGGTTATGGCAATAGGCTCGCCCCCTATTACACGGCACCTAAACATACCAGCGGAGTGTTGGTGTTCACTGGTACACTTCTGCCTAACCCTTCGGGGAATACAGGCGTGATGGTATGTTTTTTGTGTTTAATTTTAGTTTACCAGAAACCCGGAAAGGGGTCATTGTACTCATCATTATGAACAACTTTTACTACGAGATTAACCCTGAAATTGCGAAATGTACAACATGTAACTGAAATAACTTAGAAAAGTAAGTTACAATCATAATACGAGCAGTGAAATTTTACTCTTACGTGCCTAAATATAAAGTTTATTTATACAATTTGTTATCCTAATTTTTGGCCATAGTAAAGGCAACACTGTATTCTTAGTTTATCCATAGATGCTATTTACAAGGCGTTTAAAAAAAGGCCTTAATACCTTGACTTAAGTTTAACTTTCGTTTGATTCTACTGTCCAATGAAGAAGTGAGTATAATTTACGCAGTGTCAATTATTTTAGGAAAAAAAAATCCTATTTTAGAAATCTACTTTCAGGGTAAAAGTTTAATATGACATACGTTGTATAAATTGGGTAGATGACACCACTAATCAATTGACGTACTTTTTATGAGCTGTCAAATCGCGATGCCCCCGTAGATTTTGTATGACAATACTGAACTATGACGTCACTTTTTTGACAGCTCAATGCACTATTTATTGATTTCAAAGCAACTAAAAATCGAATTCTATAGTTATTTAAAAATTTATCGAGTTTTCAGGGCTAAAATAAAGTGTTTTTTTTTTGTTAAGTTGTGTCTTGGAATTATTGTTTCTTACCCAATTTTGTCGAGAAATGCTAACATATTTAAATGTATTGAACAGAATTGTTTTTACGATTTCGGTATTGGTCCCATAGCCAATGTTGTTCTTTATGATGAGTACAATGATCCCTTTTAAGGTTTTTGGAAAGCTAAAAATAAGGTACATAGTACATTAAACTTCTGCTAAGAAACTTACCCAACTATCAAGTTTTGAAACTACAAACTCAATGTCATACAAGACAAAGTTCAAATTCAATTACAACCTAATTTATCTAGGACTCTTTTATTGTACTCGTGGTAACTCGTAACTAAGTTCGACTAGATAATTCCACTTCTTAGTATTATTATAAATGCGAAAGTTTGGATGGATGTATGTTTGTTACTAAATCACGACGGAACGGCTGAACGGATCTGGATAAAATTTGGTACAGAGATAGATTATAGTCTGGAACAGCACATAGATTACTTTGTATATCAGAAAAATGCACAGTTCCCGTGGGGTTTATTATCAACCTTGGCGCGGACGAAGTCGCAGGTGGAAGCTAGTGAGAAATATTTTATAGGAACCGCCACGAGTCGTGAGCACAAACGTCAAGTTAGTTTGTGGGTTTTTGGAATCCATTCTGGATTTTTTGGGCAGTCGACGCTGCACGCGATTGGTCCGTCAGTCGGAGAGACCGCGCGCTGCGTGCTGACGACTCGTGGCGGCTACTGTAACTATAATAAAACGGTAAGTTACTATCTCAGTAGCAGCTCGGAGTTAGGATTTGTGCCCGGTTAATGGCAATAGGCTCGCCCCATATTACATGGAATCAAACATACCGGCGAACTGTAGGTGTACATTGTTACACCTCTGCCTAACCCTTCAGGGAATACAGGCGTGATGGTATGTTACTATCTGTTATTTTGAAACTATGGATCTCTGTCTGAAATAAAGAATAAATTTATATTTATAACAGAAAATAATAATTCTGTAATGGCTTTGCTTGTGCAGTTTACGATCGTAAACACAAAATACTATTTCCAACCATAGTTCATTGTATTTTTTATTTTCACCAAAAAAAATTAATGTCCTGAAATGACGATCGGCATAGGTAGAAATATGCATGAATGCGTTATTATGAAAGTTGAATGATTTTTTTGATTATTTCCCACTTATTGTTAACGTAGGTAACGTTACTTACGAAAACAGTTACCATTTCAGTTTGTGGTTAAAGACATTTTTGTAAAGTTTACCTTTTAGTTGTGGGATCCAAGACAATTGAATCGTTTCTCCGGGACTTGCCGAGCTTAATTGCCTTGCTGCTTTTCTGGTAGTCGCGACTGTTGCTTCTTTTGTACTCTATCATCATCATCGTCATCAGTCTACAACAGTCCACTGCTGGACATAGGTCTCTACAATCGTACCCCACTTAGTTTGGTTCTCGGCAACTCTCATCATCTTCCCGCCCTTATCCCATGTTACTTGGGATCGGCGCTACACGTTTTCTCCTTCCGTACCGTCCTGTCAACGGTCGTGCTGTCACTGACTCCCTTCTCTTTCACATCATTCTTCATACAATCCATCCATGTTTTCTTTGGCCACCCTCTTCCTCTCCAACCATTTTCTTTTTTACTTACTCTGTACTCTGATGAGGGAAAGGCGACTAACCAAAGTTATTTATATGGTAGACGTGAATGGCCTTGTAGGTGAGGTTCTGTAGAAAGGTCGGGCGTGCTTGTATGACCAGATGTATGAACGTGGACGTGGCGAAAGCAGTAAGGATCGTAGCAGGTGGCGTTCTGTAGTTTCTGCCTACTCCCATGGGAAAAAGGCGTGAGTTTAAAGATGTATGTGTGTTACTCTGTCTATTAAAATAAATATTCCTTATAGTACGAAGAATCGGGCAAACATTCCAAAGGGCACAGCACAAAAGGCAGCCATGACATTCACAAGAAAGAAGAATACGAAAAGAAAGTCGAATTCTTTGAAGAAGACGGTGACTCCGGTGAAGAGGAGAAGCATGGAGGTTACAACGAAGAAAACGGTCATTCCAAGGTCAGTGTCTGAAGAAGTAACCCTCAAGGTTTATTACTTATTGGTTTACTTTGCAGTTAACAACTTCGTTTATTGTATTCTACATGTATTGGCTTCGATTCCCAGGTCGAGCAAAATGATGTTGGGTTTTTCTATGAAATTTTCAACAGCAGCTCGGATGTAGGATTTGTGCCCGGTTAATGGTAATAATGGCCCCCTATTACATGGAACCTAAACATACCGGCGAATTACGGGTGTATACTATTCATAGGTACACCTCTGCCTGACCTTTCGGGGAATACTGGCGTCATGATGTGTTATGTTTTGTGTAAAGATGTTTTTTTTTGTGTGCACACCAAACTCGTTTGTTTACTGTACCAACAAGTACCTACATGTTGTCACTAAAGCTGAAGAAATATCAATTTTATCACCTAATTAATACTTCATTAAGTCGATAATTAATTTTGCTTGTCAACTTGCAAATTAGAATTTCCTAATAGTTTCCCCTTTCCAAGGTTGCATTTTGTAATTTCAAATAGGTTTGGAAGATTGACAACTTACCGGTCTTATATATTTGTAGGTATATGTATCGAAAAGTTACGGGGGAGTTGTGTAAATGTGTAAGTTTATGTAATTTCCTGTTAAAGTCCATGATTTAGCTTATTTCTGAGAGTAAGTGAAAAGTTTGGTTAAAGCTTAGCTTAGCTTAATAATAGTAGAGCTGTTTGTAAAGGAGCTCGTCCGGGAAAGCACTACCACCATACTTATTTCTGCCGCAAAGCGACGTTGCTGTGTTCCGGTTTAAAGTTTATGGGTGCCGGTGTAATGACAGGCACATGAGACGTATCAACTTTATCTCTGGGATGGCAACGCATTTGCAAGGCCTCTGGTATTGCAGATGTCTATAGGTAGCGGTGACCACTTAACATCAGGTGGGCCGTCGCCTTATTTGCCGTCCAATGACATTTGAAAATCTTATGCAATTTTTTTTCTTGATATAGCCTACAATGTCCCACTGCAGAGCAAAGGCTTCCCCAAGTCCATCCAAATATTCTCTTTTTGCGTCAGCTCGAACCAGCCCTCCTGGTGTGAGACTTGGTCATCTTGTCACTTCTTCCTGGGCCAGTCTCGGCGTAAATATTCTGAGTCTTAAATACACGCTTTGGTATATTTTGCTTTGGAAGTGGCAGAGCCGTTGACTGGTGCGCTGCGTGTCCCGGGTTTCATTCCCATGTTTATACTGCCTCGTTAGCCTATTGGTCCTAAGCGCGTCTGCTACGCTAGAGGTCTTGGGTTCGATTCCCAGGTCGAGCAAAGTGTTAGTGAGTTTTTCTATGAAATTCTCAGTGGCTGCTCGGAGTTAGGATTTGTGCTCGGTTAATGGCAATAGCCTCGCCCCCTTTTACTTGGGACCTAAACATACCGGCGAACTGTGGGTGTATACTGATACACCTCCGCCTAACCCTTCGGGGAACACAGGCGTGATGGTATGATGGCTAAAATTTATATGGCATATAGATAATTGATTCGGGTCTAGCTGTTTATGTATATAAGTTTATATGTTTGTAAACGCACCCACGATATAGGAGAAATGCCTATTGCCCCTCGACTAATGACCAAATTAATATAAGCTACTTCACATAAACGTTTTATTTTTTCTCTTAAAAACTCGACGTTATTCTAAGCCTGGGAGCACACTAGGGTTGCACAAAAACTCAAGCTGTGACTGTCTATCTACAGCCTTTTACGGTTTATATCTTATTCATAGCAAAATAGATTGAAAACATGGCTCCGTTTCCACATATATTTCGTAAAAGATGACAAGGCATCACCTCGCCATGTTTACAGGAAAATGTATTTTATTTATTGCGGAATAAGTTCTAAATTAGATTGTTCTACATGCAAATGCAAGCCTTATTGCTTCGCCAGTGTGTCTCAAGCCTTGTTAAGACTTTTCGGTAGTCCCATTATATTGAAAGGTTGTCTTAATTTTTAATTTCATCTCATTAATGAATGATTCATCTTGCTTCGTCATACTTTAGTAAAATCATTGGACCATAACTGAAATTACGTGTTGGCTAATATTTTAAAAACTGAATCAGGTAAATCATGCCTGAATTTCAGAAGTCTAGATTTCAAAATTGTCTAGACTTAATACAGGCTAAATAGGAAACACTTTTAAGCCTTTTTTATTACCTTTTTTAAGTTTGTCGTGACAGTTCAAGGTTGTTATTCATATTGAGTTTTTGTGGTGGCCCAAAGTCCAAGGTTCGATGTTCCGGTGAGGGAAAGTGACAGTCCATATTATAATAATTTATTCTTCGGTTTTTATAAACTGTTGCAACGTTGACCTTTTAAAAGTAATTTGAATAGATGTTGTGGAAAATTAGTTGTCACGATTCATTATAATATCATGGAGGATTTTCACTTGCAAGAAATCCAAGGTGACTGGCTAATTATTATTCTAATTTAGATAATTGAGTAGCAGCAAGCAATAGGTAGGTACTTCTTTCCTCAGTGTACTGTTTCGAGTTTATTATTTTAATATATCTTTATAGTATTCGCTCACTAGGCTAACTGCCTCGTTAGCCTAGTGGTCCTCAGCGCGACTGATACGCTAGAGGTTTTGAGTTCGGTTCCCAGGTCAAGCAAATAGGGTTATTGGGTTTTTCTATGAAATTCTTAGCAGCAACTCGGTGTTAGGATTCGTTCCTCGGTTAATGGCAATAAGCTCGCCCCCTATTACATGGGATGGGACCTAAACATGTTGGCGATTTGTGGGTGTACATTGGCACACTTCTGCCTAACCCTTCGGGGAATACAGGCGTGATGGTATGTATGTTATGCAGTATTCGGTACGGTGGTTCGATTCGGTTCGGTATCTTTGTAGTATTCGGGGTTGAGTGAGTTTGGTTTATTCTGTTTAGTTTTAAAATAAAAATAGTTTTTCAGCAAGATTTTTCACATAATGTTGCTTAGTTTGATATGCAGTATGCATAGTTAACGGGTATAAAATGTGCGCTGTTACACTCCGTAGAAATAAACTAAAAAGCTGTTTAAAAGAATACACATGACATACAACATATCGTGATGGTTCAGTGACTAAAGACGCCATCTCACATGCACGAGTGTGTGGATTCGCAACCGGGCATGGGCAAGTATCAATGTGACTTATTTTAGTTCATAATTATGTACTTTCTAAGTTTATCCTGGACATCACTGACATCGGTGAAGGAAAATATCGTGAGGAAATCTGTACTTGTAATAAATATACATTTGAAATCGAAAAACTACCTTGAACATGCCTGGAAATGTTTGCTCGTGTCTTCTCTGTATGAGAACAGGTCTTTGCCCTGCAGTGGGGCAAAACTAAGCTGGTATTATTACAGACTTACAAAATGGACTCTCACCATCCAAGAACCTACTATAATTCCCTGAACAATAACTAAGTAAATAAATGGAAGTTTATCTAAGTAACATTACAGTTTATTAAGTAACTTGCCTTGCTTAACCTAAGCTAGCAACATGCAGTTAACTTTACGACTCTAAGTAATTAAAACCCGTGTTTAGTTTACATAATTACAGTTTATGTTTAAAGTTAATGAGCTTTAAGTTAACTTTGTGTTAATGTACCAGTTTAATTATAAAATAAATTAAAAGAAAAAGCTGTTGGTCCCGGCTGCCATTCGCAGATCTTTGACAGTCGTTACGGGTAGTCAGAAGCCAGGAAGTCCGCCAACCAGTCTTCTTGCCCAGTAACTGGATTGTGGATGTCAGATAGGCAGTCGCTCCATATAAAACACTGGTATTCAGCTGCGTCCGGTCAATATGTAAGCCGATCCCAACATAGTTAGGAAAAATCTAGGAAGATTAATATTATGATAAAAGAAATATTAAGTTAACAAGAGCAAAGGAGATTACGTGTTGGTTCCGATTCCCGTACGGAGCAAAATTTGTATGGCCTACAAGTAACTGTAGCCGGGTCTGTGTATGTGAGTTTTATATATATAAACTAACTCACGACACAGAAGTAACAAGTAAACAAAATTTTAAGTAACCCCCGACAGAAGAATAAAGCTCTCTGCCGCAGCTAAAAGAGCTGATAACCTTGAAACGGCTGAACCAATTTTGATACAACATATCTACGAACCATCGCCAGGAAACCTGCAATCAAATACCAAAAAAAAACGCATTCAAACCGGTTCATCTATTTAAGAGCTACGGTACAGACACACAGATATATCTAACTGATTACACCCCTCTTTTTGAGTTGGGAGTTAAAAACAAAAGAAAGAAGAATGACTTTGACTTTGGTAAAATCTTCATAGTTTCATACATGGTCGGTTTCCTATCAAGTAACTACTACTAAGTTAAGATCTAACAAGTACACGCTCCAGTAATCTTGAGCATGCCACAGTTCAAGACACACCTCAAACTAGTTCGAATTAGACAACTTAATACAGGCAACTTTTAAAAAAGCACCTACTATAGTTGATAGACATGACATGAACATCTTTTTGTTTTAAATAACTTTGACCGTTTTCGAGAGTTAATTTTCTGTGGAAATGACAACTTTAATTGGTTGCAAAAATAATAATGGAAGGTCAAGAAAATTTGTCGAAATTATATAGATCAGCGTTTCTCAAACATTTTTTGTTACGCAACGTAAAATAATCAAAAATGGTTTTATGTATAATTTTTATTGTAATCATATTACTTGACAATTAATATATTTGCATGTAATGGGGTATTTGTTTTACATTAGGAGATAATTTGAAGTTTATTCGTGAAAATAAAGTGTGAAAATAAAGTATTCATGGAGCCGAATTACTTTATTTTCACAGGCTTTGTGGAGCCCTAGGCCTCCGCGAAGCACACTTTGAGTATGGCTGGTATAGAACAATTGCGGGCCAGCTTTTTTTAAATTAGAAGGTCAATGCTACTGATTAATCCCTACAAAGTTGTCTTATTTGCTCTGGAAAAGAATTAAGAAGGAAAAGTAGAGTATACCCAAGTTGTGTGCAATAGCAACAAGTAAGCTGTCGTAAAGTAGCACGACAACAAGGTGGTAACACTTAAAAGTTCCTCCATGGATTTTCATCCTATCGAAAAGATAAGGAGATACTCGAAGGAAGACAAACGCAAGGTTGACGTTGACTGCCCTCAACTTGTGAAGCAGTACAATAAGCATATGGGGGACGTAGATTTAGCAGATATGCTTATATCTTTGTACCGGACCCCGTTCAAGAGCCGTCGTTGGTATTTCGGTATATTTTCGCAATTGCTGGATACATGCAAAAACAACGGCTGGCTTCTTTACAGATGAGATGGGAGATTCAAAGTCTGTAAAAGAGTTTAGAATTGATTTGTTTGAAGGAATTTGTCGAGCTAGAAAAATCGCCAAGTCAAGTGGAAGTACGGAGTAAGGGAAAAGTAATACAAAAACCTCCAGCTGAACGGCCGGTGGACAGTGTCAGGTACGATGCTGTTGGATACTTTCCAGAATCAGCATCTAAGCACGCTGTAAGTTTTGCAAAGAGAGAAAAACTAAAGTGTTTTGCGAAAAGTACGACGGCACGGTACGTTGACGGCACGGTTGGCGCAGTGGCTGAGCGATCGGCTGCTGCGCTGCGTGTCGCGGGTTCGATTCCCGCACGGAACAAATATTCGTATGGCCTACAGATAGTAGTTTCGGGTCTGGCTGTTTGTGTATGTGAGTTTGTATGTTTGTAAACGCACCCACGACACTGGACAAATTCCTAGTGTGGGGCAATGTTTTATTTAAAAAAAAAAAAAATATTGCAATATGCATCTGTGTTTTGTGGCAGGAAAAACAAACAACAGAAATTACTTCCGCCAATTTCACACCCAATAAGTATTGTTTTAATAAGAATTATGATTAAAAATTAAAACTCATCATCATCTACTTAGCCTTTTCCAAACTATGTTGGGGTCGACTTCCAGTCTAACCAGATGCCGCTGAATACCAGATTAAAAACTAAAACTAAGATGTGTTTTATTGATAACTTGGCACCGTACTCTACGTAGTACAAATATAAGAAGACATTCTTTACACTAAAGTTGGCAATGTACTCCCCGGAGTACATATTTTTTCGGAGTACATATAAATCAAATCAATCAATGTCAAAAAATATTAGGTAGATTAGAAGTGTTTTAGACAGATTTAAACTGAGACTGTTGATTGCTGCTGTTGACTGTTGTTGTTGCTGACTGTTTGACTTTAGATTGTGATCGTTCCAAAAAGTTAGTAAAATTGACTTCGGTTTCAGTATCGAAACCGATATTCTTTTTATTTTTTTTTAAGGAGATCTTAATTCAACCAAAACCATAATGTAATGTTTAAAATAAAAATAAACTTCAAAAGGATTTTTTTACATTACAAAAGTAGTGTCCTAATTTTACACTGAATCATAATTTACGATTTAATGCCCTTGTGGGTAACAATGTATTTAATTTAACCTTAAAGTCCCTTCAAAACTTTCGCCCTGACTCTCGACCCCTGCAGCATTTATTCACCCCCTTATATGGCACGCGTCATTAAATCCGTTACTTTTTCTTGCAAACATAGGTGCTAGATGATTTTTTTAACCCCAGACGTAAAAACGTCTAAAAAAAATTATAAGTTTGACTTGTCTGTATGTGTGTGTGTGTCTGTCCGGCATGGTAGCTCCCGAACGCATTAACCGATTGTGATTTTGTTTTTTTTTTGTTTTAAAGGTGAATTAGTCGGAAGTGCTCTTAGCTATGTTTGATGGGAATCGGTTCAGCGGTTTAAAATTGATTAGCTATTTTATTAGCTGTGGTAGGGATTCCTATTCTTCTCTCGGGGGTTACTGACAATTTTTCATTTTGTGTTTTTTACATAGTATTTTTTCTCTCAGGGCGGCCATTATAAGAACGGTAACTACAAGGAGGGCAACGAGAGGCACTCCAAGGGCGACTTCGGCCACTTTGCCAAAGGAGGTCACATGCAGGTGTCCAAGGTATGAGGATTTTTTTTAATTTTAAATTTTATTTTAATATAGCTTTGTAATTTCAGTTGTTGGATTTTCAACATTCGTCACTAAGCCGAGAGTTGAAAATCTAACAGAAGGCGGAGTAATATTTAAACAATACTGTTCTAAGAAGCGGTGGTAGATCTCCTGCTCTAGCAGATTTTCTTATATTATAAGAATGATCAGCGGTGCTACTCTGGAAAAATGACTTTCGGTGAAGTGAACCGTCTCTCCTAGCATGAGATGAGGTAAGCTACTCACCGCTGACATCTCATGCTAGGCCCTCTAGCTCACCTCACCTGAATCAACCGTGGAAGATTACAGAATAGATCGACGTTTCGATTTGCAAACTGGTTGCGCTACGCCTAGGACTCGTGAATGAAATTTCGTGTCGCGGAATCGATTCCCGCATGGAACAAATATTTTTATAGCCTACAGATAGTTATTCCGGGTTTGGATGTTTGTATATGTGGACTGCCCCGTTGGTCTCTTGGTCGCAAGCGCGACTGATAAGCGTGGGGTACCGGTAAAACACTGGTATTCAGCTGTATCTGATTAGACTGGAAGCCGACCTTAATACAGTTGGGAAAGTCTAAGCAGATTATGATGGCTGTTTGTGTATGTGACTATATGTCTGTAAACGCACCCACGATACGTTTTTTTTTTCAGACCTTTACAGACCAAATAATATGAATTAAAGCTCTTAATAAAAATTAATCATATTAAACGATCTATTTCCAGGGTCACAAAGCAGCTACTGGCCATGATGGTCACTTCAAGCGGGGAAACGCTCATAAACAGAAAGAAAATAAAGAAGGTGGGAAGAAATGGATCTTTCATTATGGGCACCCAGCTAAGACCTCTAATCTTGTCGTAATTGACCGGAAGGCTGATAATTTATACCACGGACCACAGTATTACGGATAAATAGAGGAATTTTACACTACCTGCGCACTGCATACGATCCGAATCCGAGAAATGGCGGTCCACTGGATCCAAAATCAGCCAAGTTTAGAACGTTTTAAATTCGGATCGCATTCGGATCTCCAATCCAGATTCGGATCGAATGCATTCCGTAAACACTCCTAGGTTTGCGCAAATGACAGGCAAGTTTAGAAAATATCGAATTCGCACTCGCTTTTTTGTTATCATTGTAGTACTCTTAACTAGGTGTTGAACACATTGAAGTGAATGACCTGACAGTCTATTCTGTAAAAAATCTCCTTCGGTAAATTTTGCTGAACTGACTTGACGTGACCTGTCATCTTTATCATGTCAGCTGAACGACGTCCACTGATGGACATGGGTCATCCTTAAAGATAGCCACAATTTGCTCCCCACAAGGTGGACCAGCGAACTGGTAAAGGCCGCGGGAAATCTGGATGCTGGCTGCTATTATGCCTAAAACTTAACTAACGGTTGATAGTTCAAGCTCCATTTACCAAAAGACATAGTATCTATACACTACTATTTGTTTTTGAAACTAGTTATGATATCTTCGAAATAAGAAATTCAGCGAAGATTTTGTAGTTAAAAATCAAACTTGAGTTTTTTAAGTGTTAAAAGGCGTATTTGTGAATCATTGGCAAAAAAAGTATCCATCATGAAATGGTCACCATCGACCAAATAATGGAATGACAATTTTAGTGTTATTGATTGGAACAAATTGATGAAAAACAACAATTTGATTTTCATACATTATTTGTGGATAGAAACCCCGAATTCTCTCCATTTTCAATTCAATTTCAATAACGATTACATTGTTACATTTTTATTTCATTTTTAATCGACTTCAAAAAAGGAGGTAGTTACCAATGCAGTTGTATAACTCAAACTATTTTTATAATATTTTTGGGTAAATACGGGTACTTACACTTTCGAAAAAATACCATTATTGTGGCCTTGTGTTAATTAAGTTACCATTATTTCTTCATCGTATGCGCTTTTTTGCCACTTTGAATAACTTTAAGAAACGGTTACACCTTGTTCTAAGGTACTTATTCTGAGTTTAATTATGTTAAAGGGTGCGTTTCGCGAGTATTTTAACTTTGCAGCGTGACTTTTTGTACATACTTGTGTGAACAGGAACACTATAGTTAAAACGAACGGGTTAGCTGCGCACGCGTCATAATTGTTTTCATCGTGCGATATAGTCTGTTTATCTTGACTAAGCCTGAGCACAGCTTTGTTAATTGCAATAGCTATTGTAGTGTTGTTGTAAAGATAGCTATTGTATGATAGATATTAAGAATCCGTGTTGAAAAAAACGTTTTTAATTTTTTATATATTGATCTTAAAAATCACAAAACTTAGCGCGGAAGTATGTGCTGCGTATATGTATTGAATATTAGGTACAAGTGTTTATTTTTTTTTATTATATTTTTTATGATATTGTATCTTCCACCATTATAAATAAAAAAAATTGAATGGATGGATGTTTGTAACTCAATCAACGGATCTAGATGAAATTTAGCAAAAATATAGATAATAATTTGGAACAGCACATAGGCTACTTTTTGTCCTGAAAAAATGTACGGTTCCCGTAGGAGAAAATATCAACTTTGACGCTGTGGATAGAAATTAGTATTACGTACCTATGTGCTGCCAATGTGAATCAAGATATATTAACCGCACATGACACTGCCTAATTTCTTTGTAATAAGTATTTTTATCTTATTTATTTTAAATACAAAATATATATTTTTTTACATGAAGACTTAAGTTAGTTTTACATAGTCGTACAAGAAATCTTTGCAACGCCTTTTTCTTGTAATACGTCTTTTTTAATTTTATAATTATTATAATGATCTATTTTTTATATATATATATTTAATAAACAAAAAAAAACTTCGTTGTCATCTCTTATTATATTTATCTAATATTTTTTTAATAAAACAATATATATATTATTTTATCATAGGTTTTTCTTTAGTCTAAATTATAACTAACGTATTTTTTAAGTTAGTAAAAATATTTTGTAATTAATATTATTGTAAATACTCTCTCTGTGATTTATTGACTTCGTTTTGTAAATATTTTTTTCTGAAATACACGTGTTTTTTTAAAACATTGTTTTATTTAGCACATCGTTGTTGTGTTCCGGTATGAACGGTTTGGGTGCTGGTGTAATCATAAGCACATGAGACATTTAGACTTTGTCTCTTGGATGACAACGCATTTGCAAGGCCTCTGGTATTGTAGATGCCTATAGGCACAGGTAACCACTTAACATCAGGTGGCAGATTAAAAAAAACTAGTCTTTAGGTTTTTTCTAAATCTACAAGAATGTCTTAAAATACCTAAGAGTGTTTGTTCACAACATCCGACCTAGATCCGATAAGGGATCCGATCGATGACCTTCGGATCCAGTCCACAGTTTCAACGTTAGGCTCAGCGCCGAGAGTTAAAAATCCAAAAACTGAAATTACAAAGTAATTTTAAAATAGTACTGATTTATAAGAGTTTTTTCCCAAGTTATGGTAGGTTTTTAGTGAACAAGCAGCCATTCCTAATATAGAAATACCGGCGCTTCTCAAAAAAAAAAATTAAACACAATAAGATGTACCTAATTCCTGAATAAAAGTGATGAATTGTTAAGAAATTCGTATTGTTATAAAGTTTTCATAGCACCTGCCGAGCGGACAATGATAGATGAGCATTCTGTTTCTTTTTAACCCCCGACGCAAAAACGACAGGGTGTTATAAGTTTGACATGACTCTGTGTGTGTGTGTTTGCGTCGTAGCTCCCGAACGCAAGAACCGATTTTGATTTAGTTTTTTTTGTTTGAAAGGTGAATTAGTCAGGTGTGTTCTTAGCTATGTTTGATGAAAATCGGTTCAGCGATTTCAAAGTTATCAGCTCTTTTGTTAGCTGCGGTAGGGATTTTTATTCTTTTGTCGGAGGTTACTTAAAATTTAGATTTTTGTTCTTAAAAGGTTAAGGGACATAAATATATTTTAGACAGTTACAGGATAAGCTGCATCGGAAAGGTTGTGACTACCCCTTCCCAGAAATGGAAGGAGTAGGTACTGTAATCTTTCTATCTGGTTGAGCCACATACATTTTAGTAGGTTTGAATATTATTAAAAGATGATTAAGTTTTTAAACAATTAACTCAATATATAGAATGTCCAATAATAAAAAACAATAAATAAAACGGTATAATAATATATATTTTTTTTTATAACTGCCTCGTTGGCCTAGTGGTCCTAAGCGCGACTGCTATGCTAAACATCTTGGGTTCGATTCCCAGGTCGAGCAAAGTGTTATTGGGTTTTTCTATGAAATTCTTAGTAGCAGCTCGGAGTTAGGATTTGTGGCCGGTTAATGGCAATAGGCTCGCCTCCTATTACATGGGACCTAAACATACCGGCGAACTGTGGGTGTACATTGTTACACCTCTGCCTAACCCTCCGGGGAATATAGGCGTGATGGTATATGTGTATATATATGTATTTTGTGATTGTAAAAATACCCGAAAACACAATTATCTTACTATCTATGCGAAAGTTATGGTTGGATGTTTGTTCCTCAATAACGCCAGAACGGCTGAACGGATCTGGATAAAATTTCGCACAGAGATAGAGTTTAGTCTGGAATGGCACATAGGCTACTTTGGATCCCTATTTTGTGTGAAAATATACTAACTTTGACTCGGACGAAATCGCGGGTGAAAGCTACTCCTGTATATTTAGGAAAAAATATTCACGAAACACACTTATATTATAAACTGAATTTGACATTACAATTTATAAAAATAATTTGAATAAATGATCAGTGGGGGCACTTCACTCGTAGAATAATGAAAAACTCTTGAAATGTACCTACAATATTCATTGAAATATTCATGAATACATTACCGCAATCATCATTTTGTGCGCTCGGCAATATGCACGGTTGAAACAAAGGATCGATTTTATTTTGTGCTCAATGTCCATGTAAATGTCGTATGCATGAGGTGTACCAATAAGACTTTTTTAAGTGATATGGTGAAGAAGGAAATCATCGTGAGGAAACCAGCCGCATTTATCTATACATGCAAATAAATAAAATAAAAATGTCTGTTTGTAATTTCAAAATTAACAGCTTTTCACTAAATGCATATGAAAGTATATACATCATTAACATCAAAAACGCAGTTTTTAAAATTTTTGTCCATCTGTCTGTTTTTTCCGGCTAATTTCTGAAACGGCTAGACCGATTTTGACGGGACTTTTACTCGCTGATAGCTAATGTCATAAGGAGTAACTCAGGCTACTTTTATTTTAAAAAAAATATTTTATTTTATTTAAAAAAAAAGAGAGTTACGAGAAAACAAAATTGAAATCAATGAAAACGTGAACGCGAACGAAGTCGCGGGCAACAGCTAGTGAATAATATAAATTTAAAATCTCCAATCCACCTTGACTATATATATAAATATTATGAAGCTGAATAGTTAGTTTATTTGCTTGTATGTGCAAATCTCCGAAACTACTGAACCGATTATAAAATTCGATAATACGGTGCTACATTATCCCTAAGTGTTAATATACAAGGTGTTAGTTTAAACAAGGGACATACTTTGAGGGAGTGTAGTGGTTACGAAAATAAACCATTTTCACTATGAAATCAAATTTAAAATTGCAAAACAAATCAGATGTTCCTTACATGTTGTCGAGATGCGCAAACATAAATATATGGAGCATTTGAATTTTTTTTTCAATTTTACGGTTCGTTCGGTAGTAAAAGTTGATCATTTTCATGAGTACTGAACTCCCTTAAGAAAGTCCCTCGTTTACCCTAGCACCCTGTATATTATATAATCAGAAGAAATAGGAATTCATAAGAAAATTAATGGGGATGAAGTCTTGGGTAAAGCTAGTATGATGTATTTAACGCCAACAATTTGACATTGACAGCACCGTAATGTCATAGCAGTAAGAGCAGTTTTTGCAGTTCGAGGGTGACTCGCGATTAAACGTACTTATAGTCGAAGGAAATTTAAATAGGTACCCTTTTAATATCAAATAACACTCAAAGTTGAAAGAAAGAATACTCGAGAAATAATGGCTGTATCTGGTTACCTTATAACAGGTCCACAAATAGGCTTCAGTGCTTTTTATTTTATTAATTTTTACCCACTTTTGTCTTCCAGGGTAGTGGAATTTGTTCGAAAGAATCACCGCGGCCCTGTAACGTAAAGGGCATTAGGAGGAGCACGGTTCGTTTCTAGTCAGTAAGAGTCTGACACACCCTTCCGATCAGCCCGAAGCGAAGGAGTCGAAGATGATTTTGCATCTTTAAAAGAAAGTTTTTATTTTGCGCTTTTTAGTATCAATTTCCTGTCATACAAATCCATAAGGGAACAGTAATACTACGTATATTAATAAGACACCACTTAAAAGTCGCAAGAAAGCAGAATACGCTAATTCGTTGTCTTGGAAGACATTTTTTTTTTTACCAAGGTATAAACCAATTGTTATGAAAGTAATATGGAACCACCTTTGAAGTACACATACCATCACGCCTATAGTCCCCGAAGGGTTAGGCAGAGGAATAACAATGTACACCCACAGTTCGCCGGTATGTTTGGTCCTAATGTAATAGGGGGCGAGCCTATTGCCATTAACCGGGCACAAATCCTAACTCCGAGCTGTTACTGAGAATTTAATAGAAAAACCCAATAACACTTTTTGCTCGACCTGGGAATCGAACCCAAGACCTCTAGCGTAGCAGTCGCGCTTAGGACCACTAGGCTACCGAGACAGTTAGTACCTTTGAAGTATGACCTATAAAATAGAAAGAATCATTAAAATCGATTCATAATTGACTGAGATATCGCGTAGGTAACACACATACAAAAAAAAACATACAGACGAATTGATAACCTCCTACCTTTTTAAAGTCGGTTAAAAAGGCTACTTTTGTCTTATTTACTATAGCATTTTGATGTCAAATGCCGTGATGGCCCAGTGGCGGTTGCGGGTTCGATCCCGGGCAAGGACCAATATGACGTTTTCAATTTGAATGTAATTTCTAAGTTTATCTTCGTATCGGTTCTCTTGTGGGTGGACGTCCTACGCTGCGCTTGCAAAAATACAAACAAAAAACCTTACAGGCATAGTAGCAAGTAGAGCTACTAATAAGCAATACGGGGAAGTTTATATGTCCTCGGTTGCCCATAGTTTGATAAACGGAGCGCTAAAAAAAAAATTGCTTAAAAATAGCGTGTGTATTGGAAAAAGTTGAAATACTGGCACACTGGTACAGTCGTGCACAATGTGCGTAGAATTCATAATAATGTCTGTAGCAACATGCAACGGCTGGTAATATGAGGGTAGAGTCAGCAATATAAATAACATATTTTTTTTTGGGATTGTACCATTTTAACTTTTTCTACTTTATCGTATCGTCTACCTTCTAAATTTATCTAGGTCATTGCTGACATCGGTGAAGGAAAACGTTGTACGGAAAAACTAAACTTGTTATTATATTCGTACGTCTAAAATCGATAATCCGCCTTCAGTAAGCCTAGTGATCAATGCTCGTGCCTTATCTGTATGAGAAATAATAAGCTGGTATAGTTATGTTTTGAAATATAAAAAAAACTGAGCTTGTTAATGATTTACATACATAAACTCTAGGCACCACAGAACGCCACCTGCTAAGATCCTTACATACTTCTTTCGCCTCGTCCACGTTCATACATCTGTTCATACAAGCACGCCGGTTACGAGTACTGCGCACGCGACCTTTCTGAAGAACCCTACCAATAAGGTCAGGGTAAGGTATGTTTGTCTCAAAAATCGGAAAAAATCGTAGAAGCTTCGCAGGTGCTTATTTCCCATTCAAGACTTTTAAATCCGCACAGGTAACACAAACTAAGTCCCACCTCCTAGCCAGGATAAGTATACGATTACCAACTTTAAACTTTTAACGACTTCCAAAAATCAATACAAATTTATATCAAACTGCAATTACGTATATTATTATAAGAAGTCGGAGGCAACTTCAACTTATTTTGCATTCATAAGGATGAACTGAATAATCTCAGATTCAAATTAGCATACCCTTTAGGGTTCCGCACCCAAAGGGTAAAACGGGACCCTATTACTAAGACTTCGGTGGCCGTCCGTCCGTCTGTCACCAGGCTGTATCTCATGAACCGTGATAGTTAGACAGTTGAAATTTTCACAGATGATGTATTTCTGTTGCCGCTATAACAACAAATACTAAAAAACAGAATATAATAAATATTTAAGGGGGCTGCCATACAACAGACATGTTTTATTTCTTTGCCGTTTTTATAGTTAACGGTACGGAACCCTTCGTGCGTGAGTTTGACTCGCACTTGGCCGGTTTTTTAAGTTACTTCGTCAAGTGATATTTGTTCTATCAGCATAGTAATGTAGCCATTTTGAATAATGTTATTAGATTTTTGAGATCAAGTGTTATTGGGATTTTCTATGAAATTCTCAGTAGCAGCTCGGAGTTAAGATTTGTGCCCGGTTAATGGCAATAGGCTCGCACCCTATTACATGGGATCTAAACATACTGGCGAACTGTGGGTGTACATTGTTACACCTCTGCCTAACCCTTCGGGGAATACAGGCGTGATGGTATGTTATGTGTGGTATGTTATTTTTGAGATCAAAATTCATACAAATCAAAAAACATTTGCTATGTTCGGCAGTAGCGCTGAATACACACAACAAAATCAAAGTCAAAGCATTTATTTCAATAAAACCATTTACATGCACTTTTGAATGGTCATGTAGTTGGTCTGTTAGTCAGAACATTACAGCTCGTTCTAAAAAGGTAGGGTTCCAGGTTTTTATTTGTGTTAAAAAGGTCGACTCTTTTGCAAACGCTATCTATTGCAATACGCGGCGCCAGCGTTGTCCAGTGAGTATGCAAGCAGAAGTCTTGTATTGTTTTATAAAGGTGACATACGGACCTTCGTGTGTCGAACCTGTGGCAGCTCGGAGTTAGGATTTGTTCCCGGTTAATGGCAATAGGCTCGCTCCCTATTCTTGGAGTCTAAACATACCGGCGGACTGTGGTGTACATTGGTACTCCTCTGCCCAACCCTTCGGGGAATACAGGCGTGTTGGTATGTATGAATTGTCATTCCAACAATGCTAGGGATCGACAGCTCACTTCAATTGGGTTGATGACACCATTAAACAATAGTTCCAAGACGCAACTCCACAAAAAAATCAGTTTATTTTAGCCCTGAAAACCAATTTTTAAATGAGTATATAATTCGATTTTTTGTTGCTTTTAAATCAATAAACAGTTAGTGAATTGAGATGTATTTATTTATTTATTCACAAAATCCACAGCCCTTAGAAATTTTATCTTAATTTATTTATACTAGTCTTACAGCCAATTACGGATTTACAATTTAATAACTTAACAGTACATGCAGCAGAATCAGACATACACAGAAAGTGAACCGCTAGCATAATCTGAGTATTGCATCGTGTATGAGTGTGTAGGAGTGTGCATATGGAGTTGTAAATGTGTGTGTGAGTATAATATGTTGTAGTGGAGTGTGGTGATTGTGTATGTAGGATGTCAAAAAAGTGACGTCATAGTTTAGTGTTGTCGTACAAAATCTGTGGGGGAATCGCGTTTGACTGCTTATAATAAGTACGTCAATTGATTATGTACAATGAAATACAAAAATAATAGGTGGTTTATTTTTTATTTTTTTGTAGTGGCGTCATTTATCCAATTTTACATCAGCAAGGGAGACTTTTACAGATAAGAGCTGCAGATGCTACAAAAATGCAAGAAACATAACATAATTTTTAATGAATGAACTTCAATGTTAGAACTTGTCTTGGCAACTTAGTAATCACACTCAAGGGAATAACTTTTTCCAGGATTTCAAGAAAATAGCTAAATGGATTAAAATTAAAACACCGTTATTATCTTGGGACTTATCTTAAAGCAATTTAGTTAAAAATACAATAAAATAACAAATACTCCTGTTGGGTATAATTTGATATCAAATAAAGCTTTGAAATGGAAATGAACATAATGGAAAAAGTGTCCACTTGTTTATTATTATATATTTAAGTACCCCCCGAGGTAGTGAACTGCCTCGGTAGCCTAGTGGTCCTAAGCGCGACTGCTACGCTACTGGTCTTGGGTTCGATTCCCAGGTCGAGCAAAAAGTGTTACTGGGTTTTTCTATGAAATTCTCAGTAGCAGCTCGGAGTTAGGATTCGTGCCCGGTTAATGGCAATATTCTCGCCCACTATCACATGTGACCTAAATATACCGGCTGTGCGGTTACATTGGTACACCTCTGCCTAACCCTTCGGGGACTACAAAGGCGTAGTGTACGAGAAACGAAAAAAAAAACACAAGTTTCAGAAATCCGTTATGGAAAATCTGACACTATGCCTGAACTGGTAATTAAACCTGAGACCTCATGCTTAACAGTTAGCACTTATTATAACTAAATCAGGGAAAGCAAACCTTTATTAATGAACCTACCATTTTTAAGACAAAAATAACAAAGTGGCTATGACGTGATAAGGCCGTGACGAAGAGGCCTTTGCCTTACAGTACGATAATAATATTCTGCCAATATTATGGAGAAATAGACAACGTGCGAGAAACAAATACAACTACTTTTTTTTTTACCTGACCTGGCTTTCGAACCCAAGACCTCATACTCAGCAATAAGTACTTTCAATCCTTAGCCCATATCATCCCAGTGTTCCATTTTTGAAACGGTTACTTTTTAATTTTTTTATTATAATTTTTGAACGCATTTTTAAATTAGTGTTTTTCAAAAATGGAACACTGGGATGATATGGGTTAGATCATTTATTTTTACTCCTTCTACCGTAGAAGGAGTGGAAGTGAGTGTCAGACTGTTGCTGACTAAAACCCATCCGTATCCCTCTTAATCCCCTTTACGTTTCAAAGCCGCGGTGACTCTTTCGAACAAATTCCGCAACCGTGGCAGGCACTGACCCTAGTGGGCCCCGTCTACATGCAATCCCTAGACCAACAAGTCAGTTTACATAATTAAATAATTCATGAACACCCTTCCCTTGTAGTCCAAGAGCGTTCTTAACAAAATTTTAATGTTCACGTGAACTTAGAACAATAAATTTCCCTAAGGACAGGACTTTTTGCTAGTCTTTCTTGAGCGCGGTGTGTGACTTACAAAGCTGGGCAAAGTACCTCATTATTGTGCTGCCGTGCCCACAAAATCTGACGTAATGAATTCACTAGAATGTCATAGTGATTTTAGGCTTAGTTCACAGCGATACACGACGCGATGCGATGCAGAATTAAATGGCAAAATTATTTATAGTTGTGTTTTTCAAAACGTCGGGTTACTTTCGGAATTTTTCCTGTATCGTGGATGCCTTTACAAACAAATAAACTCACTATACACAAACAGCCAGCCCCAAAACAACTATATGTAGGTCATTCAAATATTTGTTCAGTGCGTGGATTGAACCCGCGACACTCAGCACTGCAGCCGATCGCTTGGCCACTGTCCCTACCGTGCCGTCAACTTGTGTTATTTTTGTGAATTTCAGAAAAAAAACATCATTTAGTTTCACCATTTTATCGTAATTTAAAAAAAAAAACTGTTTGTTTCTTTTCATAAGTTTTTTGTAAATAAACCTTTTGCTCTTTATGATAAGGTTATTTTTTATCTAATTTATTTTTACCGATAGATTTTATTAACAACTGAATTTTAAGATGCTTTACTGCATTGGCATAAGGTTAACTTTAGTTTAATTCCATTGTTCAACGGAGAGGTGACTGGTGTAATTCTTTAGGAAAAAAAAACATCTGTTTTAAAAATAGCTGAAATCGATTCAGTAGCCGATTCTGAGGAAACTAATTTCAGGGAGAGAGGTTATTATGATGTATAATGAGGAAACTACTTTCAGGGAGAGAGGTTATTATGATGTATAATTGGACTATATTACATTTTAGTTAGTTTTCTTCTAGTTCAGAAATTTCGCACGTAGAACTTAGCGTATATCATTTATATCTGTACCAATATTATAAAGAGGTAAAGGCAAACTACCTCGGTAGCCTAGTGGTGCTAAGCGCGACTGCTACGTTAGAGGTCTTGGTTTCAATTCCCAGGTCGAGAAAAGGTTTATGGAGTTTTCTATGAAATTCTCAGTAGCAGCTCGGAGTTAGGATTTATGCCCGGTTAATGGCAATAGGCTCGCCGCCTATTATATGGGACCTAAACCTACCGGCGAATTGTGGATGTACATTCGAACTCTTCTTCCTAACCCTTCAAGGAATACAGCCGTAATGGCATGTTAAAGAGGCTGGAAGGTTGTAGGGGTAATCACTGGATCTACTAAACAGATTTTGAAAATTCTTTTATATATAGAAAGCCATGTTATTTGTGAGTGCCGTAGGCTATATTATATCTCGCTACGACACACGGGAGCGGAGCAGTAACCATAGACTTAACACTGGTAAAAATATCAACGCGGACGGAGTCACGGGCAGAAGCTAGTTATTCGATATTTTATTACATACACTTAATTGAAAGATATACTTTAAGTTCCAATAGGTAAGTCCATTTGATAACAAATTGTTTTCAAAACTATCAGTATTCTTTCCCTTCATATCTCACATTGCAATAACCGCTTTCAAGTTTCAACCACTCTTAAGTATTTCATATTGCTTTTGTTATTGTATTCCGTTTACAAGTACAGTTGTGTTAACTTACATTAAATGGCTTTACTATTGTTTTTCTATTTTTTAGAACAAAGTGTAAGAGAAGGTAATGTTGTTTGTTAAATAAACCATTTATTTTGTTAATTTTTCAAACGTAAAACTTAAACGGCCTCGGTAGTCTAGTTGTCCGAATCGCGACTGCTATGCTAGAGGTCTTGGTTTCAATTCCCAGGTCGAGCAAAAAGTGTTATTGGGTTTTTCTATGAAATTCTCAGTAGCAGCACGGAGTTAGGATTTGTGCCCGGTTCATGGCAATATGCTCGCCCACTATTACATGGGACCTAAACATACTGGCAAACTGTGGGTGAACATTTGTACACCTCTGCCTAACCCTTTGGGGAATACAGGCGTGATGGTATGTAACACTTACTTAAAAAATTATAGATTAGAAACTATGTACAGTTTATACAAAAAAAATAAAATAAAAGGAAGCTCATAGGGCATCAAAAAACTCATCCGCATCGTTGTCAATGTTGTGCTCAGAAGGCTGGAAATATTGCCACGTCCTACGGCAATGCTGGTTCTTTGGCCCAAGAAAAGGCCAGCCCTTTAGCCACGTGAAGACTCGACCAGTCGCTTGGCGATGTCCCGAATATGTTGTATTATTTCTATAAATGTAAAAAGATCACGTTGGTATTTCTTTCTGCGGGGTTGAGATGCCATTCCTCAGATCAACTCCTGAATGGGTGACCAGCCTTTACGCGTGAAAACTGCGATTAGAAACTTATTCGTTTTAAGGAAAATCCCCGTTTATTGACAGAGAAGCCTCGTCTGTTGACAGAAAACCACCGTTTCTTTTCAGAAAAATACCATCAGTTGACAGATAAATCCCATTCATTGACATGTTCAGTTCGCTGACAGGAAAATTCCGTTTGTGAATTATAAACGTTTAAATATCAGTTGAGCCTTCCAAATTCTGTGTCCAATTCTGAACTAGAATCATTATAACTAGTTTAATTATAACACGACCTATACGCAGTTATTAATTCTTTTGTGCGATAAAAAAGAACCCAGATCCTAACCAACCCATCAAGTATTTAAAATAATACATTTTGTTTGAATCCGAGCCCAAACCTTTTCAGTCGCGCCTCGCACATTTACCTAATAAGTTTATATACAAAATAATGGTTACTCAGGTAAACCAATTTGCCTTTGTATTTTTTAGCGGGAAATATTTTTCATGCATGTGTGTATGTATATTTTTGTTGGACTTAGCTAAAGTGGATTATGAAAAAACGCTCACTGTTTGTTCTTAATTGTATTAGAGAATGGTTGAGCCTTTTTATAATAACCCTGTCTCTTTTTCACAGCCTGGTATTCTGCTGGTACCGCGGTCTTGTAAAACTATGTTTTTTCTTACTCCTCCGCAATTTTTTTCTGATTAATTTCGTTGCGGGATCCAAAACAGTTGAATCGTTTCGCCGGGACTCGTCGAGCTTCATTGCCTTGGCGCTTTTGACGGCAACGTTCTAGTATTACAAAATATAATAAAATAAAACAAATACATACACACATTACACAATACACAACAACAACAATACAAACACACACTCACACACTTACATAATTATTTTTGTTACTGTTAATTTATTTTTTAATGTTATAAAAACATTTGTCCACCGATACCTTCGGCTAAATATTATTGGACTTAATGATAATAATATTTTGCATGCTTTTGTATGTATACAGTGTTTAAACAAATAAAGAAATCTTATCTTATCTTATAACTATCTTTTTAAAGCGACTTCGTTCGCGTGGGTTTTTTCACCCGCGTTATGTTACGACTTTGATTACTGCTCTCCTCCCGTGTGTCGTAGCGTAATGTTATAGCCTTTCTCGATAAATAAACTATCCAACACAAAAATATTTTTTCAATTCAAACCAGTACTTCCTGAGATTAGCGCGTTTAAACAAACAAACTCTTGAGGTTTACAATATTAGTACAGATACTCGTATTTCCGGAGTCTAGCTCAGTCAGGGTCACCCTCTATCACATGTCTGTTTATCCCCTTAAGGAAAACAGTCTCGATGTTTTGTTGTTATTAGTTCTCCTAAGCCCTTTAACGATATCTACACAATAGATTGTTACGAACAACTTCCCACGCTTCTACTCGCAGTCACTAGTACATGATTTCTAACACCTACAGACATTCTATGCTCCCACTACCCATTGTTCTTAGAAGATGTCTACCAAGTGCTTTTAATAAAATACATTGCCTCACAATAGGTGTTTAATTTTTTCCCAAAACAGACACAACATAAAACTTTTTTTAGAGAAAAGACAACCGCCTTCGAAAATTAAAAAGTGAAAAGTAACTTTAGCTTCGGAGGCTTTGGTTCTGTTGTAGTTTTGTATTGCCACCGACTTCCAAAGCTAAAGTTATTTTTCACTTAGTTTTTGAAGGCGGTCGTCTTTTTCGTAAAACCGTTTTTATTTTTTGCTTTTTAGTATCAACTTCCTTCAAAGACATGTCAGCATATGGAAGGGGCCACTGAGGGCCGATGCCTGCCGGGGCTGTTCGCAAGAGATACCGCGCCCCCGGAACGCAAAGGGCACAAGAAGGAACATGGGTGGGTTTTAGTCAGTAAAAGTCTGACACTCCCTCCCGCCCCGCCCAGGGCGGGAGAAGTTATTTGATGATTACCCACCTCCCAAAAAAAAAAATGTATCAACTTCCTGTCATCCAAATCCATGAAGGAACGTAAATTAACAAGACACAACCTAATAGTCACAAGATAGCAGAATCCCTAAATCGTTTACTTGGATGACATATTTTTTTCCGTTTTTTTTTTTGCCAAATTACTTAACCAATTTCAATAAAATTTATATGGGACCATCTCTGATCTATGAAAAAAAGAATCATCAAAATCCATTCATAATTGGCGGAGTTACCTCGTAAAACACACGCAAAAAAATAACTGTCGAATTGAGAACTTCCTTCTTGTTGAAGTCGGTTAAAAACACACTAACAGCCAACCCGGAACAATTATTGTCTTTAGACATTTTTTTTTGTATCACGAGGTTTCCGTGACGGCCCAGTGGTTAGGGCATACGCCTCTCAAGCATAAGGTTGCGGGTTCAATACGAGCAACTACAAATGTAACTTTTTCAGATCAAATGTACTTTGTAATATAACTTTGTCTTGGAAATCACTAATATTGGTGAATAAAAAATATCGTGAAGAAACCTGGATTTGTAATTAATATAAGTCTGAAATCACCAATTCGCCGCGAGCAAGGGTAAACATAACAGAGTATTATTATCAATAATAATAATACTCTGTTCCCGACGCCCGTGGGCTAATATTTTTTATATTTTAAATGTAATTATTTTTTATTAATATTTAGCTAATGAATAAATGTAATAATAATAAATAGTCGTAGTAGTAAGTAATAATAAGTAGTCGTAGTCGCCAGGAGTCGTGAACACAAACGTCAAGTTAATTTTTGGGTTTTCCGGTTCCTTTCTGGGTTTAATGGGCCGCCGACGCTGCACGTGATTGGCCCGTCAGTTGGACCGATCGCGTGTAGCGTCGGCGAAACCCAAAAATCTAAAAATTACCTTGACATCTGTGCTCACGACTCGTGGCGACTGCTATAACAATGAGACTCAAATAGTGTTATTACCGAGAACTAAACTTATAACCATGTTAGTGATACAATATGACACAACATTTACATTAACACACACACAATACTCGTGCCTTCTCTTTATGAGAAGAGGCCCGTGACCAGCAGTGGGACAATAATAGGCTGGTATTAAAAAAAAAAGGTTTATTAGAATCAACAAGTTTTTACAACAGTGGTGATTGGAGCCTCCTTTTAAGCGTATAAAGCCTGTATTAGGAGACACCGTTCTTCCATGTGCTAGTAGTGTTTATAAAATACTTGTTTATTCCTATTTTACGAATAAAGAAAAATACTTAAAGCTATAGAAGGGATTACGTGAGTTAGGTATGAGTGTTGTGTATGTGAATGTGTGGGTGATAGAATGTCGTGAGTGAATGTGTGTGTGTAATGATGTTGTGCATTTCTAACAATAAAGCCTCTGTGTGTAACTGCCTCGATAGTCTAGTGGTCCTAAGCGCGACTGCTACGCTAGAGGTCTTGGGTTCGATTCCCAGGTCGAGCAAAAAGTGTTATTGGGTTTTTCTATGAAATTCTCAGTAGCAGCTCGTAGTTAGGATTTGTGACCGGTTAATGGCAATCGGCTCGCCCCCTATGACATGGGACCTAAACATACCGGCGAATTGTGGGTGTACATTGTTACACCTATGCCTAACCCTTCGGGGAATACAGGCGTGATAGTATGTTATGTTTTTAAAGCCTCTGTGTCTTCATAACTAAGTGGTTTAATCCATTCTGTTAGTATTTTTTACATTCGCGCAATGTTTTTGGTAATATTATAGTAAAAGCCTTTGCAAATACTAGCGAGATTAACTGTCGAGATAAACTGTAGAACATTCCAAGCGAGCTGCGTAGGAGGCTGCCTACACGCTTGTTGTTATTGGTCCTCAGACTGTATGACGTAAAGAGGGGCGGACTTGTCCATGGATCATGGCTTGATCCTAAGCAATTGATTTTTGAAATGAAAACTTTTTTGCCGATGAGATCATAATTTATAAGTTTTTAAAAGGAAATTAATTTAATTATTGACTCAATGGATTTAATGATATGTAAAATATTTTTTTAACTATTAATTCAGCCAAACTAATCAGTTTGGCTGAATTAATAGTTAAAAAAATATTTTATTTTTTATTTTTTTATTTTACTCATAATCATGAGTAGTTGATTAACGTTACTATTTTACATACATACATACATACCATCACGCTTTTATTCCCTGAAGGGTTAGGCAGAGGTGTACCAATGTACACCCACAGTTCGCCGGTATGTTTAGGTCCCAGCTATAGAAAAGGGGGCGAGCCTATTGCCATTAACCGGGCACAAATCGTAACTCCGAGCTGCTACTGAGAATTTCATAGAAAAACCCAATAACACTTATTGCTCGACCTGAAAATCGAACCCAAGACCGTTACGCGTAGGACCACTAGGCCAACGAGGCAGTGACTATTATAATAAATGTCAAAGGATCGATGGATGTTTGTTACCCAAACACGCTATAACGGCTGAACGAAACTGGGTGAAACTTGGCACAGATACAGATTATAGTCTGAAATAGCACATAGGCCACATTTTAACCCGAAACAATGTACGGTTCCCGTGGGATAATATATCAACTTTAACGCGGACAAAGTCGCGGGCAGAAGCTAGCTTTAAATAATTCAATTAACAATGAACACATTTCTAAGAGCTCTTCCAACAACACAAAATATAGCTGTGTCAGTGCAAGCTTGTGACGTCATATCGAGCGTGACGTCATCGCCCGTCGACCCACGCGTCGCCCGCTATTGGTTGATGTTATCTGCCTTATACCGAGACTTTTAACAGAGAATATTATGGGGTATACTCTATTTTTGTGTCAGGTTCCGTAGATTTGAGTATACCAATGTACACCCACAGTTCGCCGGTATGTTTAGGTCCCATGTAATGGGGGCGAGCCTATTGCCATTAACTGGAACAAATCCTAACTCAAAGCTGCTCCTGTGAATTTCATAAAAAAAAACAGTAACACTTTTTGCTCGGCCTGGGAATCGAACCCAAGACCTCTAGCGTAGCAGTCGTGCTCAGGACCATTAGGCCAACGTATAATATTTGCATGTAAGTAGGGCGACATTGGAATCTGTGTGAACAAATAAACGACTTATATATAATTTATTATCTATACTATATAATTATACTATATAATTTATTTATCTTAGGATCGAAATTGCAAAAAGCTTGAGAACATGACACTTTTTTTTTACGGATGGGAAATCATAAAATGACCTCCCTCGCCCTGGGCTGGGCGGGAGGGAGTGTCAGACTTTTACTGACACTGACTACCGCGGCGGCTGGGACGGGAGCCTCTCTGTGTCAACCGTCCCGCCGCCTCCTTCTCTAGCATAACTGCCTGGCAGAAGGAGGCGACTACTCACCATTCCTCCTCGCTCCGGACCATGGCTTGCACCAGGGCCGGACACGAGAGTTCGCCGACGCCGATGGCCGCCACGAGAACCCGGTGATGCTTTGCCCAAGCGGAGCACACCGCCACGGTGTGGAGATCATGACACTAAGATTAGAATCGACATCAGATTATGTGTACAAATACTACAACACTATGTATGTATTTTGCTTTAAGTTCAAAAAAGCCAGCTACGGCGAGGTCTACACAGAGCACTACGAGCTACGGTAATGCTACGCCGTAGCGCTTATTCAATCAGAGATATTATGATTTCATTGAATTTCATTACGAAGCTAGTTTGAGATTCTTTTGAATGTTAATTTAATAGTAAAAATACGGCACATGAATTTATATAATAATACCTGCAAAGGAGAAAAAAGTCTTACTAGATTGTCGGATTTTTGACCACATTTGCGGATCTCTGAATGTAAGTGAAGTATTTATACAAAGAAACGCTGATATCATTTGCTATAGTGTCTATTCGGTGAGCTCTATGGAAACGTCACGTCGACCTCAAGTATTCCGATAATATAAGGCTAAAAGTACTAAGAATTACACAAATCTGCCAGTTTGTTTTACTTTCGAAAATTCATAAAAAAATAATAATTAGATAAAGAGATGATCACATATTAATGGATCCGGGGATTATGATTTTTTAATTATTTTTTTATATATTATATATATTATTTATTAGGTCGTAAGAAGGTTAGAAGAGTTAAATATACTTCTGTTATCTGAATTTTCGTAAATGACATAACATACTACCACGCCTGTATTCCACGAAGGGTTAGGCAGGGGTGTACCAATTTACACCTACAGTTCGCTGGTATGTTTAAGTCCTAGGTAATAGGGGACGAGCCTATTGCCATTAACCGGGCACAAATCCTAACTCCGAGCTGCTACTGAGAATTTCATAGAAAAACCCAATAACACTTTTTGCTCGACCTGGGAATCGAACTGAAGACCTCTAGGGTAGCGCTTAGGACCAATAGGCTTACGACGCTGTCAGCATTCGGCATTTCGCAAATAGAAACGTTAGAAATCTAGTCACAATCTCATATCAGTGACAGTCAATGTATGAAAATTAGAGACATTTTTGAGAAATCGAGGCTAATGTTAAATTGCGATCTATCCTAACAGTTAGTAGTATTACTGCATATATCTGTACATTCCCTGTAGGCCAATTTTCATAATTAAAAGCGTTTAAAAGCTGGTAACAATCTCCTCATCTCAGCGACAATCATTGTCAAAATCATGTTAAACATTTAGATAAAATAAAGGAGTCTTTGTTGCAAGACTGAAAATGCGATTCGATTCTCTATGTATCCTAAAATTCAATCTGTCGAAAATCTATATCGAAGGTTTTAAAAATCTAGTCACAATAAATTATC
Source organism: Caradrina kadenii (assembly GCA_947462355.1). Classification (NCBI taxonomy): domain Eukaryota; kingdom Metazoa; phylum Arthropoda; class Insecta; order Lepidoptera; family Noctuidae; genus Caradrina; species Caradrina kadenii. Next base: position 1,125,547 of record OX381691.1, on the reverse strand, counting down.
TTAGCGACAATCAATGTCCAAAAATTTCGATAAAATGTAGTATTTTTTGACAGATTAATCATCATCATAATCATCATCACATCAGCAGTAGGACGTCCACTGCTGGACGAATGTCGTCATGTCGTCTGTCCACCCACAAGGTGAACGGACGACCTGATAAAGACCGCAGGAAGACGCTGGATGCAGGCCGCTTCCAATCGGTCCTTTTGGAAATCTATGGGGGAGGTTTGTGACAGATTAATACTAAGATTAAAATGCGGACAATCCCAAAAGTGGCTAAGAATATTTTATTTTTGCATTTCAATCCCAAAAACACTTCACATTCTGTTATTTATTTCTTCGCACACAAATACACAAGAAAATTGCTCTCGGAAACCGAAATTACAAATAGCTTTGACGGGACATCCGATGGGGGCTTGATGCGTCTTAGAGCCCGATTTCCCATGGGCCCTATAAGTTCTAAGGGAACTATGCCAAAGGAATACGCTTAAAGCAACGTTAGGATTTTTTTCAAATTGCCTAAATGCTCTTTGAGAGTGCGGTGATTAAGCCGACCCCATGAATGTAGGTTATCTGTTGCAGCCATTTGTGGGAACTGTTGGATTTTAAAATAAGCATGAAATATATTTTTCTTAATATTTATTTAAGGTTGTGAGGCCTTGAACAAAAGTATGGAATGGTTTATTTATTCAAATTCTATTCAACAAAAAAGTACAAAGGCTTAATACCAAAGACATTCTTTACCAGTCAACCAATAGTGGTGAAGTGCAGATGCTAATTTTTGTACAAGAAACAAAATTTGAGATTAAAAAAAGAACTAATAGCAATTATATCAATAAATTGTTGTTTTTTTGGCAATTTTCGACTTCGTCCTTGTCACATTTGATATATTATTCCACGTAAACCGTACACTTTTCCGGGATAAAAAGTATTCCATGTGTTATTCCACACTACAATCTATATCAGTGGCAAATTGCATACAGATCCGTTCAGCCGTTTAAGCGTGTCAGAGTAACAAACATCCATCCATCCATATTATTATCAAATAGGATTAGTAGGATTGTGTTGTTAGCACCCGACGCAAAAACGACGGTTGTTATAAGTTTGACGTGTGTGTGTCTGTCTGTGGCACCGTAGCTCCCGAACACATGAACCAATTTTGATTTTGTATTTTGTGTTTGTAAGGGTAATCAATCGGGAGTGTTCTTAGCTTTGTTTGATGGAAACCGGTTCAGTGGTTACAAAGTTACCAGCTCTTTTGTTAGCTACGGTAGTGATTTTTTTCTTATGTCGACTTAAAATTTTTAATTTTGTGTTTTTCACTATAACGGTATCAATTTTACACCTACAAAGCCGGTATGATAACTTTGCTTAGATTTAAATTCTTCAAATACTGGCTAAAACAGGGAAGAATAAAAACGCTCAGTTTACGTTCCCTAAGCTTACCGTTTATGGCTTAGATTAAGGTTGCGCAACAGTTTATAATCCGTGCCAGACTGTTAATATCACTTACCCTTCTGCGCATACTATAAACAATGCAACTTGGAAGATGCATGAATTCATATTAAAGCCCTGCAAACTAATTTAAACTATTGCTGTTTCTCATTCGACAATGAACTTAGACAAGGATAGATATGGAAATTAAATAAACCACTAGATACAGTTGTATGGCAAAACAAATGACTGCTGCTGCTTAATTTGTTTGTTATGCTGCCTTCATGTTTTTTTTCTGATGGGAAATCATCAAGTGACTTCCTCCGCCCTGGGCGGGGCGGGAGTGTCAGACTTTTACTGACTAAAACCCGTCCATGTTCCTTCTTGTGCCCTTTGCGTTCAGGGGGCGCGGTATCTCTTTCAAATAACCCGCAGCCCCGGCAGGCATTGGCCCTGAGTGACCCCTCCGATTTGCTGACAACTCTTTGAGGCAAGCATGGAACATGAACGCGCCGTTGACACAGCCTGACGTGTGTAACGTACGGACGGTAAGCTACCCATTGCTCACCGATTACACACCCGCTATTATGGTGGCCGGGAGTCGTCTCGCGGCTCCCGACGCCCGGAGCGTCTCTCGCTAATGCTGCCTTGATGATAAAGTAATATTTTCGAAAAGTTCTTTATTTTATTCCGTTAGCGTTAGTGATAGCCCAGCGGTTAAGGCACCGCCACTCATGCATCGCATGAGCACCTCATGCATGGTTTGTAACCGAGAATGGGCAAGTACCAATTCGTCTTGAGCAAACGTGGTGATCAATGCTCGTGCCTTCTCTGTATTAGAAGAGGCCTTTATTACAACAATAATAGGCTGTCAATCAAGTTGTCAATCGTAGATCTTTGACAGTCGTTACGGATAGTCAGAAGCCTGGAAGTCTGACAACCAGTCTATCCAAGGGGTATCGCATTGCCCAGTTACTGGGAGGTCAGATAGGCAGTCGCTCCATGTAAAACATTGGTATTTAGCTGCATCCGGTTAGTCTGGAAGCCGACCCGAACATAGTTGGGAAAAGGCTAAGCAGATGATGAATCAATTTGTCAATCATCCAAACTTTAATCAACAAACAGGGGCAGAGACAAGTACCAAACTGATATCAAGAATGAAAAAACAATGTTGAGTCAAGTTGAAAATAATATTCTTTCCAGATAACTTACTTATTTCTTATCTTTACGCATCGCTGAACCGGCGGATGCGCACCAATTCAAGTGATACCAGCATCACTCAATGGGTGGGAGTCACTGAGACCTAAATATGGAGGGCTGTTGTTGTGACAATTGACGCACCCGCGTAGTTTCTAAGCAACTACTTTCAGTATCACGTTATTTGATCTTGCAACAATGATTACGTGAAAGTAAACTGGAGCTTATTAAAATAATGCTAAAGTTGTGTTTTAATTGAACATAGAATAATATCATATTTGACTAGCTGACCCGGTAAACGTTGTTTTGCCATATAAATTACTAAGTGCCCGTGACTTCGTCTGCGTGGCTTATTTCACCCGCTTTAAGTAACGTCTTTCGTTAGTGCTTTCCTTCCGTGAGTCGTAGCGTGATGTTATATGCCTATATGTGACTTAGGAATAATGTAGCTATCTTTTAGTGAATCAATGGTAAAATCGGCCTAGTAGTTTCGAAGCCTATTCGTTACAAACAAACAAAAAATCATTCCTCTTTATAATAATACTACTTAGCTTCTGCTCGCGACTTCGTCCGCGTAGTTTTTTCACCCGCATTAGGTTACGTTTTTGATGCTCTGTGATGTTATATAACCTATAGCCTACCTTATTAAATTAACTATCCAACACAAAAATATTTTTATCCAACACAAATATATTCTCCGAAGGGTTAGGCAGAAGTGTACCAATGTACACCCACAGTTCGCCGGTATGTTTAGATTCCATGTAATAGGGGGCGAGCATATTGCCATTAACCGGGCTCAAATCCTAACTCCGAGCTGCTACTGAGAATTCATGGAAAAACCCAATAACAATTTTTGCTCGATTTGGTAATCGAACCCAAGACCTAACACAACAATCGCGCTTATGGCCACTAGGCTAACGAGGCAGTTTTATGTATACGATTAATTAACTATTAAAACATTTTTTAGAGTTTTTTATTTGCAAAATAATCCCAAATTAAAAGTAAACAGTCCAGCTTCCTATGTTTCTCAATCCAATAGTTTGCTCTGCTTTGGTGAGCTTTTAGTGAAACGTGACTCAAACGACATGCAAGGAAAAGTAAACAAAATAATGTATTTATGCCGAGGGATTTCGTATACCACCTAGTTGCCGAACCAACAAGTCTTTGAGAAGTATTTGCCATCAATTTAATTCAAATATTTAAATAGTTACATGTTTCATGTTTATTTATTTCTTTAACAGACTCGTAAGGCTTGTCCTAAGCGCGACTGCTACGCTAGAGGTCTTGGGTTTGATTCCCAGATAGAACAAAAAGTATTATTGGGTTTTTCTATAAAATTCTCAGTAGCAGCTCGGAGTTGGGATTTGTGCCCGGTTAATGGCAATAGGCTCGCCCCCTAATACATGGGATCTACACATACCGGCGAACTGTGGGTGTACATTGGAACACTTTTGCCTAACCCTTTGGGGAATACAGGTGTAATGGTATGTGTACAATTCCCGTATTTTTAAAAAAACGTACGCATTCTAATCTCAGTCCGAATCTATCAATTTATCTAGATACTTTTTAGGACTCAATTTTGAACGTTGTTACTTACTATAATTGGGCTTCTGTTAAAACATTGGTACTCAGCTGCATCCGGTTAGACTGGAAGCCGACTCCGACGTATTGGGAAAAGGCTAAGTAGATTATGATGAAATGGGCTTCTGTTATTTCGAAAATAAATTAAGTAGGTACTTGAAACTTACCTTGATTCGGTTCATTCCTTGAAGTTTAATATCTGTTAAATAATAGTTCTACAACTATTTGTAAGTCGTTCAAATCATCTTTACCTAAATCTATACAAAAAAAAAAAATTAGAGGGTCTGTTTGTAATATCAAAATTACAGCTTTTTACTAAATCCTTATGAACGTATAAATGATACATAGAACAATAAACATTTTTTTTTTGTCTGTCTATCAGTTTGTACCGGCCAATCTCTGAAACCGCTTAACCGATTTTGACGGGACCTTCACTGGCAAATAGCTGATGTTATAAAGAGTAACTAAGGCTTATTTTGGCGCAAAAAAAAGCCACGAGAACGGACGTGCCAACGAGCAACCCTTCGGGGAATACAGGCGTGTGTATGTAGGTTTAGAGAAATACTTAAAAAATAAACTCAATTTCTTTATTGCCTTCATGTTTTATATTGTTGTTACATTTAAAGTCAGTTTCAACATGAAACCCGACAATTGGGTTTTTAAAACCATTTACCATTAATTCCAAGACACAATTAAGTTCTTTAAACATGCCGGCAAACTGTGGGTGTACATTGGTACTCCTTTGCCTAACCCTTCCGCGAATACAAGCGTGATGGTATGATGATATGTTTACAACTACTTTAAAAACATTTAATTTTAGCCTTAAAAACTCGATTAATTTCCAATTAAACGTAAAACTAGATTTTCAGTTGCTTCGAAATCTATAAATAGTTAATCAATTGAGTTTGCCAAAAAGTGACATCACTGATGCCATAAAAAATAGCATTTTGGCAGTTCATAAAATTACATCAATTAATTGGTGGTTTCTAGGACCCAAATAAATTCTGTGATAATAATTAGGCAGATATATATTAGGTCAGTTGATAAAAATCATACATACCTACATAAATAACGCCACACCATCACGCCTGTATTCTTCGAAAGGTTAAGCAGAGGTGTACCAATGTACACTCACAGTTCACCGGTATGTTTAGGTCCCATGTAATAGGGGGCGGCCTATTGCCATTAACCGGGCACAAATCCTAACTCCGAGCTGCTACTGAGCTGATCCTCTATAAATGAACTATCCAAAATCAAAATGTTTTTTCAATTTAAACCAGTAGTTTCTGAAATTAGCGCGTTCAACCAAACAAACTCTTCAGCTTTATAATATTTGTATAGATTATTAATTTGGTCAGTTAAATGTAAATCTTACACGTGTGTACTATAATTCAATAAAATTAAACTCACCATTTAACAAATACAGCTAACTTACTATAGCATAAAAAGGACACTTCACATTCAATTGACCACTGCCTCCCTATAGGTATAATTCCGCCCGCCCGGCCGTCACCCATTGGCTCTCCATCGCTTATAAAAGGGAGCTACATAAGCTCGGCGCACAGTTTGAAGCGAGCGCGCTGAAGGCACGCCGCATTATCCCGCGTGTGCGTTGTTCCTTACGAGTCTTCGTGAATTTCAGGTAAGTTTAGAACTTACGTTTTCTACTGTTAGTGATTTTTCTGATGATTTTTTATAGAGATTACGTACAGAAAAGTAATTTTTAATGTTGTAAATATTTTAATGCTTCGTATTAAATAGAAAAAGTTTAATATGGTTTTTCTTTGAGCTCGATCAAGGAAATGGTAGTAATTTTTTTTCCAATGACTTTCCATTGGTAATAATGGGGCGTCTATCATAGAAGAGTGTTCCGAAGAACATACGGAAAAATATTAAATTCGAATCGAGCAAAACGCTGAGACTTTATATAATTATTTTAAAACTAAGTATAAAAATAATAATACAATAAATTACTTTATTTTACACCCATAAATAAACATTATACATACACACGGTAATATAAAATTAAAATAAAGTTATAAAAAAATATTCTTTGAATATTATATCTTAATTTAAAATACACACTTCCTAAATCGAAAATTGAAGTGCTAAATTTAAACATGTAAGCTCAATTTTGAACTCAGAATATTTAATTAAATAGGACACATATTCAAATCATTCTATTACTGCCAACGAAAGCTAACAAGCCTATGTTTGAATTACATTATACTAAGATACATATCAAAAGGGTATATTGTGTTATTCTTCACCCAAGACGTAACACCTACTTGTGATGATCTACCACGGTCTAACATAATTGATTCTGGTTCCGCCAAACCGGGACAACTCACAAACTTTACCAATATAATAAAGCTAAAGAGTGATTTTGTTTAAATGCACTAAATTCTGAAACCACGAGTCGGATTGGAAAAAAATATTCTTGTATGTGATCGCTAGATTCACAAGAAATAGTATAGGATAAATAACATCATGCTACAACACACTGGAGTGGAGCGGAAACCAAATACTTACGTATTTTGACGCTGGTCAAAAAACGCGGATGAAACATCACCTTTAAAAAAAAAAAACTTTACCACGCACTATTAATTTCTCCTGTATTGTGGGTGCATTTACAAACATATAAACTCACATACACAAACAGCCAGACCCGGCACAACTGTCTGTAGGCCATACAAATATTGGTTCTGTGCGCGAATCGACCTCGCGACACGCAGCCATCCGCTCAACCACTGCGCCACCTGTGTGTCATTATATAATTTTTCAAAGGATTTCATGAAGACAGCGTATTTTACGTACTGGAGTGTAAAGATACATCAGATAGCCGTTAACTATACCTACATACTACCCATAAAACTACAAATAGAAAAATAAAAAAATAAACTGTTAAATTTTTCGTTACGATGCCTTCCACCTAGGAAGGCCGACATAGTCAGACTTTGGGGATGCGTGTCTGGCCAAATTAGTCTGTACCCGGCTTGTCCGGTTTTTGTTACACTTTTTACATTAAATTCAAGAAGTTGAGATGATTTTATGATAAAGTACGGTGATCAGACGATGGCCCACTCACCACAGTATTCAAAGTGTTACACAACCTACACCTGCACTTTGGAAGACAAAAACAACGCTAAAAATTAAAGGACTATCTATAACCATCGACCGGAAAAAAAAGGAATGATGACAAGTCGAAAAAAAAGTCAAAGTCAAATCATTTATTTCAATTAGACCATTAGAAGGCACCTTTGGACGTCAATTACATATTAAAATTAAAAATATTGAATCTAGTTACCCATTCCAAAAGGAAGTTTCGTATGGAGAAGAACGGGCAAGAAACTCCATACATACTCTTAAAAAAAAAATTATTACATTTAATTGTACAATTCCAAAAAACTATACTAATGTCAAAACGATCTATCAAAAATAAAAGTCACTCAAAGTACTGTAATACGTACTCAGTGCTACAAATTAGAAATGAAAGCTAAAATAATTGTAATATTAAATACCAAAAAAAAATTCAATTTTTATTTAATTTTCTCAAACATAATAATAAGATTACAAACTACGAGTATGTACAGTTGATAAAAAATGAAAAAAAAAAAATAATTCAATAAAATTAAATACAATAATGTTCTCAATTTAAAATTCAGACATACAATCCGGCTTTTTTCACCCAAAAGTCCGACTGAACGGTCTAGTGGTTCGGTTTCTTGGATTCAGGATCACCGTAACATCTCCAAAATACTTTCTTAGTCTCCATTGGGATCGGCCGCCACGATCGAAAGGTCAAGAGAATATTACCTAAATATTTTGACCAAAACTCTATTTACACCTACACATTTAATTTTGAACAAACAAAAACGAAATAATTTGTAATGATAGATAGGTACCCACTAAAGTTTTTGTGGTACTCGACAGGCTGCTTAAATTCTCGGTAAATATTAGGTCAACCAATTTTCAATCTATCGCGGTGGCAGAGACTCCATAGGTAAACAATTGGCGATTTTAATTTGGTAAGACAACCTTTTAAAAATGTAAATTATACAGGAGTTACATCATTTCGTTCATGTACAGTCAGCAAAAGAGATAAGTAACCAGGGATGAATTCAAAGATTTATAAAAACCGATAGATATTCTTAAATTGAATTTATTTTCATTATTAGAAAATGAACAGTATTTATAAATTAAATTAAATTTTATTTAAAACGACTACCGGTTTCAAAGAAAACTTCAACTATATTAGTTAGTTATCTCTTGACTTGACCGTACATGACGTACATGGCCTGTATTCTCCGAAGTGTATCAATGTACACCCACAGTTCGCCGGTATGTTTAGGTCACATGTAATAGGGGGCGAGCCTATTGCCTTTAACCGAGCACAAATCCTAACTCCGAGCTGCTACTGAGAATTTTATAGAAATCCAATAACACTTTTTGCTCGACCTGGGAATCGAGTCAAAGACTTCTAGCGCAGCAGTCGCACTTAGGACCACTAGTATCTCATAGTAATCTTATTATTTTTGTGTACTTACCCATTTTACTAAAATTGCAATGTTGTACTATCGATACAAAATTATATATATTGGGGTTAATAAGCAAATGCTTACTTAAATAGGGTTAAACAAAGTATAATTGTTTTCTTAAATTCTGTTGACTTCCAGCAATGGTTTCCAAACTTGTACTTACGTTTTTAATAAAAAGTGACCAAACTTTTAATAAAATGTTACATTTGAGGAACAATTTGAGAGAACAAAGAAATAAGAACCTATTCTTGGATTACACATTAAAACAGGCCCCGTTCTAATGTGTTATTTTTTAAACACTAGCTATACAGCCCGCTCCGCTCCTGTTGGCCGTAGCGTGATGTTCTACACGTATAAATGTATCTCTTGAATCACTGTACCTATTGATGAAAACCGCATTAGCCCTACGGGGATTACAGACATTTTTTTTTTTTGGTGGGTTGGAAATCATCAAATAACTTTTCCCGCCCTGGGCGGGGCGGGAGGGAGTGTCAGACTTTTACTGACTAAAACCCACCCATGTTCCTTCTTGTGCCCTTTGCGTTCCGGGGGCGCGGTATCTCTTGCGAACAACCCGCAGCCCCGGCAGGGATTACAGTCATGACGATGTCATGATGATGTTTCATTTCCATTTTAATATTTAAAAATATAATTTACATATATGTAGGAAGAATAAAAGAGAATCATAATATTATGTACATAAAAGATTGAAAGGGAGTCTTCATACAGCATCAAAAAATTTGTTCGTATCGCGGTTATATTCAATTTTCATGACGTCTAATAATTTATGTATAAATACGAGGCTGCCTTTCCCTAAAACAGTAATATATACTTCTATAATAATACATACATACATAAACTCACGCCTTTTTCTCATGGGGGTAGGCAGAAACCACAGAACGCCACCTGCTACGATCCTTACATACTGCTTTCGCCTCGTCCACGTTTATACATCTGGTCATACAAGCACGCCGGTTACGAGTACTGCGCACCCGACCTTTCTGAAGAACCTCACCAATAAAGTTAGGGTAGGCCTTTCTAGGGCGTCCCTTCCCGGCGTTGTCACTCACATCTGCCATATAAATCCCTTTTGTTAGTCGCCTTTTACTCATCCTCTCAACATGACCGCACAATCTAAGCATACTCTTTTCAACCTTTGTTACTACATCATCTTTTAATATGCAACGGTCTATAGTCTATACTAATATTATACAGCTGAAAAGTTTGTTTGTTTGGTTGAACGCGCTAATCTCAGGAACTACTGGTTTGAATTGAAAAAATCTTTTTATGTTGGATAGTCCATTTATATAACTTCAAGCTGACATACGGGAGTGGAGCAGTAACTAAAGACGTAACTTAATGCGGGTGAAAAAAACTATGCGAACGAAGTTGCGAGCAGAAGCTAGTAATAATATAAAGATATTGAGTTTTTTTAAATTGTAACAGGTAATCTCTTTTTTTATAATAATGGGAAATCGTCAAATGACTTCTTCCGCACTAAATAAATTCTAAAAATCTTAAATTCTAATTTCATTTATTGTTAATTTACAACGAGTACACCAATTATAGCAAATCAATCTGTTTGATCAAGCAAACAAAATATAGACCACGATGCACAAGAAATATACACATTATTATTCTTCAAACATTCTGACAGGATTGTCCAAAGTGTTATTGGGTTTTTCCATTAGCAATTTGCATCAGCCCAGAGTTTGAACGTTGGCGGTGTGACATTCCCGTGCCTCGCAAAGCACGTAAAGCCGTTGGTCCTGCGCCTGATCTCTCCCCGGTCATGTCGGATTGCCGTACTTGGCTAGTGTGCCGCCATGACTGACATTCGATCGGGAGGACATTATTTATTATTAATATTTATTGTTATTATTATTGTTGAGTGTCTTAAGATATATTTTATGGAATACTAGCTTCTGCCAGCGACTTCTTTTGCGTAGTTTTTTCACTCGCATTAGGTTGTCTTTGGTCACTGCTCCTTATCTATTGGTCGTATCGTGATGTTATATAACGTATAGCCTTCCGCGATAAATGAACTATCCAACACAAATTTTTTTTTTCAATTCCTGAGATTAGCGCGTTCAACCAAAGAAACAAACAATCTCTTCAGCTTTATATATTAGTACAAATTCGAAAGTCGCGAGGACGAAGGCGCTGGGAAAGATCAGTAGTCAAATGTAACTGTTTTCAGATTATGGTGGTGATGAAAAATCTCTTTATTTTAGTCTTCTTCTTCAGTTTCTCACAGCACACACGACGCTTAATTTAGAAAAATCTAATCATATTTCCAAAATGGGAACATATAGTTATAGAACTATACTTTCTTATTTTTGAATTACTTTTAGTTAGTAAAGGACTGAAGTAAAACAGATAGATAGTAGAGATTCCTATCGTCTTTACTGTCTATCTTCTTATCTCCGTCACAAATTAACACTTTAAAACTTAGTAGATCGGTATTTTTTTAAGTTTTTACGTTGTTATACGTTACCAGCTTTTGCCTCTGACATCGTCCGCGTAAATGTTGGTTATCGCGCAGGCAGATCAAGTCGCGGAATAAAAAGTAGCCTATGTCCTTTCTTGGGTTACAAACTTACCTCGTACCAAATTTTGATCAAAATTCGTTCAGTGGTTTAGTCGTGAAAACGTAATAGACAGTCAGACAGAGTTACATTTGCATTTATTATAATTAACACATACCATCACGCCTGTATTCCCCGAAAGGTTAAACAGAGGTGCTCGACCTGGGAATCGAATTTAATTCGAAATATGAATTAGTATCACCAAATGATATGAATAAATATTTTGTGTGAAACGGGTACTTCGAATTTTAAAATCAGACGTGTATGTAACGTACATAAATATGTATATATCAAGTGAATATTAGAATTGATAAATAAAATTTAAGAAAGGGAAATATTTACGTGAATGTAACATAAAGCCATGTTTCTTGCAAATCAATACCTCTATTAAAATACACTGGAAGCTTCCTGTTTAGGAAATAATATGATACAATAATTTTTAATATTTCAAAGTACTCATTATATGCTTAGCCTTTTTCCAACTATGTTAGGGTCAGTTTCCAGACTAACAGGATGTAGCTAAGTACCAGTGTTTTACATGGAGCGACTGCCTATCTGACCTCCACACAACCCAGTTACTGGGCAACACGATACCTCTTGGTTAGACTGGTTGTCAGGCTTCCTGGCTTCTGACTATCCGTAACGACTATTAAAGATCTACGAATGACAGCCGGGAGCAACGGCTTTACGTGCTTTCCGAGGCACGGGGGCGTCACACCACCAACTTCCAAACTCCAGGCTGCTACTAACAAATTCTTATGGGAAAACCCAATAACACTTTTTGCCCGACCTGAGAATCGAACTCGGGACCCCACGCACAGCAGTAGCGCTTGCAACCACGAGACCAACGGGGCAGTCAATATTTCAAAGTACTCTATATTAATGATTAACATAACGAGCTTATAATCAGTCAAAGAATTGTTTTTAATCGGATCTGAAGTTCCTGAGATTACCTCTTACAAACAAAAAAGTAAACCAACTTTACCTCTTTATAATTTTAAGTTTATATAACACATACAAATATACAAACAAACAAACTTTAATCTCCATTGAACATTATTCTTCATGTTTGCTTATCAGCAGCAGGTACCTAAGAATACCAAAATTATATAATACACAAGCATCAAAAGAAAAAGTGAAAAATAACTTAAGCTTTGGAAGTCGACGGCTTTGGTTCTGTTTGTTGTTTTGTGTTGCCACTAACTTCCAAAGCTTAAGTTATTTTTCACTTTTTAGTGCTTAAAGTCGTTTGCCCTTTTTTTTTAATTTATCTTATATTTTTTGTGGCTATAATTTACTAATTACTACAAGAATTATCAAAATTGGACTACTCTGTAAAAAGTTATGCGTGATTACACATTACAATCAGTGAGTAACCAATAAAACTAATATTGCAAAGTACATAATATCTATTATTTATCTAATCATTTTAAACTATCTATTTCAATTATTAAGAAAACATGTCATATAAAATAAAAATAACTACAAATAGCTTTTAAATAAATGATATAATACATAATAATAATAAATGATATAATATATAATTATAACATATTTCTACTCTATTTTACATTTTATCCTCCATAAATTCTTGTATACTATATTAACATTTCTCTAAGAGCAATGACTTTAATCTGACTTTAAATACACATACTGATTAATTTATGAATGGACTGCAGGGTTGTCTAAAAACACCACACCACCACTACCACCAGTAACTGTTACATTACATAAATAAACAGCATACATTTTATCAATGAGTGCATGTCTCTATTCTGTGCATTTCATGGGTGTCTGGTGTTCCCACAACAAAGAGAATTTTGTGTGAAATGGGACTGTGAAATACGTAGAACACATGCCTCATATCAAAGGGTTGTTTATCTTAACATCATCCCTTTGTTCCCTAATGTGGTGGGCAGAGTTGTTTGGTAAAACCACACTTTTTCAAAAGCACCTGTGTTTATGCCTTTTTCTATTTCATATGTATTTTCCAAGTTCATCTTGGACATCACTGAAGGAAACTCTGTAAGGACACCTGGACTTTGGTCTGAAATCACCGATCCGCTTGTAGCAACTGTGGTGATCAATACCTATGCCTTCTCAATATAAGAAAAGGCCTTAACTTTGCAGTTGGACAATAATTGGCCGGTAATATCCTATTTACTACTTAATATTATAAATACAAAATGTTGTGAGGATGGGTGGCTGTTTGATGAGTTTAAGCTGCTGAACGGATCTGGATGAAATTTGGCACATAGATAGATTATAGTCTAGAATAGCATATAGGCTACTTTCTATCCCGGAAAAAGGTACGGTTCCCGTGGGATAATATATCAACTTTGACGCGGACGAGGGCAGAAGCGAGTGCATTCATATTTTATAAGCACGATTCAACTCGTTTATAAGCTATCTCGCATCTCACGTTACGGTATCCAATGAGCGCACAGTTTGCTTTGTAAAAGTTCACCTTTATATTTTACCGTTAACAGATTTGTTCGATCTACACACACATACCCTCACGCCTATATTCCGCGAAAGGTTAGGCAGAGGTGTACACCAATGTACACCCACAGTTCGCCGGTTTGTTTAGGTCCTTTAAATAGTAGTCGAGCCTATTTCCATTAAACGGACACAAATCCTAACTTCGAGCTGCTACTGAGAATTTCATAGAAAATCCTAGTAACACCTTCGAATCGAACAGAAGACCTCCAGCTTAGCAGTCGCGCTTAGAACCACTAGGCTAACGAGGCATTTAGTTGTTTGATCCATTAAATATGTATCTATCATGTGTAGTAATGAGTTGATCAGATTCATCAATCATATGTGTGCTGTATCGGAAAAATGATTAGATAAAGATATTATTTATTAGCTTGTAGTGAAGTCGCCGATAACAATTACAACACTACAGTTAATATTAGTTTGGGAAAGCCAAGTGTGGTTATCCCTGTAGTAGCTATAATAAGTAAGCTATAGTACCTAACTATTATTTTTTAATTTTTTACAAAAGCTAAATATACAGTTGGGTAACTTTGAAATCGAGTGTAAGTCGTCTGTACCTGTTTGTGTCGCTAAACTCCTCTTAAACGGCTGGACCGATTTTGGAGTTTTTCTCGATGTTCGAGTGCTTTTTTGGATGTTTTTGATTCACAATGATCCGGATCTTATCAGGGTTCTGTTTATTGTGATATTTATTTATTTATTAAAACTTTATGCACATAATGTAAATAATACATTGTACAAAGGCGGACTTAATGCCTTTGGCATTTTCTACCAGTCAACCTTAGGGTGATGCAGATACAAAACATAGTAGTTGCAAGAAACAGAAAGTTTCCAGGAATAAAATATAATAAATACATGTATACATACATACAAACAAAATATACAGAGTAGAGAAAGCCAAAAAATACATAGGTGGAGAAATATAAGAAACTAGTTGTGAGACGAGTCTGCCAACTTCATAAGCAAGTGTTCACGAGCTTTTACTTTGAATATGAAACGACTGGTAGCCATCGAAGAAGAAAGGGCAAGAAATTCCATACACACTTTAAAAAAATCATTGTTTTACAATATTAGCGTACAAAATCATGCGTTATTGAACGTGAATGCAATGTGTCCTGCATAAAATGTACTATAACATCATAAAATGCAGAAGTATATATAAAGTAGTATTTTACCTCGTACCTCACTTAAAGTGACCACATGCAACTCAGAAGTGTTCTAAGGTAAAACCATTTACATGATAATTCGTTTAAAAACAAATGAATACGCTTTTTGAATTAGAAAATTCAAAGTGAATTTTATAGAATAACACTGACTTCTATTCAGTTTTATTACAGAGCGAGTTTGGTTCCTTTTACAGTGCGTAGTAAGAAAGGGCTATTGTAAATTTTACAATCGGAAATCTTTTGACTTCTTTCCGGTCCTGGGAACGACAAAAAAAAAAGAAGAGAAATTGCAGAATTAACTAAAAATAAAGGAAAAAGTTAAAAGATTTTTTTAACTTTTTTGAGTGATTGAGCCATTTGTCAATTAGCTATTTTTAGATTTTTAAATAACGTTGCCCCTCGCTAGTTTGGATGGATGGATGGATGTTTGTTAATCTTCCACGCTCAATAGATCAAAAATAATGAATAGCTGAATAGATCTGGATGAAATTTGGCGTTGAGATAGATTTGTACGGTGTATTTTGTTTTACATTTGTGCATAAAGCTTTAATAAATAAAATAAATAAATAAATTACAGTGTGGAATAACACAGAATAATTTTTACCCGGGAACAATGTACGGTTCCCGTGGGATAATATATAACATTTGACGCAGACAAAGTCGCGGGCTGTAGTTAGTATATTATTAAGGTTCTATTTACCTACAAAACAAAAGTTTTTGCCCTTTTAATTTTATCCCCTTTGATCCGGATCAAATGATTCTATGTATTTTATACCTAAAGGGCTTTGTCACCTTGAAGTCCCATTTTAATTATAGGATTAAACTCGTTAGTATGTTTATCCAAACTAATTTAGTCATTACAATAGATTTAGTTAAAGTCATCTGAAGGTTCCTACTTCTTGGCTGTATATTACAGTGACTTATAACATTTAATTTACAAAGGATTAGTTAATTAAATATTTTCATTAACAGTGTTTTAATTAAGCTTTTAATTATTAGGTTTCGGTCGTTCGATGAAAGATATTTTGTATTTATGAAGAAGCAACGCCTATGTAAGGGCTCGTGCCGAGTAACAGCGATGTTATGAGAATCGCAATGACTTAAAATAACGGCTGCCAATCGACACTGGAATTAAATGTCTGCCATTCGGTTCAGGATCCGAATGTTTGACATTCGGGTCCAGATCCGAATATGTACCACTCAGTTCCGGGATCGACTGTTT
This sequence comes from Caradrina kadenii, assembly GCA_947462355.1. Lineage (NCBI taxonomy): Eukaryota > Metazoa > Arthropoda > Insecta > Lepidoptera > Noctuidae > Caradrina > Caradrina kadenii. The sequence goes on along the minus strand of OX381691.1, from coordinate 1,109,322 downwards.
GTCAATCGGTTCTGAAACCGAATGATTTTCAAATCGGTTACGTAACCGTACGACAGATGCGTGTCTAAATGAGTGATAGACGGCTAAGAACTGCACTCCCATAATCGACGACCAGCACCTTATTAAGCCTTTATTGCTGAAACTAAACAAGCATTGTTGAATAATGACTTACTTATAAACAAACACATCAGGGTTCCCGATTCAATGATCAGCATGGCTTGTGACACATAAGTCTCTTCCAGTTGTTTCCATTCTATTGTCTGACATTTCTATTGTCATGTGTTCATCTTTTTTCCTACCAAAGTCAAGCAATATTATCGCCACGCTGCATGAACCCTAAAATCTCGTAGCAGCCAATCTACGAGACCTTTTTTTTTTTTTTCGGGGATTGGCAATCATAAAATAACTTCTCCCGCCCTGGGCGGGGCGGGAAGGAGTGTCAGACTTTTACTGACTAAAACCCACCCATGTTCCTTCTTGTGCCCTTTGCGTTCCGGGGGCGCGGTATCTCTTACGAACAACCCGCAGCCCCGGCAGGCATCGGCCCTCAGTGGCCCCTTCCTTTGCTGACATCTCTTTGAGGCGAGTGTGGAACACGAACGCGCCGTCGACACGGCATCTACGAGACCTAAGTCGTAGCAGACATAAAACTGCTACGTCATAACCCGTAGCCAGTTTGCTACGCACAAAGTCTAGTAAATTTAAGTAGATACTCGTATAATAGACAACTCGCTCCATACAAACTTAGTCTGGATATATTTTGTTTAATTAATAATTGAACTCAATGAAATTTAGTAGTTAAGACAAGGGCACATTTTGAAATCAAATAATTTGACGGAAATCTGACTAACCACAAACCTAGATATTAGTCCTCCATTATTCTACCTATAAGATGTAATCGAGATTAATTTTTTTACTGAGCAAAATATGATCAAACTTCGAGTTCTCTTCAAGTTCAGTTCATGCATTTCAAATGATTTTGTTTATTTATTATTAATATCTGTATAAATAAAATCTGTCCCGTTGGTCTCGTGGTCGCAAGAGCGACTGATAAGCGAAGGTTCCCGGGTCTGCTTTCCAGGTCGGGCAAAAAGTGTTATATATTGGGATTTTCCATTTGGATTTGCTCAGTAGCAGCCTGGAGTTTGGAAGTTGGTGGTGTGACGCCCCCGTGCCTCGGAAAGCACGTAAAGCCGTTGGTCCCGGCTGTCATTCGTAGATCTTTGATAGTCGTTACGGATAGTCAGAAGCCAGGAAGTCTGACAACCAGTCTAACCAAGAGGTATCGTGTTGCCTAGTTACTGGGTTGTGGAGGTCAGATAAGCAGTCGGTCCATGTAAAACACTGATATTCAGCTGCATCCGGTCAGGTTAGGTTAGGTTAACATAGTTGGGAAAAGGCTAAGCAGATAATGACCTGTTATAAATAACATCAATTGCTAGATGTATGAGAGATCATTACTTGAGAACTGCTGTACCGATACGGCGTTTTTTAATTCCTTCTTTGAAATTTGGATAATATTTTTTTTATAAGAAATGAGAAAATTTAATTTACAGAATGTTACGTATTAAATTAGATCCCCAACACAAGCCAATATAAAATTGCACCCATGCGAAGTCGGGGCGGGTTACTAGTCGTTTATAATAATAAAATCTTGTTCAAAAGCGACAGTTAATGGACCATACATAGATAATGAGATTAATTTAATTTCCATTAAACGTGGGTTTAATCATTTAGTTTGTCAATCAGACCGATTAATTATTTATTACTACACAATTCCCAACCACTGTAACTCCCGAAAACCAGAATCAACAGTGGAGACCGCCAGAAGAGCGCCGAGGCAATGAAGCTCGACGAGTCCCGGAGAAACGATACAACTGTCTTGGATCCCGCAACGAAATTAATCAGAAAAAATTAGCGGAGAAGTAGGAAAAACATAATTTCCACTTCCCTGCACACAAGTAGGAGACAGAACAGAACTAGGTCAATAGGCACAAAGGGATGCTTACACCTGGGAGAAGCCCAGGAAAGGGAATTTATTACTGTTAGTATAATTATAGCTTCGTTGGTCATGGTTTGTTAAGCTTTTTTTTCGTATGGGAAATCATCAAATGACTTCCCGCGCTCTAGGCGGGGCGGACGTGGATAAAAATATAAGCTCAAACACAGAAACAATCAGATCCAGAGCAAGTATCTGTCATCATCATCATGATTTCAGCCGTTTACTGCTGAACGTAGACCTCCCCCAAAGAGCGCCAACCATACCGGTCCTTGGGAGCCTGCAACCATGCAACAAACCACTTTCTTTAAATCGTCGGTCTACCGTGCAGCAGGGTATCCTACACTAGGTTTGCCTAAACGCGGCAAGTATCTGTAGCCCTTACAGATATTTGTTCCGTACAGAAATCGAAACATTCGACCTTGAAACTTTGACTTTTGTCTATTTACTACTGAGTAATCTCAATCGCAATCTATCTAAGATAATAAAAGTGCTTTCCAATGTTCCACTTGAATTGATAACTTGAAATATGTCAATATTGTAGTTATAATTTAGGTATCTACATTCTTTGTTAAATAGTTTGTACAAGTGATAGATTGTACTAGTACTTTCAGGCTTCGGACAGCTGCAGTTTCATAAAAAAACAATTCAAAAAAAAAATACGATCAATAATTTCGGCTTTACTTATTTTAATTTCAAACAATTGAGTTACTTCTTAATAGTCAAAATCAGTTAGTTGAAAAATACAAGCTATTACCAAATGTATAAACGTGGACGAGGCGAAAGAAGTATGTAAGGATCGTAGCAGGTGGCGTTCTGTGGTACCCCTATGGGAAAAAGGCGTGAGTTTATGAATGCATGTATGTACCTAATCATATACCGAATAAAGTATAAAATACAAGTTTATTTGTTGTTTAATAAAACCTGGCAATATGAACTTATCAACAACTTTGACTATAGGACTAATCCTGAAATAATGATAAAAGATCAAGTGACCCATACATTTATGTTAGCATAACTCGATTTCCTTTTTACGCCATTTCAAAGTGCATATAAATTTTAACGAAAATACACAAACAAGATAAAAGCTTCCTTCTTATCACATTTTGAACTGACGATCATTCATTTCGTATTCCTGTTTCGTTTCTCTTACATTACGTAAACAATATTAAGTGATACCGTTCTCGAACATCCATGTTCCATCTTAAGACATGCAAATTTATATCAAAAGAAGTCTTGTACAAGATTCGCATAATTATTTGATACATTGAAATAGTAAGTAACCCTTGCCAATTTATGAAGAAATTACCTTATTCTTAATAGTAGAGCTCTTTGTGAAGGAGCTCGCCCGGGGAAGTACTGCCACCATAGTTGTTTCTGCTGCAAAGCTGTCTTGCTATGTTCGGAGAAGGTTGGGTCCTGGTGTAATTACAGGCACATGAGACATTTCAACTTGGTCTCTGGGATGGCAACGCATTGGCAAGGCCTCTGGTATTGCAGATGTCTATAGGCAGCGGTGACCACTTAACATCAGGCGGGCCGTCTCGGCTTGTTTGCCATACAATGATAATATATTAAAAAAGTGCTTTATAAATCTACCTCGGTTTTAGGTGAGGTGACATTAAGGTGTGTTATTTCGTTAACGTTCTTAACTTTACATTATCATTGTAAAACGCAAACTTTTATTACGAGAGAAAAAATATCGTATTTTTTTATTTACTCCGGTAACTATTACAAATATAAAATGTTGCCAGACTAACTTTTAATAAACACATCAAGTCTCGTGAAAGAAACCGCGGGTGCATCTAATAAAATCATATTACTAGATGTTAGAGTATGAATATTGAATAAATTAAACTTCCTGACAGTGAATAAAGCAACATCGCATCCCGCCGTCTGTACACTTAGATCTCTTAAACTCCGCAACGGATTTTAATGCGGTTTACATCAATAGATAGAGTGATTCAAGAGGAAGGTTTATACTGGTAGAATGTCACGCTATGACCAACGGGAGCAGAGCAGTAACCAAAAACGTAACTAAACGCGAGTGAATCTAACAAAATCATATAACTACTCACTAGATGTTAGTTTGTGAATAATGAATAAATTTAACTTAATTTATAAAAGGTTATTTCATGAAGTATCTTGATAAGATTATTACAGGGCTCGCAGTGGGGTAATATTAAAATGAATACACGTATCCCTGCTGCGAATATTAAGACCATGTTAATGGAAACATTAAGCCACGTAGTTTTAAGTACATAATGTGTTTAGTTTGAAAGCCTTCTCATTAACTCATTTACCTTACTGTTAGGTTAATTGACCTGAAGGATGTCAATTAAGGAATATCAGGTGTAAGTATACCGGCAGGGGTAAATATAGTTGCCGGGGCTGCGGGTTGTTCGTAAGAGATACCACGCCCCCGGAACGCAAAGGGCACAAGAAGGAACATGGGTGGGTTTTAGTCAGTAAAAGTCTGACACTCCCTCCCGCCCCGCCCAGGGCGGGAGAAGTTATTTGATGATTTCCCACCCCCCAAAACAAAAAAAAAGGGGTAAATATAGTAAATGCCTTTGTTCGTACAAAGATCTGCAATAGTATCGGTATTGGTATCTATGCAGCGTGTTACAGAAAGGGTATATCAACACAAATGGGCTGAAGAGTGTATCCAGTTCTGAATCTGTATACAATATTTCAGCTCAAAAGCAATAACTTTGAAAATGCATAATATTTTTCTTATTTCGGCAGTTTAACAAACGTGTCAGGAGAAACAAATCTTTGACGGAGTTGTTTCTTTATGTGTAGTTTATTGCCACCGATCAGCTGACTAGGTGTAGTAATGTGTAGAATTGAATTGGACACATTTGATATTTTAGTCAAGTATTTCTTAATTTTATAATTTTGTTAGTATAGATATTTAAAAAATGTCACTACGTGATTTGTTAATACCTATAGAATCCGTGCCTTTGATGTGTATATACCCTTTCCGTTACACGCTGCAGTGGTATCGGCAGCGGTATCGATACCGCTATAGATACCAATACCGATACCACTGCAGATCTTTGTCTGAACAGAGGTATTTAGTGTATTTAACTCTCCCGGTACAATTACGGATATGGTATCAGTAGCGGTATCTATGTTGATATCGGTAGCGGTATCGATAGTGGTACCGGTAGCGGAATTGATAGTGGTCTTATTCAATGTTTGACTTGGAGGTCCTACAAAAACTTGGAAAGTTATTTTATAATAATATTATAAATCTGAAGAGTTTGTTTGATTGAACGCGCTAATCTCAGGAACTGCTAGTTCGAATTGAAAAAATATTTTTGTGTTGAATAGATAATTTATCGAGGAAGGCTATAGGCTATATAAAATCACGCTACGACCAATAGGTACGGAGCAGCAATAAAAAACGTAACTTAATGTGGGTAAAAAAAAAACCACGCGGACGAAGTCGCTGGCAGAAGCTAGTTTTAAAATAAAGAGTCGAGGAACTTAGTTACTATTGGCACTTTTGTATTCATACACCTCTGATAACTGATCACACGAAAAAATAAAAATGGAAAGATGAAGTAATCAATTTATTTATCTTTTTCTTCCTCGTTAAATCTAAACCTTATGAATGATTACGTTTTCAATGTAATAATTTCAATTTATTTAGGCTATAATTAAGTGTTGTTAAACATTGTAACTAGTCATTCTTTTACCAATTTGACCTGTTTAATATCTATAGATCTGTGGATCTTAAGACAAGTGTGTTATTCGGGTTAAATGGTCCAATTTTTTACATCATGATCAATCTATCTAGTCCCCCACCTACGGCTTCCTACCTCCCCTCAAATGTTAATCTAAGGATGTCACAGGAAATAATATATTATGCTAAGTTATATCAAACACGTCATAACTAATTAATTGAATGTACTCAGGTAATTGTTTGAAATAATTAGCTTTACCTCCCCCAAATTATATTTAATTAATCATAACATAACATACCATCACGCATGTATTCCCCGAAGTATTAGGCAGAGGTGTACCAATGCACACCTACAGTTCGCCGGTATGTTTAGGTCCCATGTAATAGGGGGCGAGCCTCTAGCCATTAACCGGGCACAAATCCTAACTCCGAGCTGCTACTGAGAATTTCATAGAAGAACAAGTCTAATGATACTATTTTTTACCCGACTGCGCCAGAAGGAGGGTTATGTTTTTCAAGAGTATATATGTATGTATGTATAATTTTTTGGCACGCTCTGTAGCCTGAGCAGCTTGATGGATTTTTGCTTGAGAGGTGTCGTTAGATTTGTATTAACTGTGAGAGTGACACTGGGTATATCAAAATAACAAAAAACAAAATGGCGGATTCTTGGCGCCAAATTCAAATGTTTGGCACGCTCTGCGGCCTGAACGGCTCGATGGATTTTAGCTTGAGAGATATTGTTAGATTCGTATTTACTGTGAGAACAACACTGGGTATATCAAACTAAAAAAAATGGCGGATTAAAACTAAAAAAAGTAAAAAATAAAAAACGGTAATTTAAAAAACTAAAAAACCCGACTGCTTTTCTGAGTATTATTCAAAAAAACCCTAAAACAAGAAAGTCATTTTACTCGATTGCATTTAACTTAAGAATCACCGGTTAAGATATATTGTAGCAGTCGGGACCCATTCTAGAAAGTAACCGTTTTTTATTTATGTCATTGGATGGTAAACAAGCCCACGGCCCACCTGATGTTTAGTTGTCACCGCTGCCTATAGACATCTGCAATACCAGAGGCCTTGCAAATGCGTTACCATCCCAGAGTCCAAGTTGAAATGACTCATGTGCCTGTAATTATACCGGCACCCATATACTTCAAACCGGAACACAGCAACGCTGCAGCTTTGCGGCAGAAATAGGTATGGTGGTAGTACTTCTCCGGACGAGCTCCTTAACTAAGAGCTCTACTACTATATACTAGGAATATCCCTACAGCTCACTTAAAATGTAAATTAAATGACAATCCTATAAACTACTTTCATGATCTTATTATGTAAATATATAACGCAAACGTAAATCGTAAAGTTTAGCTCTATATCTGATATCAGCGTAAATGTAGGGCGGTTGTAAATAATACAGCGATAAGAGAAAAATATGAATAATGGGGAGAGAGCTTTTAGGTCTTATAATAAGATAGAGCTATAACTGCCTCGTTGGCATAGTGGTCCTAAGCGCGACTGCTACGCTAGAGGTCTTGGGTTCGATTCCCAGGTCGAGCAAAAAGTGTTACTGGGTTTTTCTATGAAATTCTCAGTAGCAGCTCGGAGTTTGGATTTGTGCTCGGTAATGGCAATAGGCTCGCCCCCTATTACATGGGACTTAAACATACCGGCGAACTGTAGGTGTACATTGTTACACCTCTGCCTAACCCTTCGGGGAATATAGGCGTGATGGTATGTGTGATGGTATGGTAAGATAGAGGTGATATTGGGTTTTCCCATTAGGAATTTCTCAGTAGCAGCCCGGAGTTTTATAGCTGGTGGTGTAAAGCACATAAAGCCGTTGGTCCCTGCTGTCATTCGTAGATCTTTGACAGTCGTTATGGATAATGAGAATCCGGGAAGTCTGATAACCAGTCTTACCAAGAGGTGTCGTGTTGCCTAAGTTGACGTGTATAACCTAACCGGATGCAGCTGAATACCAGTGTTTTACATGGAGCGACTGCCTATCTGACCTCCACAAACCAGTTACTGGGCAACACGATACCTCTTGATTAGATTGGTTGTCAGACTTCCAGGCCCTTAAAATCCGATTAATTTTCAATTAACTCTTTTGTTGTTCTCTTTAGTTAGTCAAATGTTTGGGAATTATATGTATTTATAACAATTATGTAGAATGTAATATTTTAATCATAAGATAACTTTTACCTGAAGAATAAATAATATCTATGACAGATACCTAAACTTCCAAAGCTTTTTAGTATTACAATTTAGAATCAAACAAACTGTCATTTTTATTACATCCTACTGATATTATAAATGCGAATGTTTGTGAGAATGTGTGTATGTATAGATGTTTGTTACTCTTTCACGCTTAAACGGCTGAACGGATCAGGATGAAATTTAGCGCATAGATAGACTATAGTGTGCAATTACACATAGGATACTTGTTATCTCGGAAAAATGTACGGTCCCCGTGGGTTAATATATTAACTTTGTTGCGGGCGGAAGCCGGTTAGTATATACAATATAAATAGGTCAGAGACAATAATAATCTATTGTCTCTGACCAATCAATGATCATCATTGAAACCTCCACATTCGTATTTACGTGACGTCACAACATGGCCTGGAATGCACGCCACGCGCATGCGCTAATTGCATACACACTAACAGTACACAATAGAAACAAATTGGAACCGTATCTATTGATATGCAGATTTTATCTAAAAATATTGCTTTGTCCGAATATTTGTACCCTTGTGCCTAAGTGATTCAATGCAAAATATTAGTTCCGAAAGCCTAGCACGAGCGCGAGACAACATGACTTTTTGCCCGACCTGGGAATCAAACCCAAGACTTCTAGCGTAGCAGTCGCGCTTAGGACCACTAGGCTAACGAGGCAGTTGTTCTAAGTTATTACAGGAATATCTCAAGTTACAAAGAGTACTTTTTCAAAATAGGTACCGTCTTTTTTAACTTATTTTAAGTAGACTGATAAAAATATATTTTGACACTTTTATTGTGTTTTAGAATATTCAAATTTAATTTTGGAACTAACTTAAGTTCGGGTCTTCGTGTAAATATCGGGTATCAATCACTGGGTTTTATTTTTATTGCGCGGAACCCCATATATTTTTATTAAATAGAACTATATTAACTTCATTGTTTTCACATGTAGAAGCAACAAGAATATTGTAACCAAGATTTTGTAAAAACCAATTTGAAAAGAGTGTCCATGGAGTTTCTTGCTCGTTCTTCTCCATAGAGACCTACGTTTTGGAACGAGCAACTAGCTTCAACTTTTTGTGTGAGTAACTTCTTGACAATTCAAAAGTGCCTGTAAATGGTCTAATTGAAATAAATGTTTTGACTTTGACTTTGACTTAGTTACTCCTCATAACATCAGCTACCGGCCAGTTAAATTTCACACAAAATCGGCCAAGCCGTTTTGGAGATTAGTCGGAACAAAGAGACAGACTAGGTAATGAAAATAAAAAAAATGGATTTTTCGTTTACTTATTTAGTAAAACACTGGTATTTTGACATTACAAATAGACACTTCAATTCAATAGAATAAAACATAGGTAATCTAAATATATTTTGATGTCATAAAGTTTTAGTTTTTTTTTTTTTTTGTTATTTTCAATGTTATATTATCTACATAGGTAGTAGACACAATAAACAGGATTGTAAAATACTTGAAAAAAAAAGCAAATTAAAGACTATTTTAAGTTTTGAAAGAAGTGAGTGCACAGAGTCTTTTTTAACTTATTTACACTAGTGTAAAAAAGATCGATATCAACATCACGGCAAGTCGAATCGTATACACAACTCGCCCTAATCATGTACGAGTTTTGTCTATAGTTTGTTCTTGTCACTGGTGTATACAACAGACGAGATTACCGTACGATGGTAACGACGGGTTACGTATTTTGATTTTATATAGATACCACACTGCCTCGTCGATACCGTGGCCGCTAATGCGACTGGTGAGCGTGGGGTAGCGGGTTCGGATTACAGGTCGGGCAAAAAAAAAAATTACAATTTCTTTCTTTAAAAATTTCTAAGTAGCGTCTGGAAGTTGATGATAAAGCACTGTCTTCTTTCACGAGAAAAAATAAACTTATTTTCTTTCTTTCTCTAAGCCTACCAATTTACCAAATTGCTAACTCAAATACACTTAGCACCGAAGCGAAAAAAAATAGGCCTTAAAAGTCTAAGTCCAAAAATTGAAGAACTACACATACGGATTGGATGGTGCGGTCATGTTGAGAGAATGAGTGAAAGGCGACTAACAAAAGGGATTTATATGGCAGATGTGAGTGGCAACGCCGGGAGAGGACGCCCTAGAAAGACCTACCATGACCTAATTGGTGGGGTTCTTTAGAAAGGTTGGGTGCGCAGTACTCGTAACCGGCGTGCTTGTATGAACAGATGTATGAACGTGGACGAGGAGAAGGAAGTATGTAAGGATCGTAGCAGGTGGCGTTCTGTGGTTTCTGCATACCCCCATGGGAATAAGGCATGAGTTTATGTATGTATGTACATACGTGTATCAAAAAAATACTTCACATTACTAAATAGAAAACAGACTTCAATAAAAGCTTGTGAAAAAAGAAAGTCTTTTAAGTAGAAACCACTTATACTTGTCAGTGTTAGTTTAACGTGTTACGTGCTACACGATATTAGACTTTATTAGCGTAATAAATAAGGCTTTTAGTGAACACAAACCTAAAGGCTTTGATAACGGTTTTACAAGTAGACGACGTGATTCTCTGTCCGCAGGACGTCCATGTTTTAAAAGGTATTTTTTCGTGGTTTGAATTGATATAGAATGCGTGGGCTGTGGCACGTGTCTTGTGTTCATAGCGTGAAGGGGAACTAACAATAAAGTCTTGTCGACGTTTAATAGCCCTAAATTTAAACTTTCACTACCTCGCCTTTGACTGCCTCGTTAGCCTAGTGGTTCTAAGCGCGACTGCTACACTAGTGGTCTTGGGTTCGATTTCAAGGTCAAGGAAATGTTATCAGGCTTACATACCATGACGCCTGTATTCCAAGGAGGGTTAAGCAGAGGTGTACCAGTGTACACCCACAGTCCGCCGGAATGTTTTAGGTCCTATGCAATAGGGGGCGCGCCTATAGCCATTAATCGGACACAAATCATAACTTGGAGCTAGTGCTGAGAATTTGATAGAAAAACCCAATAACACTTTGCTCGATATGGGAATCAAACCCAAGACCTCTAGCGTAGCAGTCGCGCTTAGGACCACTACGTTAGCGAGGCAGTCCTTATGTATTAAATTTATATGAATACAGTAAAGCGACTATTCAGCTTTACTGTATTCATAAAAATTTTTTGTTTGTTAAAACGCGCTACTATCTGAAGCTTACAGAATGATTAGAAACACAACTATTTGTAAATAATAGCCTCATGAGGAATACTATAGGCTATATAACATTACGCTACTACCCACGGGAGCGGAGCTGTAACCAAAGATGTAAATGAAGTCGCGACCAGAAGCTAGTTCTATTATATTCCTCTATCTAATCTCTGTTCAGACATGCTGAAATGTCGTAGTTCTGACGACACTGGGACTTCAGTGTATAAATATTTGCATTGTTTATCATATTGCATTTCCTTATGAGTTTGCCCTTGTGCAACAGATTGCCAAGGTTACAAACTAGGCGCGCGGCAGAAATCGCATAGCTTCCTGGCAGACAGTTCCTATCGAGTTTCGATATCCGCCGAGAATTCACTACCGATTGAATTGCTGTTTTATTTTAGAATGCAATAAAGTCAAGAGTCCTTCGGCCGAGTTGAATAGTCATGTCAATCGTATTTAATAATCCTTTGGCCACGTGGAGGCAAGCATGACTGTTCAGCGTTTGGTCCTGGGTTCGATTTCCAGGTCGGGCCAAAAAGTGTTATTGCGTTTTTTCATTAGAAATTTCTCGGTATCAGCCCGTAGTTTGGTACTTGGTAGTGTGACACCGTCGTTGGTCCTGCGCCTGATCTCTCCCCGGTTGTGTCGGATTGCCGTCCCAGTCCGGAGTTAGGGAAGAGGGAGTGCACATATATTTGCATTAATATTCGCCGCCGTGTCCAAAATCGGTCTGGAGAATATATTTCAGTCTAATACCAGACTATTTTTGTGTCACCGCAGGGCAAAGGCCTCTTTTTATAATGAGATGGCACGAGCATTGATCACCACGCCTGCTCAAGGCGTAATATTAATTTGAAGTCCAGCTTTCCTCACAATATCTTCCGTCACCGATGTCAGTGATGTTCAAGTTAGACTTTAGAAAGTACATATGAATTAAAAAGTGGTATTTGCTTGTTATCGAACCCGCAACCTCATGTATAAGAGGCGGCCGCCTTAACCACTTGGCCAACATGATCATCACCATGAATGTCCTAATGTTATAAATGTAAAAGTGCGTATGTTTGTTTAATAATCACACCTCAACGGCTGAACAGATTTCATAAAATTTAGCATACTGGTAGACCAATCAGAAGGCCAATTCTACTGATTAAAAACGTACAAAATCTAGTAGCAATCTTATTACAGAAATAATTTAAAAATACATTTTTTTAAAAGAGTATGTATAGAGTTTCTTTCATTTCATACGAACGTATCTTTGGCAATGGGCAACTAGATTCAATATTATAATTTTGACACGTAATTGACGTTCAAAAGTGCCTTTTAATGCTCTAATTGAAATAAATGATTTGACTTTGAATCAATGTCAGAAAATTTTGACAGTAAAAAGATTGCGATCGTTCCTAAAAGTTAATAAAATTGTCCCCAAGATTAGAACATGGGGTTATTTTTTATCTCAGTGGTATGTTCCCGTGGGATAATTTCCGACCTTCAGAAAGGTCGCTCGCAAAAGCTAGTAATTAATAAGTAAAGGTGAAAGGTCAGACAGCATTAAAAATGTATTCTGCTTAGTAAGACTCTGGTGACGTCACAACCTGCGAAGTAACCTCATGAGTGGTAGCTAAGAAGTATAAGAGCGTACATGTTGATTGCCGCCCCCGTGACAAGAGGGTTATTACGATCTCAACCCCTTTTAACCCTTGCTTTTTACAATGTTCCTTATTGTCCACCCACTCAATCGTACTTGTATTTGCCTATTACTGAATCCGCTTATATTTGGTGGTGATGGGAAGGTCGTTAGGGTCAAGCGAATGTTTGATATTGACTTCTTCAGACCTACCTACCGTTAGGTAATAATATTCTGAACCTAGGAATTTTAGCTTTTTTTATTACCCCCTATATAATAAAAAGCCGTACAGTCTAACAAACCTCTTGGTATGCGTAGTAGTAGAGCTCTTTGTGAAGCAAGGGGGAAGTACTACCACCATACCTATTTCTGCAGCAAAGCAGCGTTGCTGTGTTCCCGTTTATGGTTGCCGGTGTAATTACAGGCACATGAGACATTTCATGTTTTATTTTTTTGATAATTCTATATTGGAAAAGGTATACCCCGAAGTTAGCCCATATTGTAAATTTGGGAAAAAAGTCCTAACCTAAGGGTGGGAAAATATGATTTATTCTTTACTCACATATTTCGATGCTGAGTTGTGTATTATAATATAAAAGTAATCAAAAATTAAGCATGTACTAATTAATAGATTATAGACACACAAAAAAAAAATGGAACCATCGAAATAACTGAAAAGCAAAATAATATGCATTTGCTTTCACTTCCGACTTTGTCCGCGTGAACATTGGTATACAGCTGCATCTGGTTAGACTGGAAACCGATCCTTGCACAATTAGGAACCAGGGTTGCGGAATTTGTTCAAAGGACTCACCGCGGCACTGGAACGCAAAGGGCATTAAGAGGAACAAGGATGGGTTTTAGTCAGTTACAGTCTGACACTCCATTCCGCTTCGCTGAAGTAATTTAATGATTTCCCATATTTAAAAAAAGGCTGGATGATAAATTCCGATTGCTAATCGACAGAGCTAACCATTTCATTTAAAATTATTAAATCAGAACTAAAATATGGAGCAATTTCCCTCACAAATTGAAAGAAAACATTTTCGTAAATTTAAAATCGAATCAGACGATATTGTTTAAATTCAAACAATTGATAAATGTTGTTTTAAATATAATCATAAATTCAATTACACGGCGATTTTAATTTTAATGATTATTTAAAAAAGATATTCGTTTTAATTGATGTTGATTTTAATATTTTAATTAAAAATATGTAAGATAATTATTACTTAACATTCCATCACGCCTGTATTCCCCGAAGGGTTAGGCAGTAGTGTACCATGTACACCACAGTTCGCCGGTATGTTTAAGGTAATTATTGGATTCATAATAATACTCGTCGTCGTCGCCGTGGTGGCCCAGAGGTTAACTGCGTGAGAGGCGAAGCTCTCATGCGGTTGCAGGTTCGATACCGGACGAGTATTAAAGTAAATTGTTCAATGTAAGATACATTACTAATATCGGGTAAGGAAAACATCGTGAGGAGAACTGGACTAATTAAAATAAAGTAATTAATATAAGTCTGAAATCGCCAATCCACCTTGAAAGACGTAACTTAAACGCGGGTGAAACCGCGCTGTATAGCTAGTATAGTAGTCGCCACGAGTCGTGAGCACAAATATCAAGTTAATTTTTGGATTATTGAGTTCCTTTTGGTGTGTTTTAGGGCGCCGACGCTGCACGCAATCATTTGGACAGATCGACCTATCGCGTGCAGCGTCAGCGCGGCGCCGCAAAAATCCCCAGAAAGGAACCCAAAAACCCACAAATTAACTTGACATTTATGCTCACGACTCGTGGTGACCACTATATAGGTATATATACAAAAACCCGATATCTACTGTAGAGTTGTAGCCCACTAGACACAACACCCGTCTCGTAAAAGGTTCCTCTCTTTTCAATTGAGTAATGAGGAACTTCGCTCCCTTGTTCCTCATAACACTAAGACATAAATATTATAAACATAACATTATATTGAATAGCTTCCATTCCTTTTAAACATCAAGAGAGTAATAAGGAAAAAGCCAATTTCAACAAATCGTGTTAAAATCAAAACATATTGTCATTAGCCTATTCAGATAAAATAAGCTTTTTCAGAACCAATCCTTAGACTCCCAAAACAGTAAAGAAAAGAGAAATTTTCAAACACAAAAACCGACCTTATTACCTTTCCTATAACGTTCAAAGTCGTACAAACATCGACGTAGACATCAAACGGTTCCTGAGGCGTCTTGGGGTACGTTCGGTTTTTCTAATTTGAACTGTTTCGTTCTAAACATAAGGTTCAAGTAACATTTTTGTATCGACCCATGTTTGCCTCACAGTATTATTGAGTATGTATTTATTTTAACGGTACCTCCTAACAAGTATTATCAAAACTGTGTGTATATGTAAAATGGGATTATAAGGATATAAAATTTGGGGCCAGCAGGACGTTCATTCAAAAACTTTGTCAGTTTGATTTGATTTTGTAAAGCCAATAAATGGCCAATGGCTTTTGAGATTTAGCCGGTTATTTTTAAAACCAACTAGCGCCCCGCCCCGGCTTCGCACGGGTGCAGTGCTGATGTTATTATACATATAAGCCTTCCTCTTCAATCACTCTATCTATTAAAAAAACCGCATCCAAATCCGTTGCGTAGTTTTAAAGATTTAAGCATACATAGGGATATAGGGACAGAGAAAGCGACTTTGTTTTATACTGTGTAGTGATAAACCAATTTCAGAATTGTAATATTATAGGTCTTAAAGAGTCTTAAACGTATAATTTATAGAAAGAGAGAATTTTATATAAAAACCCAATAACACTTTGCTCGACCTGGGAATCGAACCGAAGACCTCTAGCGTAGCAGTCAGGCTTAGGACTACTAGGCTAACGAGGACTGGCGATTTCAAACTTAAATTAGTTAAAAGTTCAGGTTTCGTCACTTTGTTTTCCTTCACCGAAATCAGTGATCTCCACGATAAACTTACCACCACGCCTGTATTCCCCGAAGGGTTAGGCAGAGGTGTAACAATGTACACCCACAGTTCGCCATTATGTTTTAGGTCCCATGTAATAGGGGGCGAGCCTATTGCCTTTAACCGGGCACAAATCCTAACTCCGAGCTGCTACTGAGAATTTCAATGAAAAACCCAATAACACTTTTTGCTTGACCTGGGAATCGAATCCAAGACCTCTAGCGTAGCAGTCGCGCTTAAGACCACTAGGCTACCGAGGCAGTTAAGCACGATATACTTAAAAGGTACCTACTTATGAATTAAAAAAGCAGCATTGGTACATGCTCGTGCCGAAAACCGGTATCTTAACCCTAAACTTTAAAGCCAACACCAAGGCCAAATACATTTAGTGCCTAGACGTATTTAGAACATCATTACATCCCTGTCACTTTGTTAGAAGGTGACGGAGATAGAATGATAATTTTAAATACATTGAGCGCTAAATATGTTTACATGATTTGTGGTGGAGGTGGGCCTAGGTCTCATAAATTCTTACTATGACCAACACAAGATTAAAAAAAAAAACAAAAGACCATCGCGGCAGCCTTTCCTATTTTATCAACAAAAACTACCACAGAATAGTAAAATCAACTCCTTGCACCTGAAGGCTTTATTATCATTTACAAGACGCTGTAATTCAAAACAATAGCGCCCTCGTTCAAGTTCCCGATAATAAACGAAATAACATCATCCATTTTGTTTATGACAAGAACAATTGAAAGGTAACCAGCCCGATAGACTGAAGTATTTTTGATAACTTGGCCCTTTAAGAATTGAAAAGGTAGCCGTTAATGAAGAAAAATGGACGGTTTTAATAAACAATGATTCTTAATAATGATGGAAGCGATATTTTTAACGGAATTCACGAGAAATAAGAAAGTTAAATTGAACTTTGAAACGTGTACCTTGGCATTCTTATACGAGGTATAAAAAGAGCCATTACATAGCCGTTAAGTATGCTTATTGTCTATCAGACTATGTAACACTAAACTATAAACAATTCAATTACTCAACTGCCTCGTTAGCCTAGTGGTCCAAAGCGCGACTGTTGCGCTAAAGGTCTTGGGTTCGATTCCCAGGTCGAGCAAAAGTGTTATTGGGTTTTTCTATGAAATTTTCAGTAGCAGCTCGGAGTTTGGATTTGTGACCGGTTAATGGCAATAGGCTCGCCCCCTATTATATGGGACCTAAACATACCGGTAAACTGCGGGTGTACATTGGTACACCTCTGCCTAACCCTTCGGGGAATACAGGTGTAATTGTATGTAGTGTGTTTTTTTTTAATAACTGATTTTAAAATGTTCTAAGCATTAAATACCTACACGACTCTTGTACTGTTGCATGTACTTGTAAGATCAATGATTTGCATACGATACATAGCGTAGTAATTTAATAATGATATTTCACACCAAAAATAAAGGTTGGGTGCGCAGTAATCGTAACCAGTGTGCTTGTAAGGCCAGATGTATGGCCAGATGAACGTGCACGAGGCGAACGGGGTATGTAAGGATAGTAGCAGGTGGCGTTCCGTGGTTTCTGCCTACTCCCGTGGGAAAGAGGCGTGAGATTATGTATGTATGTAAAAACATATCGTTTACCAACAATAATGTTTCCTCAATTCAATAATTGCATCAAATATGATAAGTATATAAAGTTGTTGTATAAAATGTTTAGTCACATTTGGCCAATATTTGGCATGCAATAGTACAAGTTTTAAACTAAAGATACGTCAAGTTCATTCATTTTGTCAATTTGTGTTACTACTTAGGTTAAATATATCTGTGCTTTAATGTATAGGTATAATTTACAGGAACACTTTTGAAAGAACTCATACATCGAATAAAAACATTCTGGTAACAAACATTTCCTCAACGCAACACAAAACTTAGTGAAGGGTAGTTGAGTAATTGCCATATACACATACCGAAATCAGTGATCTTCACGATAAACTTACCATCACGCCTGTATTCCCCGAAGGGTTAGGCTGAGGTGTACCAACGTACACCCGCAGTTCATCGGTATGTTTAGGTCCCATGTAATAGGGGGCGAGCCTATTACCATTGACCGGGTACTAAGCCTAACTCCGAGCTGCTAAAAAGACTTTGTCATCTCGGACTGTTATGAGTTCACAAATCATTTTGTGATCTCACAAACATGGTAATACATATTTATTAATTGTATGCCATTCTGTAGCGGATGATTGGAGTTAACGAGTCACTTTATAGCTTCACAGCGGCAAGATGGCGGCATAGAGAATGTACTATGAATACTATAGCCACAACTTAGGTGACTTCAAGTCTTGAGTGAACAGTTGCAGTGCAGCTTGTAATAACACTGTAGTGAAATATCTCTCGTGCTGAATTTAGGTGAGATGAGATTGAGGTGAACTATCAATATTACAGTAACAATAAATATTTATTTTGCATATCATTGGGTGGCAAACAAGCCGACGGATTCACAGCATACCTCAATCAGACCTCATTTATATATTTACCGGGGTAGATTTTTAAAACACATTTTTTTATAATATTATAGGATGGCAAACAAGCCGACGATGGCCCACCTGATGTTAAATGGTCGCCACTGCCTGTAACATCTACAATACCAGAGGCCATGCAAATGCGTTGTCATCCCGGAGGCAGAGTTAAAATGTCTCACGTGCCTGTAATTACACCAGCACTCAGCACCCATACCCTTTAAACCGGAACACAGCAACGCTGCTTTGCGGCAGAAATAGGTATGGTGGTAGTACTTCCCCTTCTAGTACTACTAAAACTTTCTTACGGATGCCTAATTTTTTTGATATTAAAATGTTACCTGACCACCACTTAGGAATAACGTAGCTTCAAACAAGTACTTCTAGACTTGAGAGATCAGTATTATCATACAAAAATAATTAAACAAATTCCACAATTAAAATTATAAGCTTATAGAGATAAGAATGTTAGTAATTGCCTAGTTCGCCATTGCGTGTTAATGGCAAATTTAAATAAAAGGGCGTAATTAAAAACATAGGCGGCCTAAGTACCTTGGTGATGTTAATAAACAAAACCTACTTACTAATATTATAAATGCGAAAGTAAGTCTGTGTGTTTGTTACGCTGCCACGACTAAACTACTGAACTGATTTTGATGAAATTTGGTACGGGGTAAGTTGGTTAAACCCCAAGAAAGGACATATGCTACTTTTAATATTGCAACTTCGTCTGCGGACGTAGTCGCGAATCAAAGCTAGTAACATAAATCACTACATAGTATAAAACAAAGTCGCTTTCTCTGTCCCTATATCCCTATGTATGCTTAAATCTTTAAAACTACGCCACGGATTTTGATGCGGTTTTTTTAATAGATAGAGTGATTGAAGAGGAAGGTTTATATGTGTAACAACATCAGCATTGCACCCGGGCGAAGCCGGGGCGGGTCGCTAGTTAATTATAAGCTGGTCAAATTTCACATACCATCACGCCTATATTCCCCGAAGGGTTAGGCAGAGGTGTAACAATGTACACCCACAGTTCGCCGGTATGTTTAGGTCCCATGTAATAGGGGGCGAGCCTATTGCCACTAACCGGGCACAAATCCTAACTCCGAGCTGCTACTGAGAATTTCAGAGAAAAACCCAATAACACTGCTCGACCTGGGAATCGAACCCAAGACCTCTAGCGTAGCAGTCGCGCTTAGGCCCACTACGCCAACGAGGCAGTTAAATCAAAGGCAGTCAAATTTCACGAATTGCGTAAAATCAAATTTTCCAGCAAAACGTGCAAATCGGTCGAGATAGTCGAAGTAGACCGTGACGTAATCAACAAAATTATACTGGCAACCCAATTTTAAACGTAGCTGTACATCAATGTGCACACCGTGCAGTCAGTGCGTTTGACAGTTTTGTCCAACAATGTGTGATTTGGTACACTGTGCATTGTGTTGCAAATGTTTGCCGTACATAGTCGTTATTTAATAGTTTACCGTGCTATTCAATATGGCGCCTTTTTTGGATACGTTAACAAAAAGTGGAAACGTATTTTGGCGCGTTTAACGTTTTTTTTAATTTGTATTTCAATTAATATGCAAAGATAATGTTAGACCACTACTACTAGTTATTACTAGAATAAATGTTTATTGACAGACTCAGATATGCACACAACAATAATAATAAAAAGGTATTTAGTTTTATTGATTCAGCACATGTGGGATAATTTTTATCTCCGTCTTTATCCCCCGACGCAAAAACGACGGGGTGTTATAAGTTTGATGTGTATGTGTGTGTCTGTGGCATCGTAGCTCCCGAACGCATGAACCGATTTTAATTTTGTTTTTTGTTTTTGAAAGGTTAATTCTTAGTTTTCTTAGATGGAAATCGGTTCAGCGGTTTCAAAGTTATCAGCTCTTTTGTTAGCTGCGGTAGTGTCGTGTTAGCTAGTGTAGTCGGGGGTTATTTAATTTTTTTAATTAACTGCCTCGTTGGCCTAGTGGTCCTAAGCGCGACTGCTACGCTAGAGGTCTTGGGTTCGATTCCCAGATCGAGCAAACTGTTATTGGGTTTTTCTATGAAATTCTCAGTAACAGCTCGGAGTTAGGATTCGTGCCCGGTTAATGGCAATAGGCTCGCCCCCTATTACATGGGACCTAAACATACCGGCGAACTGTGGGTGTACATTGTTACACCTCTGCCTAACCCTTCGGGGAGTGATGGTATGTGTTTTAATTATGTGTATTAGTTTTAATAACATTGAATTATTGTGTTAAAGTCACGACAAAGACTTTATTATAACAGAATTACTTAAACAAAGCATCGTACTGCAAAAACAAACTGAATCTCCGCTTGGAAAGTTAGAAAATTCTTGTAAAGACGCAGTACATTATACTTTTAAAACTAGTCGTAGATAGAAGATTGAAAGTTTACATATAAACTTCGTGATACGGGGGACAAACGACCTCATGTTTACTAGTTTGCCAGCAAGATGAGGAGATTTGCTAACGTGATTTTAATCTTGTGAAAGCTTTATTACTTTTTACACTCTTATGCATACGTAAACTAACGCCTTTTTCCCATGGGGGTAGGCAGAAACGCACAGAACGCCGCCTGTTACGATCCTTACATACTCCTTTCGCCTCGTCTACGTTCTTACAATCTGGTAAATCTGGCCTGGTCATTTTGCAACGTGGGGTCCTCGGTTCGATTCCCAGGTCGGGCAAAAAGTGTTATTGGGTTTTTCTATTAAAAATTTCCCTGGCCTGTGCACCCAATCTTTCTGAAGAATCATATCAACAAGGTCAGGGTAGGTCTTTCTAGGGTGTCCTCTCCCGGCGTTGCCAATCACATCTGGCACTACTGTTAAAAATATTTCACGCTCATCTCTGAATGTCACAGTCGGATTAGAAAATATCTTTTGTATATGATAGCCTGATTCGTGAGGAATAATTAAGGCTATATAACATGATGCTGCGACATACGGGAGCGGAGCAGTAAAGAAAAACGTAACTTAACGCGGGTGAAAAAACACGCGAACGAAGTTGCGTTCAGGAACTAGTATCGTAACATCAGCGGCATCACTTTCTGGATCAGCAACCACCCAATTACATTTATTCGGATATAAAATATCCCATATTAATCCAGGTCATAAGCTACCCGCTATATCCGAATCAGTTCAACTGTTACTAGTAAAGGATACCTGAATAACAAACATAAAAATCCTTACAGTAACAAGTTTAAAACTTTGGCATTTAGAATGTCAATAGGAGAAACGTATTTTCTTTCTTTCTTTCTAGAAATGCAAATAATAGGGTGTAATGAACTGGCCAGGGGGCTGGGAGAGCGGGTGCTCCTGATCAACTTCCTAAAATGATGCTACGTGGCTCAAAGACTTAAAGCTCAATTCGAATTTGATTGGACTGAGGTTAAACTGATCAGATCAATTTATGGTTCGAAGAACACAAATTCGGAAATCCGACTACCGTTCTAATTTCAAATACCGGTACTGTCCAACTATTGAGGTCAGAGCAAACGGAGTAGTTTAATTCTAATAAATTAAGGAAAAAAGATTTTTGTTTTGGTTTTTATTTTGGTTACCTGCCTCGGTAGCCTAGTGGTCCTAAGCGCGACTGCTGCGCTAGAGGTCTTGGGTTCGATTCCCAGGTCGAGCAAAAAGTATTATTGTGTTTTTCTATGAAATTCTCAGTAGCAGCTCGAAGTTAGGGTTTGTGCTAGGCTCGCCCCCTATTACATGGGACCTAACCATACCGGCGCACTGTGCGTGTATATTGTTACACCTCTGCTTAACCCTTCGGGGAATACAGACGTGATGATATGTTATGTTTTGTCATAACATACAGCCTGTATAACTCGAATATCTTTGAAATTATTCTCCACTCAATTATTCAAATAAAAATATCTCAGCTTTTTCAGTCTCCTCGACAATGAACACTAATCATTTTGTTTGCGGCCCGGTCTCTGCAAACGCACTAATAAAAAGTCGATATCTGAGAACACTTTACTAACTAGAATCTCCTTACTGCCCTCAGCTTTATTCCATCCGGGGTGAATATAGACACAACGACTTAGGAATGGAATTTCAACCTTAATGTAATAAAATTACAGTAGTTTTAAATAGTGGTTGTAATAAAAAGAGTCACAAGAAAGCGAAATACGCAATTTCGTTTACTTGGATGACCTAATTTTTCAGTTGTTTTCATTTCAAAACCAAACTACAAAACCAATTTAAGTGAAATTTCTGTGGAACAAAAATCAAAGAATATTGTTTTTAACCCCCGATGCGAAAACGACGGGGTGTTATAAGTTTGACCTGTCTGTGTGTATGTCTGTCTGTGGGATCATAGCTCCCTAACGCATGAACCGATTTTGGTTTAGTTTTGTTTTGTTTGAAAGATGAATTAGTCGGAAGTGTTCTTAGCGATGTTTGGTGGAAATCGGTTCAGCGTTTTCAAAGTTGTCAGCTCTTTTGTTACCTGCCGTAGGGATTTTTAATCTTCTGTCAGGGGTTACTTAAAATGTATTTTTTTTTCTTTTTTAAAACCAGTTAAAATATAAATTTTAAATTAAAGTTATTATTGATCTCAATCTAATCTCAGTCTCAATCTGTCAAAAATGTCTCTAATTTACCAAAATTTTTTGACATAGTTTGTCACCGACATGATAATGCAGCTATAGATTTTAAACGTTTCTGATGATGAGGTCGTTCAGGGTCGTTGGGCCGTCAGCTTGTTTGCTATCCAATGATATAAAAAGAAGTAAATAATAGAATGTTGATTAAACGCAAAATAACTAACGGTTCCCCTCTACTTGTGCTTTAAAACTATTATTATGTACTCAGTGTAGTTTATCATAATTATTTTGTCCACCGTCTTCCAAACAGATTAAAATGTACCGTTGTAAATCAGTCTATAATGTATAATTCTGTACTTAAGGGGGAATATCCTATAACGTCACTATGAATCATAATTTGTGTTGCATGAGTAAATGTTAATCTGTTTAATTTATGTTTTCATGCATGGTCATAATAATTGATAGCAATATTTATGATGAGACGAGATAAACATACAATGTGGGAGGGATATCGTAACATAAGTTTTTCCCATGGAATTAATAGATGTTGCTAGATGTATTGTTAACATTTTTAAACGGTTATTTAAAAAAACGGACAAATGCGAGTCGGTCTCTTCCACCGAGGGTTTTGTACGTAAGGTTTTATTTAAAGAATTAAATAAATAGTTTATTGAAATAAATTAATAGTAAATTGAATTTAAAAAAAATCGCTTCACAGACTTCGGAGACAGCGGGGAACGGTATTTTTTTATATTTTTCATTATAAATAAGAAATTATGCGTCGGAAAAAATTAATAAAATATATTTAGCAATGTGCACATCAAGCCCTTTTAAATAATACCCCGTTTGTACTAGCAGCTTCAATTTGAAATGTCGACCCCTATAAAAAATATAGACCCCCTATTTTTAAGATTCATTTAAAAATGTATACTTTTAAGACTTTTTCTTGTACTTGTAGTCTATAATGATGCTACTTGTCAAATTTCATAGTTCTAGGTCAAGGGGAACTACCCTATGAGTTTTGATTCCCTTGATAGTGTCGAAATATGCGTTTTTTGGTGAATTATCGGCCGTATCTTTTTTTTTTCGTAAACCTAGAAGTTTGATTTTTTCACAACTTCATGGGACCGTCGACTTGAGTATACGGTTCAAATTTCAACTTGATACCTCCACACATTCCCGAAATAAATGATCTTGACAGACAGACAAACAAACAGAAGGACAACAAAGTCATCTTATAAGGGTTCCTCTTTTTCCTTTCGAGGTACGGAACCCTAAAAAAACGTAGTCCACACATTTTGACCGTGTAGGTAATGCACTTTTGCAAGAAAGAGCTGTTTTTTTTATAATCCACGAAAATCATCAACCCTGATGGTAAAAACAGTGGTTAATGATAGCAGCTCATTATTGTCCCATTGCAGAGCAAAGATCTCTTCTCATACAGATAAGCCACGAGCATACCCCCGCTTGCTAAAGGCGGATAAACGATTTCAGACTTAACTACATTAATTTTAAGTCCAGGATTCCCCACGTTACCTTTTCTTCACCGACGTCAGTAATGTAAGGAAAAAAAAAGTCGCATTGGTTCTTGACTGGTACCTCTGGGCCCTCGCAACAGTACAATTTTTTTTTTTTTTTAATAAAACAGTACATTTTAAAACAGAACTTTATGGTGCGACATTTACGATTGAATAAAAAAAGTTATGATAAATTGTATAATTGTTACAATCAACTTTTTATGTTCCCATTCGTTATATTTTTATGCGTTTTCCAGCACCATTATTAAAAATTAGCAAATGCCTGCGACTTTGTTCGCGTGAATGTCAAGTATACTTTAACACAGCGTCAAACACTCCGATATAGTATAGCTTTCTACACAACATACCATCACGCCTGTATTCCCCGAAGGGTTAGGCAGAGGTGTAGCAATGTACAACCAAATTTCGCCGGTATGGTTAGGTCCTATGTAATAGGGGGCGAGCCTATTGCCATTAACCGGGCAGAAATCCCAACTCCGGGCTGCTACTGAGAATTTCATAGAAAAATCCAATAACACTTTGCTCGACCTGGGAATCGGACCCAAGACCCCTAGCGTAGCAGTCGCGCTTAGGATCACTAGGCTACCGAGGCAGTTAGCTATATATATAGCTTTCTATTAGACAAGTAACGTTTGCAATCGGTCTAATACACCTT
Organism: Caradrina kadenii; assembly: GCA_947462355.1. Classification (NCBI taxonomy): domain Eukaryota; kingdom Metazoa; phylum Arthropoda; class Insecta; order Lepidoptera; family Noctuidae; genus Caradrina; species Caradrina kadenii. The sequence continues at coordinate 1,084,354 of OX381691.1, read as the reverse complement.
GCATATATATTCCAACCCTTACACCTGTATATATATTCCAACCCTTTGTTGCTACTAATAATGTTTAAAGTTAAAAAATAACCAGTTGACTGCCTCGTTAGTCTAGTGGTCCAAAGCGCGAATGCTACGCTATAGAGGTCATGGGTTTGATTCCCAAGTCGAGCAAAAAATGTTTCTGGGTTTTTCTATGAAATTCTCAGTAGCAGCTCGGGGTTAGGATTTGTGCCCGGTTAATAGCAATAGGCTCGGCCTCTATTACATGGGACCTAAACGTACCGGGGAACTGTCGGTGTACATTGGTACATCTGTGCCTAACCCTTCGGGGAATACAGGCGTGATGGTAATAACCAGTTAATACGATACCTTAATAACAATAAGTTTTGCGTCTATTTTCCAAATTTTCATCCCCTTTTTAGCCCATATTTTTCTGGTTTAATCGCCGGGAACAGGTTACAAATGTTTTGGAGTAAAAAGTAACGTGATATTAACTTTTAGCTTGTTACGATATTCAACAAGTTATCCTTAGTTAGTCTTGCATCAGGTATCTTTTGTTTTCACGTTAAAAACTACATGTTTGGATATCTGTCTGAGGCTGCCTCGATAGTCGAGTGGTCCTAAGCGCCACTGCTACGCTAGAGGTCTTAAGTTCGATTCGCAGGTCGAGTAAATTATTATTGAGTTTTTCTATGAAATTCTAAGTAGCACTTCGGAGTTAGGATTTGTGCCTGGTTAACGGCAATAGGCACGCCTTGTTAGGTTGGGACCTAACCATACCGGCGAACTGTGGGTGTGTGTTTATAAGTACACCTCTGCCTAATCCTTCGGAAAATACAAGGGTGGTGGTGGTATGTTTGTATTTTTTTTTATTTAAGGATTCATTTAAAATATTTTTATAGTTGTCTAAAATTGTGCTTAGTTCTGCCTAAAAAACGAGCCAACCCACAATCTCTAAACAATCCGGTGTCTAACTGTATGTGTATAAGAATTTATATGTTTGTAAACGCGCCCAGAATACACGATAAAAATTGCTAATGCTCAAAAAATAATAATTTAACATGCCAAATTTGTTATGTTCCTACAGAAATAACAGTTTTGTGTACGCCCCAAATGTATGTTTACAATATATTTAACATTACATACCATCACGCCTGTATTCCCCGAAGGGTTAGGCAGAGGTATACCAATGTACACCCATAGTTTACCGGTATGTTTTGGTCCCATGTAAGTAGGGCGAGACATGTTTAACATTAATTACATGAAATATAAAATCATTACCTTCGTGGTTTGTTTAAGCAGAATTATCCTCAATTAATCTAAAGCTGAACTATAATTAATTATTAATATTATAATAATATTAAAATGTTCAAATACAACTTATATTTGTGCGTTTAATCACGAAAATTAATGTGAAGCAAACTTATGAATTTATAACTTATGCTTAGCCTTTTTCCAGCTATGTTGCGGTCGATTTCCAGTCTAACCGGATACAGCTGAGTATCAGTGTTTTACATGGAGCGACTGCCTATCTCACCTCCACAACTCATTTACTAGGCAACACAACACCTCATGGTTAGACTGGTTGTCAGACTTCCTGGCTTCTGACTGTCCGTAACAACTGTCAAAGATCTACGAATCACAGTCGGGACCAACGGCTTTCCGAGACACGGGTGTGTCACACCACCAACTTCCGAACTCCGGGCTATTACTGAGCAAATCCTAATGAAAAAACCCAATAACACTTATTGCCCGACCTGGGAATCGAACCCGGGACCCCACGCTCATTAGTCGCGCTTGCGACCACGAGACCAACGGGACCTACAACATGTATACATTTACATATATATTTCTTTTTAAATAATTGTTCCACACTATGAATTGCTCCTGTATCTTGGGTGTGTTTACAAACATACATATAAACTCACATACACAAACAACGAAACCCAAAATAACCAACTATATGTCATACAAGTATTTGTTCCGTGCGGGAATCGATCCCGCGACACACAGCGTAACAACCAAAATTGTCACAACTGTCTATTGTACTTGTATAAAAAAATGTTACCACTATGTCTGGGTCATTGTGATATAAATAGTAAGTCAACTAACTAACGAAGTAGTAAGTAAGTAGTAGTAGGTAGTAAGTAACTGCCTCGTTGGCCTAGTGGTCCTAAACGCGACTGCTACACTAGAGGTCTTGGGTTCGATTCCCAGGTTGAGCAAAAAGTGTTACTGGGTTTTTCTATGAAATTCTCAGTAGCAGCTCGGAGTTAGGATTTGTGCCCGGTTAATCTCGCCCCCTATTACATGGGACCTTAACATACCGGCGAACTGTGGGTGTACACTGGTACACCTCTGGCTAACCCTTCGGGGAATACAGGCGTGATGGTATATAAATAGTTAGTTATTACTATAAAAGGTCTTTAACCCGTTATTATTACTTTATAACTCAATACTTGAAGTAAATTACAAACTGAATTACGTAGTGTATTTGCTTCATTAATACACATAGTTCTTTTGCTAATTACTAACATTAATCAAAGCGTGAACGGGTCTTTACGAGTCCCGTGGGCAGCGGTAGGGTTGGCCTTTTAGCCGCTAAAAACTTGCTTATTAACCTGTTGCATGGCGGTTCGATGTAACGTGCTTGTCTGTAGATTTTCCCGTTGGATGTGGGAGGTGAAACTGACGCATTTCAAGAGTATTGTCAGTCTTTGGACAGGCTGCATGCGGAAAGCCATCAATGCCTTTCGGGTTTAGTGTAACAATAGGTACTAGTAATAGGTACTGGGGGCCTCCCGAGCTTTGCCTTGCGCACTGTTTGATTGCAACGGTCGGCTCATCGCCGAGAGTTGAAAATCCAATAACTGAAATTACAAAGTAATATAAATGGTAGCCACTGTTTTACCGTAGTGGTAAGAGATGGTGGTGGATGCACGCTTCTGTAGCGCATCGGGTATGTTTGCTGGTGGCTTTCCAGCGATCAGGCGTAAGCATGCCGATTCGTTGCTGCAAACGGTCCTGGGCAGCTCAAACAATCTCCTAAATGTCATTGCGGAAAGATTTGATAGCCAAATTACTTATAGGATATTTAGTTTACATGTTTACTATCATAGTTATTTAGTTCCTCTTGCCTTCTCTGTATGAGAAGAGGTAAAGACCTATTCTGGATAAAGATCCAGTGGGACAATAATAGGCTAGTATTATTAAATAGCTTGAAGTTACATTAAGTCAACTATATGAATAAGTAATAAAATTAAAAATTTCAAGTACAGTAAAATAAAGCTCCCTACCGCAGCTAACAAAAGAGCTGATAACCTTTAAACGGCTAAACCGATTTTGATCAAATATATCTAAGAACCATCGCTTGTAAACCTGCTTTCAAATAAAAAAGTACATTCAAATCGATTTACCCGTTTAAGAGCTACGGTGCCACAGACAAACTCACAGACACGTAAAATTTATAACATCCTCTTTATAAGTCGGGGGTTAAAAAAGGGATCCGTCAGTGTACAGTACGAAACCTGCACTGCTCCAATGCTGCAGAACTCCGGCGTCAAAAGCATAAAACTTGAAAGAACCCAATATGTAAATCACTTACTTGTTTATGTCCAAAATATGAAAACGGATACATTGATATTCGAATTTGTGAATCTGTATATTATTTCGTTCTTTTTGCCTTTGAGGGTAAATTGAAAAATGTTCATGCATTGAAATTATATAAGATTGGATAACGCATGGGAAACTGCGTACGTTTGGCCTGGTGCAAGTTTATTTATTTATATCATTGGATGGTAAACAAACCGACGGCCCACTTAATGTTAAGTGGTCACCACTGCCTATAGAAATCTGCAATACCAGAGGCCTTGCAAATGCGTTGCCATCCCAGAGACAAAGTTAAAAAGTTTCATGTGCCTGTAATTACACCGGCACCCATACCCTTCAAACCGGAACACAGCAACGCTGCTTTGCGGCAGAAAAAGGTAGGTACGGTGGTAGTACTTCCCCAGACGAGCTCCTTCACAAAAAGCTCTACTACTAAATGCTTTGACTGAAGGTAGACTGGTAGAAAATGCCCAAGGCATTAAGTCCGCCTTTGTACGGTGTATTTTTAATAAATAAATAAATACTTAGTAGGAAAGAAAGCACAATAAGCAACACTTACTCGCAACTTAGGTAATTTTAAGTAATTAAGAATCCATTAGCATATTAATGAAACGGATATTACCAACGTTTGTAAACTGCATCAAACCCACCCTACCTTATTTTGACGATTTAAAAATTGTTATTAAGTACCCACTCAGACAAATTAACTTGTAGTTATGTACTTACTAACTATCCTGCGACTTTGCCTAGGTACATGGCTTTGGGAATTTCCCATAAACCCTTCATCATTCCTATAAGTGTTGATTTTATTAAAAATCTGCTTCGTTGCCCTTGTGGTGACATGTGGGACTGCTGAACGTTGGGACCTCGGTTCAATTCCCAGGTCGGGAAAAAAGTGTTAAGTACTAGGTTTTTCCATCAGTAGCAGCCCGTAGTTTTGACGATGGCGATGTAACACCCCCGTGCCTGGGAAAGCACGCAAAGCCGTTGGTTTTGCGCATGATCTCTTCCCGGTTATGTCTGATCGGCGTCCCATTTGATTATGAGAGTAAGGTAATAGGGAGTGCATCTGCGTTTGCGCACACACTTGTGCACTATAACATCTCTTGCGTACTTGGCTAGCTTCTATCCAGTGGCTGTCATCACCGAAATTCGGTTGGAAAGATCTGTTATTATTATTTATAAAACACTAACTACATTACATTACATTATTATTTAACTGCCTCGGTAGCCTAGTGGTCCAAAGCGCGACTGCCATGCTAGAGGTCTTGGGTTCGATTCCCAGGTCGAGCAAAAAGTGTTATTTGGGTTTTTCTTTGAAATTCTCAGTAGCAGCTCGGCGTTGGGATTTGTGCCCGGTTAATGGCAATAGGCTCGCCCCCTATTACATGGGACCTAAACATACCGGCGAACTGTGGGTATACATTGGTACACCTCTGCCTAATCCCCTTCGGGGAATACAGGAGTGATGGTATGTTGTTGTTGTATTTAAAAAAGTACATTTATGTTTTTTCATAGAAGTAAATCCACGTCATTTAAAAATTCACGAAAATCAGTTCAGTACTTTAGCCGTATGGCAAACAAACAGAAACAATTTTCACTTTTACAATATTAATATGAACAGTTCTTTTTCACGAATAATTAATTTATTAAAAGGGTTGTGTGTTCATATTTCTGTATAGGCTTATTTAAAGTCCCTAATGGGCTGAAATAGATACCATTCGTTTATTATTTAATTATTATCTTTTAGGTACTTAATTGTTTTACTGGTGATTATGACAACAACCTATATCATCGTTATTTTTAGTCGTAATGTTGAATTTATTATTGAACTCGGCAATTTGAAACAACAGCGCATTTTATCATAATTATCCTATTTAAAAATGAACAGAGTGTAAGGATTATTTTATTACGCATCGGAATTAATGAATATCATTAGTGAAACATTATCATTATTAAACGTACCGGCGAACTGTGGGTGTACATTAATACACCTCTGCCTAACCCTTCGGGAACTACAGGCGTGATGGTGAAAGGATCTGTGACAAGTTGAATTTGCAAACTAGGAAATATTTTTATTTATCGATCATTTTTAACCAAAAAAGTAAATTTGTCGTTAAGAAGAATTTAGTTTAGTTTCACTTGTAAACTCATTTTGTACTTTTATGACTTTTTCATGTGTCATGTAATTGGCTAGATGGCACCATTGAACAATAATTCTAAGACATTACTTCACAAAAAATAAACAGTTTATTTTAGCCCTGAAAACCCGATAAATTTTTAAATAACTATCAAATTTGATTTTTAGTTGTTTTGAAATCAATAAATAGTTAGTGAATTGAGATGACAAAAAGTGACGTCATAGTTTAGTATTGTCATACAAAATCTATGGGGAAGTCGCGTTTTGACAGCTCATAAGAAGTACGTCAATTAATTAGTGGTGTCATCTACCCAATTGGTTATGTTGACTTGTTATTTACGTATTACGTAGTATAAGAAAATTTGATTCAAAGTCACAGGCAAAAGCTATTCAAAAATAATTAAAAACATCCCTTTCACACTGAGATGTCTTATAACCCCATACACACATATTCTTAACTTTAATCTCCTAAACACGCCATAGACAACTGATTGGTCTGAGACAACATAATTTGCATATTAATTGCCAATGACGTCACGGTTGGGTGAAAGGGGTAAAAATGGATCACATAAATAAATAATGCTAGAAGAAAATGTTATCTATATACATAATATGCATTGTACTCATACCAAAAAAAAAACCCAAAAAAATATTTTTAAAATATTTGTCTGTCTGTCTTTGTGTTTGTTCTGGCGTATCTCCTAAATGGCTGGACCGATTTTGACGGGACTTTCACTGGCAGATAGCTGATTTTACAAGGAGTAACGTAGGCTATTTTTATTTTTTTATTTACTTTGATTTAAAAAAAGAGGGGTATGCGAAAACAGCTAGTTATAACTAAAATGTCGCTGTGTTTGTTAATTTATTACTAACTCGTCTTTTTTATCATTATGGTTATATTCTACTGCCTCGTTAGCCTAGTAGTCCTAAGCGTGACAGCTACGTTAGGGGTCTTGGGTTCGATTCCCAGGTCGAGCAAAGTGTTATTAGGTGTTTCTATGAAATACTCAGTAGCGGCTCGGAGTTAGGATTTGTGTCCGGCTAATGGCAATAGGCTCACCCCCTATTACATGGAACCTAAAAATACCGGCGAAATTTGGATGTACATTGGTACACCTCTGCCTAACGCTTCGGGAAATACAGGCGTGATGGTATGTCATGATATGTTATTGTCTCCAGGGGTTTTAGACGTAACACGCAAAATCAACAAAGCTATACATTTGTATATAAAAAAGATATTCCTCATTATTGCCGTATTGATCACTAGCTATATGTATATCCGCAGTGTCACCCGCGTTCCGTTAGGTCCCTGCTCCGCTCCATGTGGTCGTAGCGAGATGTTTTTTTTACCACTGTGGTAGCAAAGTGGCACACGGCCCACCTAATAGTGAGCGGTTATCGTACCCTATAGACGTCTCCAACACCAGGGGCATCACACGCGCGTTGTCGACCCTTAAAGAACCTACCTAACCTATACTCCATATCCGACTGGGAGTTCAAGAGATTAGCGCGTTTAAACAAACAAACAAAACCTCTTCTGCTTTATTATTTGACTATATATATACACTAGCTTCTGCTCGCGACTCTGTCCGTGTAGTTTTATCACCCGCATTAGGTTACGTCTTTGGTTACTGCTCCGCACCTATTGGTAGCAGCGTGATGTAATATAGCCTGTACCCTCCCTCTATAAATTGACTATCCAACAGAAAATGAATATTGGAATTAGAACTAGTAGTTCCTGAGATAAGCGAGTTTAACCAAACTTACAAACTCTTCAGCTTTATAATATTAGTATAGGTTAGATACTAGCGACTGCCCGCGACTCAAATTTGATATATTATCTCACGGGAACCGCACATTTCTCCGCGATAAAAAATATCCTAAGTGTTTTTCTACATTACAATTTATCTCAGTGCCAAATTTCACTCAGGTCCGTTCAGCCGTTTAAGCGTGAAAGTCAAAAACCTCCCAGACGGTTTATTTTTTTCCGACACCTCCATCAAATATCATATTAGCCAATGTTTACAAAAACTTGACAAATTACATACTAGAACCTTCCTCGAGAACCACTCTATCCACTGGTGAAATCAGCATGAAAATGGGTGCAGGAGTTTTTGAGTTTATCGCAAACAGACAGACGCGGCGAAGGACTTTGTATTGTAATATGCAGTGATAGTGATTATTATACGTTATCTCTGCATTGCTTGCACAAGAAAAAATTTGTTAATTTAATTTTAGATAATTCTTACTCTTTTAAACAGAAAAGAGACTTGTACCGCGAGATCCAACAATTATTTGCACATTCTTAGTTAATTCGTTACCCACACAGCTGCTCTTAGATCCTGCAGCGACTCGAGATAAGACACGGGCAGTAATTACTGTGACATGGGTAAGAAGATGAGGCTGTATCTAGTCTGTTTTCTGTTTAACCTCTTAATAGAATTGTCTCGTTAACTTTATCGTGAGATGGTTTTCCGAATTTCAATAGTCATTTATTGTAGGTATGTATTAGGGTTCTTATTTACCTACATTACAATATACCATCACGCCTGTATTCCCCGAAGGGTAAGGCAGCGGTGCACCAATGTACACTACAGTCCGCCGGTATGTTTTAGGTCCCTTATAATAAGGGGGCGAGCCTATTGCCATTAACCGGGCACAAATCCTAACTCCGAGCTGCTGCTAAGACTTTCATAGACAAACCCAATAACACTTTGCTTTAGGAATCAAACCCTGGACCCTAGGCTCAACAATCGCGCTTGCCACCACGAGACCAACGGGGCAATTGTAACTTTTGTTTTTATACTGATGTTATTTTTAGTTTGTAACTTTGCATAAACTTTGTTTTCGATTGCCCTTTTTGCGCTAAACCTGTATCACTAAATACAAATAACAGTGAGGTACAATATTTTATTTAGAATTGATCTGTTTGTGTGTGCGAGCGCGACAGTTTGCAATCTCGCGAGATAAATTATAATCTAACGGGTTTTACAATTTTACGGTTTTCTTTCGGACGAGAAATCATCAAATAACTTCTCGGTGGGAGGGAGTGTCCGACTTTTACTGATTAAAACCCATCCATGTTCCTTCTTGTGCCCTTCGCGTTCCGAGGGCGCGGTATCTCTTTTGAACAACCCGCAGCCCGGCAGGCATCGGCCCTGACTGGCCCCTTCAATTGCTGACATATCTCTGAGGCGCGCGTGGACCACGGCCGATACACAACGTTCGGATGGTGAACTATCCATTGCTCACCGTCCACAGAAACGCGTCTTCAATGGCCGGGAAATACAAAACGTGTACGCCTTTTTCCTATGGGGGTAGGCAGAAACAACAAAACGCCACCTGCTACGATCCTTACATACTTCTTTCGCTTCGTCCACGTTCATACGCGCACCCGACCTTTCTGAAGAACCTTACCAATAAGGTCAGGGTAGGGCTTTCTAGGGCGTCCTCTACCAGCGTTGCCACTCACATCTACTATATAAATCCCTTTTGTTAGTCGCCTTTCATTCATCTTCTCAACATGACCGAACCACCTAAGAATTCTCTTTTCAATCTTTGTCACTACATCCTTTTTTAATCCGCAACGTAGTGTCGGCATTTTACGCTTTAACAAACTTTTTTTTATTTTTAATGTACCAGAGGTCCAAAAATTCCTCTACTTCTCATGCTTAAAATTAATCGCGATTGTAAATAAAACTTTTCCTTTGAAATATAATAATAATTCCACAAGAATTATTAAAGTATTTTTAACTTATTTGAAAGGGAAATTGTGAAACATGTTTAAAACAGGAATAAGGGTGGAATTGGTTATTCTCATAGTAAGTACTGTGATATGTCAGAAACAAGAGGAAAACTCAACATAGCATTAAACCAATTAAATTTATTTTTATGTTGTAAAAGGAAAGACATTACCATTACTAAGAAGGGTAGGTTAATTTTAAGTTATTTTTGTGTCATCTGATGTTAAGTGGTCACCGCTGCCCATAGCCATCAATGCCAGAGGCCTCGCAGATGCGTTATCATCCCGGAAAAAAAGTAGAAATTTCTCAAGTGTAATTACACCGGCACCCATACACTTCAAACCGGAACACTGTTGGTACAGACGAACTCCTCCACAAAAGAGCTGTACTACTTCGATATTTGAAATTGTCTCGCGATGTTTTGCACCAAAATTAATGGAGATGTAGAGTACTTACAAAAATAGCGGCCTACTGCTTATTAACTTGTAACACGTCATAGCAACACATTAAAAAAAATGCATACAAAATATCGTCTAAAATAGGTACCAGCTAATTTTCTGATTACAAAAAACTATAAATTTCCTTTTTCTTATGAACGACCACAATTTTCCAATTCAAAAGCTATTCACCTGGTCTCGATGGAGCGAGATCACAGATAAATCATGTCTCGAGTTGATTTTAGCGATAACAGCAAAATTGTGGACTTAACTGGTTGTAAACCCTGATGTTCGCGAACGTTTCGAAGCTATTTTGTTAGTCTTTGAGCAAATCTGTTTCTATTATTTATCGTTTTAAAATGTAAGCTTTATTTTTAACCCTCGACGCAGAATCGACGGGTTATTATAAGTTTGACCAGTCTGTGTGTGGGTATGTGTGTCTGTGGCATCGTAGCTCTCGAACACATGAACCGATTTTGATTTAGTATTTTTGTTGAGAAGGTGAATTAGTCGGGAGTGTTCTTAGCTATGTTTGATGGTAATCGGTTCAGCGGTTTCAAAATTATCAGATTGTTATCTGCAGTAGGCGTTTTTATTCTTCTGTCGGGGGTTACTTAAAATTTTTAATGTTGTGTTTTTAAACGTGAATAAGCTACTACTAAGCAACATGCAACTGTAAGGCGTAAGTGCTAGGGTAGCTTTCGTCAATTTATAATTAAATTAACATATTGTTTAAAAATTCATCTTCGCTGTAACAGCACTTCTCTAATAATAACCCACCGCTTAAGGAACTTCAAAAATTTCTTTAGAGACCTACATTTAATAATGTTAGGTATTTTCCGCTTTTGGGTGGCACGACTGCTACGCTAGAGGTCTTGGTTCGATTCCCAGGTCAAGCAGTGTTATTGGATTTTTCTGTGAAATTCTTAGTAGCAGTTCGGAGTTAGGATTTGTACCCGGTTAATAGCAAAAGGCTCGCCCCCTATTAAATGGGACCTAAACATACCGGCGAACTGTGGCTGTATTTTGGTACACCTCTGTCTAACCCTTCGGGGAATACAGACGTGATGGTATGGTATGTGTGTGTATTTTATTATAAATATTTGGAGCAAAACATGTTATTGGGTTTTTCCATAAAATTCTCAGTAGCAGTTCGGAGTTAGGATTTGTGCCCAGTTAATGGCAATAGGATCGCCCCCTATTACATGGGACCTAAAACAAACCGGCGAACTGTGGGTGTACTTTGGTACACCTCTGTCTAACCCTTCGGGGAATACAGACGTGATGGTATGGTATGTGTGTGTATTTTATTATAAATATTTGGAGCAAAACATGTTATTGGGTTTTTCCATGAAATTCTCAGTAGCAGTTCGGAGTTAGGATTTGTGCCCAGTTAATGGCAATAGGATCGCCCCCTATTACATGGGACCTAAAACAAACCGGCGAACTGTGGGTGTACTTTGGTACACCTCTGTCTAACCCTTCGGGGAATACAGACGTGATGGTATGGTATGTGTGTGTATTTTATTATAAATATTTGGAGCAAAACATGTTATTGGGTTTTTCCATGAAATTCTCAGTAGCAGTTCGGAGTTAGGATTTGTGCCCAGTTAATGGCAATAGGATCGCCCCCTATTACATGGGACCTAAAACAAACCGGCGCACTGTGGGTGTACTTTGGTACACCTCTGCCTAACCCTTAGGGGAATACAGGCGTGATGGTATGTGTTATGTTATTTGGAGTAGTACCAAAGAAATTATTATTTGACAATAAAGCAGTTTTACACTTGTTTTGACATAACAAATATTCATATTGCTCACGAAATTATTCACACGGTTCTATTTTTATTCATAGTTCAAAGTACTTATCTCGTATCAATTACCGCAGTAAAGGTTCATACAACTTTCCTTGTACGAAACAAATAGTAAATAGAACTGCAACATAACCATCATGTTTAACAAAAACTTACATATACAAAAAACATTTCATTATCAAGCTTATAATGCAAACCGGGACAGTCTCCATTGTGGGGTCTGCATTAATTTTACATTGTTGACACAACAAAACCTCAGAACGCAAGGCTATTTTAAAGTTTTAAAACTATTTAAAATATAAAAGATATGTTGTGCGTTTTAAAACTGGTGAAGTTGACAGTTCCTATTTTCCCGACTCCACTTTGACAGTTGAAAATTAAAATTGTTTTTAGTTTTCTGACGTCATTTTAAAGGTTATTTATTTGAAATTAAGAATATTCTTTTCGAAGTTGTTGATATTTTCTTTAACCAATCATTTCGTTTGTTTGGATTTTTTTCAATTGTAGATACCATAGGTACTACTATTACAATACTACATTACAACAGCAATACAATACTATACTTTTTTGGAATGATGATTGCAAAAAATATAGTATTGTGGGGTTTTGTATGATGTAGATTTAGTTGCATAAATAATTCCTTCCAGTTTTATTTACATACTATCATACCATTACGGCTGTATTCTCCGAAGAGCTAGGCAGAAGTATTCCAATGTACACCCGCAGTTCGCCGGTATGTTTTTTTATAATAATATTATGCACAACGTTTATAAAAAAAAAGTATATTTTTATTACAAAAGAAAATTATAAGGACTCATTCTTTATACAGGAATTATTGTGTCTTTTTATGACATCAACTAGCTTTAAAACCCAGAATTTTATGACATTCACAGAATTTAAAAAAAAAGTGGGGACTACCTACGTTTTCCATTTTAATTAAAAACATACCCGTGGACAAAAGCTATCATTTTTATATCTAAATAAAAAAAATACACAATTATGGCTTGGCGGTCGCCATGACACTCAATTTTCTATTAGCAGTTAACCTATAACAGGCTGTTAAAGTACAGTTAATAGAGATTAAATGACCGTTTGAAAGCTCTGATGTTCGCTTAAAGCGATTTGAAGCGATTGTAGCGGCGTGGAGAAAATAAGTCTATGATTTTTATTCTTGTTTGTGTAACGCAAGTTTTATTTGTTTTTTTTTTTATTTTTTCAATTATGTTAATTTTTATGCCATTCAATGACCAAAAACCCCTTGACCCATTTGATGTTAAGTAGGCACCGCTGCCTATAGACATCTGTAATACCAGAGGCTTTGCAGTTGCGTTGCCATCTCAGAAACACAGCTGTAATGTCTCATGCTCCTATAATTACACCGGCACCCACATCCTTCAAACCGGAGCACAGCAACACTGCTTTGCGGCAGACATAGGTATGATGGCAGTACTTCCCCGGACGAGCCCCTTTACAATGACCTCTACTACCGCCCTTGTTTACTAATTGTTATTTGAAAAAATATTTTTATTATAGTCATATTGACTAGCCCTATACGGCGCGCCGCTGTATATAATTATGATCCATAATGATATATTTCATCGATTACCAGATAGCAACAGACATGTATAGTTAAAAATAACTTTGATCTTTAAGCATACGTAACCAAAACATTATCTAACTGTTTTTTTCCTATATTTATTTTTCCACTGCCTCGGTAGCCTAGTGGTCCTAAACGTGACTGCTACGCTAGAGGTCTTGGGTTCGATTCCCAGGTCGAGCAAAAAGTGTTATTGGGTTTTTCTATGAAATTCTCAGTAGCAGCTCGGAGTTAGGATTTGTGCCCGGTTAATGGCAATAGGCTCGCCCCATATTACATGGGACCTAAAAACATACCGGCGAACTGTGGGTGTACATTGTTACACCTCTGCCTAACCCTTCGGGGAATACAGGCGTGATGGTATGTTATGTTATGTTATTTTTCCACTTCCCAAATTCAGAGGGTAAGAGCACCAAATGTTCATCATGAATTTATCATTATCTTCTGCATATGGCTACCTCTTTTAGACTCTAAGGGTCAATTAATACTAGCGCAGAGTCGAATTGCATCGAAGCGTTAATTCTTCACAATTAAAGCAAAGTTGCTCGGAATAATGGAATAGTATTTTACTAAAAGTATAAAGTAGCTACTAGCAGACGGAGTAGGGTTCCGAAATTATTACAAAAAACACTCCATCTCATTCGTCAAATGTGAGTGATGTATTAATGGCATATGAAACTACTCGTATCTTGCTTTTCGTTCTTTTTTGCATTTTATTTATTCCGTGACATGACGGTATTCAAAGCGAAAATCTAAGTCAAATTAATTATTTAAAAGGCAATTTTGAACGTTATTTACAAGAAAAAAAGAGTTGTATTTAGTTGTTGTTAAATTTTTTTCGTATAGAGAGAGAACAATGGGTGACATAACACACCATCACGCCTGTATTCCCCGAAGGGTTAGGCAGAGTTGCAACAGTGTACATCCAGTGCGCCGGTATGTTTAGGTCCCATGTAATAGGGGGCGAGCCTATTGCCATTAACCGGGTACAAATCCTACCTCCGAGCTGCTACTGAGAATTTCATAGAAATCCAATATCACTTTTTGCCCGACCTGGGAATCGAACCCAAGACCTCTAGCGTAGCAGTCGCGCCTAGGACCATTAGGTCCACGAGACAGCAATGGGTAAGTAACTTCATATTTACTTACTCTTCAGAATTTATTTTCAGTATTTTTTTTATTTTGTGGACGTTTATGACTTATAAACGGCTCTCACACATAGACATAGATAATAATGTTTTGTTTACTATTATGTTTATCCTATGGGATAATAAAGTACTTCAAACTTTTGACTCTTAATTATTTTACACCACTCTCATAATAATGCCACTAACTTTTAGTAGAAGTAGAGCTCGTTGTGTAGGACCTCGTCCGGGGAAGTACTACCGGCATACTTATTTCTGCCGCAAAGCAGCGTTGTTGTGTTCCGGCTTGAAGGATATTGGTGCTGGTGTAATTACAGGCACATGGGACATTTTAACTTTGTCCCAGGGATGGCAACGTGGAAGGCCTTTGGTATTGGTGGTGTCTATAGGTAGCGGTGACCACAAGATGTTCCGCTCACAATAAAAATGAATATTGGCAGTGTATCAGAGACAGACTTTTGCCTTTATACCAAGTATCGTTGTTTCTCGGTGCCTAACAGAAATCTGCTGCTATCTGACGAGCTTGTTCAATAGTCTGTCTAGTACAATAGTATGAAACAAACTGCCTTCAATACCCACTGCATTGTTTCTCGACGAACAAAGTTCAGCTTCGCTTAAAGGAATGTTTGCAGTGAATTGGAACGAACTACCGTGTTCGATACTTTAACACTTTTCCGTGTGTATGTACAATTGTACATTCAGCGACAAAAGTCTATTAAAATGTTATATTTCCATTATAATGATAATGGACACAAAATTATGATGATCCCATCAAGCCGCACAGCAACTGTAATTCGACCTTCTCTTTAAATTGGTAGGCGTGAACATGCTGCTCTTTAAAAATATTTATCTAAATTATACCTTAAGGCTTGGCCACACCGGAGCGGATGCGATAATTAAGATTAACTGCAAAGTAAAACAAGTGAAGATAATTATGAGGACTAAATTATGTTCAAAGTACATGGTGTTCAGGTATTTACATATACTGGAATACTTGCCTCGTCCCGCGACGTCGTTCGCGTAATTTTTTTCACCCGCGTTCATTTACCTCTTTATATATATAGCCTATTAGACTATTTCTAATGAATCTGGCTATCCTATACAAAAATAAATTTTGCAATCCGTCTGAAAGTTCGAAAGATGAGCGCGTTGAAACAAACAAACAGAAATCTCTTTATCTCTATTATATTAGAATGGATTAGTATGGTGAATATTAGACGCCCACTCTTGACATTTCAACAAATAATGAAACAGTGCGTGGGCCAAAGTAATACATAACAAAGTAGAAATAAAGTAAAAATAAATAAATCAATAAAATATCATTATCAATACTAAAATATTAACGTAACGACACAACCCTTATAAATTATTATTATTATTAGTAATTATTATGAATGTATGAAATGTCGATATAGTACCTACTTACATTAAAAATAAGAGCTTCGCCCACGTCCGAATTTTTGTAGGACCGATTATCGACCGTTCAATAGATCCATCGTTTTGTGGGACCCACTTTTTGTAGGGCATGTGCGTTGGTATATTAGAATGAATTCTATGTTCCATTTTCTCCGAGAAAAAAAATCGGTCTCCGATTGTCTGACGAGTGGGGACAGCGTAAAACTATTAGCTTCTGGACTACACTTTAATTTAGTTATGAATTTATTAATTAAGTGAGCAATGTATTTTCTTTTTGTAATAAACTACCGAAACTTATTTCACCCGCGTTAAGTTATGTCTTTGGTTACTGCTCCGCTCCCGTAGGTCATAGCATGATGTTAAATAGCCTATGTTACTCAGGAATAAAGTAGGCATCTATAGGTGAAAAAATTGTCAAAATCGGTCCAGTAGTTTCGGAGCCTATTCGATACAAATTAACAAACAAAAAAAAATATTAATAACAAATATTTATAATATCAGTATAGAAAAAGAATCTCAAAAACATAAAATTGAAGTGTCAGTTTGTTATGTCAAAATAACAGCTTTTTACAAAATAAATATACTTTTGTCTGTGTCTGCCTCTTTGTTTCGGCTAAGCCCCGAAACTGCTAGACCGGATTTGATGAAACCACCACTGGTAGATCGCTAACGTTTAATGGAGTAGCTTAGGCTATTTTTATTATAGAATAAAAAATAGGACTCCGCGCAAAAAATAATAAACCCAGTGATAATCGACATTATCTCAGGCAAAAGGTACTTTTATATAAATCTTATTTACCGGTAGTTTGAGTCAAACTTTAACAGCCCTATTCTGTAACACCTGTCATCAATAACGCTCGATAAATCTCAGTTGTCACTTCAAAACTAAACGGTAGTGAGTTTTAGAACTTATTCATACCGTTTACGATCGTAACAGTATTAAAAGCGTTAATAAAAAAATAAATAGTAACCCCCGACAGAACAATAAAAATCCCTACCGCAGCTAACAAAAGAGCTGATAACTTTGAAACCGATGAATCGATTTCCATCAAACATAGCTAAGAACATTCCCGACTAATATACCTATCAAACAAAAATACTAAATCAAAATCGGTTCATGCGTTCGGGAGGTACGACACCGCAGACAGACACACACACACACACACAGACACGTCAAATTTATAACACCTCGTCGTTTTTGCGTCGGGGGTTAAAAAGATCAACATATTTTGAATGAGGAAAAGTCAATTAAGGTGACAACAAAGTTTTGCAAATACAAATAATTTGTATTGTTTATAGTTTTGTAGCTTTCACCCACAACTTCGTCTGTGTCCACGATAGCCGAATCGGGCCAAGAAAGAATAAAAAATAGCCCAAGATATCCTTCCTTAAGGTTCAAACTCCCGTACCAAATTTTATCAAAATCTGTTCAGTGATTTAGCATATTGAATTAATTTTTCATATTTAATTGTGAAGATAGGTTGAATTATTTTGGCAAAACCACAATTGTATGCCAGTTTAAAAGCTACCTGTCTAGAAATGGAGATACAAGCCAAGGTCCTGCTGCACAACAAACATATATATATATATATATATTTTGTAAAAAAACAAAACATACGAAAGTAGAGTAGTAGTAGTTATTTTTAGGTTCCTTGCGGGGTTTTTTCCCGACCCTACACGCGATCGGTCCAACTCATGGACCAATCGCGTGCAGCCTAAAAATATACTTGACATTTGTGCTCACGACTCGTGGCGGCGACTATACTAACGACCCAAACTTCTCAGAGACAGAATTCCAATATAAGTTCCGAGAATAGCCCAACACTAGCACAGTTTGTTTGCAAAACCATACGATTGAATTTTAAATGAGCCATGCATTCCTTTAGAAACGAACTACCAAAATAGCTTTCGCTTTGCCAAGGGGTTGCGTACTTTAACACTTTGGAATAAGGGCGAGTGAAAGGTCAAATTGGCTTGGTTCAACAACATAAGAGTACGGAGCAACGGCATTTAGGACGCGTTCACACTGGAGTCTCTCGCCCGTCGGCAAGCAAAAATCCATTTGTATTTTGTAAGACTTGCCATGCAATTTTCGTATTTTAAAATTCGAATGCGATTATGTCATTCCGAGATCTGTTTGTTTTTTTCTAGAATTGGGGAATAGACACCACAAATCAATTGACATACTTTTTATGAGCTGTCAAAATGCGTTTTCCCATAAATTTTGTATGGCAATAGGCACAAACTCAATAAAATATTTAAAAAAAGACATGGTAAATATTGTATTTATTTATCAGTTTAATCACCCCAATAATTTTTATTTGACTCTAGCAAACCGCCCCGGCTTAACTCAATTGATTAACTATTTAATCATTTCGAAGCATTTCAAAATCAATGAACACAGTCGATTTAAAATTAATCGGACTTTTTAGGCTGAAACAAAGTGTGTATTTAAAAAAAGTCGTGTCTTGTTATTGGTTGGTGAAAACTTCCCAATTGTAATTAGAATTTAGAATTGCATGCTTCGAATATTCAAACGCGTGACGCGGCCAGTGTACACGTGTCAAATTTTTATTCCGTTTTCTGAGGCCAAATTCTTCATCATTATACCGACCATCAACATCATCAGCCCGAAGGGTTGAGGCAGCCAAAGTACTCCCACGGTTCGCCGGTATGTAATAAGGGGCGAGCCTATTGCCATTAGCCGGGCACCAATTCTAACTCCGAGCTGCTACTGAGAATTTCGTAGAAAAACCCAATAACACTTTGGTCGATCTGGGAATCGAAACCAAGACCGTTAGCGCAGCAATTGCGCTAAGGGCCGCTAGGCTAATGAGGCAGCTAAGTTCTCTCCTCGTGTAAAGAAACTGCGGTGAATTGGGCTGTGAAACGTTTTGACAACAAAGTTTGCTAACAACTAATCCCTCTAAAGCCACTAACGGCAGCATGGCTTAAGGGGAAGCTGCTAATTTTCTCTTTTTTTGATAACAAAAGGAATGTTTAATGCTCCTAATGAAATCTGCAATATTCTGCTATCTTTGTGCTTTTATTAGAAGAGATTTCAGTGGTTTAACATTCAACTTTCAGAAAGTAATTACTCTTCATCAATGCACCTTTGCTAGGAGTTGTATACCTTTATAATTTGTAGCCTTTGCTCGCGTCTTCATTCTCGTGTATTTTCATCACAGATCCCTATTTTTTTCATAATACAATATAATCTATGATACTATTACTCGCTCATAATGTAGGTCTTCTTTATAGGCAAATTCTTTTTTTAATTTTTTTCTTTATCCATTACAAACGAAAAAACACAATCCTTTTCTCTAATATTACTTTTTTTTAAATATAACATAACATACCATCACGCCTGTATTCCCTGAAGGGTTAGGCAGAGGTGTACCAGTGTACACCCACAGTTCGCCGGTATGTTTAGGTCCCATGTAATAGGGGGCGAGTCTATTGCCATTAATCGGGCACAAATCCCAACTCCGAGCTGCTATTGAAAATTTCATAGAAAAACCCAATAACACTTTTTGCTCGACCTGGGAATCGAACCCAAGACCTCTAGCGTAGCAGTCGCGCTTAGGACCACTAGGCGAACGAGGCAGTTATATTTATATAACAGCAGTTATATTTTATTGTTACTAAAAAAAATATATTTTTAGTAACAATAAAATATACAATATTTTCTTTTACAATTTGAACATAATGCTTTTATTATTATTTACAAGTTTTGCTTGTATTTAATTCTGTATTATGGACAAATTATAAATAGTATCATTTCATTTATGTCTGACTACTTTTCACAACAAAAAGAAACTTATTGCCTGACACGTTCCTAGCGCGGTCTTGGTACGTGACGTTGTATTAGGCAGAGTCCTTAATACGTGACGTGACATGTCCGCCCACACTGAGAAGATTTTCTCATTACTAGAAATATTTACGTAAAATAAAATAAAATACGTACACATGAAAAGGTAAATTTAGATATATATATTAGATATGACATAATTACACTGACAAATTTGAGTGGCGTGAAAATAATAGTTTTTGTTTATTTTGTTGATAATAACATATTTAGGTAATTATTACATTATTATTTTTCGAACAGACACTAATTTGTTATTTTGGTTGTAATTAGCTAGTTGGATTTTTTTTTTTAATTGACTTTCGTAATTATGGTGTTGTTACGAATGATAAAGTATTGCTGGCTGAAAACCTGACTAGCAATGGTCAAAGTTAAAATTGATTATGAAATAATATGAAATCTTAAAACATTGCGGTGAATAAATTAATTAATTTATTGTGAGACTGTGGTAATAGGTAAAAGGTAACAAACATGAGGTAAATATTATTTACTTTAATTAGAATATAAAAATTCCCTATATTTAAAAGCATGACTATACAGGGTTATTTGTTCAACAATGACAACCTAGCAGGACTGTATTACTATCATCATAAACAACAACTTTTGTTCTATGAATTTTCACAGAATCAAGCAACGCAAGCGCATTGAAGTGAATGACCGACTGAAGGATTTCCGTAAAATTGTAAATAGGTCAAGTACAAACACCCCCGTCGCTCTAACCCCGCTCCCTTCGCTATTTTACTATCGCTTTCGTTTGCTTCGCATAGACTTCGTAACATTTAGAGCGTTCAATTTAATTATTTTTATTTTTTTATGAAAATCTGAAGAACTAAAATATGAAAAAAATTTAAATGTCATAGAACAAAAGTTGTTGATTATGATGTTAGTAACATAGTCCTGAGAGGTTGTCATTGTTTTACAAATAACCCTGTATAAGTTTCAATATTTAGAACATACCGTCATACGCCTGTAATCCCTGAAGGGGTTCTTTTTTTTTTTTTTTTTGGTGGGTGGGAAATCATCAAATAACTTCTCCCGCCCTGGGCGGGGCGGGAGGGAGTGTCAGACTTTTACTGACTAAAACCCACCCATGTTCCTTCTTGTGCCCTTTGCGTTCCGGGGGCGCGGTATCTCTTGCGAACAACCCGCAGCCCCGGCAGGCATCGGCCCTCAGTGGCCCCTTCCTTTTGCTGACATCTCTTTGAGGCGCGCGTGGAACACGAACGCGCCGTCGACACGGCCTGTCGTTATGCAACGTAAGGTCGGTGAGCTACCCATTGCTCACCGTCCACAGGCCCGTATCTACGGTGGCCGGGAGTCGTCTCGCGGCTCCCGACGTCCGGAGCGTCTACCGCGGCGGCTGGGACGGGAGAACCGCTGTCTCAACCGTCCCGCCGCCTCCTTCTCAAGCATTACTGCCTCGCAGAAGGAGGCGACTGCATCCCATTCCCTCTCGCTCCGGACCATGGCTTGCACCAGGGCCGGACGCGAGAGTTCGCCGCCGCCGATGGCCGCCACGAGGACTCGGCGATGCTCCGCCCAAGCGGGGCATACCGCCACGGTGTGCTCCACCGTGTCCTCGGGAGTCCCTGAAGGGTAAGGTTACGTTAGGCAGAGGTGTATCAATGTACACCCACAGTTCGCCGGTATGTTTAGGTCCCATGTAGTAGGGGGCGAGCCTATTGCCAATAACCGGGCACAAATCCTAACTCCGAGCTGCTACTGAGAATTTCATAGAAAAACCCAGTAAACAATTTTTGGTCGACCTGGGATTCGAACCCAAGACCTTAAGCGTAGCAGTCGCGCTTAGGACCACTAGGTTACCGAGACAGGTAATATTTAGAACATCCATGACATAAAGTATTCTGAACTTAATTACCAATATTATTAACGTAAAAGTTTGTGAAAATATGTTTGTAACTTCCCGCAAAGCTAAAAAATCAACCATTTATATCTTTTTTCTGTTTTGTCAAAAATATTATTAACTTCGACCGAAGCTGAGGACAGAAGCTAGTTTAAACTGCACTATTATAAGTCATCATCTACTCAGCCTTTTCCCAACTATGTTGGGGTCGGCTCCCGGTCTAACCGGATGCAGCTGAGTACCAGTGTTTTACATGGAGCTACTGCCTATCTGACCTCTACAACCCAGTTACTAGGCAACACGATACCTCTTGGTTAGACTGGTTGTCAGAGTTTCTGGCTTCTGACTATCCGTAACGACTGTCAATGATCTACGAATGATAGCCGGGACCAACGGCTTTACGTGCTTTCCGAGGCACGGGGGTGTCACACCACCAGCTTCCAAACTCCGGGCTGCTACTGAGAAAATCCTAATGAAAAAACTCAATAGCACTTTTTGCCCGACCTGGGAATCGAACCCGGCGGGACCCTACGCGCAACAGTCATGCTTGAGACCACGAGACCAACGGGGCAGTATTATAAGTAATGATAATAAATAGCAATACTGTCCAAAAGCTAGGCAAAGGCCTCTTCTCATACAGAGAAAGCACGAGCATTGACCACCCTTGCTCTAAACGGATTGGTGATTTTAAGCTTACATTAATTATAAGTCCAGCTTAGGGTTTCCTCACGATGTTTTCTTTCACCGATGTGTCAGTGTCTTGTATGTTATGTGCCACAGTTTTTGCTGTACTTAGTCTGGCAAGACAAATAGTTTGTCTGTGTACTGTCAGTCATTAGGATTTCCTAGTCAAAGGTACATACAGGTGAGAATGACTGCTGAAGGACTTGTTAATGTATGGTTAATAGGGGTGCTTTACGAGTACAAACTTTACCACATTCACCTTCATTGTTTCGTCTTATAGAAGCAACGAGAATATTGTAACCAGGATTTTGTAAAAACCAAATTGAATGAAAGTTAAAGAAGCATTGCAAAAGTGTTATTGGGTTTTTCATTGAAATTCTCAGCAGTAGCTCGGAGTTAGGATTTGTGCCCGGTTAATGGCAATACGCTCGCCCCCTATTACATGGGACCTAAACATACTGTGGGTGTTCATTGATACACCTCTGCCTAACCCTTCGGGGAATACAGACGTGATGGTATGTATGCCAATTGTAAAAAAGAATCCGTGGAGTTTCTTGCTCCTTTTTCTCCATAGAGACCTACGCTTTGAAACGAGCAACTAGCTTCAACTTTCTGTCTAACTTCTTAATAATTCAAAAGTGCCTGTAAATGGTCTGATTGAAATAAATGTTTTGACTTTGAATGTACAGGTTTTGTAACAAAAACCGACAATATTCATTGTTGTAGCGTTCGTGATAACTTTTCAACGCTAGACACACCCAATTAGCGATGTAAAAGTAATGAGTAGTGTTCGAACTCAATAATATCAAAAGTTTTGTATTCTAAGCTTTAGATAGGTTTTCTTATCTGACGGATTCTTAATTTTTTGTATAACGGGCTTCTTCTGGGCTCAATCCATCGTCGACTTTGTCACCTCTAACCTAGACTAGAGTTTGGAATCTAAAAAGAAAAAGGGTAAAGATAAAAGTAGTAGTAGATAGAGCTCTTCGCGAAGGAGCTCGTCCGGGGAAGTACTACCACCATACCAATTTCGGCCGCAAAGCAGCGTTGCCGTGTACCGGTTTGTAGGGTATGGGTGCCTGTGTAATGTGTCTCTGGGATGGTAAAGCATTTGCAAG
Organism: Caradrina kadenii; assembly: GCA_947462355.1. NCBI lineage: Eukaryota > Metazoa > Arthropoda > Insecta > Lepidoptera > Noctuidae > Caradrina > Caradrina kadenii. The sequence goes on along the minus strand of OX381691.1, from coordinate 1,060,925 downwards.
GCCTCTGGTATTGCAGACATCTATAGGTAGCGGTAAGCACTTAACATCAGGTGGCCCGTCGCGTCGACTTGTTGGCCATCCCATGACATAAAAAAAAAACAAAATATAGCCTGTAACACACAGAAGATAATGTAATATTAGTAATTTCCTATTAGTGATATAATTATTAGAATCGGACCAATAGTACCGGAGATTAGCGGGTTTAAATAAACAAATTCTTCAGCTTAGAGTAGGTATTCGTATTGATAACTAAATTAACTGCCGCGTTGGTCTCGTGGTCGCAAGCGCGACTAATGAGCATGGGGTCCTGGGTTCGATTCCCAGGTCGAGCAAAGTATTATTGGGTTTTTCCATTAGGAATTTCTCAGTAGCAGTTCGGAGTTAAGATTTGTGCCCGGTTAATGGCAATAGTTTCGCTACCTGTTAGAACTAAGGCACACCAGCGGACTGTGGGTGTACATAAGTACATCTCTGTCTAACCCTTCGGGGAATACAGGCGTGATGGTATGTTTATGATAACTAAATTAGTTATAACACATAGAGGTGATAAAAAGGCGCTATGTCTACGGGCCACGTAATTTCACCCTCGCCATTCACCAGCAGTTCGCTGTAGTTTGATTCATAAACTTAATACATACTAATCGAGTTCCAAAGTCGTCAGCTAACTAATTGGAACTTACTCCAACTGGACAAAGGCCATTAAGACAATATAAAGCGAAGCGAGGTACGTAAGGATCAGAGGAGCCAGGCGTCCCTGTTTTGATAGGACGTCCCGATTTTTAACTTAAAATTTAATGCCAGGCGGAAAAGCTCCATCTCGTTTTTAAAAATCTAATTTTTTCTGATTAATTTCGTTGCGGGATCCAAGACAGTTGTATCGTTTCTCCGGGACTCGTCGAGCTTCATTGCCTCGGCGCTCTTCTGGCGGTCTCCACTGTTGATTCTGGTTTTCGGGAGTTACAGTGGTTGGGAATTGTGTAGTAATAAATAATTAATCGGTCTGATTGACAAACTAAATGATTAAACCCACGTTTAATGGAAATTAAATTAATCTCATTATCTATGTATGGTCCATTAACTGTCGCTTTTGAACAAGATTTTATTATTATAAACGACTAGTAACCCGCCCCGACTTCGCATGGGTGCAATTTTATACTGGCTTGTGTTGGGGATCTAATTTAATACGTAACATTCTGTAAATTAAATTTTCTCATTTCTTATAAAAAAATATTATCCAAATTTCAAAGAAGGAATTAAAAAACGCCGTATCGGTACAGCAGTTCTCAAGTAATGATCTCTCATACATCTAGCAATTGATGTTATTTATAACAGGTCATTATCTGCTTAGCCTTTTCCCAACTATGTTAAGCTAACCTAACCTAACCGGATGCAGCTGAATACTAGTGTTTTACATGGAGCAACTGCCTATCTGACCTCTACAACCCAGTTACTGGGCAACACGATACCTCTTGGTTAGACTGGTAGTCAGACTTCCTGGCTTCTGCCTATCCGTAACGACTGTCAAAGATCTACGAATGAAAGCGGGGGACCAACGGCTTTACGTGCTTTTCTAGGCACGGGGGTCTCACACCACCAATTTCCAAATTTCGGGCTGCTACTGAAAAATTCGTAATGGAAAAACCCAACAACACTTTTTATCCGACCCAGGAATCGTACCCAGGACCCCGTGCTCATCAGTCACGAGACCAACGGGGCAGTCGAGTCGGGCAATGCTCGTGCCTTCTCTATATTAGAACAGGTCTCCTGGAGTGAGACAATCATCATCATATCAGCCTCAGGACGTCCACTGCTGGACATAGGCCTCCCCCATAGATTTCCAATAGGACCGGTTGGAAGCGGTCTGCATCCCGCGCCTTCCTGCGTTCTTAATCAGATCATCAGTGAGACAATTAAATAGTAGACAACTATTTCCGTTCGCGGTGAGTGGTCACCCTAATTGGTAAATATGGAGCAACCAAGCACCGAATGCTCGGACCTTAAGGAGTTCCGCAGTGATTTATGGTATTAGTTGTATTCGAATTATTACGATAAGCATTTATACAAGTGGGTTACTACAAGTAACCCACACTCGCCCTCGTGAATACAAGTACCCTCTTGTACTCACACTTGTTTTCACATATAGAAGCAACAAGAATATTGTAACCAAGATTTTGTAAAAACCAATTTGAAAAGAGTGTCCATGGAGTTTCTTGCTCGTTCTTCTCCATAGAGACCTACGTTTTGGAACGAGCAACTAGCTTCAACTTTTTGTATGAGTAACTTCTTGACAATTCAAAAGTGCCTGTAAATGGTCTAATTGAAATAAATGCTTTGACTTTGATTTTATACGCGAGTTGACTCGATATCGAGAGTATTAATATCGGATATTGTAGTTTACAAGGTACTAAATGGGGTGTAACAGGAGCAAGACATATCACATAACTATTAACTACGAATAATTTCCATAAAACGTAAACGTAACGTGGTGTGAAAGATCAGTTTTTGATAGTATATTGCATAGGATTAGTTTTAGTAAACCCAACATTCGTCATTAAATACCTTTTTTAAACTCTAAGAATTGAAGTTTTCAAGATCATTGATGCATTAACAAACATATTTTTTAGGAAAATCTGGACTTATAATTAACTGGCCAACGCGTTCACTTACGTATTTGGTTACTGCTCCGCTTCAGTTGGTCGTACCGTGATGTTATATGCGTACAAACCTTCATTTTGAATGACTCTATCTGTTAATAAAAACTGCATCCAAATGCGTTGTGCAGTTTAAAAGATCTAAGCATACATACAGCGGGGCCGACTTTGTTTCATACTAAGTCTGAAATCACCAATCTGTCTTGAGCAAGCATGGTGATCAATGCTCGTGCCTTCTCTGCATGAGAAGAGGCTTTTACCCTGCATTAGAAAAATGTTCGGCTGGTATTATTTATTTTTATTTTTTCATGTAGGTAGTTGTTCTGGGTCCGGCTGTTTGTGAGTATGTATGTTTGTAAACAATTCCCAGGTCGAGCAAAAAGTGTTATTGGTTTTTCTATGAAATTCTCAGTCGCAGCTCGGAGTTAGGATTTGTGCCCGGTTAATGGCAATAGGCTCGCCCCCTATTACTTGGGACCTAAAGATACCGGCGAACTGTGGGTGTACTTTGGAACACCTCTGCCTAACCCTTTGGGGAATACAGGCGTGATGGTATGTATTTGTGTTCAAATACAAATTAAAACATTTACTAAAGTTAACGTTTAACTGTTCAAAACTAACAGAAACTGTCCCATAATTAAAAGACGTGAAATAATATTCAAGAAAGTTCATTTACGCCTAACGGCGTAAATGAACTTTCTTGAATATTATTTCACGTTAATTGTTATTCGAGAAGAAGTTTGTAATTCTCGCTTTGAAAGGCGTTTGTAGTTTTGAAGTAAGTTGAGTTGCATAACTATTCGTTAGCCTAGTGGTCCTAAGCGCGACTGATACGCTAGAGGTCTTGGGTTCAATTCCCAGGTCGAGCAAAAAGTGTTATTGGTTTTTCTATGAAATTCTCAGTCGCAGCTCGGAGTAAGGATTTGTGCCCGGTTAATGGCAATAGGCTCGCCCCCTATTACTTGGGACCTAAAGATACCGGCGAACTGTGGGTGTACTTTGGTACACCTCTGGCTAACCCTTCGGGGAATACAGGCGTGAAGGTATATATGTGGTATGTGAGTCTGATAACTGACATATCATCTTAAGTCATTTGATGATTTCACAACCTTAAAAAGAAACAATCGTAAAACTGCCTCGTTATCCTAGTTGTCCTAAGCGCGACGTCTTCGGTTCGATTCCCAGGTGGAGCAGTGTTATTGGTTTTTATTATGAAATTCTCAGTAGCAGCTTGGAGTTAGCATTTGTGCTCGGTTAAAAGCAAGAATACATGCAGAGGTATGTATTCTGAAGTAAAGGTGGTATGTTTTTGGTAAGAGTACCAAAAACAAACCAACTTTACCTCTTCATAATATTGGTATATAAATCATTTTTATGACAAAACCTAATCCTGTTAATGTTTTTCGTTTAACTTTACATAAAATTGTCAACACTAAGTTGTGCTTGGATTTAATTAAAAAAAATAATTTCCATACGTGTGGGTTGGACAGGGTTTAACCCTTTTTCGCTGCAGTAGGTTGTACTGATTATAAAAAGCTGTTACGTATAATTAAACCAGATATTTTTTTTTAAGATTATCTTTTGTAAAGTTAAATAACTCAGACGCAAATATAAAATTTTAAAAGCCACATTTAAAAAAGGCCATTTTTAGGCTGTATTAGGTCATTTTTGCTTCATACTGTAGTAACAAGAAAAGTTAAGGGGACTTTGTAAATCAAATTAAAAGGACAAAGAAAGAAAGAAAGAAAGAAAGTGATCAAATGAGGAAAGAAGGCTCGATACGTTCCACTTAAGTAGAGACGCGTTTAGTTGAATTATCCACTTTACTGTGCGGGAGAAAGACAGAAGTGTAGTTCTAAAAATACGTTTTTTTTTTAACTGCCTCGGTAGCCTACTGGTCCTAAACTCGACTGCTACGCTAGAGGTCTTGGGTTCGATTCCCACGTAGAACAAAAAGTGTTATTGGGTTTTTCTATGAAATTCTCAGTAGCAGCTCAGAGTTAGGATCTGTGCTCGATTAATGGCAATAGGCTCGCCCCCTATTACATGGGACCTAAACATACCGACGAACTGGGGGTGTACAATTGTACATTGGTACACCTTTGCCTTACCCTTCGGCGCATACAGGCGTGATGGTATGTGTGTACATATGGTTTTTTTTATACGGACGTCATCGAGGAAATTTTTACCATGAATTTAGTAGATAATTATACACCCGTCAGCATTTAAGATTTTCATAGCTTAAAAGATAAATCAGCTGTTCCATCAAAAACTACAAGAATAAAATGTATGAAGCCACTAATTAATTTTTTCATAAACAAAAAAAACAGCATTTTAAATGTTCTGAATCTTATTAATCAATACTTAATTTTATAACCGACTTCAAAACAAGGAGGAGGAATATCGATTCGACTGTATTATTTTTTTATAAAAGTAACCTTGTAATAATAATAAATAAACAGATTTAAAAAATCAGGAGTATTAAGAATTTGTTCAATAGTTTCGGAGATTAGCGCGCTTAAACAAGCTCTTTAGCTTCATAATATTAAGTACAGAGAGGTCCTGTGATATATATATTCCTGAGAAGTTGCACTTCTGTAATTACATCGCCTTGTCCCATATTAGCGGTTCTCTCGGATGTTCTGCGGTATTGTCTGTACAAGTTACTAGTTAACCAATTGGTTTATATGCTTTGTTTTTGTTGCTCGGCACAAAGTTACTTCGTCTTTCAGGATTTGGCCCTGTTTATTTTGACGACTAGCTTCTGCTCGCGACTTCGTTCGAGTGGTTTTTCAATCATGGTATGTTACATCTTTGGTCACTGCTCCGCTCCCGCGAGTCGTAGCAGGATTTTAAATGGTCCATACTATTTCTAATAAATCTGGCTATTATAAACAAAAAATACCAATCCGACTAATTGTTTCAGAGTAATGCGCGCTTAACAAAGCAACAAAAAGCACTTCAGCTTTATTATATTAGATAATCAGAAGAAGGCAGAAATGAAAGTGGTTAGAAACGATGGCGATAAAAGATTTTCAGATAAAAATATTTTTAAACAGTCTTGGAAAACCCATCTAACTGAGTCGTTTTGTTGATGTGCTGATAATAAAATTTAAAGTAGTAGGTAGTGGAGCTCTTTGTGAAAGAGCTCGTCCGGGGAAGTACGTATCCATACCTGTTTCTGCCGCAAAGCAGCGTTCCTGTGTTCCAAGTTTAAAGGATATATTACAAGCACTCGAGACATTTCAACTTTACATCTGAGATGGCAACGCGTTTGTTTGGCTCTAATATTTTAGATGTCTATAGGCAGAGGTGACCACTAAACCTCAGGTGGGCCGTCTGCTTGTGCGCCATCCAACGGGATTGAAATAATAAAACCCAGAACCACCTCTTGTTACAGAATGCTGTACTCATCTCTACCAGTTTGCTTCCTCGTGATTGGAGCTGCGCTCTGCACTCCCGAGAGGATGCAGAATGATCCTGACCCCCATGACGCTTCGACGCATGAGGGCAATGGCCCCCACAGTGACCACATGGCGCCCTTAGCGAAGAGGTCTCCTCACTACGACTTTGGCCTGGGCAAGCGGGCTTATAGCTACGTGTCAGAGTACAAGAGGCTGCCTGTTTACAACTTTGGATTGGGCAAGAGGTGAGTTATTTAATACTAGAAAATAAATTAATTCATTGTAATGTTTGTAAAATGGAAAGAGTCAAAGGGAGGCCTTTGCCCAGGAACTGGAGAGACTAGTCCAATAAAAAGAAAAAAAAATAACGCTAGAAAAAAATCCAAAATACTTGCAATCCTATGTATTACTATAACACTCTCACAACCGACTTTTTGTAGGACCTTTTGTTGGACCGATTCAATAAATTAAAAATTGGTCAGCGATTGTCTGACGTGAGCGGGCAGCGTTAAGTTGTAAACGCGATAGTTTGTGACGATGAAGCGATGGATGGATGGATGTTTGTTGCTCTTTTTCTTAAAGGGCTGAATGATATTATTTAAAATTTCACTCACAGGCAGATATTGATTTAGCCTGACACATAGGATAATAATTATGCCGTCTTTGTGTCCCCGCGGGATAATTTAGGAGTTTGAATTAAATCTGAAGTTTACGTAGACGATGCCGCAGGCAGAAGCGTATTTTATAAATCAATCTCTTTAGCATCATTGTTATTTTTTTACGATCTTTTAAAAATTTTGGTTCTGACTAGTAAGGTTATACAAAAGTAATTCTTTACTTTTATTGCTAATATCACACAACCTTACCTCGAATTTTCACCTTTCTAGGTCCAGGCCTTACTCCTTCGGCCTTGGCAAGCGCTCAGTAGATGAGGACCAGTCCAACGATGACCAACAGCTGACAAACGACCTGGACCAAAGTGCGCTGGCCGAGTTCTTGGACCAATATGATGACGCAGGTAAACCATACGAAGAATAATAACATATCCGAATCTGAATCCGAATATATCATAATTATGTCCGTTTAGGGAAAGACCATTTATTTTTTTGTTTGTTTAGATTAACTTGTTTTGTCTTGGGCTTGTGTAAACAAATTTTGTACGTTTTGTGCGTCACTTTCATGTGAATAAATGGTTTTTCTTTCTCTCTAAGACTCAGCAGTTTCCTGAGTGAGATGCCTCTGTGTACATTTTAATATATTTAAATTAAACAGTAGTAGTGATTATCTTCTTAATCATGAAGTAACTTGCTTTTGCTCGTGACTTTGTCCGCGGAAATATCCGCGTATAGATTAGTCTATATCCTTCCTTAGGGTTTAAACTTACCCCGAATTTTACCCTAAATTTCATTAAAATCGGTATAGTCATGAAAGCATAACAGCTGTATAGATAAAGTTACTTTTGTGTTTATAATAACGATTATATTAAGTATGAATTTTCACTTAATTATCAAACAAATCTGAAGTATAACCCATAATGAATCCGGCATGCAATCAATATAAAAGCGAAAGATCACTCATTCGCTCACTTGTTAAACACGAAATCTTATAAACTACTAACCCTATGAAGCTAAAAGGCTGGTGGGTAGTTCGTAGGTAGGAAACGTCAAATGAAAACGAACTTGCGACATGCCGAATTGGGTAGATGACACCATTAAATAATAATTCCAAGACACAACATCACAAAAAAATACAGTTTACTTTAGCTCTGAAAACCCGATGCAGTTTTAAATAACCATAAAAATCGTTTTTTTTTGTTGCTTTAAAATTAATAAATAGTTCGTAAATTGACATGATAAATAATAATAACAATATGTCGTGGGGTTGCACCGAGATGTGGTGGCAGTGGATAAGGGCCTCACCCCGCTCTCCTTGGCTAAAGAGAACTGGCGCAAACCAGTAGTACTTGAGGCTAAAGATCGTGAGGAGGTATGGCAGAGTAAGGAGCTTCACGGACGCTTTTTCCGGACCTTGCATGGGCCCGATGTAGATCTCTTAGCGTCCGTATCCTGGCTTCGCTTCGGTGACCTATTTGGGGAAACCGAGGGTTTTGTCTGTGCAATTATGGATGAAGTTATTATGACGAATAACTACCGGAGATTTATTGTGAAGGATGGCACGGTTGACATTTGTCGGGCATGCCACCGGCCGGGCGAATCAATCCGTCACATCATCTCTGGATGTTCTCGTCTAGCTAACGAAGAGTACTTGCATAGGCACAACCTTGTGGCCAGGATTATCCATCAGCAACTTGCTCTAAAATACCGCCTTGTGGAATCGGAGGTACCATACTATAGGTATGTGCCCGACCCAGTTCTCGAAAATAGCAATGTCACATTGTACTGGGACCGATCCATCATCACTGATAGGACTATTGTAGCCAATAAACCTGATATAGTGGTGGTGGATCGCTTGGAGAAGCGCGCAATGATCGTTGACATAGCAGTCCCACATGACGTGAACCTCGTGAAGGCCGAGAATGACAAGAAAATCAAGTATCTAGACTTGGCTCGCGAGGTTGTCGACATGTGGGATGTGGACTCAGCGATCATTGTGCCGATTGTTGTTACAGCCAATGGCTTAATTGCCAAGAGTCTCGACCAACATCTAAGGAGGCTCACGTTAGGCAGCTGGATCAAGGGCTTGATTCAGAAAGCGGTACTCCTAGACACGGCGCGTATTGTTAGGAGATTCCTTTCTCAGGAGCCCTGACCGCCGGTGGCTTGGACCCTGTTCCCGTCGCCGGTGGGCTACTATTTTTTATATTTTTAAATGTTTTTACTTTTATACCAATATTTAAAAATGTAATTTATATGTATATAGTAATGAATAAATGAGAATAATAATAAAATTTTTTTCAGAATTGCTTCCATAATTTGTTAGTAACAATGTTCTTAGCCTATGTTAGTAATAGTAAAATAACAATAAACAAAACAATGAAAATATTTCAGGCACTTGCTTTTGCAAAAAAAAGTGACGTTATAATTTAGTATTGTCGTATAAAATCTATGGGGGATTCGCGTTTTCACAGCTCATAAAAAGTACGTCAATTGATTAGTGGTGTCATCTACCCGATATAGATGGTATTTCTCTTCCAGTGAACGAAGTCAAAAGGCAAAAGCTAGTATTACATAATTCCAAAAATAAACATTGTTCTGAAAATAACGGACAAGTGCTTTCCGTAAAATCCCATCCCACAATCTTTCATTGTTTATCTCAAACACACTTAAAGTAAAGGGTTTTAAAATGGAATTTCTACAGACCTTCAGAAAACGTTTACCTTCGTCATGATAATTAGAAAGGGTGCTGATTAAAAGTATAGAATATAAATGACCCAATTAATTTAGTAAGCCACCAATATTGTGTTTAATTGTATGCTTTTTTCACAGGATACGAAACGAAGCGCGCTCGGCCGTACAGCTTCGGCCTCGGCAAACGCTTCGCTGAAGACGAACCTTCCGAAGACAAACGAGCTCGGGCGTACGACTTTGGCCTGGGCAAACGACTACCTATGTACAACTTCGGATTGGGCAAGCGGGCAAGAAGCTACGACTTTGGTTTAGGCAAGCGACTCAGCAGCAAATTCAACTTCGGCTTAGGTAAAAGGCAGAGGGACATGCATCGTTTCAGCTTCGGCCTCGGCAAACGATCGGCCGACGACTCTTTATCCGAAGACAGCGACAATTATTTTGACGTTTAAACAAATTGTGTTAATTTAACATTAAGTGATATCGCTATTGAGAACTTACGTGGGACTCGTTTTTTAAATATACCAAAGAATTATTTAGTCATGGCTTGTGTTAGACTATTATTTTAAACAGGTTTTTTTTTTAATATTAAGGCTACCTCAACCATCAGTAGATTTTCATGTGAAAAATCCAGCCAGTTTTCACAAGGAAATCTCAATGACGTTTTTTACTTATCAGAATTTAACATAGTTTTATTAGTATTTAATATTTTTCTTTATATTTCCACGTAAGTTTTCATAAAAGAAAACAGTTAATTAATAATAATAAGATTTTTGACTGCATAATTCACATAATTAGGCATTTCGAATATTTAACATGTATTAGAACGCGTGATTTGAAAAGAGAATGTATTTTATGATGTTTTTAAATATTTAATTTATCTTTAAAATAAATATGTATTCATTGTATGATTATTTTTATTTATTTTATTGGTTCAAAACCATTTCAATTTATTATCTTTGTAAATTATTGTTGAAAAAATATGTAGTTCTTTATGTAAAATATTAAAATCATTGTAAATCATAGTCACTGTGGAGTTACGATGACAAAGTTACTTAAAATATAAGCTTAAACTCGCATTTCTGTTGTTAAATAAATAATGAAGAGAAAAAAGTGTTTTTATTTCCACCAGGAAAGGACCTTTGAAACCAAATTATTTAATTTGAACACGTAATTAATGTAAAATCTTAAAAAAAACACACGTCATTTACAACAGTATTTTCCGAAACTTAATTATAAAAGGAGAATGATATAAAAAAGTGCTATCACATAAATTCATTATTTTAAATGTCCATGAAATCTACTTTAAAGTCCTAATTTTCTTTTAGATTCCCTCTTCTAAAGTAAAGTTTATTTAAAAACGAAATGTTAAATAATTAAAATATTTATTCGAATAAATATTATATTCTTACCTGCTCATGCATCGTAGCTCTACAAATAATAATTAAAAATTAATTAAGTAATAAAATATAAATGTAAAACATCGTACTGTTGTTTTGAATATAATATAAAGGATTATACAAATTAAAATCTAATTATACATATAATAGAGAAATTGCATCTGCGATTGTTTATTTATTTCACCCCACAATTTTAATAATTCCCTCTCTCTTACACGAGGATGTGGATTCGATATCGATATCCCAATGTTTACTCTTAAAAAAAAATTTTACAATTAATTGTACATGATCTATGGGCCTGTAGAGCCCAGGTGACGGGGACGCGGCACACCACAAAGGAGATAGCGGGACAACTTGGTCGGCTTTCTTGAGAATTGGTAAGATTTAAATCAGGACAGATGGAAGAAGGGAGGAAGGCCTTTGCCCAGCTGTGGGACAGTGCAGGCTAGCAATAATGATAATAATAAATAAATTATTAGTACAGGGACATTAATTCAATCGACGATGTACCTAAAATAAAAATCTGTGACGTACGCAACCTGGGATATTATCTCCCGTGTGATAATATTACACGTTTATGAAGAGGCTTTTATATGAACTGACATAGATCTTAGAGACACTAATATGTAGCAAAACTTGGGTTCGATTCCCGCACGCAAAAGTTTGACCTACTGGTGGTTTAAACCCTCACTATATTCAAAAATCATACTATTTTTGGTGACACATACCACCACGCCTGTATTCCCCGAAGGGTTAAGCAGAGGTGTACCAATATATACCCACACTTCGCCGGCATGTTTAGGTCCCATGTAATAGGCGGCAAGCCTATTGCCATTAACCGGGCGCAGATCTAACTCCGAGCAACTACTGAGAATTTCATAGAAAAACCCAATAACATTTTGCTCGACCTAGGCATCGAACCCTAGACCTCTAGCGTAGCAGTCGCGCTTTTAGGACCACTAGGCTAACGAAGCAGTTATAATACAATGAAAAATTATGTAACAAGCCAGAATACGACAGAATAGGACTGTCAACTTCTGCTTGGAGTACCTGCCTAGAGATAACTTTGTCGTTAATGTCCTATTAGTGCGAGGACGGTGAGCAATGGGTAGCTCACCGTCCTTACATTGCATAGCGACAGGCCGTGTCGACGGCGCGTTCGTGTTCCACGCGCGCCTCAAAGAGATGTCAGCAAAGGGAAGGGGCCACTGAGGGCCGATGCCTGCCGGGGCTGCGGGTTGTTCGCAAAAGATACCGCGCCCCCGGAACGCAAAGGGCACCAGAAGGAACACGGGTGGGTTTTAGTCAGTAAAAGTCTGACACTCCCTCCCGCCCCGCCCAGGGCGGGAGAAGTTATTTGGTGATTTCCCACCCACCAAAAAAAAAAAATTGTGCGAGGACTTTATTTATATGAATGGTTTATATAGGAGCCGGTACGAGTCATGAGCGTCAAGTTTATTTTTGGGTTTTAGGGTTCCTTCCTGGGTTTTTCACATGATTGGTCCATCAGTCCGACCGATCGCGTGCAGCGTCGGCGACCCAAAAAACCCGTTTGTGCTCACGACTCGTGGCGGCTGCTACACTTACTTATTGCTTAATTAACTGTGGCAAGCACAACTGTTGAGCGTGGGGGCCTGGGTTCGATTCCCAGGTCGGGCAAAAATGTTATTGGGTTTTTCTATTAGGAATTTCTCAGTAACAGCCCACCGTAGTTTGGAAGTTCCTGGTGCCCGTCCGAGTGGATAAATTAAAACCCATGAAAAACTACCCAAAGTAACGGATAAATGGGCGGGCAAGCCAGAATACGCTAATAGTTTATATTGCTTTATTTATTTATTTAGGATCTCCAACAAAAGATATACACAAATCATGACTTAAAAATAATAATTACCAAAAGTATTATGTTAATTATTATTATTATTATGTTTGCTTTAAATTGATCTCGAAATAACGGAGCTTATTTAACGTTAACATTGAAATAACGATAGAAAGACGTTACGTTATGTTTCGACTGGACTATTGAATGGAGTGCTACAGATAACCGAGCGAGTCCTTCAGCAAGTTCGTCAACATAGACGAAAAACAACATTTTTAATAATCTTTTCATGAATAAATGAAAATTGAAATACAAAATGCCCGTCAGGTCATATGACCTATAACTCTTTATCACGAGCGAGCAGACCTCAACATATAATATTATTACGCTATACATACTGTAGTTAAAATGTTAAGCCGTTGAATATGTTTAGTTAAATATGGTAAGTATTAAATGGCGGTTTAAGATAATTAATCGGGCGACGACAGTTAGAGGGTCAAGTTTAATATTCTGGATATGTTAAATAGCTACCTTAGGTTTATCTACACTAATAATATTATAAAGGGAAAAGATTTTGTCGTTTGTTAGTACCGAATAAGCTCCGATACTACTGAACCGATTTTAACCATATGTTCACTAATAGATAGCTACATTATTCCTGAATAACATAGGTTATAAAACATCACGCGATCTATGGGAGCGGGGCAGTAACCAAAGACGTAATCAAATTTGATATATTATCCTATGGTAACCGTTCATTTTTCAGGGATAAAAACCCTATGTGTTATTCCACACTACAATCTACCGCAGTGCCAAATTTCATGCAAATCTGTTCAGTCTTTTAAGCGTAAAAGAGTAACAAACATCCATACATCCTGACAAACTTTCGCTTTTATAATATTAGTAGAAGAGGATTAGCAGGAAGTAGGATTTTCCTACCGGTCTACATTTCCTTCAATAAAATTAAAAGTAATAGGCATCAAATATATCCTCTCCATTAATTCGAAGGGTCAAACGCAATGAATTCAAATAACAATTTCAAATTCAGGTAGTTATTCAGATAATTATGTTAAACAAAGTACTACAATTATTTATTATTAGGCTCCTCATATTTTAGTACAAACGTTTTGTTAAGTCAAGGTAAGGCGCGGCGCTGTGGCGGTGGCACAGTGGTGCGGGTTCGATACCGGGCAAGTACCAACATAATTTTTTCTAAACATATACACTCCGCACGCTCAACCTCATAGCGAGTGAGATGGACTTATTCTGTTGTTCTCTGAGGGCATTCACAAGGAATGCTTTGTTTGTTATTAGTTATAAGTTACAATGAAGTCAGAATAAGTTAAGGCGCATTTACCGCATTGAGATGTGTTGTAATGGTGTATGTGAGAAGATAAATAACCATCACGCCTGTATTCCCCGGAGGGTTAGGCAGAGGTGTACCAATGTACACCCACAGTTCGCCGGTATGTTTTAGGTCCCATGTAATAGGGGGCGAGCCTATTGCCATTAACCGGGCACAAATCCTAACTCCGAGCTGCTACTGAGAATTTCATAGAAAAACCCAATAACTTTTTGCTCGACCTGGGAATCGAACCCAAGACCTCTAGCGTAGCAGTCGCACTCAGCACCACTAGGCTACCGAGGCAGTTGAAGATAAATAAATAAATCCAATATACTTTCTAAATTTATTTGGATATTTCTGACGCTCCATTTTATATTATTGTTTCTTTTTGGTCCGCTTAATGTTGGCTAAATGTGAAAGAAAAAATGTATTACATTAGAAGTATGAGCACATTAACCATAAGCAAACTGAACAGGAGTGTTGTGATAACAATGATAAACTAAATTTACATGTTTTCTGTTATTTTTGAAACACAAAAAGCATCATTCGTTACAGAGTGTGTAATATATGAAATGTCACGTCAGTAGTGGTGAACGTTTGTCAAGGAGGATGCAAAACACATTTGTTATTGTTATGAGCTTTTATGTGCTAGACTACAAGTGTCCTGCATTTATATATTTACTAGCTTTTGCTCGCGAGTTCGTCCGCATAGTTTTTTCATCCCCATTAGATGATGTCGTTGGTTACTTTTCCGCACCTATTGGCCGTAGCGTGACGTTATATAGTCTTTAGCCTGCTCTGCACACACAACCTTTACTATTTATAGAGATAAATGGACTATCCAACACTACAATAAAAATTAAATTCAGACTAGTAGTTTCTGAGATTAGCGCGTTCAACCAACCAAACAAACTCTTCAGCTTAATAATAATATTAGTATAGATATATAAAACTTTATCCCATAATGTCAAAAATATACGAACTTAATGCTTTGGACATTTTCTACCAGTCTACCTTAGGTTGATGCAGAGACAAAACATAGGGACGGCACGGTCGGCGCAGTGGTTGAGCGATTGGCTGCTGCGCTGCGTGTCGCGAGTTCGATTCCCGCACGGAACAAAAATTTGTATGGCCTACAGATAGCTGTACCGGGTTTGCCTGTTTGTGTATGTGAGTTTTGTATTTTTGTAAACGCATCCACGACACAGGAGAAATTCCTAGTGTGGGGCAACGTTTTTTTAAAGAAAAGAAAAAAGATAGGAGGTGTAACGGAAATTTTCCAAGAATAAAATATAATAATAAATACATAGAAAGAGATAAAGATACATGGATGGAGAAATATAACAAATTAATGAATAAATTAAGGTATGTAGTCAAAAATATATCATTTGTATCGCAGTTGGTAACCTAAATAAATAAATATTGTATTCCACATCTAAAAACAAATGTCTAGATGGCTCCCTAACAATTCCCGGCAAAAATAACTTGTACCCATATCACTGTAACTTTAATGACCCCTATCCGTAATAACTTCAGCGTACGACAGCTTTCAGGGCTCACTGATTTTAACAACACAGTCGTTCCTACTTCATACTCCATAATTAGGAATCGGATATCATATTATCACGCCTGTATTCCCCGAAGGGTTAGGCAGAGGTCTGCCAATGTACACCTAGAGTCCGCCGGTATTTTTAGGCCCCGTGTAATAGGGGGCGAGCCTATTGCCAATAACCGGGCACAAAACCTAACTACGAGCTGCTACTGAGAATTTCATAGAAAAACTCAATAACACTTTTTGCTCGACCTTGGAATCGAACCCAAGACTACTAGCGTAGCAGTACCACTTAGGACCACTAGGCTAACAAGGCAGTTAGCCTAGGTTATGGATCGGATGTTTATTTAGGATCTATAACAAAAAATGTACACAAACCATAACATCCAAACAATAGTGTTCTTATTAACGACTAACTGTTGCCCGCGACTTCGTCCGCGTTCACTATTTATTGATTTGAAAAATAGAATAACATACTGAAGCCATTTTTTTAGTATTCGAAATCATCATATGAGTCTTCCGCTCTGGGCAGAGCGGAAGAGAGTGTCAGACTCTTACTGAGTAAAAACCATCAGTGTTCCTCCTAATGCCTTTTGCGTTCCAGGGCCGCGGTGACTCTTTCAAACAAATTCTGCAACCCGGGAATATACTAAATCCATGGAGAAACTACAAAAAAACAACATGAAAAACCATGCCAACATGTAAAACTACATGCTTGTAGGCTGATTTTTAACTCAGTTTCTCTTATTTCAGAGTTAAACCCACGAAAATGTATGCTAGCCCAACTTATAAGGCCGGGAGTGTCTCACGCAATAGTTAAATTTTATTTACTTCATAAAGGTCAAACAAAAATAATGTTACAAGTTACATTTTACTTACGCCTTCATAAGGTATCAGCCATAATCCTAGATCATCGGATTACAAGATATTCTGAATAAAATATTCCCTGTACCGCGGCGTACATTACAGCCTACACATGCGTTAGGCTTAGGCCACGAAATTACCGCCGAGGGCGATTTTTCCGCTACACACATAGATGCTAGCCCTTTCCATTTCGCCAAATATCAACGTTACCTTCGCCTAAATAAAGTTAATTTTGACTTTGCCGCTCGGCGCTGACTTTAAAAATAAAGAACGCTACGAGTGTCGCATCTTGTGGCCCACGGGTAAAGACGCTATTACTAGTGAATGGTATTTTTCTGCTTGCCTACAAGAAAAACGGATGCTTTTAACGTTGCTTTTGCGAAAATAAGACTAGATACTTAGGAGAAGTGGTAAAATGTAGCTAAACAAGCTTTGTGACTATTGAATGCATAAAAGAACCTCTTTGAATGATGTTCTTAAAGTATGTCTGACGATCCCGATGAGATGCCACTGGAGTATTCAAATATGCGTCATTATTCCAGTGCGAGAAAGGGACGAAGCTATACGGGGTATAAAGACACAACCAATCATTCAAAGACTCAACTTATCTAAAAAAACACTTTCCTTTAGCTCTCGATTTATTTTCAATTACCTGATATTCTTTTAAATAACGCGATAGAGTAATTTATTCCATTTATGTACAATAAACATAATATAATATTATATAAAAAAAAAACAATAATAAAAAAAAACTAAAGCTTTATGTTACTTGTTAAATTATATTTCTAATTGCTTTGAAATCGATTAATTGGTAGTCAATTGACTTGGCAATTATATGACGTCACGAGTTGCTATTGCTATTCCAAATCTTTGGGGGGCCACGTTTGAGACCTCAGAAAAAGTATGTCAATAATTGATTGTTTGTGTCCCATCATCATCTACTTAGCCTTTTCCCAACTATGTTGGGGTCGGCTTCGGGGGTGCGACTGCCTAACTCACCTCCACAACCCAGTTTCTGGGCAACACGATAGAGGTATCGTGTTGCCCAGTAACTGGGTTGTACATAGACATAGTTGGTAAGACTGGTTGTCAGCGTTCGCGGCTTCTGACTATCCGTAACGACTGTTAAAGATCTACGAATGACAGCCTTTTTCCAGCCAGACTTTCCGAGGCACGGGTGTGTCACACCACCAACTTCCAAACTCCAGGCTGCTACTGAGAAATTCGTAATAGAAAACCCCAATAACACTTTTTGCCCGACCCGGGAATCGAATCCAGGACCCCATGCTCATCAGTCGCGCTTGCGACCACGAGACCAACGGGGCAGTCTACGATCCAAATATTGCCAAAAGAACATAGGTAAAGTCGAATGAGTGGCATAGCTATTTTGTTTTAAATTCCTTATTACTCACCCTACCTAGATCTTAAAAGTAGATTTAAGATATAAAGATAAATTAAGTAGCAATAAATGTTTGATCAGTGCAAACTGACAATGTTTAATTTAAATTTTATTGATGGCACGGTTAGCGCAGTTGCTAAGCGATTGGCTGCTGCGCTGCGTGTCGCGGGCTCGATTCCCGCACGAAGTTGTTCCGGGTCTGGCAGCTTCTGTATGTGAGTTTATATGTTTTTAAATGAACTCACTATACAGGAAAAAATCCTAGTATTGGTAACGTTAAAAAAAGGCATACTAGCTTTTACCCGCGACTTAGTCCGCGTGGAAGTTGAGAATACCATGAAATATATCCTATGATACTCTGCCATAGCGTATCTTTCTATTAGTGAAACAAATTTTGATAACCGCACCGGTAATTCCATAGTAAAAAAAAACACCAAAAAATTATGGGGGCCGGTATAATTACAGGCAGATGTGACATTTCAACTTTGTCTCTGGGCCTCTGGTATTGTAGATGTCTATAGGTAGCGGTGACCACTTAACATGAGGTGGACCGTGGGCCCGTTTGCCATTCATAGACATAAACAAAATATTTTTTTTATAAAATTAGTCTATAGATTGCATGCAAATGTATCGAAAACTTAGCGTTTTGTATCTATCAGTACTATAAGTAATAGTTAATTGGAATAATCAGTTATAAGCTACGAGCTTGATCGATTACTTCACTGCAGAAGATATCAAAGAGAAACATGTAAGTTAGTTGAACTCCTCCCCATAGAGCGACAACACAATAGACACGGCAGAGGTATATATTTTTTTTATGCCTTTTGAATGGAAACAAGCCCACAGCCCACTTAATGTTAAATGGTCACCGCTACCTATACACATCTGCAATACCAGAGGCCTCGCAAATGCATTGCCATCCCAGAGTCAAAGATGAAATGTCTCTGCCTGTAATTTCACCGGCACCCATACCCTTCAATCCAGAACACAGCAACGCCAAGATATGGCCTGTATGGCTTTTGTTTGTCTCGATAATTTTCAAACGTTTTTAACTAGTTCATTGTAGTCATCTTTTTTTTGTTATTAGCCATTGCTGTCCTGTTCCTAAGAAAGCCACCCAAGGCGTCCCGCCATCATCTCCTCATACGCTTAGAACGATTTCAATTTAATCAGCATTACATGTCCAAAATCACCATACTTCCAAAAGTGTTAGTAATGTTGGCTAAATTAAGCCCAATTTATAAATCGATATTATAAAACGACTCAATTTACAAGGCTATAGGCATTGCCTGCTGCGGCTGCAGGTTGTTCGTAAGAGATACCGTGCCTCCGGAATGCAAAGGGCACAAGATGGATGGATGGGTTTTAGACAGTAAAAGTCTGACACACCCTCTCGCCCCGTCCAGAGCGGGGGAAGTCATTTGATGATTTCCCACCTTTAAAAAAAAAGCCTATAGGCATTCCTATGGTTTTCTAAGCTCTGTGGTTATGTGTAACTGACTAATAAATCAGTTCCAGGCACATTTCGGCCAATTTCGTGGTTCAATTGTTGTAAGCATTATAGACAAATAATTAGTGGAAAAAAAGACCAAAAATATATTCCTTGACCTCGGCGAGCACCAAACTCAATACTGACGGCATGTATAGTGATGGTTTGCTACGAAAGCGTAGCTGGTGCGCGTAGCAAGGACGTTGGCTACGCCGTAGCATCTACGGAGGTAGGCTATTTAACCCCCGACGCAAAAACGACGGGGTGTTATAAGTTTGACGTTTCTGTGTGTGTGTGTGTATCGTAGCTTCCGAACTCGTGAACCGACTTTGATTTTGTTATTTTTGTTTGAAAGGTGAATAAGTCTTAGTCGGGAGTGTTCTTAGCTATGTTTGATGGAAATCATTTCAGCGGTTTCAAAGTTATCAGCTCTTTTGTTAGCTGCGGTAGTGATTTTTTTAATATTATATTTCTTACCGTGCATGCTTTGGTCTCCTAAAAGTGAAGGAGTACACCGACGATCTTTTGTTGACCATTATATCTATGTCATGTGTGTGTATATCTTTTGTTGGACATACTGAATAAGTAAATATTAAAATAAAATATTGTAAAAAAAAAACAAACACACCA
This sequence comes from Caradrina kadenii, assembly GCA_947462355.1. Lineage (NCBI taxonomy): Eukaryota > Metazoa > Arthropoda > Insecta > Lepidoptera > Noctuidae > Caradrina > Caradrina kadenii. The sequence goes on along the minus strand of OX381691.1, from coordinate 1,041,070 downwards.
TCACGCCTGTATTCCCCGAAGGGTTAGGCAGAGGTGTACTAGTGTACACCCACAGTTCGCCGGTATGTTAAGGTTCCATGTAATAGGGGGCGAGCCTATTGCCATTATCCGGGCACAAACCCTAACTCCGAGCTGCTACTGAGAATTTCATAGAAAAACCCAATAACACTTTTTGCTCGACCTGCTTCGTCCGCTTATTTCACCCGCGTTAATGTACGTCTTTCGTTACTGCTCCGCTCCCGTGTGTCTTAGCGTGATGTGCTCTTTTGCTAGCTGCGGTAAAGATTATTATTCTTCTGTGGGGGGTTACCTAATTTTTTTAATTTTGTATATTTATAATTTTACCCTGTTATTCTTTAACAGCAAGATAAATAAAAAAACTCTTCTCATACAAAGAAGCCACGAGCTTTAATCACCATGCTTGCTCAAGGCAGTTTGGCGATTCCAGACTTTTCGTTTTAAGTCCAAGATAAATTTAGAAAGTACATTTGGTTTATTGAAAAATTCACATTAGTACTTGCCCGGATTCATCGAACCCATGTATGAAAGGACTGCGCCTTAACCACGGAGCGATCACGACATTCCAAAGAGTACGCAGCGTCTATTTTCCCCTCTTTAGTACTAATTAATTAGCATTTAATAATAAAAGTCGTGGCTGCGGAAGACGTACAATGGACGCTCAGCAATTAGTCGTCGGCTTCGAATCAAATGGAAATTAAAAAAATAAAAATAAAACTCCGCTTCAATTGACTTTGTCCACAAACTTCACTTTTAATTAGTTTTACGCTTTTTTCTTATTTTGTCAAGCTTTTAGTGTGGGTGGTTTTCATTTGCCATTCATTCATTCATTCACGCTATTAGAAGAATAAATATTTAGCAATTTAAGAATGAACTGACGACCGTCAGTTTAGTATTTAATATCTGTACTGAAATCATAGAAAAGTTTGTATTGCGATGTTCTTTTCACCGTGTACAGAACGCTCTCATCACCACACTCTCTCTTTACTCTCTCCAATAGTCCGATGAAACGGCAACCCGATACTACCGGGGAGAAACTCATCTTGACAAAATCAACTGGTGACTAATTTAATTATATAAGTACTTTATTTTGATTAATTATTTTTCTCTTCGACATTAATTCACATTTGAGTATGCCTCACACACTGATTCCTTATCTTTGAAATGTATAAATGTATTTAATAATACAATTAATTTAGCTTTCATTTCTAATTTGCAGAACTGAGTACGTTCTGCAGAACTTTGAGTGACTTTTATTTTTAATAGATCGTTTTGACATCAGTATAGTTTTATGGAATTGTACAACCTATTTGTAATACATTTTTTAAAAGAGTATCTATGAAGTTTCTTGCCCGTTCTTCTCCATGCGAAACTACTTTTTGGAATGGGCAACTAGATTCAATATTTTTAATTTTAACATGTAATTGACGTTCATAAGTGCCTTTTAATAGTCTAATTGAAATAAATGATTTGACTTTGACTTTGAGAGATCAGGCGCAGGACCAACAGCGACCCGTGCGCACCGAGACAAAGTGGTGTCATACCACCAACATCCGTAGTCTAAGCTGCTACTTAGAAATTCGCGAGAGAAAATCTAATAATACTTACATAATATTAACTAACTTAATAAGACTTCTAGGTTCACTCACGATATTATCCTTTTTAAAAAAATACATAAGAATTGAAAAAGTCGCGTTGTTACTTTCCCAGATTTGAACTGACAACCTCTTGTATGAGAGGCGGGCGTTTTAACTGCGGGGCCATCACAACAGCAGATTAGAGACTCTCCGCCAACGACGAACTTTTGGACCGATTTGTTTGTCGGCGCGAATAGAACATATGAACTCCAATACACCAACGCACACGGCCGACAGAAAATCGGTCGTAGGCGGAGAGCCTTAAAGTGCAGGTCGCACGTCTACCCTCTTTGTAACAAAGGGGCGTGTCCGACCCGATTTCGGACGGACCCGTGCGGGTCCTAACAAGCTGCTTAGGACGTCTATCGGACCAAGTCCTTAATTACAGGCTATGTACTTATGTAGATTCTATCGTCTGTTTAGCGAAGAATTGGTCAAAGGTTTTAATGCCCCTTTGGCATTTAGAAAAACATGATTTAGGAGGAGTTTGGTAGTTAGTACGGTTTTATTGAGTAGAATAATATTTTAACTTTAACTGCCTCGTTAGTGTAGTAGTCCTAAGCGCGCCTGCTACGCTAGAGGTCTTGGGTTCGATTCCCAGGTCGAACAAAAAGTTGCTCGGAGTTAAGATCTGTGACCGGTTAGCAATAGGCTCGCCCCCTATTACATGGGACCTAAACATACTGGCGAACTGTGAGTATACATTGTTACACGTCAGCCTTACCCTTCGGGGAATACAGGCGTGATGGTATGTAATAATATTTTTTTCCAAACAGTTCCCTAAATAAGTATTAATGATTGTATACATAGGCATAATATTTTGCATTCAGCATACCTGAAGTACCTAGTCTTATATGTACATTACCTAAATTCTAATAATAATATCAGCTTCTTATTGATCCACTGCAGGGCAAAGGCCTCTTCTTATACAGAGAAGGCACGAGGATTGATCACCGCGCTTGTTCAAGGCGGATTAGCGATTTTAGACTTATATCTATAATAATATTATAAAGCTAGAGAGTTTGTTTGTTTGGTTGAACGCGCTAATCTCAGGAACTACTGGTTAGAATTGAAAAAAATGTTTTTGTGTTGGATAGTCCAATTATCGAGGAAGGCTATAGGCTATATAACATCACGATACGACACACGGAAGTGGAGCAGTAACGGGTGAAAAACTACGCGGACGAAGTCGCGAGCAGAAGCTAGTTAAGGCTATTCAAACATTTTTATTAACTCGTTGAAATTGTTAACAGATTTTAGATAAGGTCACAAAAACATGGACCCAATCCTGCATACTAAGTGAACTTCGTTATGCCACTAGTTCCTTCTTGCGCCCTTTACCCGCAGCCCCGGCAGGCATCGGCCCTGAGTGGCCCCTTCAAAATTTGCTGACATCTCTTTGAGTGTAATGTAATGTAAGTCTCATGCCACCAGTAAGGGTCACTATACACTGGCTGGCGCTTTTTTTTCAGCATTTTCCATTCAACGTTATCAAAGGTTGCATTGAGAATGCCGAGCCGAATAGCCGACCCGGTGAAGTGTATGACGACCTTAAGATTACACATGCTGCAAAGACCAAATCATATTTACTTTAGTCCTAACTAGCACCATCGTTAAAATTTAGAAAGAGGAAGTCGAAATTTAGACTTCTTCGTTTTTTAACGTTGGTACCTACATCACGTACATCATTAATATTTTAAACTATTTAGTTTTAACTGGCTTGTTCGCCGTCCAATGACATAAATTAAAACTATATGCGCTCAATTTTTTAACCGACGAAAAAACGGACCAGGTTCTCAAGTCGACACGTATATTTCTTGTATTACTACATATATTTGTTTATGTAATTGGTACTCCAACAGAAAAACAGTTGTAAGTTGTAAGCATGACTATTATAAGAATACACAGATTTCTTTTTTTATAACATTGGATGGTAAACAAGCCTAGTGGCCACCTGATGTTTAGTGGTCACCGCTACCTATAGACATCTGCAATACGTTGCCATTTCAGAGACAAAGTTAAAATGTCTCATGTGCTGGTTATTACACCGGCACCCATACTCTTCGAACCGGAACACAACAACGCTTCTTTGCGGCAGAAATAGGTATGGTGGTAGTACTTCCCCGGACAAGGTCCATCACAAAGAGCTCTACTACTACTTCGAATATTCCATGGATTACAATCAAGATTAGAAATTCACAGAGGGAGATTTTAACAGAATATCACTAAAATTCTCAGCTTAATGAAATGGACTTTCCAAGTTAAAGTGGAAGGGACAATACAACTAAAAAGAGTATAACTAAATTCAGGTGCCTGTTACTAATTGCATTAGCCGGCGCCGGTCGCCCACTGAGATATAGTGGAAGAATACCTATGTAATGAGGTCATGCTATACCTAGATTCTAAGTGTATTAAATAATGTAAGTATCGATTATATTAGAGTAATAAATCATATTCGTTGCTATAAAGACGTGTTCTATTTCTCTCCCAGATCGAACCTTTATATGGCGACCCTGCCAGTTCAGTGGAATGTCCCATAAAAGGCGACTTTATTATAAACATTGAGTGATTTGGACAGTTTTAAAGACTTGTTACGATGGCTCTATTTTTATTTGTTACGTTACGAAGTGACGGTTCGTGTACTGTAAACTCAATTTGTGACTTTTCCCGCGTTTCTCAATTTGTTAATTACAAAAATCTAATTTCAAAATGGGCAAACAACAATCTAAGACCCAGGAAGTTATAATCGCACAAAACGGCGCAGGAAATTCGGCTGGGGCCGAACAGGTGTTGCAGCATACAAGTGTGATAACTTATATGTTGATCACTATCGCAGTCATACTGATTGTTGGAGGCACTATATGGCTAATGCGCTACTATCGGAAATGCCATGGAAAATGGATTGAAAGAGGTGTTCGTGATTTCGATCTGCGAAGGTCGATGAGCTTGTTCCGTCGTCAGCAACGGGAGGCCAATTTTGGAGCTACTACAGGAACTTCACCCGTGTGAGTGTTGTGATTAAATAATAAAAGTGCGGTCACCCCAAGATAAAGTGCGACTAGTGTAAAAAGGGTACGGAAAAAAAAAAAAAAAAAAAAAATACGGTAATGATACAAGTATAGGGTACAACATTTATGTCTTAAACATTATGCACGTGTTTACTCCCATTTTAAAGTTTATTAAATATGGTAGTACTATTGTGTTATTTTAAATAATTTTGTCATATTTTTGTGTATAATTATGATGACTAATATAAAAATAATCATACGCAACTTTATGTAATGATGTTATGGCTAGTGAGGTTAAAGAGATATTTGATAAATTGAAATATATTAAAGATTACCTTACAAAGTTAGGTCCAATTAGAAGGACAATTAATGTAAAACAAGCTAAACTTACCGAAGTAAATATTTTGTATAAACAATTTTGTGCCTTACAAATAGCCATTGAAATTGGAATAAAAAATAAAGAAATTAATGACAGTGACATTCAGATAATTACAAACTTATTTGATAGTATTAATAAATTGTATTCAAAAATAATTCAACTTTGTTCTGATAGTACAGAGGATACGAAAAGCACCATGGAAAAGTTTGAGTTGAAAACTGCGATTGCTTTGTTACCTGTAATGACGGGTGATGAAAACATCACCAAACAATTAATTTCAAACATCGAGATGTATGAGTCTATGATAGATGATACGGGTAAAAAGCAACTCATTCAATTTGTTTTAAAGTCACGGTTATCTGAAAGCGCTAAACTGCGCATGCGTAATACTTATTCGTCTGTTACAGATTTGATTTTAGACATGCGTAGTACTTTACTGCCAAAAAAATCCGATACTGCGATCCACAGCAAGCTGCAGCATATGAGACAGAACGACAAGAGTATCGAGAATTACGGTAAGGAATTAGAACAGTTGTTCGTCGATCTGACTATTACTCAGGCCAACGGAAACACTGATCTGTACCAAACTTTGAAGCCAATAAACGAGCGGATTGCTATAAAACGATTTTCTGATGGTCTGAGAAATAGTCGTCTTAGCACAATAATTGCAGCTAGAAATTATAGCACATTGAAGGACGCGATCCAGGGTGCATTGGACGAGAAACTATCGAGTGGAGGTGAAGAGCGGGTGATGAGTTTTCATCATAACAGAGGTAGGTCAAACCGCGGTCATCGTAATTATAATAATAGTTTTAACCGGGGTGCGTCTAGAGTATTTCCTAATTCTCAAAATTATAATAATCCCAGTCGTGGTTATTACAATTGTTCCAATCGTGTACGTAACTTTAATAATTCATCCACTTATCGCGGTCGTGGTGGTTTTCGTGGCCACACAACGTTCCGTCGCCCGGTCCAACAACACCAAATTAGGCAAGCTGAGTCGAGTGGTAGTGGGCGTTTACAAGAAAATCCTGAAGTACAGACTGAAACTCAAAATAATAACTTGTTTTTTCGTGCATGAACATTTTTATTGTCAGAATATTAACTCGATTAATTTAGATGTATTCCAAGTATCGCGTAGTTGGTTACTTGACACCGGCGCTTCGATGTCCATAATTAGGCAGGAGGCATTAGAGGGCCTGCACATTCCTTTCCATATAGAGATCATTAAAATAAACGGTATAGGTGGTCATGTGTATTGTGATGGCTTTGTTTATCTTAAATTAAATTATAATAATTATGAGTTCGCGCATAAGTTTTATGTACTCAAGAACTTTACTTGTAGAACGGATGGTATATTAGGGCAAGATTTCTTGAGTAGGTTTAATTGCATATTAGATTTTGAGCAAAATATATTGACAATTAACCATGATGTACCCATTATTATCCCATTACAAATGGGGCAACTCGGCTACAATACTTACATGACTATACCGGCCAGGTGCGAAGTTACTCACTTAGTAGAGACAAGTTTAAAAGATGAATGTGTTGTTATGTCTAAACAGTTAAGCGAAGGCGTATTTTTAGCATCTGTTATAGTAAAACCTATAAATGGTAAAATACCATTAAAATTTTTGAATACCCGAGAGACAGACATATGTTTAAGTTATTTCACGCCCGAGATTGTACCTTTAAATGAATATTTTGTATGTTCTTTTGAAAGTGATAACTTAAATGCGAATCGTGTAAAACAATTATTTTCGGTTTTGAATTTAAAGCATTTAAATAAAGAAGAACAAATTTCGATCGAAAACATTTGTGCAAAGTACTCAGATGTATTTTTTTTACCAGGCGACAAATTAGGCGTTACAAATTTATATAAACAGTCAATTCATTTAAAAGAAAATACTAACCCAGTATACACCAAACCCTATAGACTCCCTAAAAGTCAAAAAACTGAGATTGATAAACAAATCGACGATATGTTACGTAACGATATTATTGAGGAGAGTATTAGTGAATGGTCTAGCCCTGTTCTTTTGGTACCGAAAAAATGTGATAACAGCGGTAATAAAAAATGGCGAGTTGTTATTGATTATCGGAAATTAAATAATAATCTTAAAGACGATAAGTTCCCTTTACCAAATATTTCGGACATACTGGATTCTTTATCAGGAGCAATATATTTTAGCCATTTAGACCTTAGCCAAAGTTATTATCAATTAGAATTATGCCCAGAAAGTAGAAAATACACTGCATTTACTACAAGCAAACAATATCAAATGAAACGACTCCCAATGGGGTTGAAAATCAGCCCAAGTGCTTTTAGTCGGTTAATGACGGTAGCAATGTCTGGTTTAAATCATGAAAAATGTCTGGTCTATTTGGATGATCTTATATGTATAGGACGCAATTTACAATCGCATAATAAAAATTTAATTGACATTTTTGAACGACTTAGAAGTGTAAATCTAAAAATTAACCCTGAAAAATGTCAGTTTTTAAAGAAAGAATTACTGTATTTAGGCCACATTGTATCCGGTAAAGGAGTTTCGCCTGACCCTGCAAAAACACGAGTAATACAAAATTACCCCACGCCAAAAAATAGTGACGAAGTACGACGTTTCGTTGCTTTCGCGAATTACTATCGTAAATTCATTCCACACTTTGCTGATATAACAATACCTTTGAATAGGCTATGCAGGAAAGGTGCTCATTTCATTTGGAATACAGAATGTGAACATTCATTTAATCTGTTAAAGCAAAGTTTAGCCAATCCACCCATTTTACAATATCCAAATTTTGATGACGATAATGAATTCATATTGCACACAGATGCTTCGGGTGTAGCTGTAGGGTCCGTATTATGTAATAAAAATGATATGCCGATTGCTTATGCAAGCCGGCCGCTCAATAAATCCGAGCTAAACTATCCAACAATAGAAAAGGAACTCCTTGCTATTGTTTGGTCCGTTAAATATTTTAGACCGTATTTATTTGGTAAAAAATTCAAGATCAAAACGGACCATAAACCTTTACTTTATTTATTTGGTTTCAATAACCCGTCTAGTAGGCTAATAAAGTTTCGATTAACCTTAGATGAGTACGACTACGAAGTTGAATATGTTAAAGGTGTGAATAACGTGGCTGCAGACGCGTTATCTCGCATCGTGATTACATCTGTAGAATTAAAAAATATAAATCGGAATGTCTTAAATGTCATGACACGAAGTATGGCAAAAAATAAATTAGATGACAATTCTTCGGTCGATAAGAACAAAACATATGGTCGGTCTGATCAACCGAAAATCGTTGAAATTCTTAAAAAGCCGAATAATTGTACTGAATTAATATTTTCTCGGTATATACTTAAAGATAATACTAAATATATTAAAGTAAATGACTTTATTTATGTACCATCTAAATTGACAATTTATTTAGACCCAATTTCTCGATCATGCTCAGCGCGAGACGCTTTCGTGAGAGATTTGGAATCTATCTGTAAAAAAATATCAGTTGATGAAATTTATATCATTAAAAATGAGATAAGTGAGAAATATATAAAATGGTTAACCAAATATTGTAGAAGTCATAATTGGACCGGTCCACGAATTTTAATATTGAAGAATTTAATAAGAATAACAAATGACGACGATAAACGGGTAATATTAAATGATTTTCACTTGCTTCCCACTAGTGGACATGCAGGTATTAAACGTATGACAAATAATATACAGCGTTATTACTTTTGGCCAAACATGGTAGAAGACGTTATAGGATTTGTAAAAAAATGCGACAAATGTCAAAAACAAAAGCATTCGTTGCATACAAAGCAACCAATGGTAATAACCACGACTGCGCAGTCAGCATTTGATAAAATATATTTAGATATAGTTGGGCCCTTAGATAAGGATTATCATAGTTACTCATATATTCTCACATTACAATGTGAGTTAAGTAAGTATGTAGAAGCATATCCATTAGTAAGAAAAGATAGCGTAAGTGTAGCACGTGCCTTCGTCGACAACTTCATACTCAGGTATGGTATCCCTCGTGAGATCGCGACTGACAGGGGAACGGAGTTCATCTCTAGTACTATGACTGAGGTATGTAAGTTGCTAAATATTAACCAAACATTTGCTAGTGCTTATCATCATGAATCGATAGGTTCACTTGAGAACTCACATAAGTCACTTAATGCTTATTTGAGAATTCAAACAGACAACAACAGTAGATATTGGAGTGAATGGCTTCCGTATTGGTGCTTCTCGTACAATACCTCTGTACACTCGGAAACAAAGTATACTCCCTACGAACTAGTGTTCGGAAAATCATGTAATATACCTAGTAATTTTCAAAATTGTTCTGTTGATCCTTTATATAACATAGATAGCTACCCTTTAGAATTAAAATTTAAGTTACAAAAAGCGCAATCTGAAGCACGACATAATTTAATTACAAGTAAATTAAAAAGAAAATGTAAATTTGATAAGTATTTAAAACCAGTGATGTATAACAAAGATGACTTATTATTAGTTAAAAATGAGACAGGAAATAAATTTGATAATGTATACCATGGTCCTTTTAAAGTTTTAGAAGATCTTGATCCTAATGTTAAAATCTTAAGAAATAATACAGCGGAAATTATACATAAGAACAGGACAAAACTTTATAATAAATGACAATAATTAATATTGTATGTCATGTATGCTACAAAGTTAAGTATAAAAAAAAAAAAAAAAAAAAAACATACCTAATGTAATTTTTTTTTTTTTCTGTTTTTGTTGGGCGTATAGTGGAAGAATACCTATGTAATGAGGTCATGCTATACCTAGATTCTAAGTGTATTAAATAATGTAAGTATCGATTATATTAGAGTAATAAATCATATTCGTTGCTATAAAGACGTGTTCTATTTCTCTCCCAGATCGAACCTTTATAGAGACTTAATTGCACCTAATTGTTACATTGCACGACTATTTGATTACTGTTTTTACTTTCGAGTGAGTTGAATTAACGTTATTGAATACTTGACACAACTAATCAATTCACGTAGGTACTTTTTATGAGCTGTTAAAGTGCGATTCCCCGATAGTTTTTGTATGACAATACTAAACTATGACGTCACTTTTTAGTCACCTGAATTCACTAACTAGTTATTGATTTCAAAGCAACTAAAAATCTAATTTTATAGTTATTTAAAAATTCATCGGGTTTTCAGAGCTGAAATAAACTGTTTGTTTTTTGTGTAGCTATGTCTTGGTATTATTGTTTAATCTACCCAAGTGACGTATTTTTTATGAGCTGTCAAAATGCGATTTCCCCTTTGTTTGGTATTCCACCACCCCCGTAAGGCAGTCCACCCCCTCAGACAATCGGTGACCGATTTTTTTTGTAGGAAAGAACATAATAATTCTAATATACCAACGCACACCTCCTACAAAAAGATATAACTATGGATCTATTGAACTGTTCGATAATAGGTCCTACGAAGTCGGACGTGTGCTAATAAATTGTGACGTCATTTTTTAAGCCAACGCAGTTAACTATTTATTGATTACAAACCAATTAAAAACCTAATTTTACTGTTAATTGGATTTTCAAGGCTAAAATTTGGTGTTTTTAGAGAAGTTGTGTTTTGGAATTATATATTGCACCAAATCTAGAAAGGCTAGGCAGGTATGTGTGATATTCATAAAATTAAATTAACGAGATTAAAAATATTTTATTAATCATTTATTTGTAATAAAAATTAACAGAATATAACCATACATAATTAAATAATATACAATAACAAGCTGCTATTCCTAATATTCGAAAGTTCGTAGTAAAATAGAATAACTGAAAACATACTTCCTTCCAATATTACATAATTATAGTAAAATGTGTTGTTCTCAAGTCTTTACATTCATCCCTAGAATGTCGCGTGTGCCGCACAGGTACGTAAGCAGATAGATAACCGCACGTACGTACTGTAGTACAACTTTGAATGACTTTTATTTCTGGTACATCGTCTCCACACACACATACCATCACGCCTGTATTTCCCGAAGGGTTAGGCAGAGGTGTACCAATGTACACCCACAGTTCGCCGGTATGTTCGTCATACTGTATGTTCGGTTATCCTAAATGAACGTACCTGAACAAGTTATTGTTTAAAAAAAAATTAGGACTAGTCAAAACCATATACTAATTCCCTGGAAGCAGTGTTGGTTACGATGTCCCTTCCGTTGGTAGTCTTGGATCTAATAATCGAGTGCACAAAACAGCGCGACGCCTCTCTTGATCCAGTGCGATTGCGGCTTGTGTGTCGGTAGCTCTATGATCATCACGTAGTTGGTGGAGTGGCCGGTGGTGGACAACGTGCCCGCCCGCACTAGCGTCTTGTACGTAGGACACTCGTACAAGTTCTGCTGCAGCGTGTGATTCTGTTCCGGTTTCATGTACAAGATCGGCATTTCTGTTGAAAAAAATATTATTAAAACTATACGAGATTTTAGGGTTAAACGTCGTGATGGCCCAGTGGTTTAAGGCCCAAACCTCATGCGTAAGGTTGCGAGTTCGATACCGGGCAATTATGTCTTTTACAATGTCAATTTTAGACATTACTGACATCTGTGAAAGAAAACATCGCCAGCAAACCTGGACTTATAATTAATATAAGTCTGAAATCGACAATCCGCCTTGAACGTGTATGGTGATCAATGTTCGTGTCTTCTCTGTATGAGAAGAAGGCTTTGCACTAGTGTGGGACGATGATAGGTTGATATTATTATTACATACCATCTCGCCTGTATTCCCCGATGGATTAAGCAGAGGTGTAGCAATGTACACCCACAGTTTGCCGGTATGTATTAAGTCCCATGTAATAGGGGGCGAGCCTATTGCTATTAACCGGGCACAAATCCTAATTTCGAACTGCTGCTGAGAAATTCTTAATGGAAAAACCCAATAACACTTACTCGACCGGAGAATCGAACCCAGGACCCCATGCTCATCAGTCACGCTTGCGACCGCGAGACCAACGGGGCAGTTGTTTTATTTCAGGGTTAAAATGAAGTGGAGTTGTGTTTTGGAATAAGACTACCTTAACCTATGCCTTTGCAGCATTGGTTAGCTAAAATGAATCTAAGTCCTACAGCTATAGAGCTGTAGAGGCGCGCGCTACGTACGGATGTGCAGCTCCTTAGCGCGGCTCTCCTCCAGCGACATGTCGGCCATGTTCCAGCGCGCGCCCTCCAGGAACAAGCCGCTAACGCAGCAACCGTCCTCGGGCTTCTTTGCAGGAGCCTGTTGCAGCACCTGCAGGAAAATAATAACAACAGCATTTTACAAAAAAATATTTTAAAATTATATAATATGCATACATATTATAAACATATTATATAATTAAGTAATGGTACTATTTTTTTTTTTTTTTTGTTGTATTGTTTTAATACACCTTCATTGTTTTCACATATAGAAGCAACAAGAATATTGAACCAAGATTTTGTAAAAACCAAATTGAAAGAAAAGAATGTCCATGGAGTTTCTTGCTCGTTCTTCTCCATAGAGACCTACTCTTTGGAACGAGCAACTAGCTTCAACTTTTAAATGTAACTTCTTGACAATTCAAAAGTGCCTGTAAATGGTCTAATTGAAATAAATGCTTTGACTTTGACTTTGACTTGCATTAGAAAATTGTAAAAAGTACTTTATTTTTTCAAACATAAAACATACTTAAATAATATTTAAATTACAAACTGTGTACAGTTTATATATAAAAAACAAAAACGGAAGCTCATAGGGCATCAAAAAACTCATCCGCATCGCTGTCAATGGGACAAATGCCCAAAAGACTGGCAGAATTGCCACGTTGTATGACATAAATAAATTAAAATAATAAAAAGAAACATTACACACGCTACCATGTGTTTGACACACACACGTGACATACAAATGTATATTTAATATTTAAGTCTATGTAATTTCTACATTGTAAAAAACAAAGTCACATCCCGCCGTCTTAAACTACGCAAACGACTTTAACGTGGTTTTATCATTAGATAGAGTGATTCAGGAGGAAAGTTTATACGTATGGAACATCACACTACGACCAACGGGAGCGAAGCAGTGACCTAAGACGTAACTGAACGCGGGTGACACCGCGGGGTGTATAGCTAGTATGTACTAAATCGTTGACAATAGATCCTAAAAATCATTCAGACATCTTTTAAAATGCGCACTGCAAAGGAGTGGAACTCTCTACCTGCGTCTGTATTTCTAAACGCATTCCACCCAAATCTCTTCAAAGTTAGAGTGAACAGGCTTCTTCTGGGTAAGCTCACTCCATCGTCGACTTTGTCACCTCTGACCTAGACTAGAGTCAAGACCAAACCTATCACAAACAAAAAAAAAACAATAATTCAACTGAATTATGGTTGAATTTCGACCACAATTTACTAGTATGAATAATTGAGCCTTTAATTCTCGGTAAACGTTGAGAAACGTACCTCAAACGCGTAGCCAATGGTATCAATAGCGATGACATGTTTCCTAGCGTAGTTCTGCAGCGCCCCCGTGAGGAACGCCTGCGGGAAGAAGAAGCCGGAGATCCAGAACACCTTGGGGATGCCAGAGCGCGACCACTCCATCATGAACGAGACGCGCTGGTTCAGGTCCTTCACCCAGGCCGCTGGCGGGTAAACAAAATATTATTAGGGCTCTTTAACTACATCAATAGTAATAATATATACTTTATTGACATAATAGGTTACAGAAACTGTTTTGAAAACTCTGACTCCCAAATTAGGTGTATCCGGGGACCGCGGATTATTCGAAAGAGATACCCCGGAACGCAAATGGCACAAGAAGGAACATTAAGTAATGGGTTTAAGTCAATACAAGTCTGACACTTCCTCCCGCCCCGCCCAAGGCGGGCGTAGTCATTTGATGATTTCCATCCGAAAAAAAGGTGTACCGGTATGTCAGCGCCCTCTCCCATTTTATTTGGCTTATACACTAATGTCAACATATGAATACACAAACGTGTGATCTATATTAATAATATAAGGAGGTAAGGGGCCTACCACCATTCTTAAATATAATCTTATTTTAATATTACATTGCTTTACGCACTGTTCGATTTTCAACGCTCGGCTCAGCGCCGAGAGTTGAAAATCCAACAACTGAAATTACAAAGTAATATTAGAATGGTAATGTTTTGTTAGATGGTGGTAAGCGCCCAATTGTACAATATAAATGTACTGCGTACGTAACTAATCTCCATTGAGATTGGCCACCATGACCGACATTCGGTGGGAAGGATACTATTACACTACTATTACTTTTTGCGCTTAAGTTGTGTCCTTACATAGATAATCTCAGCTATACATTGCCAACTGCCAATGCAAATTTGCTTTTGGAACCCGTCTTTATGGGCTTCACAGAACATTTTACAGGACATTATATGTTGCTCAGACATGTTAAGGCGAACATAATTATAAATCAATATATTAGTATTCAAGTCAAAGCTAAAGAAAATAAATTTAAACGAACTTTAATTAAGTTTTCAATGCAATATGAGCTTCTGAACTGCTTGCTATATGAGTTCAGTAATTCTTCAATATGCTCTTTTAAGTAGAAACAAAACCACCAACGCCATCTAGTGAGCGACTGCTACACACGAGACGTGCAATGCCATCTATCTGAATACCCTGTTTTACGAAATTAAAATTTCAGTGACCCATCTTTAAGTCTGTCATAAGTCCTGTCCATGTCCGAGTTATTTAGCGTCATTCCAGCGTCAGGCCCCAGTGGTCTGGCATTATTGTTGAACTGGGCCTGTTTGGTGCAGCAGTGGGGCACATCTATATTACCCATTTCTTTCGTTTTATTTTATTTCTTTTGTTATTTTTAATAAGCTGTTTTTTATATATTTTTTATGTACCTCAAATTGTGCCAATAAATGTTTTTTCTATTATTTTCTTATTTATACCTAAAACGCCGCGCACAGCTGTCGCGCTTGACATCACAACACCAACGAGATCATAATAGAAATAAATAGGCGACACGGTAGGCGAAGGATTAGCAATTTTCTTTTTTTAAACAACCGTTGCCCCGTACTAGGAATTTCTCCCGAGTCGTGGGCGCGTTTTACAAACATAAACTCACAAACACAAGCAGCCAGACCCGGAAAACTATCTAATGAACCACACAAATATTAGTTCCGAGCAGGAAACCAACCCGCGACACGCAGCGCAGCAGCCGATCGCTCAGCTACTGCGCCAACCGTGCCGTTGAATTGGCTCGTTTTAAGAGATTGTTTGCTGACAGACAAACGGACGGCTGAGAGCTAATAGGGAAAAGAAAGAAATGGGTTTTTAAAAGCCTGTGTGGTAAACTTACCGAGTGGTTTCAGTGAGGGGTAAGCTTTGGAGCTCCACATGTCGGGCACCACGTTCTTGGCGAGGCGCGCTGACATGTTCTCCAGCTGTTCCGACATCACCACTAAGCCTTTCAAGGCTTTCAACAGATCCCTGCGCCGACCAAATGTTCGTAAATCAACAGTATAAAGAAAACTAAAACCCGACTACGACAAAAAAAATGACGCTGAAAAAGTATGAAAACAGATTTTCAGGATGCTGAAATAAACAAGGTTACTGGAGAAACTGGAACAGAACAAAAAGGAAAGCCGTAGTCACACGTTATATGGGTACCAACCGTAACACTTTAATAACGTGTGACTACGGCTTATCTTTTTGTTCTGTTCTTGAGTTTAGGAGCTATGAAGGAACAGATGAACACACACACACACACACACACACACACACACATACATTCATAGCCTGCCAAAAGCATAACCCTACTCTGGCTTTGCCGTAGTCGGGTAAAAAGATGACTTTTTGTTTTTTTTTCCGTAAGGGTGAGGTCACACGATATGTTAACGGTGCGGTGCGGTGCAGCACCGCAATTAATTCGAGCTATAGAGTGCCACTCGGGCGGTGCGGCGCGGCGAGGCAATGTCATTGAGTCAGTGTCAGACGCATAGTGTGACATGGCACAGGGATTTGTATGTAGGATGATATTGCGGCACCGCTAACGCGTCGTGTGGCCTCACTCTAAAAACGGGTAACATCACTGATATCGGTGAAGGAAAATACCGTGAGCGCTTACTTTAAAGATTTGTCGATAATACCAAGTAGTCTGTTGTATCGGTTGGATTCCTGTATGAGTACTGTGTTCAAAGACTCCTTGTAAGACACGGGATATCTGCAACACACATCATCTTATCAACACTACAGAGCTTCACACCATAGCTGTGCTGTTCTTCTTTTATAAGACCACTTCAGACTATAATCACAAATTTATTTTATTACCTCATAGACTACATTGTGAATTTCATATATCAAACTTAAAAATAATGTTCCTTCTGCACATATACATAAAGCACACTATTTTAGAATTGGACACAAACTTATCAAAACAGTCGTTCAGGTTATTAGATGCCCTTTACATGGTTCTCATATGATCTGACCATACAAGAAATTGTATGAACTTTTCTTCTTTCTTCTTTTTTTTAAAAACATTGTCCCACACTAGGAATTTCTCCTGGGTGCGTTTACAAACATTTAAACTGACACCCAGACCCGAAACAACTATCTGTAGGCCATACAAATATTTGTTCCGCAGCATCCAATTAGGTAAATGACAGCACTAATCAAATGACGTTATTTTTATGAGCTGTCAAAACGCTATTCCCCCATAGATTTTGTATGACAATACTAAACGATGACGTCACTTTTTTGACAGCTCAATTCACAAACTATTTATTGAATTCAAAGCATCTAAAAATAAATGTTAATAGTTATTTAAAAATTTCATCAGGATTTCAGGGCTAAAACAAACAGTTTTTATTTTTGAGCAGTTTTATCCTGGAATTATTATTTAATGGTGTCATCTACTCAATTCACGTGTCGCCTCGCCGGTTTGGAACCACCTTTACTCTCGCACTTTAAAATGATATATCAATTGTGGCTATCTTTAGAGGAGGCTTAGGTCCAGCAGTGGGCAACGTTTCGGCGGATAATGAATACTTCATAGTGCGGTCCTTGAAATATATATATTTTGTTCATAGTATATCTTACGTAGCGCTGATGAAGGCGACGTCGAGCTGCCCAGGGAGAGCCTTCATGATGTCGGTGGCAGCGTTCTCTATGATCGTCTCTATGGTGACGCCGCCGGCCGCCACCACCTCCTTAGGCTGCAGGTCGCGTAGTATGACTGAGGGGAGTTGTGCCACGTTACACTAACAGCCTTGTAGTAGTAGAGCTCTTTGTGAAGGAGCTCGTCCGGGGAAGTTTTATCACTATACCTATTTCTGCTATAAAGCAGCGTTGCTGTGTTCCAATTTGTAGGGTATGGATGCCGATGTAATTACAGGCACATGAGATATTCAACTTTGTCTCTGAGATCGCAACTCATCTGCAAGGTGTCTGGGCATGATTATAGGCAGCGGTGACTAGGGCGTTCATTGCCGGTATTCCGGGATCCTGTTATACCATGATCACGGATTTAATATGGGCCTTTTTCAATACCGGTATTAAGGCCCCAGTACCGTTATTCTCTCACTAGTTTTCACCAGCACAAGCATCCCGCTGTTGTCTGTAGCTCCCGCGCCTGCCTGACGCGGCGAGTTTGAAATTAGCCGATTAGCTGCGCAGTAGGCAATTTTGTTCTTAAAAGATCCATTGCGCAGCCAAAAGGCTAACTTCAGACTCGCCAAGATACATCGGCCGTACTGTACATTTTGTGCGAGTATTGTATGCAATTATTATTATTTATTTTGGTTTATGTGTTTCAGATGCATACATACTATCATGCCTGTATTCCCCGAAGGGTTAGGCAGAAGTGTACTAATGTACACCCACAGTTCGCCGGTATGTTTGAGGTACCATGTAATAGGGGGCGAGCTTATTGCCATTAACCGGACACAAATCTTAACTCCGAGCTGCTACTGAGAATTTCATAGAAAAATCCAATAAAACTTTGGTCCACCTGGGAATTGAACCCTAGACCTCTAGCGTAGCAGTTGCGCTTAGGACCACCAGGCTAACGAGGAAGTTTTAAATATGTAATTGGATGTTAATCTGGTAATAAATAATTTAATTTCCAGTCCATTCCTGATGTATATGATAGTATAGGAAAGTAGTAAGGCTAACAGAGGCAGGTGTTGGTCTCCGTCATGGCGTAGCTGATGTTGGAGTTGGGATGCAGTCCAAACAGCGAAGGATCCTCGTTGAGCGGCAGCGTGCGGATGTACTTGGTGTAGTCTTCCAAGTTCGCCGTGGCGTGTTGCTGCAACAAATATGCTTTTATTTATTACATTCGTGTTGACAAAATATTTTACATAAGTACCATAAGTAAATTAAAGAATAAGCTCCAAAGTGTATTTTGTTTCATTTATTTATATTTGATAATATTATTTGAATAAAAAATAATAGAAAATATATCTGCCTAGAGTGTTCCCAACTATGTTGAGGTCCTGCCGGGGCTGCGGGTTGTTCGTAAGAGATACCGCGCCCCCGGAACGCAAAGGGCACAAGAAGGAACATAGGTGGGTTTTAGTCAGTAAAAGTCTGACAGTCCCTCCCGCCCCGCCCAGGGCGGGAGAAGTTATTTGATGATTTCCGAACCCAAAAAATAAAAAAAATAAACTATGTTGAGGTCGGCTTCCAGTCAAACCAGACGCAGGTGAATACCAGTGTTTTACATGGAGAACGGCCTATCTGACCTTCCCATCCCAGTTACTGGGCAACACGATATCTCTTGGTAAGACTGATTGTAAGTCTTTTGTCCGACTATCCGTAACGACTATCAAAGATCTATAAATGACAGCCGGGACCAACGGCTTTACGTGCTTTCCGAGGCACGGGGGTGTCACACCAACAACTTCCAAACTCCGGGCTGCTACTGAGAATTTTCATATGAAACAACCCAATAACATCATATGCCCGACCTGGGCATCGAACCAAGGACCTCAGGGTCATCAGTCACTATTTTATCAAAATAGTGTTGTATGGCGGCTCTCCGCGGTGCGGACCTGTCGGTAGGCGCCGGTCTCGTCGAACACGAAGCGGTCGTTGAGCACGGCGGTGTTGTAGTAGTCGCTGAGCGTGCACAGCAGGCAGCGCCGGTCCCAGTCGTCCGTCACGCGCCCGCCGTAGTTGATGTGCCCCGCCGTGTACGTCAGCATCTGGAACACGCCGCATGGCGGCATAACAATTTATGTTCCATTTAATGATTTCTAGATATATATGTTTGCTATAGAAGTAATTAAATGGAGTTTAAATTATTATTGACTTGAGAAAACCTGCGCGAACTTACACTCGCAGCTAACTTCCGAGGCGCCATTAAGCTTGAATCGTAGTATAACTAACTCTGTCTGTCTGTTACGCTTTCACGACCTGAACTGATTTTGATGAAATTCGGTACGGCGTAAGTTTGAATCCCAAGGAAGAACATAGACTTTTTGTTCTGTAACTCCGTCTACGTCCGCGATAACCGACACACAGCGGAGCGAAGCTGTGGAGCAGAGAAATGGAGAAATATTAACCAATAGGATTGCATAACTGGGGCGGAGCGAAGATTTTATGCAATCCTATTGGTTAATATTTCCACTTCTCCGCAGCGTCGCTCCGCTTCTGTGGACAGGTAACCTTACACAAACGAAGTGAAGGGCAAAAGCTAGTTTATTTTTTTTTTGGTGGGTGGGAAATCATCAAATAACTTCTCCCGCCCTGGGCGGGGCGGGAGGGAGTGTCAGGCTTTTACTGACTAAAACCCACCCATGTTCCTTCTTGTGCCCTTTGCGTTCCGGGGGCGCGGTATCTCTTGCGAACAACCCGCAGCCCCGGCAGGCATCGGCCCTCAGTGGCCCCTTCCATATGCTGACATCTCTTTGGGGCGCGCGTGGAACTAGAACGCGCTGTCGACACGGCCTGTCGTTTTGTTAAACGTAAGGACGGTGAGCTACCCATTGCTCACCGTCCGCAGGCCCGTGCAAAAGCTAGTTATGAATATGTCAGGACGCACCCTCAGGGGAACTTCATGGTACTCGTTTAGGAACATGTGTAGTTGTGAGATGCAAATGCGGAGGTCTCCGTCGGTGAACTCGTAGGGGATGTTGAAGCCGAGGGGGCCGAACTTGCGACGCTCCAGCACCACGCCGTGGAACAGGCACAGGGAGAACAGCAGCCACTGCACGGATACAATACTTATCGTTACAACTCCTTCCAGTAATTACAGTTAATAGAAGTTAAGGGAACAGGGAGTATTCGCGCACAGACTTGTGCACTATAAAATCTCGTGCGTACTTGGCTAATCTCCATTAAGATAACAAATACATGCATGCATAAATAATTACAATAATTGTTGTCACAGTGCCCGAATATGCTTTTATAATAAAGCTGAAGACTTTTTTCGTTTGTTTGTATGTATGTTTAAACGCGCTAATCCCTGGAACTACAAAATAAACCAACTGCCAATCCGCCTTGAGCAAGCGTGATGATCAATGCTCGAGCCTTCCCTGTATAAAGTTATAGGCTGGCATTATCATATTATTAAATAATATCTACCTTACCGCCTCGTTAGCCTAGTAGTCCTAAGCGCGACTGCTACACTAAAGGACTTGGGTTCAATACCCAGGTCGAGCAAAAAGTGTTATAGGGATTTTCTATGAAATTCAGTAGCAGCTCGGAGTTAGGATTTGTGCCCAGTTAATGGCAATATGCTCGCCCATAATTACATGGAACCTAAAACATACGGACGGACTGTGAGTGTACATTAGTACACCTCTGCCTAACCCTTCGCGGAATGCAGGTGTGATGGTATGTAATATCTACCTTAAAATTAGGAACTTTGGGATCCGATGAGTTGAAGTAGTCCAGGAAATCGGGTATTTGGTTTATGTATGCCTTCAACAAGTTTGCTTTGATTCCCCTAGGGGGCTCCACTGTCATTTTGTAACCTGAGACACAAACAGCAAATATTATACAAGTGCGTCTAATCCTGCAAAACCAACCAACCCTCAAGTTTTACCGAAACTCAGTTCGATTAATACCCAAACAATAATAGTGTTTTAAGAAGCCCCCATGTCAACGTCAATGCGCCGCAGTCTGGTTGCACTAGTAACATGCATGACGTGTACCATTCTGCAGCAGTGCCACAGGGAAGTGCGGCGAGGGCACGGAGGTGAGCCACAGGCGGAAGTCCTTGTGCACCAGCTCCGGCTGGATGAGCTCCACGTTGAGCTCGAGGACCGGCATCCACGACGGAGACAGGTGGCAGTTCTGCAGCGGAATGAGGTTAGAAAGCTCAGTTTACATTCATCATCATCACCATATCAACAGGCGAACGACGTCCACTGCTGGGCATAAGCCTCCCTTAAAGATAGCCACAATGATTATAGCGATTTCCGCGACCTTTAAGTACCAGGTCGTCGGTCCACCTCGTGGAGGCTCATTCCCACAGTGTGCCTTTCAGTGCGTGATCGCCACTCGGTCGCCTTAAGACCCCAACGACCTGAGACAAAGTTGAAATGTCTCATATGCCTGTAATTACTCCGGCACCCATATCCTTCAAACAGGAATACAGCAACGCTGCTTTGCCGCAGAAAATGTTCTTCAATGATAGTCCATCTCAAATTCAAGGGTTGACTAAACTACGTGTAATTCTGAAATCGTAAGTTGATTTCAAAATTACACGTCAGTTCAGTAGACGGGAAATAATGTCAATGGAAAACTAGGATTTGAATAGTCTTTACCTGAAAGAATACCCAGTTTCCGAAGTCGCTGCCGATCTTCATCATGGCTTCAGCTAACGGCCCTTGACCCTGGCCCAGGGAGATGCTCTCGAAACGCTTGCCCATCTTCATTTTATCGGCGAACTTTAATAGATCTGGAAACCGTACGTTGAGTGATAGCAAGATGCGTATTTCTAGATACATCATCATCTGCCTACCCTTTTCCCCTTTTGCCTAGCCTTTTTTATGTTGGGGTCGACTTACAGTCTAACAGAAAGCCAGTGTTTTACATGGAGTGACTGCCTATCGGACCTCCATAACCTAGTTGCTGGGCAACACAATATCTCTTTGATAAGACGAGTTTTCATACTACTATCCATAAAGACTGTCAAAGATCCACGAATGACAGCCGGGCGAGTTTTATAATACGCTGTATTATCAGCGGGGTGTTGGCGCAGTAATACTATCGGTTGCTGCCAGCTACCCTATCTCCCTCTCAGTGTTGCTCGCGCCGCATGCGTACCGGCGGCGGGGTCGGTGCCGGTGGACAGTACGAAGATGATGGGCGCGAGCGGGTCGGACTCGCCGTACAGCGCGGCCAGGTCGGCCGGCTGCGGCTCCACGAACCTGGCGCCCAGCCCCGACACCACGTAGTCCTGGAACACTTACACATATACATCTACGTTGCCTATAATACATATATGTCATTATTATTTTATATTTTTATCCCTGGAGTACGTTCCCGTGGGATTATTTGACGAAATAATGTAGTCTTTCGACTTTCGCGCGAGGAAAGCTGCGCCCATAAGCTAGTGGTAAAATAATTTGCGTCATTTATTGAGTACTCGAAAGAGTCGGGAAGTCGAGACCGTGGTAATTTTTTTTTTGTATTTATAAATAACCAACCCATACATACAGTTTGGATAGTTTATTTATTGAGGAAGGTTTATGGCTATATAACATCACGCTATGACCTATAGGTGCGGAGCAGTAACCAAAGACGTAACTTAACGCGGGTGAAAAAAAACCACGCGAATGAAGTCGCTGGCAGAAGCTAGTTTGAGATAAAACTTGAACAAATGACAAAATGAATTGAATTTATTTGAGATTTTGCTGGGGGTGGCAATAAACTCCAGGTACCGATTAGCAGCACTTAGGAGTCTCAGTTCAGTACTCGCATAGTGTGAGTTAGGGCTTAAATAATATTTACGGCGCCACAATAGTCTTAACTAGTTTACTTGCATGGAAAATTATAATAAAGTAGCTGTTGCCCGCGACTTCGTTCGCATTGTAGTTATAAAACATAGCGAACTGCCCGCGACTTCGTACACGTGGCTTGACTTATTCCACCCGCCTTACGTTACGTCTTGGGTTACTGCTCCGCTCTCAAATATCACACTTACAAATAATGTAGCTTTCTAAGAGAAAAATAATTTTCAAAATCGGTTTAGTAGATCTAGAAATTACCCCCTACAACCTCACAAACTTTATCTCTTTATAATATTAGTGTAGATTTGTGGATAAATGACTTGTACCTACTGCAATCTATACTGTGTCAATTTGTTAAAAATTACAATTAATGTACATTTTGCGTTGACTCTCGCCTAGATGAAAATGCAAATTTTAATATGTAAACAACGTTTTTAATTAAAGGAATCGTCTTTCTGACCTGAAGTCCTGGAATCAGTTTGTCAGGACGGATACACCTGAGGATGAGCAGCTTCTGAAAGGAGTCGTACTGACTGTCCATCGGCTTTGGCAAACTCAACCTGCAATGCAGAAAAATAATAATGTATATTTCTCGGTCGCTAACGCTTCTGAACGGTCAACTTATAGTATATTAACCATTATTACAGTAGTCACCTTTGAGACGACATCTATCACACTACATATAAACTACAACAGACGTGCGGCGACATCTGCCGCACCACAAGCTAACTACAGTTGAAGTATCGTATATCGCGATATCAAAATTCTCCGCGACGACGTAAGCATATATACAAAATCCCGACAGCAACCGTCGGGCTGTAGCACAACACCCGTCTGGTCGGACCGTCCACCCTTCAATGGAGGACGGGGAACTTAACACCGTGCTCCTCATACCTCCAATCCTTATAAATTAGTTAACGTAATTTAATTTAGGAACATTTGGCATTCCACTTTTGTAATAAGACGGTGGTCCTAACAAGTCGGCGCCTGTACCTTGGGGACCAGTGCCGTGGCACATGACGCTACATGTCATTGGGATAATCATAATCATAATCATTTATTTGTCAGAACATGGTAAATACATTAGAGATGTGGTCTTAATTTAAATAATAATGTCACAGCATATCCTGCCATATAATGGCGTCCCAATTCGGAGTAGGTGGTTACACTTTTTTAATAATGCATGGCTATGATTACACGTTAAATATTACATTATTATCCAAGAATCTAAGTCGATTATATGATTAAAAATAGAACATAGAACAATTAAACATCATAGGTAGGTAATAATGTCAAAGAATAATAATATTGCGACGTCAAGATTTAATTTATGTTAATAGGTAGTAGTTATGTCAGTTAAAAAGATAGATACCACAATATACTTTACTAGTTTTTGTTGCGTTTTTGGTAACACCCTAGTAGCTTAACACACTTACAATCCGAAGGATTTGGAAAGGAATTTAGAACTCAGTAGCTTTTGCCCACCACTTCGTTCGCGTTATTGTCGGTTATATTTAAAATTCAATCAAGATTCAAAAGACACGTGGCGCCATCTATTATCTTAAGAATGTTATTGTTGTTTTCCTCGGGAACAGTACTTTAATTACAATGTCACACATTGTCTGCACATTGCAAACTTTAATTACAGAATAGAGAAAACAACTTTTTTTCTTGCATTATAAAATGCATTCCAACGCGCTCCGCCAGGTCTAATTTGTACATCAGACTTACTTATGAGGCAAGGTAGAGTCGTAATACGTCCTGAAGAACTTTATATTAGTTTGGAAGTCAGTAAGGAACGATGACATGCTGCTGATGGTGGCTAACTGTTGTACATCCAGCCATATTTTAGGAGATATCCACTTCGGATCCGGATTTGGCGCCTCCTATAAAGGCCACAATTTTTTTTTATTCGTTGTTCCACACTATGGGTTATCGTCGTTCATTAAGATAGCACGGCTATGGCACAGCAGATAATTTGCCATTCATGTTAGGTATTTAAACCTAACTGAGCGATTCCGGCCAGGCTGTTGCAGTGTCGAAGTGACGCTGTTATAGTGAGCGATAGCCATGTTTTTACAAGACCCTGCCACCTAACATTGATCTTCACTTAAAATAATTCCGCCCGTCTTTGGACTCTTTATTATGGAATTGGATACTTGACACGACCAATCAATTGACATACCTTTCATGAGATGTCAAAACGCAATTCCCCTATAGATTTTGTTGGCAATACTAAACTATGACTGTTATTTACCAACTCGAATGAATATAATAAAGAGCAACTATTTATTGATTTCAAAGCAACTTCAAAATATATTTTTACTGTTGATTGAAAATAAATCGGTTGTCAGGGCCAAAATAAAATTGTGTCTTAGAATTATTCGATAAATCTTGCAATAAATCGATGTACTTACTACGTCAAGCTTCGCCCCGTTTAACAAGAAATTGAACTCGCTTCCTCGTATGAGTCCCTTATCCATTAATATCCTGACACACACTAGGAAGGCGAACAATAACTTGTGTCTCTCAAATAAACTACGACATACGTTCGTGTACAGAAGGAAAGTGAAGTGGACAATTATTATATCAACTCGCTCCACTATGTCCTCTGCAACAAATATAAACAGTTGATCTTATGTATGTATGTATTCTCCACACCGATTTCAGTCACGGCGGCTAATCTTAATGGAGACCAGTCAAGTACGCAGGAGATTTTATATACAGGGTTATTTGTAAAACAATGACAACCTCTCAGGACTATGTTACTAACATCATAATCAACAACTTTTGTTCTATGACATTTAAAAATTTATCATATTTTTTTTCATCAGATTTTCATACAAAATAAAAACATTTAAATTGAACGCTCTAAATGTTACGAAGTCTATGCGAAGAAAACGAAAGCGATAGTAAAATAGCGACGGGAGCGGGGTTAGGGCGGCGGGGGTGTTTGTACTTGACCTATTTACAATTTTACGGAAATCCTACTACTGACTGAACAGTCATTCGCTTCGATGCGCTTGCGTTGCTTGATTCTGTAGAACAAAAGTTGTTGTTTATGATGATAGTAATACAGTCCTACAAGGTTGTCATTGTTTTCACATTGTTGTCATTTGGTTCACCCTGTATTGTGTGTGCAAGCACAGGTGCACTTCCTCTTCCCTAACTCTCATAGTCCGATGGGACGACAATCCGGCACAACCGGGAAGAGCAGATCAGGCGACTGCTTAGCGCTTAGCAGCCGACGAGTTTTTCTGTACCGTATTATTAAATGCTTACCATTAGGCTCTGTCTCTGCCATAGCCCTTATGAAGAGCTTCGCGAACCACTCCAGGGAGTACTGGTACATGGGGTCCACGTTGGCCATGTCAGAAAGACAGAAGAAAAGGATGGACCCGCGCTCGGCGACCGGCACGTAACCGCTACGAGCTTCTTCTATCTCGCCCGTCGTACGTTCTATGTCAGCCACTTTTATCTATACAGTATCGGACAATTCTAGTTAGAATACTTTTTACCCCAATTGTATATGAGTGCAGTTTTTACACTCGTCATCAAATAGCCGTTAACTACACATACTGCCCATCAAAACAAATCATATTAAATAAAATTACTATCGCTGGGAATTTAGAGCGAAACGGCAGAGGATTTTAATTTTATCCTTAGAGCATCGAAGCGCTGCTCCGATCACTGAGTATTGAAATATGTATACCTTATTTCGATTGGGTAACTATTCAATTCAAATGATAAATTTAAAATCCTGTCGTCCCGTCCGCCAGTCTGCGCAGGCCATATCTTTGGGCTCCTCAAAGTGTACTTACAATAATCTCCGCACTCTTGATCTTGATGGCTTCCAGGGTCAATATGAGCGGCAGGTCGTCGACGGGCGAGCCCTCGCTGTTGGACAGTCCGTACAGGATGTCCGCCTGCATCTCCGCCAGCTGCGACGCCATCTGCGCGCGCGACACGATCAGCTGCCCGCGCAGCTCCTCCAGGTCGGGCCGCTCCTGGGCCACTACCGTAGATAACAGCTGTTCCGCTAAACCACTGAAGGAAAGGAGTAGCTTCTGTAACTGTTGAATTATGGTATTTAAACCAAGGTATGTTGTCCAAAGTTCGAATATTACGCACGGCATCATTACCTGAGCACTAGAGCAAAGTTCACCACCATCACTTTGACGGAGGTCTCCGGCTTGTACTTAGGGTTGGGTAGCTTGGTGGTGATGTACAGCTTGAAGCCAGCCATGTACGGGATGAGAGAGTCACCTAGTTTCATCACCAGCTGTCCAGCTTGACGGAAGTATTGGCGCTACAAGTGCAGGACAGATATTTTTTGATTTGTAAAAACATTTTGGAAGTCGTCGTGACATCCAAGATGAACTAAAATATAATATAAGTGATCTCAATAACTATCACTGTTAAAATGATAATTTAATACCTACCTATACATATTTCACATAAATTAATAAGAATATATATTTCACATTCACATTGTTGAATTTGAATACAATGTTGCAATGCCCTAACAAGGTCCATAACTATACTTCCGTTTTAAACCTTAGATAATGTATATTTTACAATCTGTTTATTTCATGTATTCTGTACAATACCTAGGCAATGTGTAGAATACCTGACGCGACCAGGCAATGTACAAAATATTATGAATATTATGGTTCATGACATACTTTACCTAGGTAATAAATACAATTCCTAGAGATTGTATAGATTACCTGCTGGTCCACCGAATGACCACGCAGGAGGGTCACGTCTGCCGTATGCACAGCGGCCGCTGGGCGAGTCTACACGGAATTGGCTCGCACCGAGAGGGCTGGTTCGAGGTGGTGCAGGAAGAGGATATTTGGACTTGGGGAAGGCCTTTGCCCATTGCAGACTAGATAACATACCATCACACCTGTATTCCCCGAATGGTTAGGCAGAGGTGTACCAATATACACCCACAGTTCGCCGGTATGTTTAGGTCCCAAGTAAACACTAAACAAAACACTAGACAAAAAAATAATATCATGACTTACCTTTAAAACGGGATCCAGAGCTGGATCAATCTCCTCTCCAACATTTTCCAGCAAAATCGGCTTGCCGAACCGCAATGCCGACTCGAAGTTCCTCAACAGATCTCTGTCGTTTGGCTTGCACACTATCAAACCTTCCAATTTTCCCTGAATTATTAAATATACGGTACATTTTTACAACCTGACAAACGAATATTTATGTATCCATATCAGGAAGTCTTCGACTAGTGTGTGTTGCCAGTGATGGCATACGGCACTGAAACATTGTGCCTTGCTATGGGCCTTTTTCTTTCGGATGGGAAATCATCAAATAACTTCCCCCGCCCTGAGCGGGGCGGAAGGCGTGTTAGACTTTTACTGACTAAATCTTATCCATGTTCCTTCTAGTGTCCTTTGCGTTCCGGGGGCGTGGTATCTGTTTCGAACAACCCGCAGCTCCGCTAGGCATCACCCCTGACTGGCCCATCTAATTGCTGACATCTCTTTAAGGCGCGCGTGGAACAAGAACGCGCCGTCGACACGGCCTATCGTTATGCAACGTACAGGCGGTGAGCTACCCATTGCTCACCATCCACAGGCCTTGCTATGGGCCTCATAAGGAAGTTAAAAGTCGCTCATAAAGCTATGCTCGGGGTTTCTCTGCATTAATAGATAGAGTGAGTCAAGAGAAAATTTTATACGTAATGAACATCACGCTACGGCCAACGGGAGCGGAGTAGTCACCAAAGTCGTAACTGAACGCGGGTGACACCCCGGGGCATATAACTAGTAAACTATTTAACATGAAGACAAAAGAAATTAAATATGATACAATTATTAGTGAAGGGCATCGTGAACATGTCGAGAGCAAAAGAATACAGAGTATATACTTAATACTAGAGTACTTTGTGCTGGTTACCATGGCCCTAATCCATTTATTGGCCTGTGTCTGAGGGTCGATAATAAGAGGCCATCGTCGGGAGTTGAAGATTAAAACCGCGGACTCCACGGACATGGGGTCTCGAGGTAGACCGTACATCTGCCACGTCCTGGATAAAACAAATATGGGGACTATTGGGTAGTGCAATAATTCCAAGACACAACTTTTCTGAAAAAACTTTATTTTAGCCATGAAAACTAGATAAATATTCAATTAGATTTTAAGTTGTTTTAAAATCAATAATAGTGTTGTCAAATGAGTGACATCACAGTGTACTATTGCATGCAAAATCTATGTAGGAATCGCGTTTTGGCAGCTCATCAAAAGTATATCATTGTTAAGATCATTAAAAGGCACTTTTGAACATCATATACATGAAAAAAAGAAATTCAGTCTAATTTTCCCCTCCAAGAGGCAGGGCTGAAATAAAGTGGTTATTTTTTTAAGTTGCGTCTTGGAGTTATTGTTATATTTATTTTCAGTTCAAGTAAGCAGAGGATCTTTTTTTAAATATCATTGGATAACAAACAATCCGCGGGCCACCTGATGTTAAGTGGTCACCGCTACCGATAGACATCTGCAATATCAGAGGCCATCAAATGCGTTGCCATCCCTGAGACAAAGTTGAAATGTCTCATGTGCCTGTAATTACATCGGCACCGTTACCCTTCAAACCGGAATACAGCAACGCTGCTTTACGGTTGAAATAGGTACGTGCAATGGTAGTATTTCCCCGGACAAGGTCCTTCACAAAGAGCTCTACTACTGCTAACTACTAATGTCGTTTGTTATAACGTAGATTACTAATTCGCTGGGAATTTGCCAGTGTAATGACCTGATCTGTACGGCGTCGCCCAGCGTGGATAGCGGCGTGGCGCCCGGTGAGTGCGGGACCTTCACGTCCTACGGAAACAAACCTAACTTTATTCTCTGCTGTAAATATTCATTGAAAATTATTTTGTATAATTTTATTTTTGTTTTCAATACGCGTTATAGTTTGTTGAGTATTCTTTATTTCAACTATATATTTACCACTAAAAATGTGGTCCAGCGAGCAAGAAGATCCCTTCTGAACTGATCTGTGAAGGGCGTTATGTATCCCACAGCGCCTGCCAACAAAATAGTTCTTAAAGGCGAGTAAAGATAATGCATTCCCGGACCTGAATCGACCGGGGTCATGGGGGTATTTTCAAAACTAATATTGTAAAGAGAAAAGATTTGTATTTTTGTTTATAGTTGGTTAAACTCAAAAACTACTTAATCGATTTAAAAAATTCTTTCACTTAAGCTTCTTCTTCTTTAACTACTGTATAACTCTGCTCATTAGTAACTATGTAACTCACATGCGCTAAGAAGTATATCTCCAATCAAGTTGATTAAGGCTACCTCCAAATCGGCGATAGTGTTGATCCATCTGATGCGTTCACTGGACAAACCGGTCAGCAACCTTTAACAAGGTGTAAAAAACTTCATTAATGATACAGGCCGACTTTAAATTCATTTGCTATTATTCGTAAGGGGGCAAAATTACTCATAAATATGAACTACCAGTATTAGCGGATCAACTACGAAACATAAAATATTATTTTGACTACCTCATTAGCCTAGTAATCCTAAATACGACTGCTATGCTAGAGATCTCCGATTGTTAGGTCGAGCAAAGTGTTATTGGGTTTTTCTATGAAATTCTCAGTAGCAGCTCGGAGTTAGGATTTATGCCCGGTTAATGGCAATAAGCTCGCCTCCTATTACATGGGACCTAAACATACCGGCGAACTGTGGGTGTACTTTGGCACTCCTCTGCCTAAACCTTCGGGGAATACAGGCGTGATGGTATATTTACAAAATATTTTTAAAAAAGGCAGCTGCTTTTTTTTGAAATATTTTGTGGAGGTATGAGAAAAATGGTGTAAAGTTTGTTATCGTCCGTTAAAAAGGGAGGACCCTCCGACCAGACGGGTACTGTGTCTGGTGGGCTACTGGTGGGAATTTTGAATATATGCTAAAATTAAATAGACCTAAGACCTATTAAGACCTTTGCCCAGCAGTGGGCGTCTCCCGGTTGATGTTATGATGGTGCATAGTTCACCTTGAGGTTCAAGCAGTTGGAATCTCGCCACAGGTAAATTTCAATTTGTTTATGATAAGAGTGCCAACTGAACATCTGTCGACCTTCACTACACAGAACACAACAGTGTTCAGGCGTTTTCGAGCTGAACACCCCACACCGCGCGACACACGATGCCGACTTTACGTGTGCACTAGTTTTTAGGGTTCAGTACCCAAAGGGTAAAACGGGACTCTTACTAAGACTCCGCTGTCCGTCCGTCCGTCTGTCACCATGCTAAATCTCATAAACCGTGATAGCTAGACATTTGAAATTTTCACAAATAATGTGTTTCTGTTGCCGCAACAAATAGTCGCTATAACTAAAAAAACAGAATCATCATCTGCTTAGCTGTTTCCCAACTATGTTGGGGTCGGCTTCCAGTCCAACCGGATGCAGCTGAGTATCAGTGTTTTACATGGAGCGACTGCCTATCTGACCTCCACAACCCAGTTACTAGGCAACACGACACCTCTTGGTTAGACTGGTTGTCAGACTTCCTGGCTTTTTTTGACTATCCGTAACGACTGTCAAAAATCTACTAATGACGGCCGAGACCAACGGCTTTACGCGCTTACCGAGACACGAGGGTGTCACTCCACCAAGTTTAAAACTCCGGGCTGCTACTGAGCAAATCGTAATGGAAAAACCCATTAACACTTTTCACTAAAAAACAAAATAAAATAGATATTTAAAGGGGCTCCCATACAACAAACGTGATATTTTTAGCCGTTTTTATATAATAGTAAGGAACCCTTCGTGCGCGAGTCTGACTCGCACTTGGCCGGTTTTTTTTAATATTGTTTATGTATATTACTTTATATAATTGTATTTTGTTGTAACACTAGGTACGGGTGCGCAGTACTCGTACCCGGCCTGCTTGTATGACCAGATGTATGAACGTGGACGAGGCGAAAGGAGTATGTAAAGATCGTAGCAGGTGGCGTTCTGTGGTTTCTGCCTACCCCCGTGGGAAAAAGGCGTGAGTTTACGTTTGTATGTATGTAGTAACTAGCTAGTGCCCGCGACTTCGTCCGCGTGGATATTTTGACCCGTGTTAAGTAACGTCTTTGGTTACTGCTCCGCTCCCGTGTGTCGTAGCGTGATGTTATACAGCCGCAGTTCGCAAGCGGCTCACAAGCGGCGCATTCGCTTGGTGTGGACACAACACATACATAAATGTATTTATATTATTTATTTATCGTTGTAATATGTATTTTCTTTGTGCCTTAACAAAGAAAATACATATTACGATATAAATACATTTATGTATGTGCCTATCTATATGCCTGATTTGAATAAGCAGTGACCTGTTAGCGCGGTCCATGCGGGCGAGGCACTGGTTGATGTCCTCCTCCATGCGCCTCTTCTCGTCTTCCTTCTCCTGGAGGTACGCGTTAAGCTTGGCGATGCCCTCCAGCAAAGCCTGCATCTTTGCCTGAGCGGCAGCCAACATTGCTGGAAGAAAACGGAAAGCTTTAGGTATCTTGTTTGACGTCACGGTTCGCGGAGTGGCTGAGCGATTGGTTGCTGCGTTGCGTGTCGCGGGTTCGATTCATATTTATGGTTTGTCATATGTGAAATGACAGTTGTTACAATTAGCATTTTTGTATCACCCATGGAGTGTACAATATTTAAACATACCATCACTAGGTGTACTTATGTACACCCACAGTTCGCCGGTATATTTAGGTCCCACGTAATAGGGGGCGAGCCTATTGACATTAACCGGGCACAAATCCTAACTCCGAGCTGCAACTGAGAATTTCATAGAAAAACTCAATAACACTTTTTGCTCGACCTGGGAATCGAACTCAAGACCTCTAGCGTAGCAGTCGCGCTTAGGACCACTAGGCTACCGAGGCAGTTAATAATATAGATGTTTATGAAAACTTGTAGCCGACCTGGGCAGACAGCTGTTATATATTATTGTCAGACATAAATATTGATTTATGTCTGACAATAATATTGGCAATGTTAAAAATTATTATTAATACCTTAGACCCTGTCCCCGATACCGGTTGGCTAATGTTTAAAAAAAATTAAATGTTTTTATTTTTATATAAATACTAGCTTCTGCCCGTGACTTCGTACGCGTCAAATCTTGATATATTATCCCACGAAAACCGCAAATTTGTCCGGAATAAAAAATATCCTATATGTTATTCCACACTACACTCTATTTAGCATTTCGCAGCATTTATTTTTGCATTTTTGTATAGCCTAAAGCCTTCCTCGATAAATGAACTATCCAACACAAAAAGATTTTTTCAATTCAAACCAGTAATTCCTGGGATTAGCGCGTTCAACCAAACAAACAAATAAACTCTTCAGCTTTATAATGTTAGTATAGATAATACCTATACATCATTATTATGATCATATAATTCACGTTTAATTATTGTATGAGCCACCGGTAGGAATGTAGGTACTCCTACCGGTAGTTGCTCCGGGTCTAGTTGTTTGTATGCTTGCACCTCGGATACAGGAAAATATTAGTAACGTCATGTACTTAATCTATGTAAAACATTTTATTACGATGTTTTGGATACCTATTTCTGCCGGAAAGCAACGTTGCCGTGTCCCGGTTTGAAGGGTATGGGTGCCAGTGTAATTACAGGCACATGAGACATTTCAACTTTGTCTCTGGGATGGCAACGCATTTGCAAGGCTTCTGGTATTGCAGATGTCTATAGCTAGCGGTGACCACTTAACATCAGGTAGCCCGTCGGTTTGTTTGCCATCCAATGACATAAAAAAGATACAGCAGGTATACCTTCCACAATCTGGAGCTCCCTGGTGGCCCTCGCCAGGTTCTCCTTCTTGGGTGCGACGGCCTTGTTCACGTGGTAGAACTTGTACATAGCGTGCACCCACATGCACAACGACTGACAAGCTTTCGACACCTGGAAACAGAGTTGAACTAAATACAAGAACAAAAAATTAAAAATTTTAAGTAACTCCCGACAGAAACATACAAATCCCTACCGCAGCTAACAAAAGAGCTGATAACTTTGAAACCGCTGAATTCATCAAACATAGCTAAGAACACTCCCGACTAATACACATTTCAAACAAAAAAAAAGAAAATATCGTTACATGCGTTCGGGAGTTACGGTGCCATAGAGAGACAGACACACACACAGACACGTCAAACTTATAACACCCCGTCGTTTTTGCGTCGGAGGTTTAAAAAGACAAGAAAATAGTACACTGTCACTATTATTCAAACTAGCCTCTCCTCGCGACTTCGTCCGCGTCAAAATTGCACGGGAACTATACATTTTTCCGGGATAAAAAGTAACCTGCATGTTATTCCACACTACAATCTCAGTGCCCCATTTCATCCAGTTCAGCCGTGTAAGCGTGAGAGAGTAACACACATCCACCCATTTACCCAAACTCACAAACTTCAGCATTTATAATATTAGTATGTAAATTGCTAATAACTAAGTGTTGTCTATCATACCTTCAAAATCTTTGCAGGGTCATAGTTCGGGTCGATGATAAACTTCTTAAGCTTTTTAACCATATCTTCTGTGATGGTGTCCTTGTCAAACTTCAGGAGTGAATCCAGAAAAGCCGTGGGGTCCGCTAACATGAGAGAACCTGGCTTCCAATAGTTCAGGACTTTTTCACCAAAACTTGCGCCTGGTTCCTGAGGAATAATGGATGGTCAAGAAAGGGATTCAGGTCCAATACGTACACCGTCAAAGGTACATCGTGAACAACTGAACAACGACTTTTGACGACATACATTTATTAGTAGTACTGCCGCAAAGCTGCTGCGTTGCTGTGTTCCGGTTTGAAGGGTTTCAGTGCCGGTGTAATTACAAGCACATGAGACATTTCAACTTTGCCTTCAACGCAAGGCAAATAATGAGATTTAAAGAAGACATTTAGTACGATTCAAGCTTAATGGCGGCTCGGAAGTTAGCTGCGAGTGTAAGTTCGCGCAGGTTTTCTCAAGTCAATAATAATTTAGGCTCCATTTAATTACTTCTATAGCATACATATATATAATATGTATGCTAACTGCCTCGTTAGCCTAGTGGTCCTAAGCGCGATTGCTACGCTAGAGGTCTTGGGTTCGATTCCCAGGTCGAACATTATTGGGTTTTTCTATGAAATTCTCAGTAGCAACTCGGAGTTAGGATTTGTGCCCGGTAAATGGCAATAGGCTCGCCCCCTATTACATGGGACCTAAACATACCGGCGAACTGTGGGTGTACATTGTTACACCTCTGCCTTACCCTTCGGGGAATACAGGCGTGATGGTATGTGTACATATATATATCTAGAAATCATTAAATTAAACCTAAGTTATGAATAACTCGGATAAAAGTGCGCGATCCTGCACTCGCAGCTAAATTCCGAGCCGCCATCAAGTTGGCTCGGTAGTGTACCTTGATGGGCTTGATGTCGAACACGACGCACAGCGACTCGATGACGAGCACGACGCCGGCGGGAGGCTTCTTCATAGCCTTCACCTCCACCACGTCGTTGCGGTTGAGCTCCTGCAGCGCCTTCTCCGCGGCGCGTAGCGCGGGCATCGCCTCCTCTGATACACGCAGTTATTATATGACTGTAATTGCCTTGTTAGTCTAGTGGTCCTAAGCGCGACTGCTACGCTAGAGGTCTTGGGTTCGATTCCCAGGTTGAGCAAAGTGTTATTAGGTTTTTGCTATGAAATTCTCCCTTGGCACAAATCCTAACTCCGAGCTGCTTGCTACTTGGAGTTAGGATTTGTGCCCGGTTAATGGCAAAAAGCTCGTCCCCTATTACATGGGACCTAAATATTCCGGCGAACTCTGCCTAACTCTTCGAGGAATATAGGCGTGATGGTACGAATGTTATTTAACTAGCCCGTATTGTTCCACTGGTAGGCAAAGGCCTCCCGCCATTTGTTCCATCTATCGCGATTTTGCGGTACATGTTGCGAATTCACAAGGAAGCCGACCAAGTCGTCCCGACATCTCCTTCGTGGTCTGGCGTTCAAAAGTGCCTTTTAATGGTCTAATTGTAATAAATGATTTAATAATAGTGCTGTGTCTTCGGTAGGTTTTGCCCGTGAACTCGATAGAAAATAATAAAAATAATTTTTTCTAAATAATGTAATCAGGATTGTGGAAAAACTTGAATGAAAAGAGTGTTTGTAAAGTTTATTGCTAGTTCTTCTCCACAGAGACGTACGTTTTGAAACGAGAAACTACCTTCAACGTTCTGAGCAACTGACCGACTTTTTTACAATTGGGTAGATGACACCATTAACAAGAACTTCACAAAAGAAACAGTTTACTTTAGCCCTGAAAACCCGTTAAATTTAAAATACAATAAAATTCGATTATTAGTTGCTTTAAAATCAATAAATAGATAGTGAATAGAAATTACGAAAAAGTGACGTCATAGTTTAGTATTGTCATCATTGCATATGTGTGAATCGCGTTCGACAGCTCATAAAGTGTGCTTCAATTGATTAGTGGTGTCATCTAACCAATTCAAAAGTGCCTAAATGGTTTCATTCAAATAAATGCTTTGACTTTCGACTTATAAAAGTGAGTACTAACCCAAGTCTCTCATGGCGTCTTCTGTCATAGCGTGGTTGATGGCGGCCATCTTTTCCGCCATTGCAGTTTCCTTCTCTACCTTCTCGCGAGCTTCCTCAGCTATCGCCTGAATAACACAAGCTAATTAGTAGAGTATGGGTGCCGGTGTAATTACAGGCACATGAGACATTTCAATTTTGTCTCTGGAATGGCAACGCATGTGCAAGGCGTCTGGTATAGCTGATGTCTATTGGTAGCGGTGTCCACTTAATATCAGGTGGTGCGTCGACTTTTTTGTTATCGAATGATATAAAAAAGAGAGTAGTAGATAGTGAGAAGTGGTCACCGTGTCGGTGGCGATCTGTTCTATAACCAGCCTGGTCTCCTCTGCCGCTTTCTCCATCAATGGCTTCAGTTCCGCCAGCTCGATCTGAAGCTCCTTCACTTCTATTTCCGTCTGGTTTAGCTTGCGTAATCCTGGAACATTTTTGTACAAATATTGCCATCACATAAAACAAAAAAAAAAACGAATAAACAAACGGATAGAATTCAATTTTTTTTTATTATACTCAATAAAAAGAGAAGATGCCTATGATATACGATGAGGTATCCTCGACGATCTGGCTTCAAAATCGCATTCTGACGCGTCAGAGAACCCACGTGTAACCATGTTGTCCTTACCTTTTTTCGTGGGGAAATCCTCATGGACTGCCTCAGCCCCGAGGAAGGCGGAGGAGTGTGTTGGACTTTTACCCATTATTACCCCAGGGCGTCCTTCCAAATACCTTTGGCCGAGACATGGGTGTCGCTCAGAGCATACTTCCGCACCGCGACGGTTCCTGTCTTCCAGTGCATTATGGCTGGCTTAACCTAGCGTGGCCAAGCCTGTCCGGGACTGACCTGTCTTTAATGCATTGGACTCGGTAAGTATGGCCTTCTGTTTCCTGCGGAACATGTCGGAGTACGCGCCCAACATCTCCATGTATGACATGGGCGTCACGTAGTTGATGCGGTTCAGCTGCTCCTTGAAAACATCGCTCGCTTCCACTACGGTTTGATGCACGAAGCAACACATCGACTGGTGACAATAAATAATAATACTAATTATTTAACAGCGACCATTGTGCCTGTACAGCTCATACGACCCACAACGACACAGTGGGGCAGTGGTTAAGCGGATGGTTACAACGCTACGTATCGCGGGTACGATTCTCGCATGGAACAAATATTTTCGGAAAATATTTATATCTCTTTCGGGAAGCCTGACAATTAGACTTACCAAGAGGTATCGTGTTGCCCAGTAACTGGGGTGAGGACGTCAGATAGTCAATTGTCCATGTAAAACATTGTTATTCAGCTGCTTCAGGTTAGACTAGAAGCCGACCCCAACGTACTTGGGAAAAGGCAAGGAATTCTAGGCACCTATTATAAGAAGGTACACTTAGAAATTAAATACAGCAGCACTGCTAGCCCAAAACAAAGTAAAGCAGGAAAAAATTGGGCGTACTAACCACCATAGCATCAAGAACTTCATCGGAAGTCGTCGTGAGCTCTCCCATGGATCTAAAGAAGTGGAGGGCGACGGACTCGAGCGCAGACTTGGGCCACTCGCTGAACCAGTCGATGGTGCAGCAGCTCACCAGCGACGGGAACTGGCGCAGGCGCGCGCGGAATATCTGCGCCCCACACACAAACATGATCATTCTTTTCATTACGTATTTTAAGGACATCTTAAGCTAAAATAAATATACCCAACGTTACTCGACATCAGCTTCCACAATGCCTAAAGCCACAATGACTCTCAACACATAACTCCACAATAACTCTTGTATTTGGGTAGTCATTTAAGTACTCGTACCTTGAAATAACCTACTAGTTCATTTTAGAAACATTAACATCAGCTATCTGCCAGTGAAATCTCTGTCAAAACCGATAAAAAATAAAGATTAGTTAAAGATTAGTCAGAACAGACAGACAAACAAAAACAATAATAATTTAGTTTGTCGTGCGAGTAATTTAAGCATTCATATTTATTCAGTAGGAAGCTGTTATTTTGACATTACAAACAGACACTTCAATTTTATTTATTTGTAACATTGATCTGGATCAGTAGCTCACCTTTTTTTAATATCTTTGGATGGACAACAAGCCGATGGGTCA
The DNA here is from genome assembly GCA_947462355.1 of Caradrina kadenii. Taxonomy (NCBI): domain Eukaryota; kingdom Metazoa; phylum Arthropoda; class Insecta; order Lepidoptera; family Noctuidae; genus Caradrina; species Caradrina kadenii. The sequence continues at coordinate 1,002,277 of OX381691.1, read as the reverse complement.
GCTGATGTTAAGTGAAAAAAAAAAAAAACCTACCTATGGACATCTGCAATACCTACCAGAGATCTTGCAAATGCATTGCCGTCCCAGAGACAAAGTTGAAATATCTCATGTGCGTGTAATTACACCGGCACCCATACCCTTGAAACCGGAGCCCAGCAACGCTACTTTGCGGCAGAAATAGGGATTGTGGTATAGTACTTCCCCAGACGAACTCCTTCAAGAAGAGCTCTAATATTACTCACCTCGCCAATAGGGCTCATGACGACCACCATGTGCATGTTACTGCGCACGCGCCTCTGGTAGCACGCGAAGAGGTTCGTCTTGGTGGCGACGAGGTTCATCTCCATCACAGCATGGCGGACGGACTGGTAGATCTTGTCCAAGTCTTCAGGCTCGTATATGTTTGGCACGTCGCCCGAACTTAGGATGTTGTTTAGGTCCTCGAGAAACGATTCCATTTTTACCTAACGAATGAGTAATTTAATGAAAAAAAAAGTAAATGTGAATTTATTTGCCTATTCTTCGCCATACAAAACTACGTTTTACGCGGGCTCTAGACTCTTGTGTGATTCACGGCGTGAATTCACGCCAAAATTTTGCCGCTAAGTCATCACGAAAAACATGTCTCTCCACATTCGCTATCGTTCTCAGTTTAGGTCGCGCGCTCGTCAAGGATGGACGTCGAAATATGCACTGTTATCGCCGTGACGCAATGCGTTTTGGTCATTAGATTATTTTTTTTTTTATCAGTCACTACCATATTCATTATTTCCTTTAGTCGCAACCATGCGTCATGCACTTTCAGTTTTATTTTTATGGTCTTTGTGTTTAGCTTCCCATAGAATGGGTTCGGCATGATAACACTATCAACACAAGGGCTCACCGCACCGAGTCTTGCGCATTTACACGCGCGAGTGTGGATACTTTTGTGTTCACGGGACGTTCACGCCTCGCAAACCCTTTCAAGCGGGCGCAAAAAGCGACACGGAACAGGGAACAAGGCGTGAACAGGCGCTAAAGCCATTCACATTCGCGCGCATTCCATAAATCTATAACCGGAAGGCTCGCAGTTTCTCTCATGCAAGAGGCTGTAGGTTCGCCACCGGGAACTGGCAAGTACCAATGTGTCTTTTTCTATTTCATTATGCAGTTTCTAAGTTTATCTTGGACATCGCTAAAATCAGTGAAGGAAAATATCGTGAGGAGACCTGGACTTATAATGAATACAAGTCTAAAATCGCTTATCCGTTTTAACCAAGCGTAATGATCAATGCTCGTGCCTTCTCTGTATGAGAGGAGGCCTTTGTGTTGCTGGGGGACCATAATACTCCTTTTTTTTCCGGATGGGAAATCGTCAATTGACTTTCCCCGGCCTGAGCGGGGCGGAAGGGAGTGTCAAACTTTTACTGACTAAAGCCCACCCATGTTCCTTCTTGTGCCCTTTGCGTTCCGGGGGCGCGGTATCTCTTTCGAACAACCCGCAGCCCCGGCAACATTAATAGGGTGGTGTTATTTTGAATGTAGGACACTGAGTGTACGTTCAACATCACCTGCGCGTCAGAGAACAGGAAGACGATGCCCTTGTTGTCGGCGCCGGCCTTCATCATGGTCTGCTTGAGGTCGTCGCGCCACTCGGCCAGCCCGTACGCCTTCGTGATCTCAATCTGGAAGCATATCAGCTCCGTCATGAAGGCCGCGAGCCGCGACAGGGACTGACGACCTGCAAGGAAACTATTTGTTAAACAATTTTTTCGTGGGTACCATTTCTATGGTTTTAGAGAATGTTAATGTTGAAAATGTGGACAATTTTAAAACCTAAACATCGACCTCTTCAATTGTCTAGGTAACGTTTGCATACTTTTATTACAAAATCAGTACTGGTAGGTACATATAGCTCTTTGCGAAGGGCTCGTCCGGGGAAGTACTACCACCGTACCTATTTCTGCCGCAAAGCAGCGTGCTGTGTTCCGGTTTGTATGGTATGGGTACCGGTGTAATTACAGGCACATGAGACATTTGAACTTTGTTGTTGTAATAGCAAAATCCCGCGGTTTTATCCACGTTAAGTTACATCTTTGTTTACTGCTCCACACCCGATGGTCGTAAAGCGATGTTCTTATCGTAGCTAATAACTTTTCTCAATAAACTGGTACACACAACACTCACAATTTTTATGGACACTAACTTCTATCCGCGACTTCGTCCACGTCCAACGAGAACCGTACATTTCTCCGGGATAAAAAGTATCCTATGTGCTATTTCACACTACAATCTATGTCAGTGCCGTATTTCCGTAGTCGTTTAAGCGTGAAAGAGTAACAAACATTCATTCATCCACCCGCACAAACTTTTGCATTTATAATAAAAGTAGGATTAGTAGGATAGTAGGATAGTAGGATAGTGGGATAGTAAGATAGTAGGATAGTAGGATAGTCGGACTTACCAGAACCGCCCATTCCCAGCAGCAGCGCGTTGGCCATGGGCTGGCGCATGATGCGCGTGACGCGGCACAGGTGCGCGATGGCGTCGTCGAACAGCACCAGGTCGAGCATGGTCGTCGACGACACGTTGTAGTCGTCGAGGTAGTGGTTCAGCACGTAGTCCAACTTAACGAGGGGAAGACACACTTCAGCTTACTTCTACCAGATCGAACTCGTTGTCCCACTAGGATGTGCTTCAGTATTGTGGGTGCGTTTACAAACACATAAACTAACATACACAGCCAGCCCCAGAACAACTATCTGTAGGCCATACAAATATTCCGAGCGGGAACCGAACCCGCGACATGTAGCACTGCAGTCAATCTTTCAGCCACTGCGTTCTGTGTAGTAAAAATAATACTTGGCTAGTTGACACCGTTAACCAATAATTTCAAGATAATACGCTCGACGAGTCCCGGAGAAACGAAGGATATATATAACACAGGAATAGCGAAGGAGTAAGAAAAAACAAGACAAGTGCGAGTCTCGGACTCGCCCACCGAGGTTTCCGTACGTAGTATCATTATAAATTAAAGAATGAAATAAATAGTTTATTGAAATAAATTAAATAAGTAAATAGTACATTTATTTATAATACTAAAATGTACTTAGATGTCTAGGGTTTAAGTAATTATAATTATTTTATATCTTTCATTACAAATAAGCAATAATGCGCCGGAAACAATAAATAAAATATATTTTTCAATGTGCACATCACGCCCTTTTATATGATGCCCCATTTGAACTAGTAGCTTCAATTTGAAATTCCTATTCCCCCTATAAAAACTACAGACCCCCTATTTTTACGATTTAAAAACAAATGTATAGTTTTGAGACTTTTTCTTGTACTTGTGGTCTATAACGATGTTACTTGCCAAATTTCATAGTTCTAGGTCAACGGGAACTACCCTATAGGTTTTGATTACCTTGAGAGTGTCGTAAACTTAGAAGTTTGTTTTTGTTTTTTTCCACAACTTCATGGGACCGTAGCCCTAAGTATACAGTTCAAATTTCAACTTGATACTTCCACGCATTCCCGAAATAAAGGATCTTGACAGACATACAGATAGGCAGACGAACAGACGAACGGACAATAAAGTGATCTTATAAGGGTTCCGTTTTTCCCTTTTGAGGTAGGGAACCCTAAAAACATATACTACACATCCTTCCTCGCACTTTATCATGTACCTACTCACCCGCAAGACTGAAGTAGGTACCCCGTACACTTATACATTAATCACCACGCGCACGCAGTCACACTCCACACGCGAACCCGCACCTCAATACAGGTAAACAAAACCCATTTGCATGAAGTTAATATTTCATATTTATTTTAGCCCAATTTTTTTGTTACTTCTCTTACATAGAAATTTCAAAATATTTCCTAATTGCTTTAAATCATGTGCAATGTTACATATACATCACCTAAACTGGGGTGGGAGCCTGGAGATCCGTAACACAGGGTTTCCCTAGTACGGACTCCAGCCTCTCGCAAAAGAGCTTTTGTCTGTACATTATTGTTTAGCATCAAGGTGTTATTTCAAGCCAACCTTTGTGGAGAGAGAGATAAACTAAACTTATTACATACATACGTACACATACATAAACTCACGCCTTTTTCCCATGGGAGTAGACAGAAACCACAGAACGCCACCTGCTACGATCCTTACATACTTATTTCGCCTCGTCCACGTTCATATATCTGGTCATACAAGCACGCCAGCTACGAGTACCGCACACCCGACTGCGCACACTCATCCCAAAATCAGTTTGTTATATTTCTCCACCAATGTTTTTTATCTCTCTCTACTTTATATATTTCGTTTGTATGTATGTGTTTATGCATTTATCATAATATTTTCTACTATGTTTTGTCTCTGCATCAACTTAAGGTAGTAGACTGGTAGAACATGCCCAAGGCCTTAAGTCCGTCTTTGCACGTTGTATTTTTTACATTACTGCATAAAGTTTTAATAAATAAATAAGGTCAGGGTAGGTCTTTCTAGGGCGTCCCCTCCCGGCGTTGCCACTCACATCTGCCATATAAATCTCTTTTGTTGATCGCCTTTCACTCATCCTCTCAACATGACCGAACCAACTTATTATTATTACAATTTCCACTTCCCTGCAAACAAGCAGAAGACAAAACAGAACGACACCAATAGTTACACACCTCTTCCTGATCGTTAATCTCGACGTATTTCCTTTCCTCCGCGCCGATATCCATAAAATCCCCATAGAGCATCAGCCGGTCACGTAGCAGCGCATTAGCGTCCTTTTTAAATTCTGCCTTTATCTTGGTTCTCATCAAACTGAAAAGATAATAATACACTCCAGACCGATATCGGTCACGACGGCTAATCCTAATAGAGTCAGTACACAGGAGACATTGAAATGCACAAGTGTGTGCGCAGACACAGGTACACTCCCTCTTCCCTCACTCTCATAGTCCGATGGGACGATATTCCGACATAACCAGGGAGAGATCAGACCCAGAACCAATGGCTTTACATGCTTTCTGAGGCATGGGTGACACGTTACATCTTTGAGTACGTGGATCGTAGCGTAGTATTATTTAGTCTAAATCCTTCATCAATAAACAGACTATAAATATAGCGCTAAAAGAATTTGACAAATCGGACCAGCAGTTTCTGAGATCAGCGCGTTTAAACAAACAACCTCTTTAGTTTCATAAGTTCACCGGGTCCTTCACCCTCTCAAAGTTCTGATTTTATATTCATATAATATATATCTATAATACTGTATACGTACTTAGAGAACCACTTGCGATCAGTTTCATTGACGAGCCGATCTTGGTATACCCGCTGGTGTTCGTGGTACCATAACCTGATCACGTCGTCCTCGCTCTGATGGTAACACTTTTAGTAAGCTTTAAATGTATTTATTTATAACAAGAAACATGTACAACAAGTACACATTAGTTGTAGAGCTCTTTGTGAGGAAGCTTGTCCGGGGAACTACTACCGCCATACCTATTTCTGCCGCGAAGCAGCGTTACTGTGTTCTGGTTTGGAAGGTGTGGTTCCCGGTGTAATTACAGGCACATGAGACATTTCAACTTCGTCTCTGTGATGGCAACGCATTTGCAAGGCCTCTGGTATTACAGATGTCTATAGGCAGCGGTGATGCTATAACATTTGGTAGAACAGTCGGCTTGTAAGCCCTCCAATGATATTAAAAAAAAAACATAACAGACCCAGGGTCGCAGGAATTGCATTGTAAAAAAAAGTTGATCAGGAAAACAAAAAAAAGTTTATTAGTGCACTATCAGTGGACGAGCCTGTTGCCAACATCCGGGCACAAATCCAGTCTCCGGGCTGCTACTAACAAATTCCTAATAGAAAAGCTCCAAACACCTTGCTTTGTTTCACGAATTGAATCCAGGCCCGGGGAGAGGTTCTGTTTTAATATGCATTTCTAACCCAAAGAAAAGCTTAGATAATGCCTTATGTTATGGCCTTAAGTGTGCCCTATGTACTGGCAAAATAGTATACAGGTAAACAAAAAAATGTTAATTTCATACTTCAATATTCTTTGGATCCATCATCAATATCCCCTGGAACACCTTGCTGAGATCTCTCAAATTGAACGTGTAGTGGGACTTAGAGGGGGTAGGAAGCAGTTCCAACACCAAAGACGAGAAGACATCTATGGACGCCTTAAGGAAGGGGTCCTGGCGAACACCCGCCGACACCTTTGGATCCATGTTTTGGCACCACGATTGGAGAATTGTAGAAAAAATGCGGTACTGAAAGGTGATATAGACACATTACAAATTCGTTAGCTACACATACTGACCACCAAGCTAAATGACATTGAGCAAAAGTTATAGTTGAGAAACGGCTTTTATTTTGGTGTGAAAAATAACTGTTTATGGGTCACATGTAAAGTAAAGGCGCGATCCCACCAACGTGCGGCATTGCGGCGCTGCATTGAACAGTGTACAACACAAATGTTTATTTCAGTAGCAGTATCTAAACATTTACGAAAGGAGTGCTGCGTTGCAATGTTCACGAAAAACTGCGAACACGCACCTTACAAGCGGTAGAGAATCTTAATACTCTACCGCTTGGAGCTTATTCCTAGATTGATTGTTTTAATGCAATTAGGTATGTAGCCTTTGTTGGAGATCCGTATTAATAAATAAACACGCACACCGAGAGGTGACAAAGAATAGGTACACATAATGAATTGTTCTAAGTACCTTGCTGGCGTACTCCATCTCAGTGAAGCATATGTAGTGGAAGTGTCGCATCAGTCGCATGGTGACGGGGTTCCGTCCGCCCCCGGGCGGGCCCATCGCCCCCACAATGGCCATGTCTACTAACAACTTGAACTCGCCGATATTTTCGCGATCATACCAACCTGATGCAAACAATCATTTGGCAAGGTCGGCACAGTGGCTGGCTGTTTGTGTATGTGAGTTTTTGGAGGTATAAGAAACAGGGTGTGAAGTCTGTCATCCTCCATTGAAAAAGGACGCACCCACGATACAGGCGATATTCCTAGTGTGGCACAACGTTTTTTTAATAAAAAATAAAGAATCATTTTCGCCCACCCAATTTCGTTAAACTCCGGGACCACCATATATGCAAGGCGCTCAATAGACTACGCACCCGAGTAGGCAGCTAAGGCGGTCGATCTATATTTTTATCCTTTGTCTTGTGAAAAGTAATATAATGTTATATGGTTACACAGTGGTTTTAATTAATACAAAGTGAATTTACTAAGTACATATTATACAGTTTACATCTTACAAACATAACCTAGCGACATGGGGGATAATAAATCCCACCGACACTCAGTGCGAGTCCGGTTCTCCTGACCAGACGATTGCACAGTGCTGCAGTGCCAAAACTGTCCTCACACTTGCACTTTAGAGGACGTTAAAAATGCCAGTGCTGCCTCAATTAACGTGCCCATCTCCTGGGTTCAACCAAACCAACAAAGAAACAAGCAGTAACCAATGACGTAACATAACGCGGGTCAATAATACCAAAGTCGCGGATAGAAGTTAGGACTTGAACTACACTGAACTGTCAACAATATGTTTAAAGGCAATACAGTTTGTAATGAGAATAGAAGCGTACATTATTTACGCATTAGTAGCCAGATACAAGCTTGCTAGTTTGGTGTCAAAGTGAGAACTCTGTAACTATTACCGTAATGTTTTATTTATTACGATCATTGAAATCACGTACCTGAAAAATCCATGAACTGTCTGAGCAGCTCTATGGGTGGTTGTGCTCCGTACACTTCCAAGGCGGGCATGTTCATGTCGTCGATGAAGAACACCAGACGCTTGGTGGGCGGGGGGCCGAACACGCCGCGACGCCGCCGCTCCAACTTGTTGTCTATCACATCCTGATGCATAACCAATATAACTATCATACTATAATAAAAAAAACTAAAGACTTGATTAATAAATTAGCATCGTTATAGTTTTTTAATAACCCTATACAATTTTTTAAATCACCTGAGTTTGATTAGCGGAAGTCCTGGCAGAGAAGACGAGGAACTCGCAGATGAACTTCTTGTGCAAGCCGGTCGTCAGTTTTGACGTTATAGTGACCGTCTTCCCCGTGCCCGTGTCCCCCACACAAAGCACATGGTTGTAGTTAGCGACCTTGTAGCCCAGCAGTGCTGCGCTGCGCACGTTATCCATAGTTGGGACTTCGATGTCTAAAAAGGTTAAGTTGTAAATCGTTGTTAAAGTTATATCACCTTTTTATAATCCCACTGCAGGACAAATAAGGCCTTTTCTCATACAGAGGAGTTTCTTTCACCGATGTTAGTGAAGTCCAAGATAAATTTAATTATATTTTTACAATGTTACAATGGCCTTTCCCCGGAGTAGGACAGAACAAGCTAATAAAAAATGTTACAGACGCGATTACGAATCGGGAGCTCGGTCGTGCGACCGCACATTTCACTCCAACTGTGCCAAGTTTACCTCCCACAAGTAATTTAAGGGGAAGACGGCGTGTGCTCAGTCCCCCCCTACCAAAAAAAAACGCATCCAAGTATCCCACATTTCATACCATTTCATGACTCAACCCGACTGCAGTGCAATGGAAGGGCCTCGTCCTGTAGGAACCGCCTTCGAGATCACGGTATGCCCTATGCCAGGTAAGTATGAGTCGGCCCTAAATACATATGAGCACTAACCTGCAAACTGCATCTCTGGATCTACCCTGTACTCTTCCAAATTTGACATCCAATTGTACCAAAAGGGGTTGGCAGGCTCGCCATCCTCTGTAGGGTCAGTGAACCCACCGTCATTGAGCCTGATGTACGAGTAAAAGCAGAAATTTATACGACGATTGTAAAGGTACAGGGTACAGTAATATTAATTATTCCTGAAGAAGCTCTCTTTAGGCGGCTGGATCAAGGGCTTAATTCAGAAAGCGATACCTCCAGACACGGCCCGTATTGTAAAGAGATACCTTCCCCGGAAGCTGACCGCCGTAGGCTTGGACCCTGTTCCCGATATCGTTAGGCTATTTTACTTCTAAATATTTTTAATTTTAGTCATTTATTAAGTTCATTACATACCATCATCACGCCTGTATTCACCAGAGAGTTAGGCAGAGGTGTGCCAATGTACACCTAAAGTTCGCCAGTATGTTTTTAGGTCCCATGTAATAGGGGGCGAACCTATTGCAAATCCTAACTCCGAGCTGCTACCGAGAATTTCATAGAAAAACCCAATAACACTTTTTGCTCGACCTGGGAATCGAACCCAAGACCTCTAGCGTAGCAGTCGCGCTTAGGACAACTAGGCCAACGAGGCAGTTCATTATACTACAGTTCATTTAGTTCATTATACTTACGTATAGTCATAGACCCTTCCATCTTTTGGAAACAGCGGCTTCAATCCGGCTTCTACGGTGACATTTCGTATGAACTCGGAAAATACCGCGCGACTTTTGTAGTCGCACGTCCCACCCACCGACCAGATCACCGCCCATATTACCCACAGCGGAGCCAGGCGAGCTGGTACACAACAATTACGATTCACATTACTATATAGTAATAACAGTTCAATGGACATTCAAAATTTTTCCTTACTTTAAAATTAATTAAAAATGGAAGTAATTTTGATGTGGCTTGGTTCGTTCTGGGACACAATTGGGTACTAGACACCACCAAAGTCCAATTTAAGTCAGCCGTGATTTTAAACGCTATAATCAATTAACTACTAAATTAGGCGCGTGGTTAAATGGCGTTGTTCAATGAGCTATCCTATTTTTTTCAAACGGCTATTTTAACCAGTTGTGCTGTTATTATTGTTTTAGTAACCGGTTGTGCTGTATTGTAACCGGCTGTGACATATATAGAACTACTTGTAACCAACGCCGTTAGGCAAAACTAGTTTTCGACTGATCAAGAGTTTTGACTGCAACATATAACATACCACACCGTACGCAAATTATGCGCTAAGACGTGGAGTTGCGGACACCAGCCCGTTCTACCAATACCAGAAAACTTTTTAACATGTCAACATTTACGCACTGAGAGCCTACCACAAACTTTTAAAAAGATATTGTTTTGATATTACTGTGCCTTGTGCACTATTGGATTTACAACCCTCGTCTTAGCGCCGACAGTTGAAAATCGACCAATGAAAATTACAAATAATGTTAAAATAAAATTGTTTCACGAGGTGGTGATAAAATAAAAATCTTTTTGTGTATATACCGTATGTTTGCAACTTTCCATGACACCTGTTATGCAACGAGTAGTCAAACAACAAGGTCGCGAGAATTACTCATATAACTTACGCATTAAAGCCAAGAATGGTGCTCCCGGTGGAGGCTTGTCATCCTTCCCGGTAAGAGGTCTCAGGCGGTAGTCGAGTAGCTCCAAAAACTTGAGTACCAGCGAGCAGTTGATGGACATTACGACCTCCACCATTCTTGTACGTAAGAGATCCAGGGCAGGGTACAAGTACGTTGTTATTAAACCCGGCAGCAATTTGCGGATAGAATCTGCTATCTGTAAATCGACGGCAGCAAAGTAGATATGCATAAAACATAACAACATAGCATAACGATGGCACGGTTGGCGCAGTGGCTGAGCGATTGGCTGCTGCGCTGCGTGTCGCGGGTTCGATTCCCGCACGGAACAAATATTTGTATAGCTTACAGATAGTTGTTTCGGGTCTGGCTGTTTGTATGTGAGTTTATATGTTTGTAAACGCACCCACGATACAGGAGAAATTCCTAGTGTGGGGCAACGTTTTTCATAAAAAAAAAAAATAATAACGCTTGTATTCCCCGAAGGGTTAGGCAGAGGTATACCAATGTACACCCACGGTCCGCTGGTATATCTTAGGTCCCATGTAATAGGGGGCGAGCCTATTGCCATTAACCGGGCACAAATCCTAACTCCGAGCTGCTACTGAGAATTTCATTGAAAAACTGAATAACACTTTGAGCGACCTGGGAATCGAACCCAAGACCTCTAGCGTAGCAGTCGCGTTTAGAACCACTAGTCTAACGAGGCAGAACATATGCATTTTTGCGAAAACATTAAAAAAAAAACCTGTCTGTATTAAAAGTATTTTACAATCAATACAGGTTATTTTAATGCATTACGGAAAATGGTATTTTTATTACTAAATGTAGATGTCCGTATGTACTTTGCTGCCTACTAAATAAACCTTATCTATACTAATATTATAAACAGGAACGTTTATTTGTGTGTTTATATCGAATAACACTGTAACTACAGGCCAATTTTAACAATCTTTTTCACTAATAGATAGTTACATTACTCCCGAGTAACATAGGCTAAATACCATCAACCTACGACATATCTCTAAAACGGGTGAACTGATTTGAATACGGTTTTTTTTATTTGAAAGCATGTTTCCTAGCAATGATTCTTAGGTATGTTTTATCAAAATCGCTTCAGCCGTTTCTAGGTTATCAGCTCTTTTGTTAGCTGCGATAGGGACATAATCTTCTGTCGGGGGTTACTTAAAATTTCCAATTTTATTAAATGTTTTTTGTTCAATTTTTAAATACGGAGCGAAGATTCGCTTTTACAAAAGGTGAAGCTCACCGGTGGCAAGTTGCTCTTGATCCAGGCATTGACAAGCGGTTGCAGGCCGACCACCTCAGAATCCAGATACACCATGCCACATCGCGACACAGTGGCCGGAGACGCTACCATCAAGTCTGCCACCTCGAAAATCATGCGCTGACGCTCAGTCAGCTTCATTATCTCACCGCTTGACAAACACAATTTCTTGTTGTCGTCTAAAACCTGAAAGTGCCGTGAATTATTTTTTAAAGCTGCCCGCCCTCGTAGACTGTCGATGACCGATTTTTTTTGTCGAGCAAAATAATACATATCAATCTAATATACCAACGCACACGTCCTACAAATAGTCCGTGCCACAAAACCATGGGTCTATTGAACGTTACGACAATCGGCCCTACAAAAAGCCGGAATGTGGGCGGAGGGCCTTTATCAATAAACTACACAAATCGGTCGTGATGGCCCAGTTATTAAGGCGCCGCCTCTCATACTCGAGGTTGCTGGTTCGATACAAATGTTACTTTTTCAATTCATTTGAAATGGAAGGAGAGTAGGGACTCTATTTGGAACCAGTCAATATAGAAGAATTCCAACACATCCCGCTATAGCCGTCAGGGCCTGCCGAGACACTGCGTGGCATGATACGGTGATACTGTGTGTAAAAGGGCCCATTGGGCCGTACGTTTGCCTTATTGATCGTCCGACATGCAGCAATCGTCCTATGAAATTGCCGAATGTTTTTAAAAAAGTTCGAGCAATTTTTTTTTTTTTTGGATTTGCATTGATACCCGCGTCATAGAAATTTAAGGAACATCTATCGATGAACTCTTGAAATTTTCACTGACTAAGAATAAGATAAGGACCTATTTTTATTAAAATCAAACGCACAGTATTCATGTTCTCAATCCAAACGGCGTCCACGGGTCCATCAAACACGTACCAGCGTTTGTCCATGTCTTCGACTGCAATGCCAGCGCGGACCAAACTTGACAGAATGCCGTCAGTCCTAGCAAAAAAATTAACAATTGTTACTACGTTAAGAAGCTACAATAAATACAAAATGCCGGCAACATCGGACGGGCAGTAGCCCCACAAATACAGCACCCTTCTGGTCGGAGGTCCCTCACTTTTCAATGAAGGATGAGGAACATTACACCCTAAGGCTTTCTGGGGATGTCGATAATTTTTCATTCCATTAAAGAATTAAAATACCTTATCCGTCTTAAAAAAACCATAGAATGTTACCATTCATGCGTGAGCAAGTCAAACTCTCCATACAGCTGTCCCATAGTGATGGACTTGGGGTTAACCACGAATGTATGGACGGGGGTGAAGGGGAAGCCGTCGGGTGCTAGCTTGCCCTTGATCGCTGTCAACGCGTCACGTAGAACTTCGTAACACTAAGGGTGAAGATAGTATGTATTTTGAATTAGTTTTTACTATTATTATTTTAATTGATACAAGTTGTGTTTTACGTTGAAAGCAACGTAAACAACATACATACATACCATCACGCCTGTATTCCCCGAAGGGTTAAGCAGAGCTGTACCAAGGTACACCCACATTTTGCCGGTATGTTTAGGTCCCTTGTAATAGGGGGCGAGCCTATTGCCAGTAACCGGGCACAAATCCTAACAACATGTATTATTATTTCCACATTGTACCCCTAGATTTAACGTGAATGAGTAATGACATACAGATGAAGATAAAGTGTTACCTTTGTTTTTCCAGCACCGGCAGGCCCGACTAACATAAGGCCATGCCTCACCACAGTCGTCTCATATAACTGTATCACTTTGAAAATAAACGCTGTAAACAAAAAAATACCGTACAAAAATGTTACTTGACACGATTTTATTATTTTAGTAGTAGTAGAGCTCTTTGTGAACGAGCTCGTCCGGGAAAATACTACCACCGTACCTATTTCTGCCGCAAAAGAGCGTTGCTGTGTTCCAATATGAAGGGTATGGGTGCCGGTGTAAATACAGGTACATGAGGTACATTTCAACTTTGTCTCTGGGATGGCAACGCATTTGCGAGGCCTCTCCTAGATGTCCATAGCCAGAGGTGATCACAAAGACGCTTTACAGACGACGGGGCGGAGCAGTCTTTTTTACCGCGAAGCAATACACTGCCCATCTTAAAGTGTGCATCTGCGGCACGGTATTTTTGCCCTCCCTGATTCCTTTTGCGCTATCTTTCACGGTCAAACTGACCGGCCCGGCCCGCCCCGTCGTCTGCAAAGCGCCTTAAAGATGGGCCATCGGCTTGTTTGGTAGTACATACTTCCCCGGACGAGCTCCTTCACAAAGAGCTCTACAACTACTATTTATGTTCGCCACTCACAATAAAGATCATCGTATCCTCTCTTGACAAGCATGTTCCTAATAGATTGCTCCATGATACCGTAGTCCACGATAGGCACCTCCACGCGTGGGAATAGGTCAGATATTATACCTGAATAGAATATAACATTTTATTTGCATGTAATGTAGGTATGTATTACAATGAGATGTCACAGAATATTGTTGAATCCTCGCACCTTCTACCAGCAAGGCGTACTCAATTTATTGTTACACATATTTTAACCATAGTAGGAAATTCTGGAAAACGTTGAAATAAAATTCTCAACTAAAATAAATTGAAGGGCTAAACAATCTGCCACATAATTATAACATTTTCAACACAACCAGGCTCGACCGTAATGGAAGACTCACCTAACTCGAATCAAAATGTAGTATTCTGATATTTTTTTCAGATGTTTTTGATTTTGAATTTTTTAATGGTTACATTGAATGTTAATTTTGTTAATATTAATTTAAGTGATCAGTGCTCTTGCCTTCTCTGGATGATAACAGGCCTTTGCCCTGCAGTGGAACCGTAATAGGCGTGTATTATTTATATATTGGACCGTCGAAAGGTATATGAGGAGACATACTTATCCTAACTAATATTATAAATGCGTAAGTAAGTTTGTCTGTTACCTTTTCACGCCTCAACTATTGAACCCGATCATCCTAAAATTTTGGAAATACGTTGTCAGGTGTACAGAAAGGGCAACATTCCCGAGGAAAACAACAATAACGTTCTTATGATAATAGATGGCGCCACGTGTCTTTGAAATCATGATTGAATTTAAATATAAGCGACACGCGGATGAAGTCGCGGGCAAAAGCTAGTATTATCATTGTACAAAATAAAGCCTGCATATTTCGTAAACTGCTACTGGACCATAAAGGCCTCCACCTTTTTTTTTTTTTTTTTGGTGGGTGGGAAATCATCAAATAACTTCTCCCGCCCTGGGCGGGAGTGTCAGACTTTTACTGACTAAAACCCACCCAAGTTCCTTCTTGTGCCCTTTGCGTTCCGGGGGCGCGGTATCTCTTGCGAACAACCCGCAGCACCGGCAGGCATCGGCCCTCAGTGGCCCCTTCCTTTTGCTGACATCTCTTTGAGGCGCGCGTGGAACACGAACGCGAAAGGCCTCCACCTACGTCGGACTCTTTGTACGATTATCGGACCGTTCAATAGATCCATAGTTTCGTGGGACTGACTTATTGTAGGACGTGTGCGTTGGTATATTAGAATTCATATGTTCCATTCTCTCCGAACAAAAAATCGGTCACCGATTGTCTGACGAGTGCGGACAGCGGTCAATATTATTTACAACTTACCATTAAACAATAACAAGTCGTTGGCAAGGAACTTGGGCACATTAACGTCTCGGAGCGAGCGCAGTACGATCTGCCGCTCATCTCCGTCCGGCATCTGTCGGATCAGGTTACCGGCGACCGTGATGACGGTCTTCACGGCACGCATTCCGAAGTCATAGTGATCCTAAAGAAAGTGCATAAGCTTTAAGAAACCATTTTCCAAAGGAACCCTTATTTTTATCACAACATCAACCATCAACAACTATCTTTATTATTAATCATCATTATTAAAATTTACGGAACCCTAAAAAGGGCAGATTGACCATTAATACGCTCGTAATTCAGTAACCAATTATCCTATTAACGTTTTTTTAGTTAATAATAACATACCATCACGCCTGTATTCCCCGGAAGGTTAGGCAGAGGTGTACCAACGTACAATTGTACACCCACAGTTCGCCGGTATGTTTTAGGTCCCATGTAATAGGGGACGAGCCTATTGCCATTAACCGGGCACAAACCCTAACTCCGAGCTGCTACTGAGAATTTCATAGAAAAACCCAATAACACTTTTTGCTCGACCTGGGAATCGAACCCAAGACCTCTAGCGTAGCAGTCGCACTTAGCACCACTAGACTAACGAGGCAGTTAATAATATAGATGTTTATGAAAACTTGTAGCCGACCTGGGCAGACAGCTGTTCCGAACTCAGTCTGAAGGTAGTAGTAATCTTTCCAGCCAGAATCTTGGCTTCGAAGAAGCCAAAGGAGAAGAGAGAAATCTCAGCGATGAGGGCGTAGTCGGGCACCATCATGGCGATAGGTCGGAACAACGCCTTGAGGTTGTCCGGTAGCTCCGTACGACCTAGGGAACACAGCTTTGGACGTATTTGCATAAAAACTAGTATATAGAACATACAAGCTGACCCAACAAACGCCGTTTGTCATTTTTTTTTAGGGGTATGAAAAATACATGTTGGCCGATTCTCAGACTTCCCCGATATGCACACAAAATTTCATAAAAATCGGTCCAGCCGTTTCGGAGGAGTATGGTGACAAACACTGAGACACGAGAATTTTATATACCTATCAGATTACAATTTTATAAATAAAAATTAATGATTAAATATGTCGCTAAGCACAAAACTCAAGAACGACTGGACCAAATTGGCTGATTCTTTTTTTATGGTATTCGTAATTTCACCGCCAACGTTCATATGAAAGTATTTATTTGTAAAATCCATCGGTAATGTCGGAAAGCACCTGTGCAAAGCCGGGACGGTTCACACACAAAATTCTTTATTGACATTACCATCTACATAAATAAATAAAATTGAAGGGTCTGTTTGTAATTTCAAATTACAAGCTTTTCACTAAATGCATATGAAAGTAAATACGGTACTAACATTTTTTTAAATTATTGTCTGTCTGTCTATCTGTTTTTCTGTTTGTTCCAGCTTATCTCCGAAACAGCAGAACCGTTTTTGACGGGATTGTCACTCGCAGATAGCTAATGTTATAAGAAGTAACTTAGGCTATTTTTATATTTTTATTTACTAAAACAAGATTTTCAGGATGCTGAAATAAAGTACCTACATAACGTGTGACTACGGCTCTTGTTTTTGTTCTGTTCATGTTTCTCCAGTAACCTTGTTTATTTCAGCATACAGCACACACACATACATACATAGCCTGTCAAAATCATAACACTCCTTTGGCTTTGCCGTAGTTGGGTAAAAAAAGAGAGACTCTGACTCCTGTACCTGTATTAAATAGGAGTCAGGGTCGTCTCCCAATTTTATAATTGACACATACCCGCGTATCCAGGGTTCATTGTGATGAAAACGGAGCAAGAAGCCTTGAGCGGCAGGTCCACGCCTTCGAACATGAACCTATCCAAGCGAGCGACCTGCGCTTTCTGGATCGTCACAACCTTTAGCCAGAAAAGGATGATATTCAGATTAAACTACAGAAGTACTCGCACAAAATAAATGTTGCGCAACGTTGTTCTAGCTACATGTTTTAGTTTTGCGCAGAACAAGGCAATATTGCTGTCCTTTCCGCGACTGATTATTTGGTTGGTCGTTGGTCGCGTGGTCGCAACCGCGACCGCTAGTCCTGGCTCAAGCAATCGTTTTATGAGCTTCTTTTTTTCGGTGCGCTGTGGGAAATCCTGATGGGCTTCCTCCGTCATGGGGGTGACGGCACCTCTACTGATGGCTGGGTGGGTGCGGGATTCAGCGCTCCCCCGACAGGCTTCGTTTAATAAGCTGTGATACCTGCTGCGCCACCACAGAGAGCACTTCAATGTCGATGCGGTTGAACTCGTCGAAGCACGCCCATGCGCCGGACCTACAACAAACAATACACACATTCAGGATGACTTCTCATTCACATGCCATCTGTCAGGGGGTGAAAGTACTCATGCATATGCACAACTTTTGCTAAAGGACCAATCCCGAAATATAAAAAAAAGTCAGATGTTCCGTACATTTTAATCATATTGATTTTTTCAACAGCTATATTTTTTTTTCGATGAGACTTCTTTATTTAATTATTACCGATTATCCAAATAGGAACAGAATAATCTATCTTCTATTTTTTTTTTTTTTATAAAAATGGAAGGCTAAATATGTTGCTAAGCAAAAAACTCGAGAGCGTATAGATCGATTTGGCTGATTCTTTTTTGTTAAGTTCGTTACACCTCTTACCTTATGTAATGTATAAGAGAGTTGACATCTATGTAACTAATAAAATAAGGTTGAATATGGGTGAACCAGCCAGTGTCTTCAATACTTACGCAGCCAGTCCTTTGAAGAATTTGCCCATAGCCCTGTAGTCGAGCTGGTCAGAACAGTTGAACACGACGCACTGCACCGCTATGGCCTTCGCTAGATCCTGAATATCGTTGAGAATAATACATGACAAAATATTATTTTGTGCTGATTCAATTTATCATGGCAAAACCACAAGATCAAATGTTTGCAATGAAAACTGCGTAGATAGCCTAGTGGTCCTTTGTGCGACTGCTACGCTAGAGGTCTTGGGTTCGATTCTCAGATCGAGCAAAGTATTCTTGGAAATTCTCAGTAACAGCTCTGAGTTAGGATTTGTGCCCGGTTATTGGCCATAGGCTCGCCCCCTATTACGCGGGACCTAAAGGTATCAGCGAACTGCGGGTGTACATTGATACACCTCTGTCTAAACCTTCGGTGAATACAGGCGTGATGGTATATATATCTTAGCAATTAATAGTATCGTCGAGGATTATTTACGCTGATCAAAGTTCAATCAATCAATCGATCTATTTTTAGGATTATCTTTGGATGTAAATATAACTGTTATTCCTGGAGATTTAGTTAGACGTAATTAATTGAATTCAAAGTGCTATTTAGCTCAATTATTTTGAAGGGAACCAAATAATCCAACGCAATAAGTTATTGAGAGATTGAAGTTTAGAATTAATCCGATCTGTTAGCTGGCTTTGTCCCCTTATGACAGTTCGGAAAAAAGAGTTTGATCCGTCCCCGTATTAGCAACGCGCTATCTATCCCCCCTATCTGATACCCCCAGATAGAACTCACTCACTCCATAAGCGGAGAAAGCGGGTTAACAGATCGGAAAGTTCTAAGGTTGGCTCATTTTGGCAGAACTCAGCTCAGTGTACCTTGGTCGTCTCAGTCTTGCCGGTGCCGGCGGGCCCGGCCGGCGCGCCGCCGAACTTGAGATGCATCGCGCACATCAGCGTCAGGTAACAGCGATCTGTTAGCGGTGTAATCACCAGACGACCGCTGGAATTGGGACAAGGGAAATAATTAAAGGAATAGACGTCTTCATTACGAGAACTTCATTTCATAGTAAAAGTAGTCTTGCAATGTGTGGTCGCATATATTTATTGTGCTTAGCAATCTTTATTTACGACAACTTGAGATTTAAGTAAATTGTCTGTAATTATCAAGGTATATATTTTATTAAGACGAACAAAACTAAGAATAATAAAATTTAAAATTTCAAGTAACTCCCGTCAGAAGAATAAAGATCCCTACCACAGCTAACAAAAGAGCTGATAACCTTAGATCGGCTGAACCGATTTTGATAAATCATGTCTAAAAAATCATTGCTAGGAAACCTGCTTTCAAATAAAAAAAACTACATCCAAATCGGTTTAACCGTTTAAAAGCTACGGTGCAACAGACAGACACACAAACACGTCAAACTTATAACACCCCTATTTTTGAGTGGGGGGTTAAAAATTACTCCTTACAAAAGTCAAAAAATCTTCGAATAAAGCGTACCTGTTACCCAAGTATTCGTTCTGGTACATTAAGACGGAGTTCAGAGCCTTAACATCGCAGGTGTTCAGGCTGAACTGGCGGTAGTACCTGCTCGTGTCCAGCTTCACCTCGTCCTGGTAGATCTCGGGGAGCTCGTCAGGTTCTAGCGGGTTCAAAGGTTTTTCTACCTGGTAGTACCTGCAAATATTCTTCTTTTATCAAAACGATACACGGCTATTAAAAAAAAAAAAAAATTGACAAAAAACTGACTAACTACAGTCCTACATATCCCTCAGGCTGTCCGTCCAAATCAGATAATCGGTGACCGATTTTTTTTGTCGGAGAGAATGGAACATATGAAATCTAATATACCAACGCACACGTCCTACAAAAAACGAAACGCCACGAAACTATAGATGTATTGAACGGTCCGATAATCGGTGCTACAGAAAGTCGGACGTCGGCGAAGGCTCTTAACCTATTTACAAAATTTTATCCAGTTTAAACAAAAAAAGACTGGAGTACATTTCTTCGGATTGCCAGGTCAGTGGACTCGGCTGGCACTCACCGCAGCTGGCACATCCACTGGAAGTCCGACAGGTTGCGCACGTTCTCGTCGACGAGCGACTTGGTGACGTCACGCGCGTGCACCTCCACCACGATGAGCGCGCACAGCACCTCGCGCTGGAAGAACGTCAGGTCGCCCTTCACCAGCGCGCGCAGGGAGTCCAGCTGTACGCAAGTGGAACTTTAGAATAAGGCGCTAGGTTCCCCTGCTCGTGAATTGGAGCCCTGTGTGAGAGCCTAGTATGAGCGCACCGTAATTTCTACTAATATTTAAAAACTGAAAAGTTTGTTTCTTTGTTTGAACGCGTTAATCTCAAAAACTGCTGGTATGATTTGACAAAACATTTTTAAGTTTTAAAGCCCGTTTATCGAGTGAGGTTATAGGCTATACAACATCACGCTACGATCTAAGGGAGCGAAGCAGTTAATAAAGACGTGAACGCGGGGAAAAGCGCGGATTAGTACAACGTAAACTGTGCGTAAATTATTCATAGGCAGGCCTAAATCCATATCTACATGGTTTGCAATGACTTATCTGAAGATATTATAATGTTATATTTTCTTAAATATGTGACATGATAGCAGTAGCTGGGTTGACTGTTTGGTTTTTTTGTTATCTATTATGTAAAAAAAAATATGTTGCGTCACCTTCGCAGAATAAGTGGTTTTTCATTCTTTCTTTCTAAGCTGAAAGTCAAACTATACAATGTAACAGAACCGGAGTACACCCACACCTAACACAATGCGTTGCCCAAGAGCGTGTGCTACAGGCTAACGCTTGTAGCGACATGTGTAGCCCAACATGCGAACTAAACTGACATTTCCTACATCGCGCTATCAAAGTTCTCCGCGACGTTAGCATATATACAAAATTCCCGACAACAGCAGTAGCACATCAGACACAACACCTGTCTGGTTTGAGGATCCTCCCTGTTTAATGGAATATGAGAAACTTTACACCCTGTTTCTCACTCTCCACACGCTTTTATTATTATACTAGCGAACTGCCCACGTCTCCCGCGTGGCCTATTTCACCCGCGTGGCTTATTTCACCCGCGTTAAGGAAAGTCTTTAGTTACTGTTCCGCTCCCGTGTGTCGTTGCGTCATGTTATACAGCCTTTGTTACTCAGGGATAATGTAGCTATCTATTGGTGACAAAACTCTTTATAATATTAGCATAGACAAGCTGAAATGCAAACTTATTTTTTTAGAACTTAAACCACTGATCACCATCATCAAATTCTCTTCGAAGAAAAGTTCCATTCGGTACTCGTCGATGGCGTTCTCAACGCCCGTAGTCCACGCGGTCTGTGAGCCCGCGATCACCACCTGTCCCGGCCAGCGGAGCACCCACTGCGAACGTGGTATCGTCCACAGTTCCCGTAGCCCATCGATCAGGGTCAGGCGTACTGCGGGAAAAAGCCGATGCTTTACAACGAGTTCAATGATTTAATGTAATGAACCTTCGCAAGGAAAACATACGGCATACCGTTAGAAGGTTATTTTTTAAATAAATATCATTAATTATCATTCACTACACTCCCAGACTCGTAATTCGGGCCATCCTGCTCTATTTTAGGGCCGGGAAGTGTGAGAATGAACTCTGTTGTAAGTCTCACTTGTATGTCGCATGGTGTCTTCAAGCAACAACAGCCATTGTTCCACATTGGAAGAAGGGTGGAACTTGTACTTGAGCTCAACGATCTCACCCTCGCTGGAGTGCATTTCAGTGATCAGCAGGTCAGATTGGAACGTCACCTGCAACCATCACAGACGTTACGACAGGGGACAGCACGTTCTCTTCAAAACAAACAACATGTTTCAGCAACATGTTTGTGTTGCAGACAACATGATGGGTAACTATTGTATACCTTTCTACCTTCGTCTTTCGGCGGCCAGTGACTGAGTAACCACAATTACGTAGAGCGCTGACTGATGTCGCGGCACGGCATGTGTAAATTCTTTTAATACTTATTTCAATTAGTTTAGAATTCATATTACTTTATTTCCATGCAATTATACTCGGGTATGTCGTGGCATGACGCAGCATGCCGTATCATGCCCGCGCGTCCCGCGAACCACATAGGTCACAGGATTAAAAACAGGTAACTTAATTGAAATAATGTTCAAAACGTGTGCGGCGGTGTTTTGATTCCATGACGTGATTCGGCATGTCGAAGCACGCCGTCCCGTGGCATGCCGCGACGTCAGTCAGCGCCGACCCGTATTGATCGAGAAAACTGTTAGTCGTAAGCATATACACTTATATGTCGACTTTATTTCAACTAAGGCTACGTCCACAATCGATTGGCAATCAAAACCATGCTTTCATTACCTTAGCAATATTCTCGAAGCACTTCCTCAGATGAGGCTGCACGGCTCTGGGATTGCGTGACTGCGACAGGATCTCGAGTAGCTCGTCATCACTGAGGAAGAAGAACCTCGGGAACCGCAGCCGCTTCATTTCCATGTATTCATTGAGACCGCGAGTCACCACCCCCAGGAGGTGGATGGCTTCCTGCAGGCTGTCCAGCAGACGACTGTCTGGACATATTATCATTATCTGCAAATTTAGAGAAAAGGTTTTTATCATTAGTGTCGATAATATACATAGCCGTTCAGTATGCACACTGCCCATCGAATTAAGTAAGTTTCAGCAAAATATTTTTGCTGGAAAACGACTTTTTTTCGGTATGAATAATCACTATTTTTGATAGAGTGCAATGTAACGCACACAAAACATTGTACTTACGGGTGCATGTGGGAGTACAAGGATCGTGGGGGTATTTAAAATTCAGTTATAATTTTAAAGAATCAGAATAAGAATATATAAGAAAAGAATAAGAATTTCTTGTTTTGGTTAGAAAATGTTGGGAACTTGAACCGTCAGTATTTCGGTGACCAAGGTGCCCTACATGGTTCAAAAAAAAAAGAAATTGCTCACCCGAGCTCCTGGCTACGTCTGGTGTTTATATTGCAATTATGGCAATAAACAAATGTTGTGTAATCTAATAATAGCCACACTCGCTGATATACTTGCACAAGTGAGAGCGAGACGCCGGTAGGTCCAAAAATAATTCAGATACCACTTTTAAGCTGCCTATCCACAGAAGCGGAGCGAGGCTACGGAGCGGAAATACGGAGAAATATTAACCAAATGGATTGCATAAAATTTTCGCTTCACTGCCCTAAGACGACCCGCTGACCCAGTTATACAATCCTATTGGTTAATATTTCTCCGTTTCTCCGCTCCGCAGCTTCGCTCCGCTTCAATGTACAGGCAGCCTTAGTGTCCAACACCCGGTTACAAGTCGTGGGCACGCGAACGAATTATCGTTCAACTCGGGAGCTGGGTGCTGGGCATCATAAGTGATACTTGCGATGAATCATCCCAGTTTACTTGTGTAAGTATACTGTAACGTGTGTGACCAGCATAGCATACCTTAGGACAAGCGACTGCGGATGACATGATACGTCTCCAGATCCTCTCCATGGTGCCATATTTCTTAGTTTCCACGGGCAGCTGACGCGCAATGTCTTCTGAAGTAAAGATCGGCTCCAGGTACATCCACTGTCTGTGAAGAAGGTACGAGACGACTGAGAGAGATCTCCAAAGAAAATACCCCTACAAACCCTAAACTTACGATACATTATTAACGTTAATCTATGGGTACTATATGAGAACAATGTAACAAGGTTGTGCACGTTAAAAGAAGTCTAGAGTAATATGTAATAAATACAATTCGAATTTAACTAAAAACAGCTGAGGCAACTAAGAGACTCTAATAATATTCTCCAAAAAGATTTTGATCACGGCGGCAGCCGAATGTCAATGGAGACTAGCCAAGTAGTCAAGCGATATTGCAGTGCACAAGTGTGTGCGCAAAATATAGGTGCACTCCCTCTTTCCTCACTCTCACAGTCCAATAGGACGGCAATCCGACACAAACGGGGAGAGATCAGGACCAACGGCGACACGTGCTTACCAAGACACGAGGGTGTCACACCATCAACTTCCAAAGTCCCAGCTGCTACAGAGAAATTTGTTATGGTAAAACATAACACTTCTCGCCCGACGTAGGACTCAAACCCAAGACCCCACGAACAACAGTCCCGCTTGAAACCACGAAACCATCGGGGCAGTCATAGACCATAATCATCATAATCATAGGCGATTATAATGGTGATAAAACTCAATATTAGTACAAATATTTGGATGTACCCCCACTTACTTCTGGCACTCGATCCATTCGTCGACCACTTTTTGTGTAAGGCGGAGCTTATCGTCCCACTCCTGGATTCGAAGCTCAAACGCCGCCTTGAAGGGACTGAAGCCTAGCTGCTGAGTCCCAAGGAGATGTTCGTCTAGTAACTGCAAGGTTTCGTCGGCTATTTTCATGATATGTGTACCTAGGTGAACACATGGTTACTGTTTTCATGGCTCGTTTAGTATTAAAAAATGAGAACTATAATATCAGCTTATTATTGTCACACTGTAGGGCAAAGGCCTCTTCTCAAACAAAGAAGGCCTGGGTATTGATCTCTGCACTTGCTTGAGGCGCCGCCGGCGGCTGCGACAACTATAAACTCTAAAATAACAGAAGAATACAACATACCATCACGCCTGTATTCCCCGAAGGGTTAGGCAGAGGTGTACCAATGTACACCCACAGTTCGCCGGTATGTTTATGTAACAGAAGAATATAGCAGAATAATAATAAAAAATAAACATACCGGCGGACTATAGGTGTATATTGGTACACATCTGCTTAACCCCTCGAGAAAAACAGGTGTGATTGTAGAGGATTTCCATACAATGACCGGTCAACTTATACTGGAAATGTGTAGCTTGATATGTAGCCGTGTGTACTAATGTACACCAACAGTTCGCCGGTATGTTTTAGGTCCCATGTAATAGGGGGCGAACTTATTGCTATTAAACGGGCACAAATCCTAACTCCGAGCTGGTATTGAGAATTTCATAAAAAAACCCAAGAACACTTTTTGCTGGACTTGTGAATCGAACTTAAGACCACTAGCGTAGCAGTCGCGCTTGGGGCCATTACCCAACCTTTAAGGGCGTTTAAAAACGAGTTCCAAATTGAGTCCAAGTTTAAACTCTTTATCGCTCATACCGGTGTTCTTGTAGGCGTTCAATTCCAGCACTTTGTTCGCCCAATCAGCCTGCATCTTGTCCAGCGACTGCTCAATGACGAACTCCTTGCTGGCCAGCTCACCGATCTCAGCAATCAATTCCGCGTGTTCCGCGACCCCCTGCTTCAAGCACATTTGGAAGGTTTGCTTGTCGTTCATAGTTACGGTTATACCTGAGGACAAGCAGAATAATAATAATACTAGACTTTTGTTGTCCTACTGTAGGGCAAACGGACGACACGGACGGACGGTCGGTGGAGCAGATTAATGGTAGAATAGAGACCACGTTTAGGCAAACGTAGTGGACTGCGCGGTGGACCAACGATTTAAAGAAGGTGGCGGGCAGCGGTTTGATGCGGGCTGCCTAGGACCGGGATGGTTGCCGCTCTTTGGGGGAGGTTCAGGTTCAGTTTCTACGTTCAGCAGTGGACGGCTGAAATGATAATGTAGGGCAAGAGCCTCTTTTCAAACAAAGAAGACACGGGCATTAATCACCACGCTTGTTCAAGATGTATTTGCAAATTAACACTAATAAACAAATAAATGTTATGTAATACGTACCAGCTCTTTCCATGAACTCGTTCCAGTGCCGCTCCTTCATGCCAGGGTTCCTGACAGCTTGTATGACTGGTATCAATGGCCTAAACTCATCCATATAATCCTGTAATAGACACATTATGACTTATTATTTGATTCGGTCCATTTAATTTAGGTTTATTTTTGTTTGATTGTTTGTTTAAACGCGCTAGTCTCTGGAACTCCCAGTCGGATTAGAGAAAATATTGTTACATACATGATAGTCGGATTCAGGCTAATGGAATATTATAGGCTATTATAACATCACGCTTCTGTGGTCAAGCAGCCTAACGCGGGTGACAGAAACCACCCTGACAAAGACGCGGGCAGAAGCTGATTTAATATAACTTGGATTTAATAGTGTATTACGATTAATAATATTTAATGCACATTATGGGTTTTGATAGCTGAAATAAATGTTTTTATTTCGTATTTTCTGTTTCTTATTGAACTTTCATCTCGATGTAATTTTTTGAAATAAGGCGTAATAAGGATTACACCTAAGTATTAAGGATTGCGATGTATTAAGTGTACAAGACGTACGCGCACAAAACTATGTGACTGATCAGGGTCCTTACCCTGATCGGACACATAGTTTTGAGTCAAGCGGTAGCCGCGTCGTGTGCGCGTACGCCTTGTACACTTAATACATCTATACCTATGATACGTACTTTTCAGAAATGTTGCCGCTGAAGTTAGACTGGCAAGTCGCTTTCATAATATAGGCGTTTCCATTAAGATATGCCTAACCCTTCAAGAAATACATGCGCAATGGTATATCTCACCCGTATAGTGACACACACGTACTGCACTTTAGGCATGTCCTGGAAGGTGCGCACGCACCGGACGATGGTCTTGTAGTACTCATTGATGAGTGGCTCTATGGTATCCGCGTCTACATACATCAGCGGGTTGTCTAGCCACACCTCCCGGGCCTTTAAGAAGTCTAGAACACAAGAATATTTTAAAGAACGAAACAGTCTAGAAACAAAAGTAGTAATAGTTGAGTTTAGAAGTAGTAGAGCTCTTTGTGAAGGAGCTCGTCCGGGATTTCTGCCGATAAGGGGCGTTACTGTATTCTAGTGTGAAGGATATGGATGCCAGTATAACACCAGGCACATAAGACATTTCAACTTTGCCTCTGGAATGGCAACGCATGTGCAAGGCGTCTGGTATTGCAGATGTCTGTAAGCAGTGGTGACCACCTAAAATCAGGTGGGCCGTCGGCTTGTTTTCCATACACCGAAAATAAAAAAGTTGATATTTACACCGCGAAAGGGCGGAATCCAATATCGGCAATATCAGTTTGTAAGGCCGGAGTAGGGTTACAAGCGACGTTGACCGCTGATCACCAGTTGCACGGTTTGTTTGCTACCAAGAAATGACAGTGGGTATACCTGACGCGGTGACCCATAGGTTCCTATAGGGCTCGAACTCTTTAACGAGCCTGTTAAGGTCACTGAAGGGTACGACAGGCTGGGCAAAAAGTTTCTGGCGCTGGTTGAGGATCCGACCCCAGTCTTGTGCGTCTCTCATCGCTTTCCATGCTTTCTTTATGTCGTTTGCTATTTCATGCACCTAAGAACAATTATATAAAGATTTGTTTACTAGATAAATATAAAACGTGACATCCTAACTAATATTATAAATGCGGAAGTAAGTTTGTTTGTTACCTTTTTACGCTTAAACCACAGAACCGATCATCCTGAAAGTTTGCATATATGTACGTATGTTTCAGGAGTACAATAGCGAACATAGGGCACCTTTCATCCCGTAAAAAAGTACTGTTCCCGATAAAAACAACAATAACGTTATTATGATAGATGGCGCCACGAAATCACGAATCATTATTGAATTTTAAATAAAAAAAGAACTAAGCGAACGAAGTCGCGAGCAGAAGCTAGTGTTTAAATAAATCGTTGACTGCCATGCTAGTCTCGTTAAGTAGCATGACTACTTGGCATGGGAGCCCGTGTTCAATAGAGAACATGCATGTAGCTTCCAGTAGTCAGAATTTGTGATCCGCCTAGTCTTTCGCGGAAACCATGTTTGTCTTAATTGGGTAGGTGACACCACTAATCAACTGGCGTACTTTTTATGAGCTGCCAAAACCCGATTCTCCCATAGATTTTTTATGACAATACTAAACTAAGACGTCACTTTTTTGACATCTCAATTCATTAACTATTTATTAACTTGAAAGCAATTAAAAATCGAATGTTATTGTTATTGTTAACTTGTTTTTTGTGAAGTTGTGTCTTGGAATTATTGTTCAATGGTCATCTACCCAATTATTTTAACGGCGTCACCACTTATTTAACTTGTGCAAGTATATCGCCAGGTGCATGGAAACCATTACCTTGTAGAAGTCATTTTGCAACGTGAGGGTCATGCACTGAGCGGTGAACATATCGATCTTATCATACAACGTCTGCTCGTCTTGTTGATGCAGCTTCCAGAACTTTTCTTGTTCTTCCTCCAAGAAGAGGATTGTCTCCTCCACCTATTACAGAATATGGCTGTCACTCCAACTGTCAAATAGTATCCAAGAGCAATCATAAACAGAATAAAATGTGAATTATCATTCTTACAAAGTCATTTGTTCATATTATATAATGTAAATATATTATAAAACTGAAGAGTTTGTTTGTTTTGTTGAACGCGCTAATCTCAGGAACTACTGGTTCGATTTTTTTTTGTGTTGGATAGTGCATTTATCGAGGAAGGCTTTAGGCTTTATAATATCACGCCACGATCAAACGGTGCGGAGCAGTAACCAAAAACAAGTATAGTGCAATCTGAAGGTTCAGCTGCAGTTTTTTTGTTCATTAATCAAATTTTTGCTTTTCGTTTAGATTATACTCTTTTTATATCGTAATGAAATTGTTTTTCCAAGTTACGGGCTAATGTAAGAATCTAAAAAAGTAACCAAAATACACATACAGTCACGCCTGTATTCCCCGAAGGGTTAGGCAAAGGTGTACCAGTGTACACTCACAGTTCGCCGGTATGTTAAAGTCTCATGTGAGGCATAGGTGGCGAGCCTATTGCCATTAACCGGGCACAAATCCTAACTCCGAGCTACTACTGAGAATTTCATAAAAAAACCCAAAAACACTTAACAAAATATACCTGATTATTTATTTGTAGAGGCCAACCAATAGACTCCCACAGAGCATTGAAGTCCTCGTTTTCCAAAGGCATGTAGAATGCGTCTAGTACCTCGTAGTCCTTTAAAATAGGTTACAATTTTTTTTATTCAAATCAAGTGACCATTTTACAAATTAACTTCGGATTCGTTTTATATTAATTTTGGTGAGGCTCACCGTGTGGACTTTCTTCATTATATCTTCTTGCGTCTTTAACGCAAAAGGTATCGACTCCATCCACTCCCTAATCTCAAACACATGTTCTATAGTGTTGGGCTTCTCTCCCAACTTTCGCATGATGCTCTTGTAAGCGGTGATGACGTCATCCACCACTTGACGCACCTCGTCCGCCCACATTATCAGCAACGATTTGATAATGTCCGACCGCTTTGTAACGAGTAATTGCTGGAGAAACATATGATACACATTACATGATACATTAGTTAATTTTCTTGTTTTCTCGTCTGATTCATTATAAATAATAGAAGATGTCATAAGAAGTTTTTTTATAAATACCATCGCACACAAAGAATAAATACTAAGCTGCATCCGTTAATACTGGAAGCTGACTGTTGGGAAAAAGACAGACAGACCCGTGGATTGTCAGGAGACGTAACTAGTGGTTTCTCCAGTTATAGTGTAGAGGTATGAGCGACAGGCTGTAAAGTCTCTCAGCCTCCATTGAAAAGGAAGGATCCTCCGACCAGACGGGTGTTGTGTCTGGTGGGCTACTGCCCAACAGTTTGCTGTCGGGATTTTGTATATATGCTAACGTCGCGGCGAACTTGGATAGCGCGATCTAGGCTACTTCACTTTGTCGTAGTAGTTTGCATACTGAACGATAGACGTCGCTACAATGTTAGAGTCCGATGTGTCAAAAGTCATACTTTTTATCTCTTAATGTGTTGTACTAGGAACTACAACGCAATAACACAAGTCTTGACGAACCTTCAAAGAGTCAATGTTGAGGGAAAAGGGCCCAATACTGATAAATTGGGGCAGCCTCCATATGAGATCCTGTTTCTCATCATAGTGCATCTGGACCTCTTCCCTGGTCTCTGAAGCGGTATGCTTCTCGAGACGGAAGTTTCTACAACAATTTAAAGAGTTTAATTCTAGCTGTACCCGCGGTTTCATCTATGGATCTTAACCAGATTTTTTGATAAAATGGTGCGATACAGCATATGGTGTAATTAGTTAATTGGCAGCAGTAAACATAATATGTAACATAAAATCTCGCTGAACATGTTTATTTGATGTCACTTTGGTTGTTTTTGTTTATTTTGTTTGATGTATAACTTTTATGTCGTACGGTTGTCATTCATATTTCCTGTTGCAATGGCTATAAACGCCTTTTAACTATTCTAACGGGGTATAATTGCTACAAAATAATATATGATTAAGCCGCGTGTAAAATTATATCAAAAGACTGGACAATAGAATTCAGTTGATAAAATACTAGCTACAAAAAGGACAAAGTACAGTGGGACGCTTTACAAGTTGGGAAAGAGGTGCGGTATGTGATTAACAGTATGTTGGACCAAACAGCTCAGATATTGTGTTAAAAAACTATGTAATAAAGCAAAAATCATCAAATCATCAGCACCGCTATCACATCATTCTCTGCGATAAACTCTGCACCGACCTGCCCGGATCAGCGCCGACAGACCGGCAGTCGCCGGCTTGCTTTCTCCCGCCCCCACCCTTGCACAAGCCAGCCCGCACCGCTACGCCTGTAGCTTCACATTCGTCCCTAAATAATCTAAATTCGATAGGACGACCTAAGCCGAGGTCCGTACCCCACAAGTGCTGCCTTTAACGCGCTGTCGCTTATTTTATAAGTTTTAAAGCCTGGCTGGAGGCCTTCATTTTTAATGCAACAACTAGGCAGACAACCTCCTAGGTAGACCGACGAGATGCCCTTCCGAAAAAAAAGCTTGCCTTCTATCGGACCGCCTGATTATACACCAAGACAAAATTAAACCACAATGGTCAATAAGTCAATACTTACTCCACGTACTCCTCAATATCCAGTAGGTATATCTCCCTGTAGCAGTCATACTGCTTCATGTAAGATAACAATGGGATGATGGCTTTTCTATACGCCTTCAGTAGCCTTTCTCGGAAGTCCACTACGTTCGGCTCCATGAGGCCTGAGGATTGAGTTTAAAACATTATTCAGACCCCATAAAAAATATTTGTGAACCGATCAAATTTTTTCTCTATAAATATCTTAGTACTGAACGGATGTCAAGCTTAGCCGTTAAAGTTCCTTTGACACCGTGCCATGTAGGAATAGCATCATCAACTAGTTACGCCCCCCCCCCCCCTTTACCCCCACGGAATTTATTTGAAAGAGTCACCGCAGCCCTGGAACGTAAAGAGCATTAGGAGGAACACGGATGGGTTTTAGTTAGTGGGAGTCTGACACTCCGTTCCAATCGGCTCACATCGGAAGAAGTTATGTGATGAATTCGCATCCGTATAAAAATAACCTCCTATTTAAGGCCTTTTAATGATTGTTGACGCTATCTGTAGATAGGGTGCGCTAAAATTTGACGAACATTCCGCTGGATCGACGCCACATGTTAAGGAACACTTAGTGATGATTACTCACCAATGGATGTGAGCAGCAGCTCAGGGTCGAAGACTAGGCCGGTGATGATCATGGGGTGTACTTGAGCAATGAAATGGCAGCGGTACAGCATCTCACGGAACAGACGCTGAATTACTATCTGAAATCCATAGGCATCATGTACTCAAAGCAATTAGATAAACAACAAAAATAAAGTTGTTTACTGAAAAAGTTTTTATTCAGTGCGTAAATTTTGACTATATAAACTTATAGGGATTCTATTAAATACGTATTTTTTGTTGTATGAACTTGGACGAGACGAAAGGAGTATGTTAGGATCGTAGCAGGTGGCATTCTGTGGTTGCTGCATACCCCCATTGGACAAAGGCGTAAGTTCATCTATATACTAGCTTCTGTCCGCGTGAATATTTTCACCCGTTTTAAGAGACGTCGTGTATGTTTTTTAATTGAATTACTCGTATTTTAGAGATACTGTCTATACACATCTTTATTGCACTACTGCGAAATTTGGCAACGTTGCAAAAGTATAATGTCGTTATACTGCACCAGTGACAATTTTTGATCTAAATTAATTATGATTGATGATATCTTGCAAACTATGCATTTTTGGACCACATATTCTAGGACTTTTTGTATTATTTTTACATAGAGAATATAACCCTCGAGTTAGGGGATATAAAAAAAACGCGGGCATTTAGAAAAGTGACCCACCTCAAACTGCGCAGGATCCGTGGTGTAGTAAGGTCCATTTTCTGACATCATGAGGCTGAAGTAGAACAAGGTGACAGGGGCGCGGAAGGGAGTGTTGATGAGGTCGGAGGGGTCCCACTCCCAGTTGTCATCGCAAATGTACGTGCACAAACACGGCGACTCGCACATGTTTACGAACATTGCCATCGACTGCTCTATGCAGAAGCGGAGTGCGTACTGAAGTACAAATATCAGAAACTGAGTTTAGATACAGGTCCCGTAAATGCCAAGTATGCACGTGATATTCATAGTGCACATGTGTGTGCGCAAACGCAGGTGCTCTCTCTCTCTTCCCTCACTCCTTGTATTTGCTAATTCTTAACTTTAAGTCTCAACTGTGCATACCATTGCAACAGTGAGACATGCAGCACTATACATTAACACCTCTGTACAGTGTACATACCATGTTTTTGGCAAATAAATATATTCTATATTCTCATAAAGCGAAGGGGCGGTAATCCGACGAGGCTGGAAAGATATCAGATGCTAGCTTATCGAAGACATGTTGCGCCATCATCATAATGACAGGGGAATGAGGAAACTCTGTTCATTTACAACATAAACCGAGCATTCGACTTGAAACTTCTTGATTATTTTGAACAGCTGAAAAGGAATTGTAGTACCTACTCGCTATAAACGCTATATAGCGATGACCGCAGGCTTAGCGAA
This sequence comes from Caradrina kadenii, assembly GCA_947462355.1. Lineage (NCBI taxonomy): Eukaryota > Metazoa > Arthropoda > Insecta > Lepidoptera > Noctuidae > Caradrina > Caradrina kadenii. The sequence continues at coordinate 969,340 of OX381691.1, read as the reverse complement.
TAGCTTTTACCTGGCTGGTACACGTTAAAATCCCATTAAACCGTTGATAGTTATTTAAGAGGCCTCCTCTCCTCCACTATTGGCAGTTGCTGAAATAATGAAGAACCTTACCTGCATCCGAAACCTGACGAGCTGCATGAATCGGGAGATCTTACTGACTCCATAGAACTGCCAATCCTTCTCGTATATATTGAACCATCTGTTACATAAACACATTGATATGATAGATGTACTCAAGCTGATCGCAAACATGAATGGTATTGTGGCCTTCGTCCAGTGCACGACCACGGACGCACCGTCATCAGGCTAATAAGTATGAGGAATTAAAGGCTGGAAGCTTATTAAAAGCCTCTCAGGAGCGAAAGGAAATTTGAAATGCAGAAAAATTGAAATGCACGAAGAGTTAGTATAATCAAAAAACGCCTGATACAGTTGGCAATGGAGCGAAAAGGCTGAAGAACTGTGTACTTTCTATGGTTTTATATTATTTTTGTATCACCCACATTCTTGACGGGATTCGTTTCTTTTAAAAGGAGACTGAACAAACTTGTCTATCGAAGACAAGCATTTTATTTAAATGATCTTTTAGAAAGTGAAAAGGTAAATTATACAAACCATACCCTTTGCCGACGTCCCGGAACGACATCCTGATAGCGTGCGCAGTTTGGCTGAGCCAAGAAATATTCAGATATTTTAACATCTGAAAAATAAAATACAAATTAAGTTGCTACCCATGTCTGCACTGGATGGGGGGGATTTAGGAAGGTTTTCATTCTAATTTCAGTTTTAATTGGTCAAAATACCCCTACTTTCTACTTACCATTTTTTTTTAATGTAAGTAAAAACAAGACGGGGGCAGTGGAAGAATACAGAGAAGTGAAATAAAGTTACAATTATTAAGATATCAGAATGACGAAGTAAAAGAAGACAAAGTACTAATAGAGATAAGTGACAGAAAACTAAAACAGCAAGCATACCTATTTCTGCTGCAAATGGGGTATGAGTGCTGGTGAAATTACAAGCACATGAGACATCTTTGTCTCTGGGATGGCAACGCATTTGCAAGGCCACTGGTATTGCAGATGTCTATAGGCAGAGGTAACCACTTATAATCTTGTAACATATCAGTATTTTACTAACATGTGACTGTTCCTAAAATGCCCAAGGCTAATAAAATTTGCGATTTTCTTAAATGGAAAATATTTGTGTAAATGTCGGGTTCCATAATATCTAAACTAATATGTAAACAATGTCATTCGATGGCAACCAAAAGGAAGTCAGTGTGAGAGTGTTAATGACATTTGGCACTTCCGACTTTTGTTTCTTTTTTTAAATGTTAGATTTTTTTTAAGCGTAGACGTACCATAGAAGTGCAATGTTGTTGTGCAGCGTCGAATTCCGCCAAACTCGCATTCCTGCCGTAGTTAGCAGTGTAGAACAACATCGACTCTACCTGGAATCGACATACAACTGTGTGTGTGTGTGTATTGTCCAGACCGATTCCAGCCAGGGCGACTAATCTTAAGGCAGACTAGCCAAGTACGCAGGAGATATTATAGTGCACAAGTGTGTGCGCTAACACAGGTACCGTCGCTCTTCATTAACTCTATAGTCCGACGGGACGGCAGTCCGACACAACCAGGGAGAGATCAGGCCCAGGACCAAAGGCTTTATGTGTTTCCGAGGCACAGAGGCGTCACGCCACAACTTCCAAACTCCGGGCTGTTACTGAGAAATTCTTTATGGAAACACCTAATAACACTTTTTGCCCGACCTGGGAGTCGAACCCAGGACCGGTCAACAGCCGCGCTTGCCACTACGAGACCAACGCGCAACGGAGCAGTATGAAATGCCAAAAACCTGCAAATCAAGTAGCTGAGGGCACTGACCTTTAGGCATTCATCGACAACTAGATGTATGCAAGAAACTGATTCTGTTAGCACGTATAGCGAGTACCATTGATTATAGGCGAGACGCCCTTTAAAATCATCCATCACGCACGGATATCTGCCTGTAATGATCCCACTGTTAAACCATCATCGTCAAACACATTTAATTAGTGCTCTATAAATAAGCTAGTTATAATTTTCAAAAACACGTGAACTGATGAACACAGACACAAGCCACGCCACAGCACATACCCTGTATGCTGCATACAGTGATATCCTGCGATCTTCGTGGAAGGTCTAACTATACAACGGCAGCTCGTGATTCCCAAAACAAACCAAATAACACATATATATAACACTAGCTTTTGTCCACGATTTCGTTCGCGTGGTTATTGTATGCGTGGTATTTTACCTGCGTTTTTTTTTTTTTGGGGGTTTGAAATCATCAAATAACTTTTCCCGCCCTGGGCGGGGCGGCAGGGAGTGTCAGACTTTTACTGACTAAAACGCACCCATGTTCCTTCTTGTGCCCTTTGCGTTCCGGGGGCGCGGTATCTCTTGCGAACAACCCGCAGCCCCGGCAGGCATCGGCCCTCAGTGGCCCCTTCCTTTTGCTGACAATTTACGTCTTTGGTTACTGTTTCTCTCCCGTGTGTCGTAGCAAGATCTTATAAAACCTAAAGCCTTCCTCGATAAATTAACTATCCAACACAAAAATATTTTTTTCATTTTAAACCAGTAGTTCCTGAGATTAGCGCATTCAACCAAACAAACTCTTCAGTTTTATAATATTTATATAGATAACACATGGGTATTATACCATATTGTGGCACTGGGGGTACGTATTCCGGCGTCGGCGCATCTATATAATTATACAGATCTTTGTATTTGTTTATCGTGTAGATTATTTTCATTTTTCCTTCCATTTTTTGGTACAGAAATTCCACCTGAAATTTAATTTGATTCCATTGATAACTAACTAATTCGTAAATTATACAAGTCAAAATTGAGAGTACTTTGTGATTTCTTGTTTGCCAAACAAAAGTGATCTTTATTGTTTAGTAGAATTGAACTTAACTTTTCTATGGTAAAATAGTACTTAAATATAATTTCGAGTACATATTCAGACTTAGATACCTATGATCCAAATTGTGCGGAACTTATCCCTGATTTTGAATAGAATTAAAGTTTCAGAAATACATTGTAAAATTGTAAAACCACTTGATTAATTTTCTGATTTCTTTGGACATGTTAAATTTTTCAAAATTATTGAACTTCGATTTGTTAAACTTGGAATTACGGTTTTCACCCCTTGATATGACGTCAGCTAACTGACTTATTACTGCAACTGATAACTATCAACAGTACCTACTACTTAGTTAAAACTTTTAAGCTACGTTATCGGTTATAATGTAATGTCTTCAATAATGTATGTGCTCACCTCATATTCCAGCGCGTGCAAGTGAGACTCGTCATGTTCCTTCGCTTGTTGATGAATTAGCACCATTTTTGTTATTTTCGGCAACATGTATTTGGGCATCATCTGCAATCCGTCCAATAGTAGGCAGTCCAGGTACAAATAGAATCTAGACCGGAAAAGACATATAGTTAGATCGCACCACGCTTTTCGCACGTTAGGTTTTTTGTAATTTATGAGACTTTTTCTTTTAAATATCATTGGCATACAAGACGATGGCGTACCCGAAATGGTCACCTCTGCCTATAGACATTTGCAATATCAGAGGCCCTGCAGATGCGATGCCATCCCAGAGACCAAGTTCAAATTTTTCATGTGCCTGTAATTACACCAGCACCCATTCACTTCAAACAGTAACGCTACTTTGCGGCAGAAATAGGTATGGTGGTGGTAGTACTTTCCCGGACAACCGCCTTCACAAAGAGCTCTGTTACTACTAACATGTAAGCACGCTATTTCAAATCGAATACACCATATTCCTGAAAAAGTATTTCTTTCCATTCCTGTATAACAACAGACAAAACCAAAATAACTTAAAAAAAAATTGGAATTAAACCTGAGATTATTTTCTACTTCCTTTCGAAGGTCGACGGCGAATTTGACACGTTGCGCAAATGTGTCCGGGTCGTCCGCTTTAAACATAAGACGCACTCGAGGTATGCTAGAAAACAAACACCAAGAATAAACTCAAAACTGAACTTGAAGTTTGTGTTCCCGACTCGTGCCGGTTACTGTACCGTGTTATGAATCCAAAGATACATCAAGTTCTAAAGAATTGAGGGGAATTTTATTTTCTTTGAAGGCATTAAACAACAGGATAAATTTATCATTTCAGCCCAATCAACTTTTCAGATATGCTATTTTTATTAGCTTCTTGCTAATAAAAATAGCATATCTGAAAAGTTAATAGGTCGTTGATAAGTAGAGCAAGGTGAAGTCGAGAAGAAGTCGGCCATTGATTCTCTTCTTCCTATTTATTTTATTACAACTAAATCTTTTACTTTTCTCTCCTTTTAAAAAGATAGTTTTGGAAAATGAAACACTACGATCTATATTATTTACCTGGGTAAATACGTGTGTCAAATTTTAAGTTTCTAAACGGCCGAAAATCTTTCGCATAAACTGTATCCGCTCCTATCAACCCTTAACAACTTATTCAACTTGTGTTCTTGCTATTTAATAAGTACTTACGAATATTCTCTTTTAGTGCCATCGAGAGCCATTACATCCCATTTATCTGTTGTTTTATCGTACTTTAAGGCTGCTACGTTTGTCCACTGCAAATACAAGTGTGTGAATAAGCAATGTGAGTCAAAAGCACCCTCGCTGTCTACCCGGCATGTTTTCCAACTTCGTAACCGGTGACTGAGAGAGACTGAGAGAGGATTATCTACAATACAAGCTGAATTGTTTTGAGAGCAGGAGTGATAACAGATGTTGCAATATTACTCATCCAGCATCCCAAGTAATGCCATATAATTTACAAACGTCTATTATAAGGTGTTCGGGTCTCCCTACTAAAGCCATATATAACACCCGCGGAGAGGCCTCCGCCTGGACATGAATTGCCACGGCCGATCTTGAAGACATAAAATAGACTCCGAACTTCGGTCGGTCGGAGCAAAGACAATATGTTTAGGTGGGGATTCAGTGATGGTAACCACTTGAGCTGTTTGTGCGGTACAGCACATACGATGGCCTATCGCGCATCGTGTCTTGCGTGGCCTAACAGCTGCACGTAGGAAGAAGTAATGGCTGCCACTGACAGTGCTTGACTGCACTGTCAGTCTGTCAGCCATTACTTCTAGTGGCCAAATTCTGTGCCGTAACGATATAACTTATTATAATATACAAGGTGTTAGTTTAAACAAGGGACATACTTTAAGGGAGTGTAGTGCTTCGGAAAATAAACCACTCTCACTATGAAATCACGCTTAAAATTGCAAGAAACTCAGCTGTTCCTTACATGTTGTCGAGTTGCGCAAACATAAATGTATGGAGCATTCGATTTTTTTTTCGATTTTGCGGTTCGTTCGGTAGTAATAGTTGTTCATTTTCATGAGTACTGCACTCCCCTAAAGAAAGTCTCTTGTTAACCCTACTACTCTGTATAGTTTCGCATCGAAACGCTAAGAAGAAGCACGCCAATTGGGTTTAGATATGCTAAAATGTCAGTTTCTCCCATTTTACAAAGTAATGGCAGGTAATTATCATGGCTCACTATCACAACACCTTCCATTCAGACAGCACACTTAATTAAATACACGTCAACACGGGTTTCCGGAAAAATAACACAATATGAATAAATTAAACACCCACCTCATACAAACCATTCAATGTTTGAATTATATTCCCAAAGTTCTTAGCGATACCGCCGAGCTTTGTGTCATCCTTGGGGATGTAAGCCACCCCAGGACAAGGATACTGCTCTCCTTCTATCATGCCCAAAGCCATCCATTCTTCCGGAATACTGAAAGTATAATGTATGTTCATAGGCTAGTCGGGTGTGACTGTATGTTAAAGAAGCTCAACAAATCCTTGAAACCTTGAAAAAAAATAAAACTTAACCAAGCACAACAGCCATTTCTATTATGAACTCACCGGCAGTCAAAATCAGTGTTGTCAAAAATCTCTAAATCTAGTTTAGGGAAGGTGCTGTATAGACCATAGTGCTCCATGTCACTGATCTTGAACTCGTCCACAGGTAACAGCAAGTACGGCTGTAACCCGAGATCACGGAGCATCTTCTGCAATACCAACACATTTAATGACAACCAGGGTAGTACTGTAGAAGCTCTGGTTGAATGAGCGGTATAGGTACTTTGAATAGTTGCAGCACTAAAATTCAAATTTGTGGTTAATTTCAAATCGTTACGGCAATATACTTGTTGTGCCTGTCAGGGCCTGTCTACCGTCTTGTGTGCGTTAAATGGTAATGAATTAAAGTAATGATTCTCCAAGCATTTATTTTCACTCCACTTCAACTGTAAACCCCAAAAACATTTCACTAAAATTCGTTTCCAAATCAAAAGCTACAAAAAACGAAAAATCAACCTACCTCACCATAACCTCAATTATTATACAAAATGTAAAAAAAAGCCGCGGCACTTCGTAAATGTATTCACACATCATAGCGTAGTTATACTACAGTGCGAGATACAATAAAAAAAGACATCAAACTACAAATGTTTGAATAAAATTAACAGCGGATACAGTAAAAACATACTTTGATGAAGATGATAGCATGATATTTGAGAACCAATATCTAGAGGAAGTTACCCAAGAACAATTGGATATTATTTGCAAAAATATTTAAGAAGGCCACATGGTTACAATTGTAGAAAAATGTTCTACATTTACAAAGGAAAGAAAAGCAAATTCTTTCCTTTGATTTAGTAGGATTTGTATTTCTAAAAGTTTTATAAAACGTCTAAAAACCTACTACAAGTCTAATCGAATAAGATATTGTAACCTTTATATTGGCAGCAAGGAACTTTCTTCTTAACCTTTCAATTTTTACCAACCGAGGCAGTTCTTTGGGTAGTACAATGCTGAGGAACTGCAGTTTCGGCACAAAGGTCTCGAATGGAAATTGCTGGAAATGAAAAAACAAAATGTTTAAGTAACTGTGATATGAATTTAATTATTGGACCACATCCACTTTTATAGAGACCACGAGAACTGGCATGCATGAACTACACGAGTGGCATTCGCAAGCTCTCCAAATATTGTCCATTGGTATCATTATCATCATCCATTATCATCTACTGAATTTTGCGCATAACTTATTTTTTTTAAACATTCATCCGCCTTCATACTAGTACGAAGTAACTGAAAATAAAACCAAATCTTATTTGCAGATACTTCGTTGACATGGAAAATTAATATTTTATTACGGTCCTAATTTCAACATCACGGACAGAAAAATCTATGTATGAATTAATTGCTCCAAAAAGGAACCTTGGATGTACTTACAATGCTTTCATCTTCTCTATACGTAGTCCACCGGCCAGGAGGTAAAAGAAGTTTAGGTCTCTGAGGTTTCGGCAAAGAAATTAACATTGGAGCTAGTTTCTCAGTTTTTGCCTGAAAATCGGTAGCAGAAAGAGAAGAAGTCAGTTAGAAGTAAACCAGTGAGCTGCATGACTAACATGTGAGTGGATAAACCCAGTCTTCTAAGGAGCTTGATGCGGAGTCATCTATACTAATATTATAAAGCTGAAGAGTTTGTTTGTTTGGTTGAATGCGCTAATCTCAGGAACTACTGGTTCGAATTGAAAAATTCTATTTGTATTGGATAGTCCATTTATTGAGGAAGGCTATAGGCTATATTATATCACGCTACGACACACGGGAGAAGAGCAGTTTCTAAAGACATAACTTAAAGCGGGTGAAAAACACCACGCGAACGAAGTCGCTGGCAGGAGCTAAATAAATAAAACAGTGACCTTCTGCAAGCCATCGTTTTACATAATATATTCAATACCTGTCACTTATATCACTCACATGGGCGACGAGAAAATTAAAATAAAGGCTTCTTCTGTACAAAGAAAGCAAGAGCATTGATCACCATGCTTGCTTGAGCGCGAATTGGCGTTTTTAGACTTATAGTAATTATAAGCTTCCTCATGATGTTTTCCTTCACCGAAGTCAGTAGCTCGGCATTGTAACATATATAATCGTAGGTACTGTGCAACAATGACACACAAACATTCACAACCCAGCCGACCCATTGTGCCACTGGGTCGGCTGGATTTTTGTAATTCTATAAAAAAATTATATTTATTTTATACTAGTGAAATCTTTCTGTGCCTTTACTCAAACACTAGCTTCTGCCCGCGACTTCGTCCGTTTGAATGTTTTCACCCGTGTTAAGTGTCGTCTTTGGTTACTGTTCCACTCCCGTGTGTCGTGACGTGATGTTATATAGCCTATGTTTTGGATTCAATTTGTGCCCGGTTAATGGTAATAGGCTCGCCCCCTATTACATGGGACCTAAACATACCGGCGAACTGTGGGTGTATATTGTTACACGTCTGCCTAACCCTTCGGGAAATACAGGCGTGATGGTATGTTATGTTTGATGACAAAATAGTTAAAATCAGCCAGAAGTTCTTGCGCTTAGTCGGTACAAACACACGAACAAAAACCTTCCCTTAAAAGTTATATGTGTATACATATGCTATGTATTATTATCTCTCTCTACTACGTAATATTGTTTTTATGTATATATATTTTATTCCTCAATATTTTCTGTTCTTTGCACCTACTATGTTTTGTCTGCATCACCCAAAGGTACACTGGTAGAAAATGCCTAAGGCATTAAGTCCGCCTTTGTACAGTGTGCATTATGTGCATAAGAGTTAGTTATATAATAGTTAGTAGTCATAGTTTATTAAATAAATAAATTAGTATAACTGAGGAATGGCAAAAACAGTTTCAGTTGAAGGAAAAATAATAGCAGAATGGTTAAGTGAAAATTATATAATTGAAACTTGTAGTTCAGCGCCTAAATACGATCCAACATTATGGAGCACAAGAGAATGAATGAATGAAGATATACCTCGAACTCAAAATTATGCAGAAGCTGGCATAATGGTATAAACCTTCTCGTTAATAAGTCTAAATCGGGCTTCTACCATATGTCAAATTACCTTATGAATAATTGAAAATATTTAATATCAGAAATTAAAAAAAAATAAACGGCGTTCCCATTCGATATAAAATAGTTAATAAATCAACCAGACTTGAGAACATTTAAAAAAAGCACTCGGAATGTGTGATTTTTTAAGCAAATCCCAGCTAATATGAAATTAGATTAGAATTTATCAACAAATTAAAACTGGGCAATAATATGTTAAATTTTCGATTACAATTTTGCAGAGAATTATATTGTATATTTTGTAGAGACAGGAACAAATCCAGCAACGACTGAATGACTTGACAAACATGTTTCAGAAGTAGCGATTATAATAAATAAATATAAATATGCGAGTCAGACTCGCGCACGAAGGGTTCCGTACCATTATCTATAAAATGGAAAAAAAAAACACGTTTGTTGTATGGGAGCCCCACTTAAATATTTATTTTATTTTAATTATATTATTTATTATTAAAGTAAAAATACAACTGAGTATTTTGTAAATATATGAAGTGCCTCCTTACCTGTTGCCATTATTGATATCGAGCATAAAAGGGCACAAAAATCGCGTTTGTTGTATGGGAGAGCCCCCCTTAAATATTCATTTTATTTTGGTCTTAGTATTTGTAGTTATAGCGGCAACAGAAATACATAATTTGTGAAAATTTCAACAGTCTAGCTATCGCGGTTCTTGAGATACAGTCTGGTGACAGATAGACGGACGGCCAGACAGCGAATTCTTAGTAATAGGGTCCCGTTTTTACCCTTTGGATACGGAACCCTAAAAAAATCATAATTTTCTTTTTATATTTTAGTATCGAATAAGTCAAAACAAATTACATTCGATATATTAAAATGTTCGATTTTTTTTTTACTGAACACCACTAGTGTCAATGTCAAACAGGTGAATTGGTTGTAAATATTGCATACGTCAGCCAAAAGGCCATGTGTTTTTTTTTACAATATTCACTTTAATTACGCGGGGTGCTAGTAAATAAATAAGTATAGAACATAATACACGAATCATTTATTTTTTATGAACATTCATGTTCGTACAAACAAAAAATATTTAAAAATATACCATATCGTCGATTTCATTTCCCCGGTATTGCAAACTACAAATTTAGATTTTCCTGTTTGCCGTGAGACATACCATGTACGCTAAAAACAAACCGGCGAACTGCGGGTGTACATTGGTACACCTCTGACTAACCCTTCGGGGAATACAGGCGTGATGATATATATGTATATGGCCGACACTCCACGCGTACGATTCGACTGACGGACCAATCGCGAGTACCGTCGGCGACCCAAAAAACTCAGAAAGGAAACCAAAAACCTAAAAATGAACTTCACGTTTGTGCTCACAACTCGTGGCGGCTACTATGCACCTATATTTTTTTAAGTACATCTTTTCTTACGAACCAGGTGGTTTGGTGGTAAACGTAACATGCGAGACAGGGTAATATTCAGCTGTAAAGGGTATCATGTAAGTATGTAGTGTTGCCAAAAAAATAAGTGTTGTGGGTTCAAAGAAATAATACACAAATCAATAGACGTTTTTCTAATCTTAGAGCTCTCGTGATGAAGAAAGACACTGATTTTCTAAACATAACTTTACCAGACCTGAATTCGATGAAGGATTTGGCAAAGAACTTCTACATTTCGCCAGGTATTTGCAGATGTTTGTTGTTCACCCATGTAAGGCTGGCCTCATACATCCGGCAAATTCAGACTCAAGACACAATTATAAAAGCAACGGGTCAATTTGATAAACTTTTAGAAAAATGTTATCTCTGAATGTAAGAGGCCGGCCTCAAAGGAAATGAGTCCAGGACCAGAAGCCATCCTGGTATTAAAAACATTCTGAAGGGAAAACTCAATAACACTTTTCCCGACTAGGAATCACACCAGACCCCATCAGCTTTGCTCTCGCCTTCTGCACATATAGTTGTAATAGTTATTTTAAATGAATTACCTGTAATATCAATTTCATTCGTTTCTTTGCAGAAACGTCTTTAGTCGGGTCATCTTTGGATAAATCTGATACTAGCTCAGAGTAGTATCCCCTTTTAGGGATATTGTCCCTAGCTTGGTTATCGTACACCAAATCATGCCGCTCTATCTTTTTTCTTTTGCTATACATATTTAAATGAAAATAACGTTATGAAGTGACATATGTCAGACTTCTTGAACTTTTTTTAATGTTAGTATAAGAATTAAAATAAATTAAATACCAGTCTGGCACAGATTAATAAAAACTTCTTATGGTTATTTCAAAAGTTTTGTTGCTTTACAAATCCATAAGTGTTTTAATTTTGAAACTTATTTAAGTTTAAAAGGTAGTGGATCTCTAGAGACATAGGCAAACTAAGCAAAGGACTTGAAACCATACTTAAAATTATTTTTAGAAACGTAATGAATGTGTATGAAGGCACCACCTAGTTTGGGGACCACTGTTTTTACTAGAAATGCGTACCGCTAATTGTTACGGTTTTTTTTTACTGTATGTTAACCTAATTATAATAAACTTTTGTAACAATGGATAATCTACTTTACACAGTTTATACAAGTTTAGCCTAATTTTGCACGCATTCTAAGACATCACAATTTGCAAAAAGAAAACTATTTGAGCTTCTAGTCTCGATCATAATTATTTAAAATGTCATTATAGATCGTGTGTTATCTGTGGTTAAGGACTTTTGAACGTCACCACCTCTATCGATGGTTGTCAAAATGTATTGTTTGGGGAAAGCCAATCTCTTAGGGCCAAAGCACACACGCTACTTTAACCAGCAGCGATCGGCTATTTTGCAACTGTATCGATACTGCATCGCGTTTTGGCAACTCTCTGTGTTCGATTGCAGCTTCCAAATCGCGCATTTTAGCGACTGCTCCGAAGCTGCATCGCGTTTTGGCGACTAACTGCGGTCGGAATCATGAACTGCTCCGAAGCTAGATCGGGTCGGCGCACTGTGGTCCGGATTTTGAATATGGAGGACTTAGGACCCAAGGTCAATATTTCAGGCTTAAAAAAATCATATGGACAGATAAGTAAACGCTCATCAACGTTTGTTCTAGCGGTTTTCATGGAATTGTTTAATTTCGCGAAAAAAAAATATTGAAAAAAAAAATGTATGGAGAAAAAGTGAAATAATTTTTTTTCTCGACTTGTTTAAAAGTGTTAGCAATGAAACCTTTTGTATGCTATTATATTACCTTTATTGATTAATTTCACAAATATTTTTTTCGCATATACTTGCAGCCTTGGCTAAAATAAGCATCGGAACTTTCAATATTTTTATTTCAACTATTTGTGACAATTAAAGGTTTTTATTTATAGTCACATCATTTTCGTATATTTTCAATATTATAAATATTAATAGTCATTATTTGCCGACGATTTTTGACTTTCAATTATTTTGAAAAATAGATACAATTTAATTTTATAATAATATTTTACTTCTTTGTTGTTAGCGCTGTTACTCAAAGCGTAGTTAGTGACAGAATGACGCATTGCCTGCTCACCTCCCCCCACCCTTTTTCTCTAAGGGTCTTACACCCTTGCTAGTTGCGCGCTAATGAATCATATAAAAGATACGAGAGCTCCTGCTAGGGCGTCATTAGACATTCAACCCTTGAAGAGTCAACATACCTGAAAAATTTAACGTGAAGAAAACTACCTACTTAATCATGTCTGGATTTGGTACTTACCTGGACATTTATATGTTTCTACGAGAAGGAGACCTCAAGGACTACAAAAGACTACATCAAGCAATTATGGACTGTATTTCGCTTGAAATTTCGCAAGAAGATAGTGAAAAAATATTGAATTTTGCAAGATCTCTCACTGTGAACTTAAATCGTCGATGGACCGAAGCACATAGAGTACAAAAAACATTCATGAAAAAGCATATGAACTGGTTAGAGACAAGAATTAAGTGGCCTGAATGTGAATCTGCAAATCTCACCGAAATCTTTGAAGCGAGCGAAAATTTGGATCATCATTTCCCAGAAGAAGGAGCAACTGTTCCTTTTGCATCTACTTCGAAGGCGACTAGTGACATGGGCACTTCTACAGACGTCATATCAAGGAAGCCATTTGAAGACTTGGGAAATAAGCAGAAGAAAAGGCGATCGGGTACTTTACTCGACTATCCGGAAGAGGAACTCGCTTTTGCTTTTGTTACAAAGCTAAAATCTAATGGGAAAGAAGTTTTTGCACGCATCATCGATCATCTTATCAAGAAACCTGAAAAGGTTGAAGAAGTTGAATCATTTTTATTAATGAACAGAAAGAAAGAGACTATGCAGGAAGATCGAGTTTTGGCCCTTACTACTTCATTGGATCTATCAAAGTGGAAGTACCTCACTTTAAGGTCGGCATTGTCACAACAATTGAAGCTTCCGTCTTACTACAAGTTGTTAGAAGCTAAGAAGAGGTGTTATCCTGATGCCAAAGATATTGATATATCAGAAGATGGAGTGAAGGTGAAATTACAAGCACTTTTAGATGTGACAACTCGAAGGATTCTGCAAGTCGTTGGTGACGATTTAAACATTTCTAGTGGAAATTTGAAGCTGACCAGCAAATGGGGATTCGATGGGTCTTCAGCACAGAGCAACTATAAGCAAAGAAGTGAACTGGCCGAATTTGACGACTCCTCTGTGTTCATGACGAGCCTCGTTCCTCTGAAGCTAGAGGCTGGAAATATTGTTATTTGGAATAATCCAAAGCCATCTTCAACATCTTATTGCAGACCAGTTAAATTTCAGTTTACGAAGGAAACGAGTGACTTTGTTAAACAAGAACAGGCGGCAATGGAGGAAGAAATACGAAATTTATCCATTTCAAGTTGCGGAAACTTCGAAGTTACTCATGAGTTGCACATGACAATGATTGATGGAAAAGTGACTACGATAATTACAGATACTCCATCTGCAGCTACTTGCAATGTTTGTCTTGCAAAACCTAGCGAGATGAATAATCTTTCCCAAATGTTTTCAAGACCTGTTCGGGAAGATGTATATCAATATGGACTGTCAACTCTTCATATGTGGATTCGAAGCATGGAGTGTCTTTTACACATATCGTATAACTTAGATTTCGAAATGTGGAGTGCCCGAGGTGACAACAAGAACCTTAGGAAGTTTCGCAAGGACATGGTGCAATCGGAGTTTAAAGAACAGATGGGACTTTTGATTGATGTTGTGAAGCAGGGATTTGGAACGACAAATGACGGGAACACGGCCAGAAGATTTTTTCGGGAATACGAAAAGACTGCTCAAATAACGAAGATTGATGCTGATTTGATAAAACACTTCGCAGTAATATTGCAAGTGTTATCTTCTGGGAAAGCTGTCAATATCTATGAATTCCGTGAATACTGCAAGGAAACTGCTGAGCTCTTTGTACATCACTACCCTTGGTACAACATGCCTTCCAGTATACACAAAATGCTGATACATGGCGCTGATATATGCAAACATTTCTCTTGCCTTCCTATCGGAATTTTGTCAGAAGAAGCAGGAGAAGCAAGAAATAAGGATTTCCGAAATACCAGAGAGCGCCACACGAGGAAAACAGGAAGATTGCAAAATAATGAAGACATTATGCACAATTTTTTGATATCTTCAGATCCATATATATCTCATCTGAAACCTAAATACACCAAATTGAAGTCATCAAGTATGTTTCCAGAAGCTATCCAATTATTAATAGCAGAAGAAATAATGGAAGTTGAAGAAGAGGAAATAGAAGTTGAACAAGAAGCTCCAGAAAATGTGCCAGATCCATTGGAATGAAGTTTAAGTCATTTTATTATTTTTAAAAATGTATTATATTTAATTTAAAATTTAAACGACTTTCGATTATTATATTGTACTATAAGAATTATATTTTGTAATTTGATCTCTGTATTGATATAAATAATGTAAACAACCTACGATTATTATATTTTTTGTACTAACTGCAAGAATTATGTAATTAACAATTTTCAATAATTATATTATTTTGTAATTTGATGTCTGTGTTAAAATAATGTAAATGACCTTGGATTATTATATTTTATTGTTTTGTAAGAATTATGTAATTAACAATTTTAAAAAATTATATTGTCAAAAATTATGTCTGGATTGAATAAATAATGTAAACAACCTTCGATTATTATGTATATTGGTACTGTAAAAATTATGTAAGTAATTAACAATTTTCAATCATAATTATTATTATTTATTTTTTTTGTACTTATATAAATATTTTTATTCCTGTAACCACTTTAAAAGAGCAAGAAACTACTGATTTCATGTAATTTCTTTTATATTAAATATTTTAAGTTAAACCGCGTATAAACGCCAAAGCTGCAACTGCATGCAAAAGATTTCTTAGTGAAATTATCAGATAAATGTAACCTAATAGCATACAAAAGGTTTCATTGCTAACACTTTTAAACAAGTCGAGAAAAAAAAATATTTCACTTTTTCTCCATACATTTTTTTTTTCAATATTTTTTTTTCGCGAAATTAAACAATTCCATGAAAACCGCTAGAACAAACGTTGTTGAGCGTTTACTTATCTGTCCATATGATTTTTTTCAGCCTGAAATGTTGACCTTGGGTCCTAAGTCCTCCATATTCAAAATCCGGACCACTGTGCGGCGGGTGGTGGTGGTGTCGATCCATGAAATGAAATAAAAAATATCTTATTGTACCGCCTTTTAAACTTCTACTCTTACAGTTCTGAATAGAACAACTTACCATTTTGATATTCTGGTCAAAGAAAAAACTACCAGACAAACTTGATAATAATGGTCCAGAAATAAATATTTGAGAATTACTGAGGTACTCTGGCACTGAGCGAGACAGGGTTACGCGTTGAACAAGAATAGCGACAAAATGATGGAATGTCAATGAGACAGCCCATTTCTGTGTTACCAGTATTGTGTAATAATATTTCCCCAACAACCTATATTACCTGTGCAAATCTTTTAAAATAATAAGGTTTTGGGTTGGTATATGTCTAAACATAATCGTTACGTTTGATTTAAAAAACGAATCGGCAGTTTAAGTGCTATAGATGTATATTAAAACAGAATGGTAACTGAAAATGTTTCCATGATTTCGTCTTTTGTTGCAATAACGTGGCAACTGAGAAGTGACGTAGCATGTGTCAACGTTTCATACGCTCCCGGAATGCCAAATCTTGTTGTTTTAGACCATGCTTTACACTAATTCTTAAAAAAATAGTTTCTTTCAATCAATATATGAATAGGAAGGAAGACGGTATTCGTAAAATAAAAATCATTTTAAGTACAATATATACACTTAATTATATCGTTAAGTTTGGTTATCGTTAAAATTGGTTTGCGTTGTGGTATTATTATTTCGTGGTACCTACTTTGGTCAATAGTTCGTTTAATTGTTATTTTGTGTGTCGTCTTCTGACCTGTAACAAGTAAGTGTAAAAAATGGGTATGCGCACTTTAGAGGCTAAAATTGGTTAGAGGTTCGTTCTGAGATTGGACATCTGTTCAAAATTCATCAACTATTATCTAAGAGAGTTGACGAATTTTACCATTGTAGTGGTACTCTATTGTTTAATGATGAGTACTTAGACTACCCACTGACCGTATTTCGCCAGTTGTTCTTGTTCGAGTTAATATTGTTTTAGGAATTCCAAATTGAACTAAGCCTTCATGGCTTTGGTTCACAAAGTCCTTTTAAAAAACAATTGTTGGTAGTTCTTTAAAAAAATAAAATTGTACTATATTAGTATAAAGCATTGTCGATTTTCTATTGGATCGTTTAGTTAGATTATTTGTCGATTTTCGTGAAGTTGAATGGGTTTTGTTGTTCATAATAAGTTTTGCATAGTAGTTACATGACTCATTGTTCAAATGAGACATGTAAATCGATTTTCAAAAACTTCAAAATAAAAAACTTGGTTCTACACAAGAAATTAAATAAGTCTTCATCATCTGCTTCGTCTTTTTCGTCCCTTGGTCAGACTGGTTGTTAGATTTCCAGGCTTCTGACTATCCGCAGTGACTGTCAAAGATCTACGAATGACAGCCGGGACAAGAAATTAAATAAGTGTTCAACAATAATAATTTACATGAAGTAGAAATAAATGGATTTCTGGGATGAGCATTAATAAACAATTAAATTGGATAAACCACATTTGTCACACCTTATGCCTCATATTATGGTAAATATATCCTGGAAATTCTTTTGGGGCAATGAAACTCTACAGTCTGACAGTACTCTCTCTCTCTACAGTAAAACTACAGACAGTTGTAAAACATTCAAATGCCAGCTCGTCCATTTCCATTGAAAAGCAGACCTGCTTTTAAATAGTTTAAAATTGTACCATGAAAGTATTAAAAGTGAACGACTATTGGGCAGTATCGCTTGAAACAAAACAGAACAGGAAACAGCGGACGTAGCAGCATGTTTGACCCTGCCATGTCACCGCATGGTGATCTATTCAAAATATCAAATCAAGTAATTGGTACAGTTGTGAACCTATTATTCAAGTCTTAAAAAGAGAAGTAAAGGTAAATGAAATAAACTTTCATTTCTAATTACTATTACAATTAGTATGAAAAAAAAAAGAAACTAATTATATTACTTAAAACAGTACCATTCTCCATTCGCTAATTGCTGATATAGTCTGATGCTTCACCTAAGAAATCAAACATTTTGTTCCCGTTCTTTTCATTTAAAGCTTTTTCTAACCCGAATAGGTGTAAATTTCTTGAATTAAAAATATCAAAGGGATTATTGAAAGTAATCAAAAACTTTTCCATAGGCTCGCTGTCTTGAAACGAATTTACTCCTGATTGTCTACAAAATTTAACGGCTTCCGCTACACTTGTGCCTAAAAGTTGGGTAGCTAACTTTACTTTCATTCTTTCGTTATGGAAGTTTATATGGCATTCTCTTAATTTTATTTGACAAATGAAAGGTTTAGTTGTAATGTACTTTATTTAGTTCAACGACATGTTGCCATTGCATTTTTTTTTCCATCTTTGTCTACAAGAATTTTGTACATTTCTTATGTGTTTCTTAATCATTTAATTATATTACACGGATCTAAAACTGCAACTGTTGGGTCTTTGGTAATAGGATGTTCAAATTTTACATTTTGTTCTTCGAAGGACCAACCTAAATGTTTTGGAATATTTGCCGCACAACCGTCAAAAGTTAGAGCAACTACCCCAACGCCAGCCTTGTGAATTAATTCCAAACAAAGTTTTATATGGTCAGCGCGCTGTTCTACTTCACCATCTACTAAAGAAAGAGAGCATATCTCAATTTTTTTTGACGCTAGTCTTAAAAATCGTCCGAAATTAAAATATGTATATTTAGGACAAATTCAGCTAAATAAAGCTAGCTAATCCTATTCAAATTCTAAAGGGACATGCCCAAGATTCATAGTGATTTTGGCCTAGAGTTTTGAGTGTCATCGGTCGCAGTACGTCTGGATATTTCTTTAGCAGGTCGTGATGAGTGTGGTCGCGGTTGATAATGTGTATCGATTCTTCTTTGCTGTTTATTTTGATGGCGTTCACGCTGAGCTCGGTCACACGGTCGATGAGTTTTCTTTGGTGCAGGTCGACTAATAGTTTATGATGTACTAGAAAGTCGGCACCTAGTAATGAAGTCTTCACATTGGCGACGACAAATGTCCACTCCAAACTTCTTCGTAAGCCTAGGTTGAGCTCGAGTGTGCGCTCATCGTAGGTACGAATCTCTGTTCCGTTTGCCGCGTAAAGTCTGTAACCGGGATTTTCCACCGGGCTGGTATATTTCTGGTTTCGTGCGGCTAGTACAGATATTTTTTTTTTAATGGGACAAGCCCGCCGCACTATTCCCAACCACTGCAACTTCTGTAAGCCAGAATCAACAGTGGAGACCGCCAGAAGAGCGCCGAGGCAATGAAGCTCGACGAGTCCCGGAGAAACGATATAACTGTCTTGGATCCCGCAACGAAATTAATCAGAAAAGATTAGCGGAATAGTAGGAAAAAATATTGTTTCCACTTCCCTCCAAACAAGCAGGAGACAGAACAGAACTAGGCCAATAGGCACAAGGGGATATTTACAACTGGGAGAAGCTCAGATTGCCAAGCACCACGGTTTGCAATTGTTATTAATGGGTCCTAATGTGAGCTGTTACATTTGATTCCAGTAATAGGTATGGCAAAAACGCCTGAACGCACGGAAATTAGTTCTAGTTTTTACGAGGTCCGCGTAATAAACTACTCCGGATGTAACCAGTATACTGTTTAACATAATATTTAGTTCATTCTGCCAAAGATTACACTCCCATAAAATGTGATGAGCAGACTGTTCATATTCACAGTCAGATGTAGAACATTG
The DNA here is from genome assembly GCA_947462355.1 of Caradrina kadenii. Lineage (NCBI taxonomy): Eukaryota > Metazoa > Arthropoda > Insecta > Lepidoptera > Noctuidae > Caradrina > Caradrina kadenii. Next base: position 949,951 of record OX381691.1, on the reverse strand, counting down.
ACACACGGGAGAAGCAACAAGCTTGAAAGAAAACAATTTACTCTTAAAGTTGCCGTGACCTGTGAGAAATTGGGCAACACAGTGGTTCACGTCCAGCCATGTTCTGGCCAGCCGTTCACGAACTGAAGGAAAGAACTGATGGAGGTGCCGGCCCTTAATGGAATTATCCCACCTACATTGCCATTCGGATAAAAGTTCCTCCCAGACGTCAGTCTGCGGTTTAAATAATCTAGAGATCTTAGCACGGTCCCGTTGTGTTAGAAAGCTTGCGTCCATGGTCTCTCGCGCAGAATAGTACATTGCAGCACGTCGCTGCACCTCAAGATCTACTGGAAGTACACCTGCAAGTACTGGTAGCGCCTCAGTACTAACGGTCCTATACGCTTTGCATAAAAATATTAAAGCTAACCGTTGACTTTAGAGCAATTCACGTCGTACCGCCCCTATGGTGGCCCTATCGGCCCAAACAGGTGCACCGTAGTACATACAACCTAGGTAAGTAGCCCCATAAATAGTTTTTAGAGTTAAGAAGGATAAACCCCAAGTAGCTTTAGAAATTGTCGTTAGGGCATAAAAAATTTTTTTGGCTTTTTCTCCTACAGTTTTAATGTGGTCAATAAATGAAAAGTTCTTCTCCAAGATCAAACCAAAATAGCACACGGATTGTTTTCGTTTAACGGGAACATTATTAAATTTAATACTAGGCCATGATTTAAGATTACCCTTTAAAATGAGTTGATAGGTCTTTTGCAAAGTGGTGCAAAGGTTAAACGGTTTCGATCGCCCCACTGAGATATTAAACGTAGGCATGTGTCAGCTAAATTCTCAAGTCCAGCCCGAGTACTTGACTGAATGAGCAGAAGGCCGTCGTCCGCGTAACCGGTTAAGGAACAGCCGCATGGAAGTGGAATCGCGAGGAAATCATCAAAACCTAAATTCCATAAATAAGGACCGAGAACCGAACCTTGAGGACATCCCATGGTTAGCGACTTCGTTGCGGAACAATGTCCAAGTTTGAGCTTCGCGGAACCATTTAGAAAGTAAGAGCAAACAAGAGAATAGATGTTTCTGTAGCAACCACGGGTTTTCATTTTAAGTAGAAGCATAGGCCACCATGCGTTATCAAAAGCCCCAGAAATATCGAGGAAGATCTCAATTACATATTTATGTTCGGATAAATTAACAGTGTTTCTAACAGAAAGTAGTCGTAGCGTACTAGCGTACTAGCGTCGACAGTAGATTTACCTATTGTGAAACCGAATTGATTGTTATGAAATTTTGGCCCGTCCGGTAGCAAGCGTGGTACTATAAGGCGCTCAAGTAGTTTTCCCAAAGATGGTAGTAGGGTTATGGGTTGATATGACTTTGGATCGTCCGGGGGCTTGTCGCCGCTCTTTGGAATTATCCGTATAAAGCCATGTCGCCAAATTTGAGGAAAAATGCCTCCCGCAATGCATCGGTTATAAACAGTTAAGATCGCGTCTGCCGCTGTTTTACACGCTTCTATGATCATTCTATTAGATATTTTATCTTCCCCCGATGATTTATTGAGCGGTAGCCTTCTGACCACATTTATGAACTCGTCAGTAGATGGTAGATCTAACGCTGGTGATTCAGGTGGCACAGCAGCCCACTCTCTAATCTTTTGGTGGTATTCGCTGTCGCTGGCCGCTGAATCATCGGGTATAAGGGTATTGAGAAGAACTTCCGTCGTTTCTTCGATACCGGTGGTATGTTTATTATTAACTTTAATGTTTTCAATGTATGCAAGGTCGACCAATCTATTAGCTTTAAACTCGTGATACAAGGGAGACCATGGACACTCCTTCTCTAGTTTTTCTACAATTTTTCGCAATAAATTACCCTTCGATTTTTCCACCGCTGCTCTGTAGCGCGATCTGGCAATTCTAAGAGTATTTAAAGCAGAAGTAAGCAGGTCTCCGGTAACCTTACGTTTTTTAAGCTTATTAACCTGTCTACGCGCTCTACGGTAACTTTTGCGCTGTTCAACTAAGTATTCACTCCACCAATCACATCTACGAATATTGGTGATAGATCCGCGGTCAATGGCTATGTCAGCACAGTATGTAACAGTGTCTGACATAATCTCAGCACTTTCTTCAGCCGACAGCCCGTCGTGAGTGAAGTCTTTGGCGTGACATGCAAAAAGCGAGCTAAAAAATTCCCAGTTTGCGTCTTTACATTTATATCTAAAATTACCCGTAATATGGGACGGACCTTGAGTAAACATAGAAACAAATTCGTACACGATCAGGCGATGATTACTACAAGATGCGTCCTGTAGGACACGCCACCTGGCTAAGCGAACGTCTACACTAGAAAGTGTGACGTCAATACAAGATTCGCCCATTTGGCTGTAAAAAGTAGGTGGTGCGTCAGGGGTGTTATGGATCATTAGGTTCATTTCAGCAATAAAATCCTCAACAGCGCAACGTCGTTCGGAATCCGTAGACCGAACCTAGCCATACCACAGGGACGATGACGCGTTTACATCCGCGCCAACGATGACTTTGCAGCCCGCGAGCGACCGCAAGACATGACGGAGGTTATGTATGTGAGGAGCAACAGGGTCTGAATATTGAAAGTAACAGCTCACCACGTAAACTTTAAAGGAAGCTGATGAGACTTCCGCAACAGCACAGTGAGACGTCATGAGGTTGCGCAAAGAAGTTACTGTAAAGTTAGCAGAACGTGCTACATAAATTCCGGCTCGTGCTTTGGTATCCAGCTGAACTACCTTGTGACGTAAGCGCGCGTTTTGATATTGCTCTTGAACAAGTACAATGTCTAAATTGTATTCGATGATTAATTTTTCTAACTCGGAAGTCGCCACTCTATCCTTGTGAAGATTTAATTGTCCTATTTTTAAACTATCCATCTTATTAATAATTAGTGTTCAGAATAAGTTGCTCAAGTTTTAATTTGTAGGTGGAACAGTTTTCAGACCCACATCTATGGTCGAACGGTTTTTTAAAACGTTTACACGCCACACAAGTCGGTGTGTAATCTAATTTGTTCTTATGGGGGCACTCTTTTGTTTCATGTGCCTCCGAGCAATTTGCACAGGCAGGTTTTTTGCTAGTGCAGTGCTTGATCACGTGACCGAACTGTTGACAAAATAAGCACCGAACTACGTCGAGATCAATGAAACGGCATGTGGCCCAATCAATAAATAATTTATCTTTGGTCGATACTAGGTGTTTCCGTATCGCAGAGTCAATTTCAATGCCTATCCATTTCCGACCATTGTCAGTGGAACGCTTACGAATGATTTTTGTTGATTTTATAAAATCATCCTCTTTGATGGCTAATTCATCTTTAATATTTTGCCGGTATAACGCGAGCAAAAAAGTGCTATCTTCCATTGATGATGGAATGTCTTTACCTAGTATGCGGGGCCTATGGCCTTTTGGTTTTTCTAAACGCAATCCAGCGGACTTAATTGCATCAACCGATTGTAGCTTTTTTAATTGCGTTTCGTTAGCGACACGCAGTACAACGCCAGACTTTGCGGTTTTTTTAACGCCAACAATCTGAAAATCGTCATCGCTTGGTTTGATGGCCTTCATAAGGGCTTGTTTAGTTGCCGATGATGACGCGTAATCAGCTGAGCGCTCGGCGGTGGGGTACGCGACGACACACGGCAGCGGAGCGCGCGACTCCATCACTGGAGCCACTTTAGGCAAGCGAAGTTTTAGCGAATCCGCATAGGATTTTTTGGTTTCATTATTTGCACCAGTGATACCGGGATTAAATTTAAGTATGTCTAATTCGCGTTCCGTATTGGCTAACTTAGTTTCATTGCAAGATGATTTTAATGCTAACATAGAAACAATGGCCGTTACGCGCTGAGTCATGTCCATGATAGCGGCTAACTCTGGCGATGTACAAGAAAAAGAGTTTGCAATGCGACAATAAAAATCAGAGTCTTTTCTTCAGTGATCATCAGTGATTTTTCTTCAGTTATTACATCTAAAAATTTTTTGTTTGACTGTAGTTAGGTTGTGGGCGGAGGCGAAAGGCTTTTTAAAAAGACAAGTGTTCAGCTTGAAGAGCGGATTAAGACTGACTTTATTTACTATAAAATCTTATAAGCTAAATACATATAACAAAGGGCTATTATACTCTTAATGCTTCCTGATATCGCAGTACCAGGAAGTGTCCACGTTATGTTATCTAATTACCTAATTATACTGAAGGCTACTGTGTAGTAGCCTTGTTACACCTATATAACTCCTCCCCCCTTAAGATGAAGGCGTGCCGAAGGCTGCGACTGAAGCTGAAGTGTTTCAGCTTCCGGAAGTTGCATGACTGAGGTGTGCGCCGACCTGGGTATCCACCAGAATTTGTAGACCGCTACTCCAGCTCCTGTTGCTAGTATTATGATGTATAGGAGTATTGATGGCCAGCTAGGTGTACTTGGAATGATTATTGGATTCATTATTGATGACTTGACCTCTTCCGACTGCTGTAAGGCTTTCTTCAGGTTATCTAGTTCTATGTTTTCTAGTTTTATTTTGATAGGTAGAACTTTCGGCGTTTGGTGTGCGCGTGGTAATGGTATTGATTCCTTTATGTTTATGTATCTTTGATGCGTAGTTAGTGTTCTATCCATCACTTGTACTCTGCAATTGTTGTCCGTTGTTATCAGGAAAACTCCTTTGCTGCGTTGATATTGTACATCGTTGCCGCAAGTTGTTTTGATGACTTCTTCTTGCTTCATGATGACTATCCAGCTGTTGTCCTTAATTTGCTGAATGATGTTGTTTTCATAGGCTGCAGTTGCATATGTGCAGTTGTGTGGTTCCTGATGCTGGATGAGTTGAGCTATGCAATCATTGGAGTGTAATAGGGTGTTCCATTCTAGATGCTTGCAGATTACTTCATCTTCTATTATCTTCGTGCATGGCTCGTGAGGATAGGCGAATTCGTTATTTCCCAAGATAAGTAAAGGGTTTTTAGGTATAAGGATTGTGTTATTATTGTTTGGGATGGAATATAGGTGTAGGAGATTGTAAGGTTGTTCTGCAACTATTGGTATATCCAGTATAAAGTTAATTGTTTCATTAGTACTGTATGCTTTAACTGTTATCGCTTTTTCCCATAGTTGAATGTTATTTAGGTTTGGGGCGAACGCTAAGTTTCCACTAACTTCATTCTGAATGTTATTTAATTCTTGAATTAGGTAAGAGGGATCTATTATACTAGGGTGCATTTTTCCAAGGTGTGAAAATGTTAATGCATTTTCTAATGTGTCTAACCTATCGTAAAGCTGTTGAAGCGAAGATTCAATATTATTAAATATGCTAGTTGTTTGATAATTAGTTTCAAATTCCGTTTCCTGAGTTGCGTATCTATCTATTGCTTTGTAAATTTCTATTTGGTTCTTTTTAATGTTCCTTAAGTTGTTTTCGTAATCTTTCATGAATTCTTCCATGATACTAATCGTCTTTTTCTGATTGGCTCTGTTATTGTTTAGTGATAATTGAATTGCTCTGATTTCGTTGTCGAATTTTGTAGCGTCGTTCTGGTCTAGGTTACCTGTGATGGCTTTTACTACAGTGCCTAAGCCATCTATAAGGCCACGTCTATATCTATAACTTAATCTGAAACCTATGGTTTCTAATCCTAGATAAAGCAACTTACTTTCTATTGTATCTATACGATAGTCTATTTGCTTGGTTATTGTTGTTACGTCTGCAGAACTATTCTGTTTTAATTTCATCGTGTAATAGTTTCTGCAAATATCTACAAAAATTTCCCTTAATTTTGTTGTATTATATATTACTGCTAGGTGGTATGTGTCTACTTGGTATTGTGCCTTAGCTTCTGTCAATACTAGAATTCCATTGTGGTTATCTATTGGCTGTATGACTGCTGTGGCAGCGGCGAGCTGGAGCACTGCGACGCAGGCGATGGCGTTCCTGAAACATTTTCAGGACGCCTTAGTAAGCGGAAGTGAACTCTGATTGTTTTGGCGTTCACATGTTTGCCTACTATTTCTGCTATTTGCTCTGGGTGTATTCGCACTATGGTGTAAGGCCCTAGATATTTTGGCTCTATTTTATTACTCCTAGCTGTCTTAGCTACTTGTTTGTAGACGGTATCTCCTACTTTAAATTGTGCAGTTTCCTTAGTTTTATTGAATTTTTCTATAACCTGCTGTTTTTCGTTTGTCAATTTGTTGTTTATTAATCGCTGAGCACTTTCCATGATCTGTTTGTGTTTGATCACGTATTCCTGATAGAATTCTTTAGGACAGTGTAATTCCAGAGGGTTTCTACTATCTGTGTGTCCGTAGAGTAATTCGAAGGGTGTGAAGCCTGTTGAGGAATGTATGGTATTGTTGTAAGCTATTACAGCGTATTTCATTAGATTAATGGAATCGTCCTTGTCTGTTATCCTTTGGATTCTAATAATCTCAGCTAACGTAGAATGTAATCTTTCTATTGGGGAATTTGAATTAGGATTGTATGGTGTAGTAAAATGTATGTGTATGTTATGCATAGCGCATATTTCTGTAATTACTTCATTATCAAATTTTGAGTCCGAGTCTGTTGTTATTTTCTTAGGGATTCCAACTACTGAAAATAAGCTAAGTAATGCTTCAGCAATGTGTATGCTTGTTGAAGCGGTGAGTGGTATTGCTTGTGCGTATTTTGTGAAGTTATCTATTATAGTCAGGAAAGTTATACCTCCGCTGCTATAAAGATCCATGAACATGTGTTCCATTGGTCTATGCGGTGTGTCTGTTAGTGATAGTGGTAGTTTTAAAGGATTACGTTCGTATTTACTTTTAAGACAGCTATCACATTTATTAATAAATTTCTGTATTGAAGTTAGCATATTAGGCCAATGATAGTTTCTGTGTATGTGTTTGTAAGTTTCTTGGATACCTCTGTGTATGGTTTTTCCTTCATGATATTTCCTTATTAGATCAGTTTGTTCGGAAATATTTTCTATCAGAGTTACTCTATTCATGCATCTAATTAATTTTGGTCCCCGATTGCTGAATATTGATTTGTAAACTTCATTAAATATTGGATAATATTCTTCGTGATGAAAGAAACAATGAAAAACTCTATCTGGAACTGTGTGTTCTTTTAAAAATTGAATTATCTGTTCTTTCGTGTTATTAATTGGTATCCAAACGTCTTTAATTATTGTTTTACCTTTAGATCTATCATCTACTCTGTATGTGTCTCCTGGTGTCTTCCTAATGTGAAATTGTTTTAACTGTCTGTCTATGGCATCTTCTATTTGTGGTATTTTAGTTATGGTTGTTTCTATCTGAATATTGTCTGGGACTTGAGGCGTTGTTACTGATTGGTCTTGGTTCTCCTGTGATTGATTTCTGTTGTCAGGAGTAGTAGGTATACCTAATAGTGTCCTAATGTCTATGTCTGATATATCTATATTGTCGTTTGATGTGCTAGGTTGGGGTTCTGTTCTGACTTCATTGTGATGTACAATTTGTACTCTTGATAGTGCGTCTGCATTAGTATTAGTTTTACCTTTTTTGTATTGAACATCAAAGTTATATTCTGCCAATCTTAATCGCCAACGTGTGAGTTTAGAGTTTGGGTCCTTAATAGACATTATCCATGTTAGTGGACGATGATCTGTATAAATTGTGAATTTTTTACCGTATAGGTAAGGGCGAAAATATTTGATTGCCCATACTATACTTAATAATTCTTTTTCTATAGTGGAATATCTTTGTTCTGTTTCTGATAGTGTACGTGAAGCGTATGCTACTGGTTTGTCTGAGCCTATTTGTCCTTGTGATAGCACTGCGCCTATTGCTACATCTGATGCATCTGTGGTAAGAATGAATGGTTTTTCGAAATCTGGGTATTGTAGAATTGGTGCGTTAATAAGTACTTCTTTGCATTTTTCGAATGCTTGTATGTATTCTGGTGATAAAATAATTTTACTACCTTTCTTCAAACATTTCGTTAGCGGTTTGGTTAGTTTTGCAAAGTCTTGAATGAATTTCCTATAGTATCCTACTAGTCCTAAGAATGATTTTATTTCTTTTTGTGTCTTAGGTAAGGGGAATTTCTTTACTGCCGTAATTTTATCCTCGTTTGGCTGAAGGCCTTTGTCTGTTAGTGTGTGCCCTAAGAATTTTACCTGTTTCTGTAAAAACTCTGATTTATTTAGTTGAATTTTTAAATTATGTGCTCTAAATCTTTCAAATACCTGTTTGCACTTATCCAAATGCTCCTGCAAAGATGTGGAATATATGATTACGTCGTCTAGGTATGTTAACACGTTATCCAGTCCACGCAATACCGAATCCATCAATCTCTGAAAAGTGCTTGGTGCGTTTTTTAATCCAAATGGCATTCTAAGAAATTCATAGTGACCCCGATCAATTGAAAATGCAGTCTTTTCCACATCATCTGGATGCATTTCCACTTGATGGTATCCTGACGCTAGGTCTAGTGTGGTGAAATATTGAGCACGTCCTAGTTTATCTAAAATGTCATCTATATTAGGTAAAGGGTATTTATCTTCTATTGTTTTATCATTGAGTTTCCTATAGTCTATTACTAGCCTATATTTTTGTTCTCCAGACGCATCTGCTTTCTTTGGGACTATGTGTACGGGACATGACCAGGGGGAATTGCTTTCTCGTATTATGTTGTTTTCTAACAGTTGGTTGATTTGTTTTTTTATTTCCTCCTTTTGTTTTGGAGCTTGCCTATAATTTCTCACAAAAATCGGTTTATTTTCTGTTAGTCTAAGTTGGTGTTTTATTTCGTGTGTGAATGTTAATGGGATGTCTTCACAATGGAATATGTCTCTATAATTATAGCATAGTTTTTTAATCTCACGGTTTTCCTCCGGGTTCATGTGGCTGGTTCTTAGTCTTTCTAAGTTTTGTTTTTGTAGTCTATCTATAGCTTTGTCAAATTCTTTGGTGTTATTTGCTATCTTTTGTTGCGTATTTTTGTTTTTTATGTTTAGTCTTTGGAAGTTTAAGGGGCAGCTGTTTTTAAGTTTAATGGTTTTATCCGATGTATTTATTACTGTCATTCGCGCGATTCCGTTTTTAACTGTAATTAGTGCTGGTGGGAAAATGAGTCCATTTTTAGTTGTTTTGGTTTCTGAAAAATAGTCTCCTTCCTTGTAGTTACACAGCAAGTTTATTACTTGTTCGCATTTAGGTCCTATTTTACTGTGAGACTTTATATCGTCTCTGATAGGTATTATTGCTTTTTCTGTGCGTAGTTCCATATTTTTTATGTCTATCTTACATTTAAGTGGGATAAGTAGGTCTAAACCTAATAATCCTACGAAATCTGAATCGAAGTTAAAAATTAGAAATTTATGAGTAATGTCTTCGTTAAATAGTTTTTCCGGGAGTTTGATATATGCCACCTGCTTATGCTTTGATGTTGCATGTGCAGTTTTAATAAAATGGGTTTCGTTTTTTATGGTGATATCTAGATCCTTTTTTTCATTTAAAACTCGCGGGTTAATGAGGGATTGTGACGCCCCAGTGTCTAAAAGAAATCTGCCACCTAACTCACTGATATATATATATGGGAGACGACTATAATTTTGTATATTATTCATAAATATTATATTGTTAGCTGATTTTCTATATCTAGGAGAAAATTTTCGTCCTCGATTACTTCGGAGGCGTCCTCCGTTTCCTGTTCTGAAATTTCCTCGTTCGCCTCTACTTCTTCCGTTTCATTTTGGAAGTGAATTTTCTTTGATTGTTCTGTATTATTCGAATTTTTGCTCGGGAACTTCTTTTGGAATGAACCCGGTTTATTTGTTTTATTGTTTGGATTGTTTGCTTTATACGAATTAGGTTTATTAAGTTCGTTGCGCCTAACTCGTAGTTTAAGTTCCTCTTGTTTGGCTACCGTAATAGCCTGGTCCAAGTTTTCAACATGTTTTAATTTTATTAATATTGCTGTAATTGGGTTTAGTTTGTCTAAGAAAGTTTCGAGCGCCATCTGTTCATAGTAATCTCGTTTTTCCGGGTTTGTTGATATTAGTGTACACATGAGGGTTCTTATTTTGTCACCGAAAGCGTCTATAGAGTTATTATCTCTTTTAATTAGCATTAGTTCTTGGACTATTTGTATCTCCGTCCTAAATTCACCGAATTTTTTCATGAATACGTTTTTTATGTCGGTCCAGGATTTTGTTCCTGGGTTTTCTGATAGTGCTTCGACAGCTTTACCTGTCAATTTATTTCTAATAAGACACGCTATTACACATTCGTCTTCTTTATTAGTGATTAAACTAAGAGCATTTTCTACACCTTCAATGTAAAATGCTAACGTTCTCTTATTCCCATCATAGCTTGGTAATAATTTTGAGAACGTTGAGTAATCGGTAGGTACCGATTTCTCTTCTGTAATGGGTTTCTCATCGAGTGGCTTCTTATCACTAGCCATTTTTATCTAAGTGATTTAGAATACAACTACGAATGAGAAACAGCGATAATTTGTGTTAATTAATAACACTAATATACCTCAACACTAGATACACACAAAAAGTTGTTTTTAGTAAATGTGTTAGGAATGGAATAGGTAGGGACTTGGGAATAAACAAATTGTATGCTTACCCCACAAGCATAGCCGATATGAGGCTGTTCGATGGTAGATGAGTCTTCGTCTTCGTGCTGCTTGCTGCTGCTGCTTGCCGCTTCTGCTGTTGCCCACGGTAGGTTCTTTTGATCGCGCCACGGATTCTAGTTTTATGGAGATTTTTCCACTGGAACCGATATAACGCGACGTACCGACTGCGCCAGTTAGGTTGTGGGCGGAGGCGAAAGGCTTTTTAAAAAGACAAGTGTTCAGCTTGAAGAGCGGATTAAGACTGACTTTATTTACTATAAAATCTTATAAGCTAAATACATATAACAAAGGGCTATTATACTCTTAATGCTTCCTGATATCGCAGTACCAGGAAGTGTCCACGTTATGTTATCTAATTACCTAATTATACTGAAGGCTACTGTGTAGTAGCCTTGTTACACCTATATAACTCTGTACATTTTTTTTTATTTCAGTTATCATATAAGAGCGAGGCCCCATTAGTGCGTTGCGCTGCGTTTCGTCGCGTCATCGCAACGGAACAACGCATTGTATGCCACACTTGTGTTGCGTTGACGCTGCGCCAACGCAACGCAAGAGGGCATGCACGCCGACGCAGCTGCGTCTCAGTTCAGCCTTTGCAATGGATAGATACAAACGTGTTCTTTTGTTGCTTTTATTACGGCACCGCCGAAATAAACGTAGAAATCATAGAAGATTCTGGATATCTCCTTTGATAGCATTAAGAAATAGTGATGGTCAGTTTTTTATGCAGGAATATAGGGAGTTGTTATTAGATGAAAAGACTTTTTTCAATTTTTTTCGAATGAGTGTGGCCAGCTTTAATAATTTGGTTGAAACCTTAAAACCACATATACAAAAGCAGTATACCAAATTCAGGAACCCTTTAGAACCAATTGAAATGATTGGTATTACATTGAGGTAAGTAATTCAAATATCATAATACTCGTAATGTTAATCAGTTATTAATTTATTATCTTTAAAAACAGTTTAATTTAAGTGTTACTATTAGGCAACAAAGCAAAGTTATAATCTTCTTCTTGACTATCATCAGTAAAATTATTAATCGTAGTGTTGGTTGAATAGGTAGCTTCGAATTCGTCTGTTCGATACGACGATGGCGATGGTGACTGGGCATGTTGTCCAGTTTGATATCCGCGTGACTGCAATGGTGTTGCTTGATACTGTTGTCCAGTTTGATATCCGCGTGACTGCAATGGTGTTGCTTGATACTGTTGTCCAGTTCGATATCCGCGTGATTGAAATGTTGTTGATTGAGTCTGTTCCCCGAACCGAATTTCGGTAATGATATTTATAACTTTGCTTTGGAACGTCAAAGTTTGTAATTCCGTAAAGCTGTCCAAAGAAGGCAAAATTCCTTTGAAAAATGATAAGTGGCGGTTTTCTTTCTCTTGCAACGCTTCTAAAGCTTGCGCCTCGAAATCATCTATTGCTTTGTTTGATCTCTTACGGCTTGCAGGCACGTAGCGAGAAGGACCTGGGGGTAACGAGGACATTTCTTTTGTAGGAAATGGAGAAGATGATAATGTGTTTTCATTTCGTTCCGTTTCTTCAGACACCACTTCAAGGCTACTGTCAGTTTTATTTTGGGCAACTTTCATCAAAAACAGCAACTGATGATAATAATGATATTTTTTCAATTGTTTTGCCCCTGATCCAGACGAACTGTTTTCTTTTATTTTTTTTACGTATCGAAAAAAGTTGTCCTTCACGCTTCTCCATTTTTTCACAACCTCGTTACCTGCAAAGAAAGAAAAAAATGTGTAAGTACCTAACTTGTCTACACTGACCAATCTAAATGGGCCACCCTGTTTATTTTTTGTGTTTCTATTTCAGGTACTTAGGCAGCGGAAATTCGATAAACGATTTGCATTTCAAATTTAAACGTGGAAGAGCAACAATTTCTAGAACTATTTCGTCAGTTTGTCAAGCTATATGGAAATATGTTCGACCACAGTACTTAGAAGAGATCACAGTAGAAAAACTACAAAATATTGCATTAGATTTTGATCTCAAAGCTAACTTTCCTCATTGCTTTGGGGCAATTGATGGGAAACATATACGTTTAATAAAACCAGACAAAAGTGGCTCTTTGTTTTATAATTATAAAAATTATTTTTCAATTGTTTTGCTGGCGGTTGTTGACTCAAATTATAAGTTTGTTTTTGTCGACGTGGGTGCATATGGTAAGGAAAGTGATTCTACTATTTTTAGAAATTCGACACTGTACAAGCTTTTAATGAGAAATGAATTACCATTGCCTGATCCACAACCACTTGGAAATGATCATAATAACGAGCCACCAATCCCTTATGTACTCGTCGGTGATGAAGCTTTTGGTTTAAGTAAGCATGTTATGCGCCCATACGGCGGATCCAATCTCAATGTGAAACAAAGAGTTTATAATTATCGCCTTAGCAGAGCTCGTAGATACGTGGAATGTGCATTTGGGATCATGGCAAATAAATGGCGCATTTTACATAGGCCAATTGATACGTCATATGATTTAACTATTAATATTGCGAAAGCATGTTGTGTTTTACACAATTTTGTTATACAACACGATGGGTTAAAACAACAAGACAATATGGCAATAAGTAGGTTCCCACAATTGAGACCCCATAGCAGTGAAGAATCATTAGCCGAAAATTTTATCAGAGATCAATTTGCTAATTACTTTATGAGTCCAGAAGGGGCTTTACCATGGCAGTTGAAAAAGATATAAATTAACTTATGTATTAAATTTACAAATAATATAATAAATACCAACTCACCAATCTTGTTCTTTTTTTGGTCCTCAAACTCGTCGTAATCTTGAAATATTTTTTTACAAACAGCTACCCATTCATTCGCTTTACGAAATTTATCACTGTAATGTTCGTGTGATTTATCCCATATAATGGGTCTTTCTTGGACCAAGGATATGAGAAAATCTATATCGATATCCTGCTCACTCATGGTAAGATAAAAAATGTCGTTACGCTCGTCTAGCTTCCTCCTCTAGCAGTGCATCACTGTCCGTCGTCGCAGCGGAGCTCCGACAACGCAGCGCATCAACCCCCCTCCCGCTTCGTCTCTTGTCCGTCGATCCGTTGAAACGTCGCGCGCGACGACGCAACGGTCTAATGGGGCATGTTATAAAAAATGTATGGAAAACGACGCAGCGACGACGCTGCGACGACGCAACGCAGCGCAACGCACTAATGGGGCCTCGCTCTAAGTGGTCCCAGTCGCCGGAAGAAAATTATTTATTTTATACAGATCCGGCGATTGGGACCGCGGTCCTAGTTAATTGCGGTCCCAGTCGCCGGAAACCTCAAATAATCAATACTAGTCAATCAATGTCAATAGTATACAAATGTTAATAATCAAATCAATAATATATAAGTACCTATGTCAATAGTATACAAATGTCAATAATCAAATAACCAAATCAAATTATCAATACAATAATCAAATCAATTATATCAATTCTTAATTCAATAATCAAATAAAATCAATTTTAATCAAATCTATAATCAGGTCAATCAATGTCAATAATTTTTAAGTACCAATGTCAATAATATACAAATATCTATAATCAGATCAATAACCAAATCAAATTAAGAAGAAACAGAAGAAGAAGAGGAGAAGAAGTACAGATTGTAGAATAAAATTCCTGTCAATGTAATGACCCGTGATCGCCAGATAGGAGTCATTATTTCTCGACGTCCAAATATCGGTGGTTAAGCATATACTGCTTGCATCTTCACTTACAGAAATTTTAGTGGCAGTTTTTACTTCTTCATACAGCCCTGGCAATAAATTGTTTGCAAAATATTTTCTTGATGGTATTATATAATTCGGGAATGCAAACTTGATCAATTCACGAAATCCTTTATCTTCTATTATGGAAAAAGGCTGCATGTCACATACAAAAAGATTAATTAAGTGATCATCAATTTCCTTTTTTATTTTATTACAATCGCGTCTAAGAAATGCTGATATGCTGAACGGATGAGTTCGTACCATACTCGACGTCGTCGCAGTTTGAGAGGAAATACCAGTTGCAGTTGTTTGTGACATTGGTAGGGCATTCATCTGTGCTTCTTGAATAGGTTGATTTTCTAGTTGGTTCAAATTATTATCCCTCCTAACTAAATTTACAGCAAGATGTTTCCTCTGGATATGTTTTGTGAGATTTGTGACTACGGATTTGTAAGGGAAAACACCTTTACACATTTTACACTCTGCTTTAAAATCACCTTTATCGGTAAAGTGATCCCATGCCACACTTTTTTTAGGAGCCATTATTACTAATTTATAAATTATAAGTCCTCTACCATCACGCCTGTATTCCCCGAAGGGTTAAGCAGAGGTGTAACAATGTACACCCACAGTTCGCCGGTATGTTTAGGTCCCATGTAATATACCTACTAAGAAGAATACCTAACCTAAGTACTATCCAATAATATTTATACTTTCTTGAATATATTTACACCACAAAGTTGTTACACATAAATAAAAGCTATTATTATTGAATAATTATACGTGTCTACTATACACTTTTCTAGATAAAAACAAACAGGTGTTGGTGCCATCGACGGCAAACACATCCGCGTGTGTAATCCTGCAAATAGTGGCTCACTTTTTTTTAATTATAAAGCCTTTTTTTCGATTGTGTTGCTAGCTATTGTGGATTCAAATTACAAATTCGTATTTGTCGACATCGGTGCATACGGAAAAGAATGCGATTCAACCATTTTGCAAAATTCTAAACTGTACGAGCTAAGGATTAACAACAACTTACCACTACCTCAACCCCAGCCACTCTCTGGTAGCAATATACCAACCCCGTATGTATTTGTGGGTGACGAAGCTTTTGGACTGAGCAAACATATTATGCGTCCATATGGCGGTCAAAATCTCGACTTACAACAAAAGGTTTTCAATTACCGTCTAAGCAGAGCCAGAAGATATGTCGAATGCGCTTTTGGGATTATGGCTAACAAATGGCGCATTTTTCACAGACCGATAGACGTGTCCTATGACTTCGCTACTGACATTATAAAAGCATGTTGTGTATTACACAATTTTGTCGCTGATCGAGATGGTTTTAGACAAAGAGATAAATTTGCTATAAGTGTTGATGAATTTTTCCCAATACAACCCGCACATGAAGAACAGACAGCACCGAATGTCATAAGACAGCAATATGCGACCTATTTTATGACTAGAGGAACTCTGCCTTGGCAGCTAAATAAGGTATAATTGTATTATGAGGGTTTTCAAGATTTTCTTGCACCGCCAATTCCGCGATCAGTAAAAAAATAATATTTTATACCTACTCAGCGTAGTCTAGGTTAGTTTTGAGCTAAGTAATAAAATAGTACTCACGCTAATCTAGATTCCCTTAGTTTTAAAATTTTAGAGTGTCGAGATATTAATTTTGTACTGATCGCGGAATTGGCGGTGCAAGAAAATCTTGAAAGCCCTCTTAAATAAAAAAAAAACATAAATATCACTGTGAACTCACCAACTTTGTTTTTTCGTTCAGCTGTGAAATTCTCGTAATCAGGAAATAAAACTTTTGATATGTCTTCCCAGGCTTTTGTTTTTAAATTTTTATTTTTAAAATCTACGTTTGACTTGTCCCATATAATTTCCCTTTCCTGTATCAATGTAATCAAGTAATCTATGTCAAGTTCTTCAATGGTATTCATTTTACCCTGCAAATAAAACTAATTAAAAAAACGTAAACGTAAAACGAAATGAGCTTCCGTGTATCCTCTCTGTCAACGCACAAGCAACTGAGCGCTGCCGCTCCGACGTCGCACGAGTACACCCCCTCTCGCTTCGTCTCGGGGGCTGCTGTCCGTCATGTGTGCGTTGCGACGACGCAACGCGCCGTGTGGACTGGCTCTAACATAAACAAACTAAGGGGCAACGCAAATAGAAGACGGCGAGACGAAGGTACGGTACAGACACGGCGCAGATACGGTGCAGGCGCGATATCTGCGCAAACAGACGCGGGGACGATACGGCAAGTTAAGTCATTATAGAGCGTGATATTGACGGGATAAGACATGTATTCCTCTTCAGACGAAGATGAAGATGCACTGGCTTTGCTACAGATTATTAATTTACAGCAAAGACCAAGAAGGTATTGGATACATCCAGTGTGGAGAAATGCAGAAGAGCACAGGTACTATAAAATAATGGAAACATTATATGAATATCCTGATCGTTTTCGCACAGTTTATAAAATGTCACTGGAATGTTACCATATCGTATTGTCAAAAGTAAGAGAAGGACTTCGGAAGCAAGTTACAAATTGGAGAAAACTAATCAGCCCTGAAGAAAGACTACTGATAACTTTAAGGTAAGTGAAACTATTTTTTACAGATCAAACTTTTATTGACAAATCAAAAGATAATATTCATTGAAAATGTTTTTGGTTTAGCATCTTTGCTACAATTAGTATTTATAAATTGCTCTCAGTGTTACAGCTAATTTGAGTATCTGTCAAGCTGTCATCATGTGCTGTCCTTATCTCACAATACAGAATCAGCGCATGCGGACAGGGACAGCACATGACTACTCAAGCTAGCTGTCGCACTAAGAGCCATTTATAAATAAAGTTCAAGGCATTGGATAGTTCTCATTAAAAT
This sequence comes from Caradrina kadenii, assembly GCA_947462355.1. NCBI lineage: Eukaryota > Metazoa > Arthropoda > Insecta > Lepidoptera > Noctuidae > Caradrina > Caradrina kadenii. The sequence continues at coordinate 932,670 of OX381691.1, read as the reverse complement.
CACTTATTTCGTCTTCATGAGATTGGATAGATGTCTCTGGATTCGGGTGAGGTGTAGCTGGAGTTATTGGTGAAAATATTGGCAAACATAATGTAGTTGGAGTTGCCGGAGGTGCTAAGGATTGTGCTCTTTCATAAGCTCCCGGTGTCCGCGTTTGCTGATATTCTGAAATGCTGAGTTGATAATAAGCTTTCTCATCATAAGTTCGGTGTCTTGAAGGCCCAGCTATTTGTTCAATTACAGCCACTGCCGCCGGTGGTGCTGGATTTATATACTCTCCGGATATCAAAGTCAGCTGAGTTTCCGGATTTTTGTTAGCTGCTGCAGTATGTTTAGCTGTCTGCTGAGTCGAGGTAAACGAAGGTGCTGGACTTGTATTAGCTCTGGATGTAAGAGTCTGCTGGGTTGCACCTTCATTAGGATCATAATCTGTCTCTCGAGAAGGTGTTCGTGGATAATACGGCTGTGTCCTAGGATAACTAGGTACTGGGTCATTTAAAATTTGCTCTGATAAATTGAGAACGCCCATTTTAAATCTTCGTTTTTGGGCTGGTGTCATTGATTTCATATCTGGAAGCATGCTTTGAAAAAAAGCTAGATCGCTGTCTGTTTCAGGCTCAGCTCTATGTATGGTCTTCATTTGTAATGCTCTTTGACTGAAATATTCATGTGCTGATTTATTAACATCTTTTAAAGAGATTGCCCTAGATTTATTTAATAGTGGTAGCAGTGGCGGTGTTGGCGTGGATTGATTGGAGATGGAATCCGAATTTGTGTTTTCAGAAGCTAGTTGACCAGTAAACAGTGTCTCATCGACTTCTTCACTATCATTACCGTCTGTGCAATCATATTTGCTTAGATTGCTTTTGGTTGGTCGGGACTTCAAGTAATTGTCTAAAAAATGTAGATGTGGTGAGAGGTAGTACTCTTTAATCGTCTTTGCACCTGATCCAGATGGCAAATCTAGCCTTTTCTTGTTTTTGCTGTAACTACATCGAATATTCTTCCACCGTTCTTTACATTCTTGGGCTGAAAAATATTTAAGGAGGTTAGTTACAATGTGTGTTTAGATTGAGGTGCCACTTTTCGCATCGTAAAGTGGCTAATGGAGTTATTTAGTAGTAGTTTAGAAAATTTTGTAGAACGGATATTGGATTTTGTATTAGAATACTTCAAAAGTTAGTTACTAGAATACGTCAAAATACATACCTGTTGCACCGACTTTTATTGCTATTTCTTGCCATATTTTGTCTTGCACATTTCTGTTACTGTACCCTGTCTTAGTGTAGTCATAGATATTCGGGTATTGCTCAATTAACTCGCAAAACTCAATATCGTCACGCATCCTGTATACGAAGCGACGTGCGTCTTGCGTTATCTTTTGTTCGTGACTGAAGGCGGCAAGCGGACGGCGCAGGCACGCCGCTCCTCGCCCCCCGCCACGTCGCCAGCAGATGTAGGCGCAAGCGGCGTCTCGCATTATACATATACAGTATGAACAAAGATACGTAGCGATATATTTTAAACTGTTCAAAGAAGGTCGGTCACGTCCCATACATCGTGTGACCTGACTATAAAATGTCGCGGACATGAATAGTGTATGGATTAATTCGTTCCCCTGGGCACAATCATTAATCCTAAATTGAAAATATATTTTTTAAAAGCCGAGGATCTTAGAACGTAACTTTTGAGGTTATGATGTAGGTAATACCTACCGAAGTCTACAGCCATGACTATAACCTCAGCTCAAACCACAAAATGAAAACAGAACCTAAGGTGTAATTTATAATACCTTCGACCTTACTTCTTCTAAGATTAAAGCCGGGTATTCATTAGGCAACATTTGTTAATAAACTGTTTATGACGGGTTTATTAACAAGTTTACCGTAAACACTGTTTCTGAAACTTGGCAGTCCACACTTCTCAGTTGTTGCCAGGATGTCGCCCGAGGAGGTAGTGATGCTCTGTGCTGCTTATATAATATTACATAAGAGTGCTACTAGAAAAAAAAAGAAGAAAAGGTGGTGGATCCGAAATTATCTTTTAAATAGAAGTTATGTATTTCATGACCTTCGTGGATTTGATGGGTCTTTTCAAAATTTCACGAGAATGTCAACATCAGATTTTGAAATTTTACTGAGATTGATTGGACCAGCCATAACAAAACAGGAAACGAAATTTCGGCATCCTATTGAGCCCCAGAGAAGACTAGCTATAACTTTAAGGTTTCTTGCAACAGGTGACTCATATGGCTCACTGTCATATACTTTTAAAGTATCAAAACAATTAATCAGCAAGATTATACGAGAAGTTTGTCAGGAATTGACAAAAGTTTTAAAGGACTATGTAAAGGTGAGTAAAATAAAATAAATTCAAATCACTCAAGTAGGTATTTATCAAATATTTAAATCAAATCACATCAATTTATTTATTGTGTGTCATCTTCCAACTGGGAAACTATTTCGTCAAGATTACTAAAGCGCAACTCGTCACCAGTAGCAGTATGGACTTGGGGTTCTGGTGTCTGCGTTGGTGTAGATGCATCAGCATATGTCGACGTTGATGATATGGTGCGGTATCCGTCGCCATAGCCGAGCCCTCCATCTCCATAGCCTTGATATCCACCAAAATAATTACTATCGAAATTGCCCATTCTCGCTTGTAGCAATATATTATTTATGTAATACTTGGCCTGTAACAGTGCTCTTTGGTTTTTCACATTTTTCAATTCAGATGCCACATACTGGCCATAAATTTCAAATTCGTCTTTAGGTTCTTCCATCTTCTTTTTGGCACTTTTCATAATTTCATACATTTCATTGAGATTCTCGTCACACTTCCTCTTTTTGGAGTTGTTTGACTGTGGAAGTGGCGGTGGCAGTGGCAGTTGTGATGTTGGCGGTGGCGGCGGCACAGTTGGCGGTGTATTTGACGGCTGCGTTGAGGCACTGCCATTCTGTAAATCATTGTTTTAAATTGGTTACAGGTTCCAAGTACTGAACAAGAATGGAAAAACAAGGCTCGCCAGTTCGAATTATTATGGAATTTCCCTCATTGTATCGGCTCCATTGATGGAAAACATATTGTTATTGAAGCACCATTTAACTCTGGCAGTGATTTTTTCAACTATAAAGAACAATTCAGCATTGTACTACTGGCAATAGTTGATGCAGATTACAACTTTATATATGCGAATTGTGGTGCTAAAGGCAGATCTTCCGACAGTGGAGTATTTCAAGAAACTCCATTTTACGATGCAATTACTCAAAACAATTTGAATATTCCACAGCCACAACCAATTTTACCAAATGGTCCGAATCTACCTTATGTAATAGTAGGGGACAGCGCATTTGCCTTATCCGAAAATATTATGAAGCCTTATCCTGGTATTCACAATCGTGGAACTATAAAGCGCATTTACAACTACCGTCTTTCCAGATCAAGAAGGATAGTAGAAAATGTGTTTGGCATATTATGTGCTGTCTTTCGCGTTTTCAGAAAAGCCATACCTCTTAAGCCTGCTACTTGTGAAATTGTAACAATGACATGTGTATATTTGCATAACTTTTTGAGGCGCAATAAACAGTCTCGGGCTATATATACTCCACCAGGAACATTCGATTATGAAGACTCAGAATATAACATTATAGAAGGTTTTTGGCGAAGAGAAATCGGCCCTCACAACAGCATGTTGGATTTACAACCTATTGCAAGACATACCCCACTAGCTGCTACGGTTGTAAGAGATCAATTTGCTGAATATTTCATTAGTCCAGAAGGTAGTGTGCCGTGGCAAAATTCTCATGCATAATACTTAAAATAGTAGGTACCTATGTACCTACCTGTTTTTTTCCAAATAAAGTTCTGATTATAATTTAGAGTTTTGTGTTTGATTTAAAATTTACTAACCCGTTACCTTGAAAAGATGAAAAAATTACATTAATATTATCAACTTAGCAAATAATATAAAAATGTAGGTACTCACCGTTCCCATTGTATCCGATGTTCCAGATGTCGTTGCACCACGTAATAAAAATTGTAGCGGATCATACCACTGCCATCTGCTTTTAATCACTTCCTCGGCACCGCTTCCAGTTCTTTTTGATGACTTAAGTTTTTTCTTTTCACGAGAAAATTGTGAGCGTAGAATATGCATCTTTGTTTCCACTTCCTTTTGCGACATATTCAATTCTGCAGCAATGTCGGCCCAAGCATCATTTTTTTTAAATTTATCTTTATAATCTTTATTTGAAGCATCCCAAAGTATATTACGCTGTTGGTAAAGCTCTATGAGCATCGAAACCTGGTTGTTGGACCACACTACTTCCATGTTTATAAACTCGCGCAACACACGTCCACACCTATTGACTTTTGCTTATAAACTAGACGTTTCGTCTTGCTCTCCACTCGAAGTGGGGAGCATGGCAACATGTTTAATAAACAATGTTGCATCACCTTTGTATATAAACTGTTTACAGAGATGATGAAACATTGTGAAACACTGTTTATAAACTGTTTATAAACAGTGTTTATAAACAAATGTTGCCTAATGAATACCCGGCTTAAGGGCCTATTTCACCACATCTGAATAGTCACTAGGTCTGTACCTACTCTCTGAAAAAATAAAAAAGTTCCATTTTTTATTTCGGCGGCTCTTTCACCATCTACAATAGCTCTTGTTAACTTACTTGGCAGATAATTTCATACAGATTCGGTTCCATTTTTTAATTTATTCATATATACCTAGGTATTATAATATTATACCTAATGGCTATTCAGACATAGTGAAATAGGCCCAAAGACGGCAGAGCAGCTTGTCGCAACTGCCAAGCTAAATTATTTCTTAGGGAACAGTCATACATTTAATAGTAAAATGTATAAATTGATTCCTTGCTTTATCTTCTAATGAAAATAACATAATATCTCAAAGGACAGACCTTTGAGATATTATGTTATGTTTTTTTCGTGAATAAAGATAAATAAAAGGGCACCTTAAATAAAACACCAATATGGTTTTATCATTTTTTCTATGTCTTCCCTTACAACAACTGAATCTAAAAATTCAGCAGGAGCAGAAATATTTGACTGGTATCGAGCCCATCCAAGGTACCACACAATCGTCATTACATGAGCACAACATCCAAGTGTTCGTCGTCCTACCAAACAGTTGCAACAATACTCTGCTATACCCTCTCTCCCTGATGTATCATTTTCTATTAAAATATAAACATAATATTGCTTTCTTGATATATGTCTAGACTTGATTTTCCCCCGTATCAGAGTATTGTTGCCACTTCCTCTCAAATTGTACTCTGAAGTATCTATAGTGTCACTTGTTACTTCTATTCTGTACCCGCCATGAAATCTTATACAGGGTGGGCCATGAATTAGTTAACATTTGAAAAAATCGTATAAAAAAAACCATTTAACATATTTTAGAAATCGTTTATTTACGAGAAAGCTAATTAGATGTAATTTATTTTTTAAAAATTATTTCGTCTAAATGACCACCGTTTCGGTTTTTGCACTCATCTAAGCGAGTCCTAAAGTTTTCGAATACTCTTCTGCAAAGAGGCCGCGAGATCGCCGACATCTCTTCGATGATTTTTTCTTTAAGTTGACGCAGTGTATTCGGTTTATCAATGTAGACACGACTCTTTAAATAACCCCATAAAAAGAAGTCTGCTGGTGATAGATCTGGACTTCTGGGTGGCCATGGGATGTCACCCCGTCTGGATATCAGCTTTTCCGGAAACATGTCTTTGACCACCGGCAAGGACTCGTTCGATGTGTGACACGTGGCTCCATCTTGTTGAAACCAAGTGTTACGATTATAGCCAGCAAATTCCAGTAGCATCGGTGCTAAGAACTCCCGTAACATTTTCACATACTCGGCAGAATTAACAGTAACTGAACGGCCTCGAGAATCTTCAAAAAAGTAAGGTCCGATGATTCCTTTTGCTGAAATTGCAGCCCATACAGTTACCTTGGGAGAGTGAAGTGGCCTCTCATGTTTAGCTTTAGGATTTTCGCTGCTCCAATACCTGCAATTCTGTTTGTTTACATGTCCATTTAGGTGGAAATGGGCTTCGTCAGAGAATAAGATGTTGTGAAAATTACTGAATCGAGTTAACATTGTTTCGGCATATGACTTACGCAAATTTAAATCATTAGGGTTTAGTTCTTGCACTAGCTGGATCTTATATGGATGTAATTTCAAATCTAATTTCAAAATACGGCGTAATGATGTGCGGGATAATCCTAATTCAGCCGAACGTTTGCGTGTCGATAAATCTGGATCACGTCGAACAGAAGCGGAAACTTGCTGCACGTTCTCTTCGCTCCGAGAAGTCCGCGGGCCGCCGGTTTGTTTCACATTTAGTGTAGATCCCGTCTCTTCGAACTTCTTCACCCATTTCTTTATTAAAGGAGCACTTGGACACTGACTTAAGTCGTGTAAACCATATTCAACGCGAAATAAGCGTCTCACAGTAATGAGCGAAAAGTTGTTTAAATAAAACTGTTTCACGCAGTAAGCGCGTTGCGGCCCCGTGAAGCGATCCATTGCGACTAAATTTCCAAGAAGCGAGCTAGTGCCCCCGCCCGCGCCCGCGCCCCGCGCGGCAATAGTTTGCGCGGTAAGTTACATTTAAATGTTAACGAATTCTTGGCCCACCCTGTATGTTCCCCATAATATGACCGTGCTTGTCGTATCTGATAGGTTCCTAAGGCAAAGAGAATTAAGTCATTCATTTCCATTCTAGGAAATATAATTAGGTTATCCCTATCAGCCGTTATATTAATAAAATTAGAAGACCGTCTGTTCATATTTGTGTTTTCTACCAATCGGGACAAATTATTCTGAAAAGAAATCCTTTCCCTGATAATATTTAACATTTCCCCTGCATCATCTCTATTTCTCAGGCGAACACCAAACCTGTTCAGAAGACTAGCCGCTATTGAAAAATGTTGCATCATATGCGGCACAGTCTTATTAAAATAGTCTTGTCGTAATAATTTGAAGTCTCTTTTAAAATACCCATTTACAACCTCCACCACCCATCGACAAAGTGTAACACATCTACTTCTATTTGCTTGCTCTGTGGTCAGTTGGTGTTCCCCTTCTAAAAGAGATTCTGGCATGTAGGCCTTGTAATTACAGTCTTCTAACAGACTAATAGAGTCTCTGAAACCCCTATCTAAAATAAATATATCGTTAGCTTGGAGATACAATCTGAGAGGAGAATTCTCATTTATAAATAAAGATGTCATAATCTCAGCATCTGATGTGGTAGCCTTGTACGGACCAAAGCAGTCAAGAATATAGCCGTCACATGATACAATTAAAAACGGTTTAAGTAGATTTCTATACTTATGTAGTGAGTAAGTATCTTTTTGAAACATGTAATTTGAACTTTTGTTAATATAAATGTAAGTGCCATCACAAATCAAAATGGCTTGGTTATTATTAGTATTATTATATATACCATTTGGCAACAGCAAATTGTGTTGTAGCAAATTCTCCCTTGAAATATGGTTGATTCCAAGATTATTCGGCACAAAGTCTTGCACCAGCAATTCCCTTATGCTGTGCATTAATCTTTCAAGGGTGCGACGAGGGACTCCTAAAAGTTTTGATAATCTGTCGTCAGATTCCCCAGTTCTCAATTTCATTAGCAAAGCAGCCAAGCCTAAAATACCTCTATGAGCTTCTTGGATCCTAGGAACTTCATTTAACAATGAAATAAATTCCTCTTTTGATCTTCCAATCCAATAGAAAAATAAATTGTCATCAATATCTTGAATTGCTTCGATACTGCTTAAGTCGAAATAAGTTTTGGATGAATTTACAAATGAGAACACATGCTCTATTTGTTGCTCATTAAAAGTACTTATGCTGTTTGGCAAATCATATAGATTGTCCCAGTTATTGGTAAATAAATGTTCCTGACAAACTCGTGCAAGTGCTGGTATGTAGAACTTATTATTACTCAAGACAGTTGCTCTCAGAGAATCAGATATTGTCCGCAAATGTACATTAGTACATCCAAAGAATAAACAATGAGAAGCAGTATTTGCAGCCCGTCTGTAATTAGGTAAAACAATTTCTGCTGCTGGTTGCTCAACAATTTCTGCTGCTGGTTGCTCAACAATTTCTGCTGTTGGTTGATCAACAATTTCTGCTGCTGGTTGATCAACAATTTCTGCTGCTGGCTGATCAGCAAATATTGGGATTTCAGCTCTATCTTCTTCAGCATCTATATGTTGTTCTACAACACGCTCAGTGAGGTTTGGTTCTTCTAAAACATGGTCATCAGGATGAACAGATCGTGCATCTTCAATTTGCTGGGCCCTAAGTGCAGATCGTCTGCATCTCTGCCAGCATGGATGACAAACACGATCAGTTGATGTAATCTATAAAAACAACATCTAGGTATAACACACAATATGACACATGGGTTAAAAGATAAATAAGAATTATTGAGCCCTGAATTAGAGAGTTGTCTGTGTGGTGCCGGACTTAAGGAGTCTACACACCAAACCCGCCGACCCGCCGACACAGCCCGGCGGCTTGGTGCCGGCGACCCAAACCCGCCAACCCGCAAACATGTGTCATGGGGCTGTGTCGGTGAGTTAGTCGGCGGCAAGAAATCAGTACAACTTTTTTAGTTAGTGATTGCAGTGTGTACGAACGTGACGTGTTGTTTTTTTTTTTGTGTTGTACATACCGTATCGATTGTTCCAGTAGGTTTATTTTTATTGAGCAAGAAATTCAAAGATTTAAAGGCAAACCACTTGCTCTCATGAACAGAATCTGCACTGGTTCCAGACTTTTTTGATTCAATCGTCTTTTTTCTTTCTCTATAATATTGGCTCGTCAAATTTTTTATCTTCCGTTCTATTTCTGTGACATTTGTATTTAATTCGTTTGCCATCTCATTTAGTGCATCAAAACGTTTAGGTCTACATTTGTGATCCAAGTGTTTTGGATTCCATAATAATTCCTTTATATGATACAAATTTATTAACTTTAGAGTGGTTTCTTCGTCCCATTCCATTATTGCAGAAAATCGCAAAAAAAACACAAGCACGTCACTATCGCTGGAGTGTCGGCGGGCAACTGAGCGTGCGCGTACGCAAGTCGCCGGCCATGCCGACGACTTGCACGCGCGGGTACGAGTCGCCGACATGATTCTTGAAGCAAAGTCGCCGACACCAAGCCGCCGGGCTGTGTCGGCGGGTCGGCGGGTTTGCTGTGTAGACTCCTTTAAAGAATAGCACCACCCCATACTTCCCGTGGGTGTTGTAAAGTAAAAACTAAGGGGCGTACCGGAGAATGGGCAGCAGTGTTCTCTATGCATTCCACCACCATACCATACTGCGATCGCCAACCCGCCTGCCAAGCGTGGTGATTATGGCAACCCCCCTCCCCCCCCCCCCTTTTGGGGGAGGCCTATGTCCAGCAGTGGATGTCTTTCGGTTGAAATGATGATGATGATGATGATGATGATGATGAATTAGAGAGCTGCTCATGGTTACTGACCTGACGTGGTGCAATCCTGGATTCAATGATAACAGTAATATTTTCATCCAAAGCAGAGGCATTTTCTTTCAAAATTAGATCACTTCTTCGCCTTAATATGGATAGACCGCAGGTAACACACACTTCTCTATGGCTTTGGTGAGAGGATCCAGCTGCTTGTTGTTCACCGCTGTTGTTAAGGGCTAATGCTTCATTAACTGCATGCATTGCAATGTTCCAACAAGCCTCACAAATGTAATCATCTTCAGTGATCTGAAAAGAAGGAGTACCTAAATATTACTATGTATGAAACCAAAAGCATATCTGTTTAACTTTGTCCTAAAATATTGGCGGTTCCTAGTCCGAAATTCCAGCTTAACTTCATAGATCAATCAATCTACTCACTGACCAATCTGCTCGGTACTCACATTATATTAGTATAATGTGGGTATGGAGTAGATTGGGCAGTGAGATCATTGAGCATAACACTACATTTGATAAGTATTATATTTCTGTCATAATCTACCCGTGCCCCCAGATATGTCTCTCTGTCTATCTGTTCTTTTTAAGTGTCTGTCTGTGTGTGTTGTTTGTCTGTCTTAATTACTAACATAGGATAAGTTTATTACTAACAAATGAGTCATAGTTACTTGATAAATAAATTGAATTGATTGATAACATATTAAATCATATCAAAAAGTACTTACGAGTACTGGGGCGATCCAATTGCTGATTAACGATATGACTCTGGTGTCAAGTTCCAAGACAACGAACCGCCGAAGTGTATCAACGACGATATTGCAATTAATACACTGTAAATGTCGACGAGTAGCTCGGTTGTTCGGGTTCATTGTGGCACGTTACTTAGCACTCTGAACCAATTCATAAAGCGAAATCAGTGTCCAGAAATCAATAGCAGCGGGTCAACAGGTAAAAGAGTTTTCGGTGTCCAGGAATCAATATCAGAGGGTCGTCAGGAGTTGAATGATCAATCGGAGTCCGTAATAGAAGCCAAGTCACAAATAAAACACATAAACCACAAGAAATCGCACAGTACGCAACGACGCAAGAGTAACGAACGAAGGACTGCGCGACGGTAAACGCTTTGACAGCTCTCATGTCATAATACGTTCCGTTCTAAGTGTTCAATATTACTGTCAACCCATCATTTGCAACTCATTTCGGAATAATTAATCCAAATCCCCATCTACAAATGATGTTATTGATAATACACTACAAAATAATTAAAAGTTCTTAAATAAAATCTAGTATTTAAACAAAGTAAGAGCCTAAAGGTAGTGCCAAAATGAAACTTGTACCACAGTTAAAACGGGACGGGTTTAGATGCGTTCCGAATTCTATAAAAAGTACTAAGGAAATGAGATTTTTATTACAAAGCTAAATTATTTTACCGGCTTCTAAAAAATAAGTTGAGCCCCGTAATTTAATATGCACTTAAGTCACTATTTTTTGATGTATCACTCATTGGTGTCCGTTTCATATTTCGGTCAGGTCGAATTTGGCCGATGTTCTTTTCGTCCATATGGATATTTAAAGGCTGATTTACATAGATACAGTAGCTGGCGGCAGCTACTGTATCAATGTAAATCAGCCTTAATCCATGATTTTAATGAAAATCCGATGTAATTTAACTTATTATGATTTGATTTATGTATTTCGATGTTATTCGTATTTTAAAGTAGTTAAATAGCAAACATAGCGGTTACATATTGCAAACATAAGTACAGTCGACAGCACATCAAGCTATACAGTTTGACCTTGAGCACGCCTTTATTGCACTTGTAATAGTGGCGGCTTTCGTAGCGCAATGTTACACTTGATGTGCTCTCGACTGTACATAGGAATTATAATGATACAAAAGGAGGGAATTAGTATTCGAAAAAAAACCGAAAGGAGGTGTATTAAATGTTATTTCCACTAAATAGCACCTTGTATAATAATACTCTGTGCCGTACCGTCCCCGCGTCTGTTTGCGCAGATATCGCGCCTGCACCGTATCTGCGCCGTGTCTGTACCGTACCTTCGTCTCGCCGTCTTCTATTTGCGTTGCCCCTAAGAGCCAGTCCACACGGCGCGTTGCGTTGCGTTGCGTCGTCGCAGCGCTGTCCTTGCGTTGTTTTACATACAAATAACCAAGGTGTTAGACGGTAATTGAAAACCTTTTGTTGTAAGTCGAGATTTTGACCGCCATATGGACGCATAATATGTTTGCTCAGTCCAAAAGCTTCGTCACCCACAAATACATACGGGGTTGGTATATTGCTACCAGAGAGTGGCTGGGGTTGAGGTAGTGGTAAGTTGTTGTTAATCATTAGCTCGTACAGTTTAGAATTTTGTAATATGGTTGAATCGCATTCTTTTCCGTATGCACCGATGTCGACAAATACGAATTTGTAATTTGAATCCACGATAGCTAGCAACACAATCGAAAAAAAGGCTTTATAATTTAAAAAAAGTGAGCCACTATTTGCAGGATTACACACGCGGATGTGTTTGCCGTCGATGGCACCAACACAGTGAGGAAAATTTGCCTTTACATCAAAACCCCTCGCTATTGTTTGGAAACTTTCAGTTGTCAGTTCAGGGATGTTGTCTCGAAGAAGATTGGTCCATATAGCACGACAAACTTTTTGTATCATATATGCAATAGTAGATTTTCCCCGTTTGAATTTGAAATGTAAATCAGTTATTGAATTTCCACTTCCTAGGTATCTCAAACGAAAATAATTATTATAATATGCATTTATGAGATAGATAGATACCCGAAAAAAAATACTGACATATTCAGACATCGATAGCAAATAACTTTCTCTATGTAACCAATTAATTCTGGAAAGGCGAAAAAAATAACAGCTGTTGCATACATTTTGATTCAGTAGGTATTGCTTTTTGTATGTAACAGCTGTTATATTTTCACGATTCCAGAGTTGGTCACATAGTGTTTGTAAACGATATCTGAATATGTCATTAAATTTTATCGAGTAATTCACTATGTATAAATTATTAAATCATGTTTACTATTGGTTTTGCAGGTAATGATTTAATAAAGAAATGGAGAAGTGTAAAAGATAATTACTTCAGATATTCAAAAAAATTAAAAGAAGCATCAAAATCGGGCTCGGGCGCTACGAAACTGAAGAAGTATCATTTATATAATCAACTTCTTTTTTTGAGAAAAGTGGAACAAAATGCCACCGAATCTAGCTTAGACTCGCCTAGAGAAATCAACAATGAATCTACGTCTACAAATGATGACATTACCACAGACAACACTCCGCGCTATGTTCCAGTCGCGCGCAAAAGGGCAATGCAAATGGATGAGTTTGAAAGAGAAGGACTAAAACTTCTCAAGGAGCCGGAAAATCGCCATATGTCCTTTTTCAGAGCTATATTGCCATCTATTCAAGAATTTTCCGACCGAGAAACTCTCCGTTTCCAAAGTAAAGTTATACAAATTATAGATGAAATGCGGTATGGACAAACATCATCATATGTGAGTGGCCCATCAACGTCTCACCAACCATCATATGAGTATCAAACAGCAAATTTTCAAAGTACATACATTTCTGATTATAATAATTCAATTACATCTCCAGAAACATCTCAAGCAAGTGAAGAAACTGAATACGATTTTTCTAATTTGTAATTACTAGATGATATCTCTCTTAAATAATGTCTAAACTTAAAATTATGACAATTGCTGATTATTTGTGAGTTGATTACTAATTAAACAAACCAAAAAAACTGTTATATTTTTATTACTTAAATATATTTATATAGTTACCTTAAAGTAATTCCCAGCATTTCTACTGGTTCCACTGGATTCCTCATATTAGTATAGTTTTTTCGTATGTGTGGTTCTAAGGACTTCAATAAACATTCGAAGCTGGATACACTCATTCTAAAAAAATTATAAAACTTCTTTTCGTCTAATAGCAACTCCCGATATTCTAAAAAAAAAACTGTCCATCACGATTTCTTAATGAAATGAATGACTGATCCAGTACCGTCTTGTGATCTTGCGTCGATTTCGGCGGTGACGTAGTAATAGGAGCAATGCTAGACGTCTTTTCCGATCCATGATTTGCTATAGACTGACTGCGAAATTTTTTCAAAATGCTTGCCGCAACTGTGCGTCGCCGCTGCGCCGACGGAACGTTAAGACTGCGTCATAGTAACGCTGCGATGGCGCAGCGCCCGTGTGGCCGGCTATGCGTCAAAATATTTGCGTTGCGACGACGCAACGCAACGCAACGCGCCGTGTGGACTGGCTCTAAGGAACTCTTTCACGTCGTGGCAAAAAATGTAATTATGCTATTATGTTCCTTATGCACGTAAAAATAAGTACCCATTTTGTCTAACTAAATTAAATCAACCGAATGTTCATAAAGCACGAATGACGTTTCGGGTCCCTTCGTAAGCTGTCGGGTAGCTTCGGGTTGCTTCGGCGTACCGAACTACCGATAAAACTGGGCGCTACCTTGTGGTAGCGGTTCGTATCGTACTATGTGTCTGACGTCATACCTTCAAGGTATTTACCCAGTATTTCGGTCCGTACCCGGTCTATGTACTGGGAAGCACATACTTGGTATATATACTTCTACCAGTATATACGTCTCATCTCTAGCACTGCGTGAGCCCACGTGTTCCATCTACGCGGTACTGCAGATTGAAGTGAAGATCACGACGGGTGCTGGAGCTTCTGCTTACGCTCTGCTTGCGCTTAGAAACAGCTTCCAGAGCTATCTGAGCGTTTTCAAAAAAATACCACACCCCCTCGAAATTCAAATATTTTTTGCAATTATGTTATTTAAGTAATATTTTTGATGGATGTATAACAATATACTTTATTATTCCTGAAAAACTACGGTTTTTTAGTCTAATTTGTGTTTTTCAATGTAAAATTAGGTCACACAGTGGATTTCTTGGGTTTTCGAACCTCAGAATGTGACTGCCTGTTTTCCAAAAAAGTCTGTTATTTTGGTATTTGGTACCATGTACGTATTTTTTTTGTACCTGGTGAGAAGCTAATGTTGATGGTGTAATAAAAAAGTTGCTCTTGCTACCAAGATTCATTTTGTACTGAGAAAAATTAAAATAAATAAATATGGGAAGTGATTAGTGTCCTCGAGGAGAACATTTTTCTGAATAAAAAGTAATTCACCAAGTAAATGTACTTTTGTGTTTGTATTTGTATATTAATACAAGCCTTAGGTGTAATATTAATCAAGATTCATATCTATTTTGTACAAATAGTATCTTTAAACGGTCACAAAAGCGGAGTTTTTTAAAGGGACAGTCACATACTGAGCGGGTGTCAAAAGTAAAGTCGCGTTTACAGAATTTAATTCTAGCAAGATAGTTTTTAAATAAAATGAACTAGGTACAATTTTAATGACATTTGTTAAACAAAATACTTTTTTCTAAATCACTAGAGTATTGAAAAAAGTCTTTATATTTTCACTTTTAGCCTTTAGGATAGGAACACGTCGTCTTCTTGTACTAAAGCACTTAAGCTAGTTAGGAACATCCTGAACATCACAAAACTAATTTGTTTTCATAGCATCTTAACCCTTAATTCGACAGAGATTTTTATAACGAAATATTTGTATTTTTTTATAAAATCCCATTTCTAGGCCAAAAATCTGAGGTCTAAAAAATATTTAAAAAATTCAGTGATGAACAGTTTTTCAGGAAACAAATGTCCGTCATGGCGGACATTGCCGAATATGTAACCAATGACATGCTTAACTACATGTCCGCTGTGGCGGACTCTATCAACTGAATGAAAATGAAACAAATATGCATAAAAAACCGAAATGTGTAATTCTAATCAAATTAAACGATTGACAAATTGCTTATTTTGTATGGAATTTTAAATGGCAATTTCGAGGGTTCTTTCCTGTTACAAAACAAAGCCTTACGTCACATTTTATACAAAAGACAGTAGTCTTTTTACTACACTCCATGCAGCGGCCTTCTTCCTTCGTCGATAAAAAATGTCCTACATCATCATAACGCACACAGTCTACTGGTCTGGGCTTATAAGGTTTCCTTATCCTGGTCTCTTCATGGTTAGTGCGCTTAGCAGACCTGTTACATTTGGTCAAAGCAGAAAATATCTCATATCGGAATTCCTTTAACTTAAGCTTTTCCTTAGAGTGGTGCTTTCTGTATAAAATCCAGGCGTTGTTGATACAGATATCAATTAATTGGGCAAATATACCAATGTACCAACGACGTGTTTTAAAAGGCGTTTTATAAAGTGAGACAAGCATATCGGCTAGGTCGACACCACCCATATGTTTGTTATAATCCTTTACGACATTGGGGCAATCCACCTCCACTTTCTGCTTTGTATCCTTGGAATACCGTTTTATCTTCTGGACAGGCTCAGAATCAGTGTAGGAACTGATTAAAGTGACGCACTTATTATCATTCCATCTCACCACTGCCAGCTTGTTCTTATTGCAAACACCTTGAGAATAGCTACCTCGCTCCTTTTTTTTCAGTATTTTTTCACTGGTGAGTACATCTTCCGCTCCTCTCAATCTGTTATTGCGCACAGTTCCTAATGCCAAAATACCATAATTTTCACGTAGCATATAAAGTACTTCAGGTGAAGTAAAAAAATTATCGAAGTAAACCATAGCGGGTCTCCTTTTTATACTTTGACATAAAGCCAACACTATTTGTGCACCAAAACCCAAAGTCTCTTCTTCTTCAGAAAATGTGTGATACCTAAACGTGTCTTCCCCACCATATAAAATAAAATCGTATATCTTACCTGATATACCTGCACGGACAAAGTTTTTAAATCCCCATTTATTAGGCTTATCTTTCATGTATTGTCGTCTTTTGCCCGCTTTTGTGCCTTTATAAGCAATCATCATTTCATCTATGCTGAAACGTCTTTCGGTCTCTAGAGCAAGACAGTTATTTCTTATTTTATCTACGATAGGTCGAACTTTATAATACCTGTCCCCATTGTCATAATTGTTGTCAGCAAAATGAATGTAACGTCGTATTTTTTCATATCTTTTCAGTGTCATAATATCAGCTATAAGGGGATATCTAAATTTTGTGCTCCAGTAATCTATATATGAAGGCATTCCAACAATACCCATCAAAATATGTATAGCCAAGAATTCGCAAAATTCTTCCTCAGTAAGCTGTATTGACTTGCCTGTACATTGGACCGAGTAAATGTTTGTTTCGCTGACAATATCCGCGATTATATCGGGAGAAAAGAATCTGTAGAAATAATGAAGGGGAGATTCAAGGTGTGGTATTTCATGGTCTTCGAAGTCGTCCTCTAGGGTCTCCACTCTGTGAAGAAGTGGCCCCTTCTTCCATTTGTAAGCTAGAGTGAACTTCTTTTTTAGGTTCCTTTTCTTTTTTGCTACTACAACGGGAGCTTTGGATCTTCGAGTCTTTCTTTTAACTGTAACTACTTCTGACGTGGGAGTTGGTAAAGATGGTAGAGATGATATTGACGGGAGATTTCTGAAGAAAGGTTCTTGCAATGGACTAGGGATAATTTCTTGCAAAAGAGGAGTAAAGCCGGCAGGTAATTGTTCAAAATCTCTATCAGGTTCAAATTCGTTTTCGCAATCGGTTACGTTGGGGCTATCTAGCAAATTGAGTCGTTTTAAAGATGAAGCGATTGAAGGTGCAGGAGAAGAAAAAGATGAATTCGGTGAAACCGGAGCATGCAGTTCTTCTTCAGAATCTGATTTATTACTGGTTTCGGATGGGGCGCTCTGTTTTGGTACAAGGGCTAATATCTTGTGAGTGCGACCATGCAAGTGATTCTGTCAAAAAGCGAAACAAAAAAAAAATAAGCCCACACACCATCACCAAGCAGTTATAGAGGAATAAACTCAATCAAATGCAATGTTATGCAAAAAAAGTTAAACAAAAGAAAAAGTATTCATCATAGCGTATTTGGCAATGTCCGTCCCACCGAACAATCAACATATTATATACTTTACGTAGTAATCAGCAGTGTCCGGTGTGGCGGACAAGAACTTTAAAGAGAGATAAAATAGTGAAAATTAGTACAAAAGCTCGTAAATATCGTATTTTCCAGGTATATAGAACCTCTTTATTATTAATCAAAAAACAAATTGACCAAAAGTTACTAAAAACCCCATTAAAATAAAATAAATACCTTGAGCAAAACAGATGACTTCGGTGTCGACGCCATTTTCGATCTAAACTGACATTTTGAGTGTTGCCAGTATCCAAAATATATTTTTTACCAAATATGTAATGTATTACCAACACACTAAAACCAAAATCTCACGTATTTTTCTTTAAACTGGATCAGATTTTTTTTTCAAATTAGTTGTCCGCCGTACCGGACATAGTCGAATTAAGGGTTAAGTTGTATATCTAATATTAAAATAAATTTGTACGATATTATGCTTAAAATAACAAAAAAACAAGTTGAGATAAAACTTAATAATACTAGTGTATTCAACGTTTTGTGCTTCTAGCACATAATTATATAGTGTACAGTCTCAAAGTATTTCTTATCAAAAGTAGGTAACATTAAACATTAATTATTAGTATTCACTTAAAAGCTAAATTATAAACAACAACCAAATTAAACTCGAATATTACATACTAAAGTTAAGTTTTTTTTTTTCAAAAGTACTTACGTATTTTTTTTATATCAAAAGTAACATTTTTATATCAAAAGTATTTTTAACAGGATCTCTTTTAACAATTAATAGCTATCATTTAGTATCAACAATGCAACTAAACTTCAATATCACAAAACAAGTTAGTTTAACAAATACAGATTAGACCAAAATATTAATCTGACAGTAAAAAAATAAATTGACTTTTCAGAAATGAGATCCATAAATTTACCTTAAAAAATATAGTGAACATAATGGAGTTAATTACTTTGGGTATAATTTTTCCTTATTCTAGTGTACTTAAAAATGGTATTGATGCAGCCGCCATCTTATGAAATCCGAACAATATCCGTTCGAACTTACGTCAGTAGCAAAGTCTTTGAAGTACTTAAATAACTAATTTGCACAATAAACGCACTCATCGACTGGAAAGTGGTCATAATTGCAGCAATCACAATTAGAACGAAAAAAATACGGACTAACCAGAAGTATCAATATATTTTCATCCTGCATTCGTGATGTGAAATGTGAGGGTCCGAGAAATAGACAAGTAGGTGTACCGCATTGGAAGCAAAACTGAGATTTAATGAAATGTGTCTCCGTCCATGGCCAATGTAATCCGAAGACGTAAAATTTGACATAGTCGTTAAAATGTAATATATATTAAGTTATTAATATCGGCTTGCATGATGAAAGTTGGTTAGAATGAGGTGCACTCACTCTTCCGAATCACTGAAACAAAAATGAGTAGATATAGAGACATAGCAAGCTATTATGAAATGAATTAAGATTTTTAAATTATATTATAAAAATATTACCCTTAAAAACATTTATTGCAAATATAATCAATTGCTGTCATATCAGTCACGCAATCATCACAAGTCCATTTTTTACATGCAATGCATTTAATTCTTTGACCCAAAATAAAAGAGTAACATATGTTGCAATGTTCAAAAGCTATTGGTTTGAATTTTTTGGTGTCATTAGAAACTTTGCTGGTCGTGGGTTTCCTTTTGAATATATTTTGTGAAGAAAGAGACGGCATATCAATTGAGTGTTGTCTTACAGAGTCATTTTTAGGCGAAGGACTTGCGTTACGTGTCATAGTAACGTTGGTGTCTAAAATCTCATCAGAGTGGTCGCTGATTGTATTTTGCCATAGCTGAGGGGTGTCAATAATAATAAATGGTAGATCCTGTGATACGAGGGGCTCGTCGATCATTTCAGATTAATTTTCAGAAATATACAAAAGAGGTTCATTGATTAAAGAACTGACATCGATATCTTCAACGGCACAATAGTCTTGTTCTATCACACATTCTTTTATACCTTCAATATGTGCCTCCTTGTGCAAATCCGCAATAATAAGATTTTTCAGTAGTATGTGGGTCTGAGGTGAGAAACAATTGCAAAGTCCTTTTTGGCAGAAACAGCTAATATCTCGGTATTTGATCATATTATTTGTTTAGTATCAATATCCGGAATCCATCTTGAGTCAAGCACCTGTCTTTCAGCCTGTTGTCAGCGATTTCCGGTGCCTTTCCGCTAGTGGCGCCCTCTTTACTTACTATTGGTACTAAGTTTTAAAGCGCGCGGCAGGTGATTGCCCGATTTAACGTCATTATAGCGTCGTTTTTCGCGCCGTTCGGTTGTTAGCGTTATTTAATCCTCGCGAAAAAGTTTGAAGTACCTACCTAATTACATTTAAGATTGGTAAAAGCTTTTTAGTTTTAAAATTTGCCTTTCCGTTGCTATTATGGAAAATATTAATAATAATTTTGAATCAGAAAGTGTTAATAACGGCTCAATATCAGGTAAACGGGTACGTTCTCCGACTCCAAATTCAAAAGATAGTTCTAGCGATTCTTCTTCAAGCAGTGGACCCAGCCCTAAGAAACGCAGAGCAAGGAGGGACTCCCAAACCGTGAGTTATGCACACTTTGAGTTTTTATCGCAACAAGTGGCTTGTCTAACGAACCTTATATCTGTTAATCTCGAAAATAATACGACACTACAAAAGTCCGTTACTTCAAACGAGTTAAACCTACGACGACCTGAAAACACGAACAACATCAACAAACTTCAGATTTTGTCAGAAGTTTGTACAACAGTTAAAGATCCGATTTATCCTAAGGCAAATGAATCATTTCTTAAAAAAAAAAAAAAAAAAAAAAATATCGGAACTACAACGTTTTAAGTGTGATGATTGGTATGCCGTTAGGTTTTCGGATGCACAAAAGAAATATTTAGCTACCCCCGGTTTTGTCGAGTTAAACGTTAATGACGAGCTAAAGCGTTTTGAATCGGACATGCTAAAAGAAGATTCACGTTCATATTTATTAGAAAGGTCTTTTGCCGGATTAACACATGCTTTACTTTATCAAAAAGACGAATTGCATAAAACATTACAATCATTGGTAGATTGGTCAAATGAGTCTAGAGAAACATTGACACCGTATTCGTTATTTGAAAAAGTGGAATCATTATTTTCGAAAGAATCGGCGTATAGTAAAGTAACGGATGACCTCTTACAAATAGTGTGCGGTAGAAGAGCTGATTTTATAAATATACGTCGAGAGGCTATGTTGCGGCAAATTTCTGAAGGCTTTCATCGTGATGTATTGCATAAAATTCCTCCTAGTACAGAATCGCTTTTTAACGATGAAGCAATTCAAACCTACCTTCAAAAAATTGGGGGGGTGGATAAATTAACTCAATCTACAAAATCAGTATCCCATACTCATTCTAAAGAAATTTTTTATCAAAATCAAAAGCCGTCGACTAGTAAACAAGCGGATGAATCATTTTTTCGTCGAAATACCTTCACTAAAGGACAAAAACATACCGCTCGCTCGTCAAATCAATATAAAAATAGAGCAAACAACCACCGCACTAAATCAAAGGGAAAGAAACCTCAACAGCAGGCATCCAATAAAAACAAGCGTCGCGAATGACTGTTGGATATTTCAAGGCGGCTGTCTAAAGCAATTTCAGTATGCTTGGAGCAATCTAGGTGCGCCAGACAAAATTTGCCGGTTGTTGAACGCTGCACGCATACCTTTCATACTGAAACCGCCGCTAATATTTCCGAGTCCCACGATTCTGAAATGCTTCAGAACCAGAACATCTCCCAATATGACCATACAGATTCAAAATATGTTAGAGTCAGGGGTGCTAGAACCTGCAGATCAGACGCCAAGTTACCTCTCCACGTTCTTTCTGGTGCCCAAGCCGGATCAGACCTTCCGTCCAATCTTCAATCTAAAGCAACTGAATCAGTTCGTAGCAGTCAAACCGTTCCAGCTATTCAGTCACTTCCGTGTACCAAATTTTTTGCAACAGCAAGATTGGATGGCCAAGTTAGATCTGAGCCAAGCATATTTTCACGTGGCTATCGCACAGCAGCATCGCAGGTTCCTGAGGTTAAATTATCATCAAGATCCATATCAGAATCAGCTGCTCCAGATGACTTGTTTGCCGTTCGGCCTTTCATCGGCACCCAGAACGTTTGCATCAATAACCAATTGGGTGGCGGAATTCCTGAGGAGTCACAAAATCAGGTGCGTAGTATACTTAGACGATTTTCTCCTAGCAAACCAGTCAAAATCGCAGCTAGAGGACAACATCGCATTCACGGTAAAGATACTTCACTTACTAGGTTGGACTATCAATTCCGAAAAGTCTGTGGTGGCTCCGACACAATGCCTCGAGTTTCTTGGCATAACTTGGGACACAAAACGCAACGCAAAGTCCCTGTCGGAGCCAAAGTGCTTAACGCTACGCAAAGCACTTTACCAACAGCTTCAGACAAGCAAGTGGTCCCTCAAACAGTACCAAACTCTTATGGGGAGACTCAACTTTGCAACGTTCGTGACTCCGAGGGGTCGCCTTCACTGTCGCACTTTGCAATACTACAGTCGACAGCTGTCGGTAAAACACCCGTACCAGCGTATGACTATCCCTCTACCAGCTCGATCAGAGATAGAGTGGTGGTGTCAAGCTATGGGAAAGTCGATGCCGATACACCTGAGCCCGATAACACATCTATTGACAACAGACGCATCGGACATTGGATGGGGGGCTCAACTCAGCGATGCAAATATTGTGGGAACTTGGACAAATTCACAAAGGACCTGGCATGCCAACAAGAAAGAAATGTTTGCCGTTTACGCAGTTGTACATCAGAACCAACATCGTCTCCAAAATGCACAGATACTGCTGCAAACCGACAATCGGACAGTAGTCTCATACATAAACAGAGAAGGCGGCACAAAATCCAAGAAACTTTTCCAGCAAACTCGACAGCTTCTTACTGTTCTAGACAAGCGGAACATCCATTTGACAGCGCATTATCTTCCGGGCCGATTCAACGCCGAGGTGGATGCTCTTTCTTGGCAAAAGGCTTGCCCGGAGTGGCACCTCACCAGGACAGCAACCACAGAAATCTTTCAGATATGGGGCACGCCGGAGATAGATCTCTTCGCATCGAGGACAGCTCATGTGGTACCGAGGTATGTGTCTTTGGACGTGGACGATCGAGAAGCACAACACCACAACGCGTTTTGTCATCAGTGGCACTACGACCTAGCTTGGTTGTTTCCGCCTCCAAATCTGGTACCCAGGGTTCTCAGACACTTGAACCAGGCCAGCGGAGTCTACATACTGATTGCCCCAAAATGGAACAAGGTGTTTTGGCAGGCAGATGTCCTACGGCGAGCGCGACATCCCCCTTATCTGATTCCAGATTTAGCCCGCAATCTGATAGACACCAGAACAGGGACACATCCGCCGCAGTTACAAGACTTACACTTGGAGGCATGGCTGATTTCGGGTGGCAAGATGTTTTGACCGACTGGACTGATCAAGAACAAAAACTTCTTATGTCAAGCTGGAGAGGCTCCACAAGCAAGACGTACAAACCAGCTTGGCGCAGATGGAGGCGATGGTGTGAGTCACATTTAATTGATCATAAATACCCTAATGCAGATGAAGTAGCTCGGTATTTAGCACATTTACACTGTGATATAGGTCTTGCTTATAGAACCATTTTGGTTCATAAATCTGTTATCTCAACTTCCACACATTTAACATCTAATATTGATTTGTCTTCAAATTTCTTTATAAAACATATATTAAAAGCTATTTCTGTCGCCCGAGAGAAACCTGCTAAACCGCCTATATGGAACCCTAAAGTTTTATTACAATACATGAGTACGTATAATTTGGACGAAAATAATGTCTTTCAAGTATCGAGACATGTGGCTGCTCTTTTACTGTTAGCATCGGGCCGCAGGGTACACGATCTGACTCTGTTGCGAATTGATAGCACTAGTTTAATTGATGAGGATACCTCAATTGTATTGTGGCCAGCGTTTGGTTCTAAAACAGACAACAATAACCATAGGCAGTCTGGATGGAGGCTTAGAGAACACCCCGATAAAAAAAAAATTAAATCAAATTTTTTGGTTAAGACAATTATTACATATTACTCTAAACCGTCGGGGAAATATAAAACATTTATTTATTACAGTTCGAGGGGATATTAAACCTGCTTCTAGAACTGTTATTGGTAGATGGGTAAGGTCTCTCTTAAAAGCTAGTGGTATTGATACAACTGCGGGCTCGGTAAGATCGGCAGTCGCCTCTCTCAATTTTGTAGAAAATTTTCCAATTGATCAAATCCTTGCAACAGGTAATTGGAAGATGATTCATACTTTCCGAAACTATTATCAAAGAGAACTGTTAATTTAGAATAATTCAAACATTTCCAATAATTCCGTTTCTTTATCTAATTACTTTGATCCGGTTCATTAACAGCACATATGTTATTTGTATGGTTGAGAAATTATTTTGTTATTTAAATTAATTAAGAAGCAGTGAGTTATAAGTTTAATTTTATTGTAATACATTTGCATTACAAAAAACACATCAAATTCCTTTTTATTGACCCAATAATTTACGTCTTAAGTAATACACATTATAGCGTCCTTGGGTTTAGCGCACCAGGTGATAACAAACACATCACTCAAGATGGATTCCGGATATTGATACTAAACAAATAATAGAGAGTTTTACAATAAAATAAAACTTACCTATTATTTTTTCATCAATATCCGGAATCCAGGTAAGGTCTACCTGGTGCATCATGAGTTCCATAATGACGTTAAATCGGGCAATCACCTGCCGCGCGCTTTAAAACTTAGTACCAATAGTAAGTAAAGAGGGCGCCACTAGCGGAAAGGCACCGGAAATCGCTGACAACAGGCTGAAAGACAGGTGCTTGACTCAAGATGGATTCCGGATATTGATGAAAAAATAATAGGTAAGTTTTATTTTATTGTAAAACTCTCTATTATTACTTGGTGAACTTTTTGGGTACCTTTTAGTGGTTTCACATTTGAAAAAGGTAATATTGTGGCGATTTCGTCGATAGCGTTATCTCGGATCAAAAATATTTCTACAGACTTCATGCACTAAAATCTATTGCATATTGAAATCCGTATTCTTCAGTAAAGTGACCCAGCAGGTAAAAGTTATTTTTTGTCTATACTGAGAACTCAACAATCACAACAATCACAGCAACGGTATTTAGTTTGTCTTTTTATTTTTGTTGGACAAATATAACATAATTTTTTGCCACTTTGTGAAACAGATTGAACTACTGGAGGTGGAGGGGGGGTATCCTTGCCTAAAACTCGAGTGATAGTCATTCGCAGCTCCCTTGGCAATCTCTCATTGTACACTCGGTTTTTCATGTGATCCAGTACTAAGTCTCTGGCCATATTCAATAAAAATGTTCCTCTCCTCATTTTGCCATCACTGTCATTACAACTTTGATACAATACAAAGCTATTTATACCTGCCATGTCCAGAATCCTTTGAAAGATTGCCATAGGCCAACGACGAGTTTTACGACTGCAACAATATATCGAGCACTTTTTATCAACCTCGTCCACTCCACCTTTTGTATGGTTGTAGTCTGCAATCATAACTGGTTTTCCTGTGTCTCCATCTATTTCTTGAATATGGTGCGAAGAAGAAATCAACAACACGGCTTTATTAGGTTTTGGCACATATGATAAAAGTGTATAATCTTTAGTAGAACCATATAACGAACTTTCTGTCAGTCTACTTTTATTAGGCAAGAAACATGGTGGTATTTCAGCTTTATTTTTCTTCAAAGTACCTAGGTAAGTCAGTCTTTTCTTTGCATTAATGTTTCCACCGGTGGTATCGAGCTGAACCAATTGTCAGCAGTAATATTTCGGTTCGAATTTTCGGCCACTTTTGCTAATCTTAGAACGGACTGAGAGGGTACTGCCATTTTTTTTTCTTGGTCGGTTAAACCTTTATTTCCGTACCACGCGTGAATACGTTGACAACTCGAGATGTCGTTTTTTTCTATTTTTAGCTTAAACGCTTCTGTGACCTTATACCCTACCGGTATTAAAAACTCAACTCGAAATACTCAAACAAAATCAAATTATTGCTTTCGTACATAAGTGAGTATCTACAATTATGGCAATAAATATTTGATAAAACGACATGTCAAATTAATAATACTTAACTGACAGCGTTTATATTATTGCATTTCGATTTATCAACATAAGTCAGAACATGCATTAGTTAATATATCAACATATACGTTTGTGGATTTGCGAGTGTAATATGACAAAATCAGTTATCAAGTTATGAACGTCTTTGAGTACGAAACACGCACATATATGTCGAGTTATCTAGTTATGCACGCTATCTAAAGTTGTGATATTTAAGAACATTTCGAATTGTCTAGTTATGCACGCTATCAAAAGTTGTGATATTTTAGAACATTTCGAATTGTCTAGTTTTATAATTATAAAATCACACGAGTCATTTATGAAACTCTTTAAAATGGACATTATATAGTTTATAATAACAAAGCGTGAATTGTTACGTTTACTTACTTTGAGAATACTTAAAATACGCATATAATTTAACTTTTATAAAAATAAAATCATTTCATCGTTTTAAGAGTTTGATGACCGAATTTGACTCAAAATCAACTTTTAGGAAAACTTTAAGCGCAAGGTAATTTGAACTCAATTGTAAACATATAAGGCAGGTTTATACTTGAATGCCTTTCATATTACGAGTCACTGCCGATCTGTAGGTACATGATCAAAATCAGTTCGTTCGTTCAAAAGATCGTGTCGGAACTTGTCAGTATCGAGTATCTCGTCGTCTGAGGTTTTATTGTTAGTACCTACATTACTTAAGTGTTTTGTATTACAACAACTTTATATTATTTTTATAAAGAAAAACAATTATTGTGGCTTATAATAATTATGAGTGATAATGAGGAAAAAGTAAGTACGCAAAAATACGTCTGTGTTTATCAGATAGGTTATAATATAAAATTAAATTTGCATTGTGTGCTTGTTATAAATACTGATTGTACAGTTGTTTTTTTTTTATATTTTAGCAGAATGCTTTCAAGGGCTTATTACATAAAAAGCGTAAATTGCTTGAGCTACGAGAACTTGTTATGTCTAAGTCTAAGTCACCTCGTAATCTTTTGGTGGATGAAAAAGGTGAGACAGTTTTTATGCTTTTGTATCGTATTTTTACCATATTTGCTAATTTATTAAATTATGAGTTTAACTCTTACGTTCTTAGCTACTTTTTTGTCAAATGCGTTTCCTGGTGTAGGAGGGAATTGCGTGACAGGTGATGGAATTTTGTTGTTTTAATCACTTTAACTGCTGCACTCAGAGGCGCCCATTAACGCTAATCTCTGATTTACTAATTTTGTCATTGAATAATAGTCCATATCTTTATGATGTTAAGTACCTTAGGTTTTGCTATAATTGACATTAAAGTAAAATGACGTCTCTGTGTGCGGCAGTAAGACTGTATTAAGACTTTCTATAATAAAAAAAATATTTTCAAATCAAGATGTTAAATATTATGGGAAAATGTGGAATGAATAGCTTAATGAATTAATTAAGATGTTATAAGTAACTTAGTAAGTTTGAAGTCTGAGAATGCTGTTGAAAAATAATCTATAATATTATGTTAATATCTTTTCAGATACATGCAGTTCTGAAATGTTATTTTCAAATGAGCCACCCTCTATTTCTCCTCCCCCCTTTTCTCCATTGACTCCTTTAATACAGGAACTAAGACATAAGAACTCAACTCCAGGCAATTATTTTTCTTTCTCTTTTTATTATTGGATATAATTGTTATACATACTTTAAACGAAATCATATTATTTCAGGTGAGTCTAATTTTGATGTAAGAAGTGACACATCAGAAGGATTGAGATCGTCTCCATTATTAAAAGATCTTGAAAATGAAGATCATACTTCGTCCCCTATTCGGCCTATGTCACCGGAAACGAGAGAACTTTATGATTTATTAAATGAACCAGACCTAGAATTTGAAAATATTGACTTGATGCAATCTCCTGATTTAATGGCAAATAAAACAAATGCTGTACAGGATAACTCTGAAACTGATTGCGAATCTTGTGATGATATTTTATCTCCTAAAGATTTACAAAAAAATACATCTAATACTGATAAAATCGATAACAACCTAGTGGAAAGTGCTGTTTCTGTAGAAAATGAAAAAATAAGAGCAGAAAACCAGGAAACTATCACTAACATTTCGAACGATAATACACAAAATATAGCTACAGCTGCTACTTCATGTGAGTATAATAAGTTAAAATCAATGTAAAATAGGAACAGTTATAATAAAATAGTTTTATGAATATACTGAAATACATATTATATAGTTGCAGATATCAACAGTGTGACAGAGGCAAGGAATGAAGATCCAACTAAAGAAAATTCGAAAGTGAAAAAAAAGGGTAGATCAAGGAAGGAGAGGGAAGAATCTAAAATACTAAGGAATTCTGGTAAAGGCTATGTAACGGAAAAAGGAAAAAAAGTGGGTGAGAGGAAATTGAGTTCACTAAGAACTTGTAGATTAAAATGTTCTGAACGATTTTCTGAATTGGAAAGGAAACAATGCTTTGACGAATATTGGGCTTTGGGCAGTAGAGATCGGAGAGCAATGTACGTAGCTAGTCTTATAACAATATTACCAAAGAAGACACAAAAGACTGATAGCAGAACAGTTCAGAGAGATTATTATTGCAAATATAAACTAATTATAAATAATGAACACAAACCAATTTGTAAAGAATGCTTATGTAAAACGTATGGGGAAACCAAAGGATTTGTAAATATTATAATAGATAAGAAAAAACACTCTGTAAGCGGAGTAATAACTGCTGATAAGAGAGGAAGGCAACCACCTAAAAATAAAAAAACGATTGACGATACTACTACAGCTATAAACCATATATTGTCATTTCCAAATTACGAGAGTCACTACTGTAGGAAAAGAACGAACCGAAAATATTTGTCCTCAGATCTGTCCATTGCAGCTATGTATCGTTTATACAAAGAAAGTTGTTCAAACCCCGTGTCATTGAAATTGTACTCAAAATGGTTTCATGACTTAAATCTATCCTTCAAACAACCGGCAAAAGATACTTGCCATACTTGTGATTTACTTAATACAAAGATTTCGTTAGCTCAAGGACAGGAAATCCAGGCTTTAAGAGCTGAACTTGCTGCACATCATACATTAGCTGAAAAAGCTTATTCCGAAAAGAGGAAAGACAAAGACGATGCAAAACGCGACTCATCAATTCGTGCCTACACGTTCGATCTTCAGCAATGCTTACCTACTCCTTACCTCAAAACTTCAGTTTCTTTTTATAAAAGGCAATTGTCGTCCTTCAATCTAACAATTCATAACTTAGCTAATGATCAAGCTATTTGTTATATGTGGGACGAAACGATTGGCGCACGAGGTGCTAACCAAATCGCTTCTTGTTTATGGGATTTGCTTCATAATTTACCTGCAAATGTAAAACAGGTCACATTTTATTCGGACACATGTGGGGGGCAAAATAAAAACAACACAGTTGCTATGATGTTCATGTTTCTATTGCATCAACATCCAACATTAGAAGTGATCAACCATAAGTTTCTTATCAGCGGACATAGTCATATGGAATGTGACTCGGACCATGCTATAATTGAGAGAATTAAAAAGAAGACACAGATTAAAATTAACCATCTTAATGATTGGATACAACTGGTTCGGTCTTCCAAAGTTAAAAACCCCTTTGAAGTGATACCTATGAAGCAAGAACAGTTTCTAAACTTCTCTGAATTAAGTTAAAAAAAAGGGCCGTTCACAATTAAAAAGAAAGACGTCTCTGGAAGCAAATTCCTATGGCAACCTGTGAAGTGGTTGCAATATAGAAAGCCCATTGGAGAAATATACTTCAAGACAAACCTTGACAGTGACACTCCATTTAAAGCAATAAACTTCAAGAAAAGAGGCAAATACATTATAGATAACATACAGTTAGAACCAGTGTCCAGAGAGCAATTGCCAGTAAGTCGAGAGAAGAAAAAAGATTTGCTGGATCTATTACCTCTAATAGATCCAGTATTTCATGAATTTTATAGAAATATAAAAACGGATAATGATACAGAAAATATCGACCCCGATCTTGACGAAGAAGATCCTGATAAAGAAGAAAACACAGAAAAATAAGTAATTTAAAGTGTTTTTTCTTGTCATTTGGTTCAATTTCATAAATTTAAAAAAGAATAAAGGATCTTAATTTGTTTCTGCGATTAAACTTTGTTATTACTTCATTTGGTTTTTATTTAAATTCAATTATGACAGTTAGAATTTTTATCTTCCTTCAGGGAATAAGTTGATAAGTCGTCGGTGAACAATTGGATAAGTCTGTTTTTAAATGCATTAACAAATATTACATTTATTTTGTAACGTAGACTTAAAACAGCTCCTTAAAGAACCTAAATTCAACTATTAAAAAAGTAATCATCATTATTTTCGATTTACCAGAAGATCGTAAACTTTAAATTGGCTGCCCTGAAAAGTATGCATAAATGACATATCAACTTATTCACGCCAGGTACGGATTTTATATACAACATGTCCCAGAAATCAACGTCAAGCCGAAAACGGGCAATAGGCCAAGTCGTGACAGCTATTAGAAAAATATAAAAAAAAATCTTGGTCATGTACTTTTCGAATTATAAGCATTCAAAAATAAATCTCAAAAAGTGACACCCTGTGATGAATTTTCAAGTCCTGTGACTACATTATTAACATTTCGGTAGTTTTTTTCTCTGTGATCTAACCATGAATAACCCTTCTGTAAATTACAGTTAAAAGTTAAAACGTAACTGCCTCAGTTTTAAATTAAATGTTAGATTTTTGCCCAATATTGAATTCAAAATAATGACATCACCCAACTTTAACCGACTGTACTGAAAAAAAAATCTACTACACTATTTTGGCAAGTAACTTTAAAAGATGGCGCGTTTAGTCAGGATTCCAAAATGGTATAACACTTACTAATTGCTACTTCTTAATTAAGGAAAAAAAGTACATTGTTGGTTTTAGGTGCATTTGAAATAAAATTCAGTCGTTGGATTTCTTTTATTATAATTTTTATTAAATCAGATTTACGAAGTTTTATAACAAATGTTCAAACTGTTTTCCTTCAGCTGCAATGCAAGTTCTACATCTCTTTAAAAATGATCGCGTAATAAGACGGGCGTATCTTCTTGAGTTGATGTATTCAGCGGCTTCTGCAATTCTTTGGCGCAGCTCGTCTAAATCTTGAATTGGTTTAGAGTACACTTTATCCTTTATCGTACCCCAGTAAAAAAAAT
The DNA here is from genome assembly GCA_947462355.1 of Caradrina kadenii. Classification (NCBI taxonomy): domain Eukaryota; kingdom Metazoa; phylum Arthropoda; class Insecta; order Lepidoptera; family Noctuidae; genus Caradrina; species Caradrina kadenii. Next base: position 901,699 of record OX381691.1, on the reverse strand, counting down.
CTATGGGGTTTAAATCGGGTGAACGGGCAGGCCACGAAATTGTACCACCCCGCCCAATCCACCTATCGGGGTATTCTCGATTGAGAAACTCTCGTACAGTGAGAGCATAATGCGCTGGGCAGCCATCTTGTTGATACCACATGCTGCCGTAAATGTTCAGTGGCACTTCTTCCAATAATTCTGGTAATTGGTTCTGTAAGAAGTTCAAATAACCCTGGGCATTTAAATTCTCCGGTAGCTCGATTGGACCAATAACTTTACCATTCAAAATTCCCGTCCACATATTTACTTTAAACTGGTACTGAGATCTATCTTCCCGCATCAAATTTGGATTTTCCACGTGCCATTCGTGCAAATTGTGGAGGTTCATGTAACCGTCCTTTTTAAATGTTGATTCATCGGACCATAGAATTTTTTCAAAGAATCGCGGGTCCTCTCGGTGCCTCTGCAACATCGTTCGACAAAATCGTACTCTCTCTCTGGGTAGTCTCGGGGTAGCAGACTTTGTACTCGTCGTACATGGTATGGGTGAAACTCGTTCTTTTTTAAAATACGATGTGCAGTACTTTTGGGGACTCCTATGCTCTGTTCAATTCCACGTACTGAGATACTTCTGTCTTCTTCAACTGCTTGCAAGACTTCGGCTTCGTAGGGCATAACGGGTCTTCCCTCGCTAACCATTTGGCTAGGAAATCGACCCTCTGATAATGACCGATGCACATTAATAAATACTCGATGATCGGGATGACGCTCAGCATTCGGGTATCTCTCACGATATACTCTTGCTGCAGCATTGGCGTTGCATAAGCATTCTCCATAAATGAGATGCATGTTGGCGTATTCCTGTGCGGTGTATCGAGATGGCATGATAAAACACTACACAAACACGGGGTTGCGATTAAAACAAGTCCGGGGTTGTCAGAAACGGTGCAGATAAATCCAAATCACAATGCAAATCAAGTCCAATAAACAAAGCCACAGTTGTAAGTACGAAGTCAATACGAATACAAAAAGATGTGCAGTCAACGAAAGAGCGTAACGTACTGCAGTATTGCACAATTTGCCGACGCATCCCTGTTTAGCCAGAGTAGCGTCTCTATCTGTTTCACTCACACATATGAAATGATGTGTCAATCCGTCTCCCTCTTAGTTAGATAAAAGTAGCGTCACTATCTATCTCGCTCCCACTTGTCAAAGTAGCGTCACCTCACATTAGTTAAAATAAATCTTTCTCGCTCACACTAGTCAAAATAACGTCACTCTTCGTCTCAATCGAACTTTTATGAAATACGGCTTCATAAAAAAAAAAGTTTTTTCTCAATTAAGAAGTAGCAATTAGTATGTGTTATACCATTTTGGAATCCTGACTAAACGCGCCATCTTTTAAAGTTACTTGCCAAAATAGTGTAGTAGATTTTTTTTTCAGTACAGTCGGTTAAAGTTGGGTGATGTCATTATTTTGAATTCAATATTGGGCAAAAATCTAACATTTAATTTAGAACTGAGGCAGTTACGTTTTACTTTTAACTGTAATTTACAGAAGGGTTATTCATGGTTACATCACAGAGAAAAAAACTACCGAAATTATTACTTATTTCTAGTATTAAAATTATGTCTATCACTTATTTTATCAAAAAGATGTACATTTTTTCTTACAAACATAATATTTTCATAAATGTATTGACAAGCCACTGTCATAATATTAATATTTTTTTAAAGTTCTCTAAGAGATTCGCAGCGACGGAGATTATAAATGGCTCTGACAGCTCGCTTTTGTAAAACAAAAATGGATTCAATGTCAGCAGCCCGACCCCATAGTAGGATGCCATACGACATAATGCTGTGAAAGTAGCTAAAATAGACCAAACGCGCAGTATCGACATCTGTTAATTTTCTAATCTTCCTAACAGCAAAAGCTGCGGAGCTTAGCCGCCCTGCAAGAGATGTTATATGTGGTCCCCATTGTAATTTCTCGTCAAGCGTGATTCCTAAGAAAACCGTTTGATTAACAAAAGCCAGTTTTTCGCCATTCAATACAAGGTCACATGCGCAACTTTTAACATTAGGTAAAGAAAATCTAATACATTTGGTTTTCTTTTCATTTAGTACTAAATTGTTTACCGTAAACCAATTTTGGACCTGAAGAATTGCGTTATTTACGTCATCCAGATTTTTAGAACGTCTGTCTATGTTAAAAATCAATGACGTATCATCTGCGAATAACACCATCTTAGGTTGATGTTGGAGTAATTGTGGCAAATCATTTATATAAACTAAAAAGAGGAAAGGACCCAAAATCGACCCTTGTGGAACGCCCATTGTCATTTCAGACCCCAATGAGTTTACGCAGTTTATCTGAACTTTAACCTGTCTATTTTTCAGGTATGATCTTAGTAAATCCAGAGATGTGCTTGTAATCCCATAGTGCTCCAGTTTCAATAATAGTGTCTCATGGTCCACACAATCGAATGCCTTTGAGAGGTCGCAAAAGATTCCAATGGCATCCTGCGCTTCCTCCCAGGCGTTAAAAATGTTTTTAATTAAGGAAACACCGGCATCAGTTGTACAACGCCCTTTGGTGAAACCGTACTGATGTTCATGAAAGATGGCATTTTTATTGAAGTGATGCAACATTTGATTGAGTAATAACTTTTCAAACACTTTACTGAGAACTGGCAGTATTGACACAGGCCTATAATTGTTGAGTTCCTTACTTTCACCGGATTTAAATAATGGAACTACTTTACTGTGTTTCATGAGATCCGGAAAGACTCCCTGATCCACGCTTGTATTAAATATAAAAGCTAAATAGGGTGCAATAGTTTCTATGATAGATGTACAGACTTTTACTGACATTCCCCAAAGATCTTCTGTTGATTTCATTTTAAGATCTTTAAAAGTTTTATTAACAGCCTGGGGATTCGTATGTTGAAATCTAAACATATGTTCGGAACCGGCACCTTTGTATCAGTACCTCCAGAGGTACGAGGTAGCGGTGGGTAACTCCGGAGTTACCCTCCGCTAGTCACAAATAAAACTTGACCAAACTGATTATGATGGGGGAATAGAGTATTGTCTCTGTGCTTAACTGTTCGTTTCTAGACTAAAACTCGGCTCCTGCATAGACCCGTACTTGTCGTATACATGTCATGGTTAAAAAATCTTTTAGATATGAATTTCAACGTTAATTTAGAATATTGTCTCTGTGCCTAACTGTCGTGTTTTTTGAACATAAAAAGCGTCTCCTGCGCAGACTCGTAAGCGACATACCATTTTTGTCATATTAACTAGATCTGACTAAAGCTTGATTCGTCAAAGTATGTTAAGAGCCATTTCACAAAATGATTACACTCGAGTTTAGGTAAAAGACTACATCATTGTTTATGTGTGCGTAGTTACCTACTCAAGCACAATGTAAACAGTGTAACGGGACTGTTAAGACGGACGAGGCAATCTTGAGCCGTAATCGTAATGTGATAAAAGATTTATGGAAAAGTGTAGATTTTATTTAGTATAATGAAGATTTCTAGGTAGAATAATAATAAACACAAATAGGTATGTTATGTAAAATATTTAATACAAATTAATAAAAAAACAAAAACTTATTATTTTAGTAGACTCAAATTTTTATTATATAGAAGATATGTACAATATTTACAGACTTAATTATATTAAAAAAAAACAATAAAAATAAACTAAATCTAAATGGCATCAAAAAAATCTTATTATTTTTAATTAACTTCTTAATGCTTTTTAGCTAAATGAATATTTGCCGTAAAGGCATTGATCTTGCCTTTCTTGGATCTATGATTTCCGGCAAAAATCAGGACCTGTCCATACAGCAAATACACATACGTCTTTTTTTGCTATGTGCAACTGGCCCTGAACTTGGTACTACCAGTCGTGGTTCTTGTTCATCTCGACTTGTGATTGGCTGTTCACTTTAAAATATTTTTGTGTTTTAGCTTGCAAGGCAGTATCAGGATCAATTCCAAAAACTGAGCTTGGACATTTCACTTTCACTAATCCTTCACTGCACAATCCATCTGGTGTCGCGCCTAAATAAAAATATTGTTCATCTATAAAAAGACCACATTTCTCTATATTAATATTTTCTTGAACACTGAGTTGTGCCAAAGCCTTAGATTCATTGTCCCTACCATGTTTTATAGAGGTTATGTGGTCCAGGTTATAAGAATATAAAACGGATTTTACAAGGGGAGCAGAGTTCTGGTTCGCTCGTCTTTTGCAAACCTTAGCAAAGGAGGATGCAGTGAGTATGCACCTTCTTAGTTCAAGCCATAAAGAACTTTCTGCTTGTAGCACTGTAGCTCTCTCAATTTCGTGAAATTGGGAATTGGGAATTGTCTGTTCTTTTAAATTGCTTAAAAACAGTTGTTTTCCTCGCTCGTAATCTGCAGTTTCCATATCCGGTCTTTCACAATCCTTTCCATAGTGAGCATCTACTGGATTAAAATTAATTTTTTTGCGAGCACTACCTGCACGTGCCATTACTTCTCGAGTATTTTTAGCTTGTGTCCTGGTTTCTAACAGTTTTAAAGATTTTCCTGGACTTGCGTTACATATAGATTTGTAAAAAGTGTATTGTAGCTTTCCGGTGTTAAAAGACACCACTGCGGCATAGCATCGTGTAGTGTAAGAATTTTTCAATGAAAAGTTGGCCCTTTTCCCACCTACCATCTTAGCCAGAATGCTATTGAACTGTTCTGCGCGATTATTGGTGTAGGCATGCAAAAGACTTCGGGAATTATAGGCAAGTTGAGATGCGTTCTTTTTTAGCTTTAAGAATAGCGTTGGTATTAATGGGACTAGGTTAGGCTCTTTTTTCTGTACAGTACATAGGGCAGTAATAACTGTCGCAATTAGAATGGTCCCCAAAGATGTGTTGTTGGCTATTTAAAATGTCTTTTTGGAGATTTTCAATTTGATTACACTGTGAACTATTGTCTTGTTGCCTCTGTCTAATAGCAGCACGAACAGCAGTACGTAGTCTTTTCAGTCTGTCCATATTTAAAAGTTTACGTTCATTGAGAGGAATAGCAGTATCTTTTTGAAGTAGAATGTTCTTTCCATTATAATTCCGCAACAAATGGTTTGTGCATTCAATATTTTGAATGGGGACATCCGGGTATGGTCGACTTTCCAATATACTTTTGTATGTACTAGAATCGCCGTCTGCAATTAGTGTTATAAATTAAATTCCTATCCCTAATGGAATTTTTAAAACCATCTACTAATATGGCTTGCTCCATGCTGGTTGAAGATCCCGAATGGTTTTTAGCGCATTTGTGGGCTTTTGCTGGCAGACCTTTTTTGTTTGCTCGGGCGCAAATGACACAATATTTATTGCGAACCCCAATGTGTAGCACTTTACCACTATTTTCTCCGATTATGGCTGCAACACCAGAGAGGGCAGAATAATTATTTTTGTACGAGCGTTTGCTCCAACAGGCATCTGCTTCGACTGGTATCATTGCTATACCTGCACTGTTAACATCGCCTCGTGATTTTGCTGCTTCAATTTCCTGTTTGGCAGCATTTACCATTGTGTCTTCTGCAGCAGTCTTCCACATGTCGGAAATAGCATCGTGTTTTTTACTATATAATCGATATGGCATTGTTGGCAAATCCATTGATGCAGTATTCTCATTTAGGTTTGATAGACCAATTCCCGTAATTATTGAACCCGATACCGCTCCTGCATTAAGGTCAAGTCTTGCGTCAGTTGTGTTACTGTCTGAAGTATTTAATACAAAGCTAGATCCACACATTGTACACTTCATGTCAAATTTAGATATGAGACCCACCTGTTTCTCTTTATCTATTTTTAAGTAATTTAATTTGCAGCCGAATTTCTCGCTATGTTCGCTTATAGTTATTAATTGACTCCAAAAGTATTGAAAATCAATTATCCTTCTACCATCAACTATGCAATCGTCCTAAAAACAAAAGTTACATATATAAGTATAAAACATAGCATCGCATAAAATAAAATTTAAAGAAATATTATCATGACTACAAAAATATTTACGATTGAATCTTAAGTTATCTTTATTAAGTTTCATTGATGTATAGGTCTGCAGGGTCTACTAAAATGTGAAATAATTATGAACAAACACTAAATAATCTAGTTTAAAAATTATAATTGTTAATTGTTACGTACAACTTCTGCTACCGACTCTGAATTATTACTTGTACGGCTAGTACTCGGCACGGCGTCTGATCTAAAGGTGCTACCCTCCTCCATGCGGTTTAGACGATTTTTCATTCTAAAATAAAAACAAAATAGCTGTTAATTTTCGATATCTACATTGTACAAGCTTAAAAAATATCTCCCGAGGGAATGAAACCAAATATCCAGAACAAGACAATTTATTATAGTGATTACTTTGAGAGGTCATAATTTGTAGGGGAATCTTAACAGCGACATTCAGAATAATGACGTCACAGCACAACGCCATCTATTGCACAATAGTGGTACCAAACAGATTAGACATTCCGCCCACCATGGACAGCCTTGTCCATCAACCTTAGCATAACATTAGACTTAAAATTATTGGTTGCATGGCCGCCCACCATAACATAGGGTAGGGCATTATATGATACAAATCATGACTTATGTAAATAAAACTAAACAAGTGTAAACAAACAAAACAATTCATGCAAGCAAAATTAACAAACGGTTACGTAAACAACAAACAGTATAGAATAGAAATTAATCAATATGTTGTTAAACAAACTAAGTGGTTACAAGTGAAATAATCAATTTAGAGACAGGTCTCTTGATCTCATTATTTTTACACCTTATGGTTACTACTCGAGTAAGATTGTCCAAACCTGGGTGTTTATTTATTATAACTCCGTATAGCCATCTAGCAGGTGGAAGACCATCTTCCTTCACCAGAACAACATCTCCAACCTTAGGTTCGGGCTTACAATCCGCCCATTTATGACGATGCTGCAGTTGGGTTAAATATTCTAGTGACCACCTTCGCCAAAAGTGTTGAAGCATTTTTTGCGTGAGGTGCCATCGTTTTAGATTAGAAATATGTGAATTTTCATAATTAGAGTCAGGCGCAATTACCAAAGGTTCACCAACAAGGAAGTGCCCTGGCGTCAATGGACACGCGTCCTCCAGATTATTAGTGATCTGGGAAATTGGCCGCGAGTTGAGGCAGGCCTCAATTTGGGCCAATACAGTTGTCATTTCTTCAAATGTCAATGTGCTGTTGCCTTTAATTCTTTTCAAATGGTGCTTAGTGGACTTGACACCGGCCTCCCACAATCCTCCAAAGTTTGGTGCTTGGGGAGGTATAAAATGCCAAGTCGTGCCATTCGTTGACAAAAAATCAGCTATATCTGAAGCTACCGTAGCCCTTTCAGCGTTGAATAGCCGTCGCAATTCCTTTGCACTTCCTACAAATGTGGTCCCGTTATCACTCCATAAATGTAATACACGACCACGTCTGGCTACAAAACGCTTGAAAGATGCAAGAAAACTCTGAGAAGTCATATTGCTTACAACTTCCAGATGAATGGCACGGGTCGACATGCAAACAACTAGGCATATATAGCCTTTAGTGGAGTGATGACCGCGACCCTTACTTGATCGGATGCTGATTGGACCAGCGTAGTCCACATCACTGCATTGAAAAGGTTTTTGAGCAGAGACCCTAGCCTTCGGTAGTTGGCCCATCATTTGTTGGTTTGTTTGTGTCGAATATCGAATACAAATAAGTGTTGTTGTGTAATGAATTCAAAACTGACGATGATTTTTTATTATTTTTTAGAATAGATAAAAACCAAATCGAATGGTTACTGAATGAAATATCTTCGATTATAGAAAAACAAGACAGTACATTCAGAAAGTGTTTAAACGCTAAAATAACTTTACGATTTTTAGCAACAGGCGATTCTTACAAAAGTCTTGAGTTCTTTTTTAGAGTTTCTGACAGTGCTATAAGTTTATTTATTCCAGAAGTATGCGATGCCATTTCTGAGACGTTAAAGTCATTTATCGAGGTAAGTGGTTTATGTAGTAATTAGTTTAATGTAGTTAATGTAAGTGAAACAATAAATTTTTTACAATCAATATAATTTCAAAATTACGAAACATAGGTATTATGAATGTTGGATTGTTTCCAGAAATGATCTTAAAGCTAATTGATCATGCATTTTGAGAATCTTCTAGGTTCGAAAGAACACCAATCATATTTGAGATAGAATCGTTGCTTGTATTTAGCTCTATGTTTTCAACTGCTATGTTACTTTGGCTACTAGTACTCATAGTAGTACTCGTAGTATAATTGGGTGTGAAATATTCATGTACTGGATAATTACTTGTAGTATGTGATGTTGTACATTCCTCAGATAAAATCCTCAACTCAAATTCTGTAATAGTTTGTTGGATTATTGATTTTGCTGAAATAAAGTGTTTTTTCGGCATTTGTCGCAACGAAGACGCAATGTATTTGCCAAATATATCATATTCATTTTCCTTCATAATTCCAAGTTCTTTTCTTAAGTTGTCCAATTTCTCCAATGCCACAGCAATCACGTCTTCAGAGTTCTCGTTACCTTTATTTCCCACCACATGGTTTCTTTTGAGTTTAGGTTTTTGAGGTAAGTTTCGAGAATCATCAGAAAAATCAGTTGTATGTTGCGATGTACTTAAAAAGGTATCTTCCGTTAATGTGGAAGTTTGCGTGACATCACTGCCTGTATCGCTGATTGTTGAAGCACAATCAAAATTATCGTCCTGAAATATATCAAATTTAAATTAGGTACTGGATCATCATGGTTGTTAAATAGATAAGTCAAAATAGGTAATTTTTATTTTTTTCATTTCAGATCCCGAAAACAGAAGAAGATTGGCTTAAAATCGCTAAAGGTTTCGAATTGAAATGGAATTTCCCAATTTGTATTGGAGCACTTGATGCTAAACATATTGTGATTAAGGCGCCACCAAACACTGAGTCAGATTTCTTTAATTATAAAAAAAAATACAGTATAATATTATTAGCTTGTGTAGATCACGATTATTGTTTTACGTATATTGACATTGGTGCAAAAGGCAGAGATTCAGATGGCGGTGTTTTTCATCATTCTCTCTTGAAAACGGCAATTGATAACAATGCTCTTAATATTCCTGAAAGATACGTGTTCGTAGCTGATGCTGCATTCCCACTCAAAAATTACTTAATGGAACCTTACCCGGGTCATGATCTTACTGTTGCTGAAAAAATATACAACTATCGACTATCGAGGGCTCGGAGGATTGTCGAAAACGCCTTTGGCATATTGGCTTCGCGATTTCAAATATTTGGAAAACATATCAATTTAAATATTAAAAAATCCGGAGAAAGTCGTGAAAACATGCTGCTGTCTTCATAATTGGCTGCGTAAAACATCTTCTGCACATGCACACTTTGCATATTCAAATACCTGGAGATCTAATTTTCTATCATTTGTTGAAGAAAACAATATGGACTGTAGTGAAGCAAGACTAAAACGAAATGCTTTACGTGATTATTTTAACAGTGATACTGGCGCTGTTTCCTGGCAAACAAATTGTCTTCAATAAATAAATAAACAATATGTAATTACTGTGTTAATTTAAAAGTTAATAAACTTGCTTACCATATTTGTATTTCTTTTACTTGTATATGTCCTCAAAAATCCATCAGCTATTTCAAACCACGGCATCTTTGGTTTATAAACAGATTGTGTACTGGCACCGGATCGGAAGCTAGTGTTAATTTTTTTTTCTTTCTTTTATGTAGGTAGACCGTAATTTTTTTATTTTCTTGCTTATGTCTTGCAATGAAAGTGATGGCGTATTCAACGAGTTTCTGATTCTTGCATAGGCGTTATCTCTTGCTTCTCGATTTCTGTACGACTTATGTGTGATTTTCCATGGAACTTCGTTTTCCTGATATAGTTCTACCAAGTGCGTCATTTCCGAGTCACTTAATTTTCGAGAGGCTATTTTAACCGATTCGTTGCGATGCCTAATTTCACTAACTTCTAGCCGTGGCGTCGAACAAAAATAACGTGACACTGATCAGTGCCCAACGCCATACGATTAAATGACACTCATCTGTGTCTTCAGCCATGCGGAAAAGAAAACAGTGTTTTGACATTTTTTTACGTATTCAAAGCTCGAATACTTTTAGTTTACATGTGAAATCTAACGTGAACGGTCAGGCACGTTGTTTTAAGCGATTAAAAGTGGCGAAACAAGTGTATTTGTGGAAATGGAAGGTAAGTGACTTATTTAATACAGATGTGCTCAACCTTTTCAACTTATTTTGCATTTCCTAGTAATTTGATTGATTATGAGGTATTAAATTGGGTCTAAAAATTTTTGCATAACAAATTTCAATTGTTTATAATTAAACTACGCAAATAAAAACTGCTAAGTTAGATTAAATAGTAATAATAATGATAGTAGTACTAATATATAATTATTTTATATGATTATTTGATACTAGCCGATGCCCGCGGTTCCACCCGCGTAGAATTTGTTTCCCGTTGTCCCACAGGAACCTATAATCGGAATAAAAGGTAGCCTATGTGCTATTCCAGACCAAGACTTATCACCTGTGCTAAATTTCATTGAAATCCATTCAGTAGTTTTTGTGTGAAAAAACAAAAACATCCAAACATTCTCACGGATACACAACAAATGTGAAAATTATTTTTGTCAGAAAAAAATAATATTTGGCAAGATACTGATAATGTTTATTTATTGTTTAAGAATTACAGCGAAAAAGAAAGTACATTCCCGATACAGAAAATGAAACTCAATGCGACGATGACGAAGAGATAGTACAGAATTCACAACGCTGGGAAGACTCAGAAAACTGGGAACAGGAATTTATACCAAACCAAAAAACATGTAAGGATACTTCAACGTACACAAAAAAAGAAATGGTGGACAGTGCAACATGCACAGAAAGAGATGATGGCCCGACTATATTGGACGTCCATGGATGTAAATATTTTGGCCAGTTGGTTTCAAATGAATTATTGCGCTTTAAACCATATGAAAGAAATATAAAGATGCAGAAAATATTAGATATAATAAAAAAGTAATTTTAATATCAAATAAAGACCGGACAAAAGTTAAATAAAACCAAATTTTAATTCAATTACAATTTTAATTTTAACCAAATTTTGACTTAGATGATAATATTTATTAAAAATCATTACATCAGATCCGATTAACTAACATAGAATTTCAATATTTGTGAAATTCTCTGAAACAATCATTAAGGCACAGGCCTGGGAATCCAGGGCAATCGGGACAGCCAGTTATAACAGATACCCTTTTTTTAGTTTTTGTGTAACAAACTCTGCATCTTTTTCTTAGGGTATTATTACTTCTCTTTGGTGAATTGGCGGGTAAATGTATTTTTGACTGTGATAGAGGACGAGAAAGTTCTGATACATTGGGCATTGGTAACAATTCTTGCATTACACTCTTTATAAATTTATATAATGAAGTTTTATTTGTAGTGTTTTTTGCGTTGAAAAGTAAATAACCATTCACCAAACATATTTGGATTATGTGTATTATGACTTTTTTGTACCAGCGCAGGGTCTTGTGCTCACAGCAATAATAGCTTAGCATCTGATCATGTCGATCTATTGCCCGCATATATTTATTATACTTTATTTGTACGGCCGGCTTATATTTTATTGTGCGTACACGGCGACTAGTAGTCCCTTTATAATTACTTTTGTGTTCAGTACTTATAAATAATACTTCCCGTTTATCTTGCCATTTGGTGACGACAATTTTTTTATTGTTTTGTAATATACACGATTCACCAGGCTTTAATTTGCACATTTTTAATTCTCTTGGATTTCCTATACGGTTTGGTCTTAGGGTACCAGTCACATACGTGTGTTTGCCTATTAACTCATCAGCCAACCCTACGCTGGTATAAAAATTGTCCAAATACAAAGCATGAAAATATTTTTGCATGAGCAGATGCACCACTTTTTTAACGTGGTTTCTACCTCCTACTTGTACGTCTTGGGATCCTGCATACATGTGAATTTTTAAAATTATACCGTTGGCGTCGGCTAAAATGTACAGCTTAATGCCGTATCTATGGGCTTTGCCTTTGATATATTGACGAAAATATAGTCTCCCTTTCCACAAAATAAGAGATTCGTCAATTGTCAACTCTCTCAATGGGTAATATACGGCGTCAACTGTCTCATTGAACAAATCGATCAAAGATTTTATTTTAAATATACTCTCCGTCCTTTCGATATCTTGTACGTTCAAAGCTCTTAAAATTAAAAAAAACCTATCCCTAGACATAAATAGGCGTGGACTAAGACGGAAAAAATAATGAGTGGACCAATAGTCCACCATTCTGTTCAGCTTTATGGTGCCCATTAGTAATATTATGCCAATAAAAGTTTTTAATTCGGCGACACTTAGATCGGTCCACTTGCTAAAGCGAGAACGTGCAGTTGTCGCTTCTACTTTCAATTTGTTACCGTACTTGTTTGTACATTTTAATATTAAATTTAAAAAGCGGGCATTCATAAATAAAAAAAAATAATCCAAAGGACTTTGGACCTCTGCGTCATGTGGCTGCAATATACTACTTGTCCCCGTAAATGGTATCTGTAACATCTGACTGGGATTACCCGGAAACCAGCCAGTTGTTTCTTCTAAAGACTCTTCCTCTGGATCTTCGTTCTGTTCATTGGCGAGAGAATCGACAATGTTTGCATCCTCGTTCGCACTTGCATCGCTTAACTCATTTAAGAGTTCTTCGTTATTCCCGGTTAGAATTCCATACAGTTCTTCGTCTTCATATAACTGTAAGCCTGGAATGTCATATAACTGCTCACTTTCTTGAGGAGACATCATTCGTTCCAATTCCACGCTTACGGGATCTATGGCCGATGATGTACCCGGAATTGGCGAACTTGGAATATCCATATATGGATTCTGATGGTACATGCCAGATGATGGTCCAGGAACTGGCGCACTTAGAAAAGGATCTACGCTAAATAATGGTTCAGGTTCCGGAGAACTCGAAGAATGGTATTCCATTTTCTTCAAACTGCAAAAGAATGAAAACTCTATTGGAAACGAAAATAAAAGAGACACGTATTTTTGGTCGTGTTTTTCATTGTGTTGTCTATTTTAATTTGTAAAAAGTACACCAAAAGAGGTTTATGGAGGTTTTAACAGTTATTTTAATATTACAGACAGACACTCCAATATTATTTATTTGTATAGAGTAATAGACGTATAGATTATATTTAGTAATAATACTTATTTAGTTACATAATATTTATCAGTAGATCTACAATAAAATGATTTGATTTGAAAAAACTCATCATTTTATGACTAGTACGATAAGCTTATGTTATGGGATCTAGACAACCGATAAATATACATATTTACTATTTTCTTTTATAAATATACAGCCTTGGCCAAAAGTATTGAGCACCTTACAAACGCTCGTTCACGGAAAGTATGGGAGTAAATCAAATCTATTGTTGAAGAATTCTTTTGTCGGCCATCTACAAAGGTTTAAACAATGACCCACGCCGCACAGCTAGCAATAAAACACCTGGGTGCAATAAAATGTGTTTTTTACAATTTTTGTATTTATTTATCAGTTCGCTACCATCGCTCGTTGTGAACACATCCAGTGATCTAGTGCGCCTTTTGTATTTTATTTCAGAAGTTTTAAGTGTTATTGTTGCAATATGCCAAAACAAAACGAACTTTCTTTAGAAAAACGTGTGCAGATACAGCTTCTGTATGAGCAAGGGAAATCACAAGTAGAGATTTCTAAAACTGTGAAATGTTCGCGCCGATCCGTGCAATATGCTATTCAGCGATTCTCTACTACCGGATCACATGAAAATAGACCGAGAACCGGGCGCAAACGCATCACCACAGACCGTCAAGATCGTCAGTTACTGAGAGAGTCGTTAAGAAATAGGAAAAAAACATCTTCAGAGCTCGCTGCTGAGTTGTCGGAACAAATTAAGAAGCCAAAAAGAATTTCTGCCGTAATTAAGGCAAAGGGTGGACCCACAAAATATTAATTTTCTATTAATAAATAGTAAAATAAACCCATATAAAACGTTTTGTTTTATTTCTATTTGATACTCCGCATAAAACTGAAAGATATCATGGGTGCTCAATACTTTTGGCCAAGGCTGTATATATATTATAGATAATGACAGCCAGACACAGAATAAACAATTGTGCTCATCATACAAAGTTTGACCTGCATGGGAATCGAACCCACCTCTCTAACTACTAGACCAACAGGCCCGTCAATTAGCAACAATAACTTATGTATAAAAAAGAATCTTACTTGAAGTTCACGGCAAGTAGAGATGTGTGCACAGGCTGAAGTCGCACGGAGTCCAGTTCAAAGCCACAATTGTCACAACGCAAAATCAGAGTCCACTTTACACAGCCAAAATCGTCACAAATGCAAAACCAAAATCGATAAAAACACGAGAGTCCAGTAAACAAGCGAAAGTCATCGGTAAGGTAAATAACAAGAAAAGTAAGCACGTCTGATAACTAAGGATAGTAAACCAGAAGTAATTCAAAAAACAAGATGCGCGAAAGAAAAAAAATTATACCACGTGTTGTTACAATAAACAATGGACGGTCCCGGCCGCTCCTAGACCGACCGTCCATTGTCTGTTTCCATTTTTTTGTAAGTCTATACAATTTTATCCAAAATAAACCTTTAATTTAGAGTGAATACAGTCCTTTTTCGAAGCGCTTTTGGCAAATGCAATTTTGTGTCGTAGCATCATGCATGAGCATGACATGACTCATATTAGCCACAACCATATTGATACGCGTAGTTTAAAATAGCGTGGTACGACGCACGGTGATATTTTTTATGTAAGTAGGTACCTACCATATTTCGAGACATAAAATTTACCCACTATCGATACCCAAATGTGATTACGACGTATATGCATATTTCTTTATAGATAAGGATTAGAGAGTTGTAATTAAAAGAGGAGAAGAAACATCTCTATATAAATACTTTTATTGTTTAAATTTTATCTTTATTTAGAGCGGGTGTAAAATTTTATAGAAGACAAGCTAAAGACAACCGCAGCAAAGTGATTTAGCTGCTTTACTGTAATACATTTATAATTTATTATCATATGATGATTTAATATCAAATACTTCAACTTCCAAAAAGGTTGGTGCCCCCTATTTTTTTAAAAATATTACAGTATCCAGAAACGAAGGCTACGAGCTTAATATACGTGAAAAATGAAGATAGTTTGGTTTCAGGTAAAACTTCCATAAAACTTAATTGAAGGAGTTATCATCGATTTCAAAATGACACATATCCGTGCCTGACGCCACACTTAAAAAGAAGTGATGGCACTGAAACGTGCCATCCGCAACGAATCGGTTAATATGCACAATCGTGCACGTGCGGCGGACTGACTCGCGCTATTCGAACTGAGCTGCGGGCTGCGGGCGGCGGGCGACGGGCGGGGCACGGCGCACTCGACACCGACAACGGGCTCGACCGAATACGGCCAAAGGAATACCTGTTTATATTAGTCGAATACGGCCTGCAGCCGAATACGGTCTCACCGACTAATGTAAATGCGCCATTAACCAGTTAACAACGTAACTGTCCAATGAGTCACATATGACTCACGGAGAACTTTTGGATTAAGTTCAAGAGTCACAGGTGAGTCATTTCTTTATACAACTTTGGCACATAATTTTGTTATGAGCGTGGAGTAATATTATAATTATAATTACGTGAACGTATAGCAAAAACCTAACCTATGAGAACACAAAATAAAATTTCGCAATTTTTTTTGTGTTTATGGTATTAGGCCTTGTATTTAGTATGTAATAAAACAGAAATAACAATGAAATAAAAATGTTTATTGAGAAAATTTCTTGTTTATTACAGAAACCAATCACACATGTTTTTCGTTGTAGCAATCTAAACAATATGCCTTTTTACATGCTTTACACTCGGTGTGTACTTGCTTGGCTTTTCGAGCCAACTTCCCTTGAATTTTTAATTTTGCATAGCAACCAGTACATCTCTTCCGTACTAACTTATTGTTTGTAGTATTTCGCGGAATTTCTTGAAGACAATGGTCAGAAGAAAAGTCAGAGAAAGCGAAGGCATTTGAGGCACGTTAGGTATTGTAGTCCACGCTACTGGCCCGAGAAAATACCGAACTAAATGTTCTTGAACACTCAAAACAGACAATTCTGGTGCCAGTTCGTTATAAATACACCTAGCATTTATAACAGCAACTTGGAACAAAATATCAACAGCGATTTTTTTGTACCAGGTTAGGCTTTTGCGTAAAGGAGAGTAAAAAGATGCTAGTTGGTCAGATATGTCTATACCTTTTTTTGCTTCATTATAGTTAATTATAACGTCGGGTTTTATAACATCTCTCTTCGTTTTAACCTTTGATGTACTATCACCATGACATGACAGGTCGAGATCATCAGAACGTCTCGCTTATCACGCTATTTTAGAACAGTATATTGGTTGTCTTTCTGCCTTGCCACTTGCTCTCCCCGTTTCAGTTTTTTCTGAATCACGTCTTCAGGAAGATATCTTTTGTTTTTACGTAAGGTACCGCAAAGGTCAGTTTTTTGTTCTTTGAGGTACGTTGCCAGCGGAATGCTGGTATAGTAATTATCGGCGACAATAAGACGGCCGTCATTTAGAAGTGGTTCGGTTAGTTGGATTACAGTAGAATCAGGCTTATCAAGACCTTCTAATTGTTCTGACACGCCGGAATAAATCCGATAAGACCATGTATAGCTATTTACAGTACAAGCTTTGTATATCTTCATGCCGGCCGTAGCGGTCGGTTTTGGCGGGATTGTAGGTTCGAATAATCAGTTTATCATGAAATTTTACCATGGATTCATCCACAACTATAACGTCACCAGGTAAATAGAGGCTACGGAAATTATCCACAACTTTGTGTATTAGTGGATCAATTTTATGCGTCCTTTGTGCTCCTATAGCACCTATATCAACTTCAGTGAAGTGCCAGCACCTGAGTATTGTAGTGAATCTGTTGTAAGACATATTGATTCTGTACATGAGCGGGTTATATGTAGTACAGTACATCTAGTTTCCAATAATGCTCAATAGAAGGTTTTGGGTTGAGACCCATGTACATTATTACACCAAAAAAAGTCTTCATCTCTTCTCTAGTTACGTCTTTCCACCTTTTCATCCTGCTAAACTGAGCTGTACGTATCTGCTTCAATAAATGAGCATAATTATTGGTATGAATTAGCATATCGTCAATTAAGGTATCGGGTACAAAATATTCATATATTTTTGTCAACGAAACCTGTCCATCATCAAGAATTGCGTCCATGTTTTGTACCACTTGACTGCCTGTGAAGGTTTCCTTGCCTATCGGTAAAACATGAGATTTCCATTCTGATTCAGGCTCAGGTTCAAATGACGATCCTGGAGTTGGCGGTTGTGGTGATACTGCACTTGAAGTACTCGCTATGAAATTCGCAATTACCTCTGTATCCTCACTGTCTTCATCGGCTTCGTCGGGCTGGTATTCTTCATCGCTGCCTCCACTGAATGGGTCTTCGTCGGTATCAGATTTTTTTAAGTAACGCACTAATTCTTCCGTAATGTAATTTTTTCGAGCCATTTTAGTAAATATCCAATGAAAACAAAATTATGAGTATAACCTCAAATAGCAATGCACTTTTTCTAGACCAGTGACAGTTTGTAATTTGTCAATTTATTGTCAATAGTTGGTGTGTGCACATATGACTCATAGAACGTGAGAAACGGGAATATTTTATCCCACGTCCATGAGTCATATATGTGAGGCAAATAAATAAAATCAATAAAATAAAAAAAAACACCAATTATTTTTATGAATTATATTTACATAAGACAATGTGAACGTTATTAACCTATCAAAAAAGAAAACACGATGGACTTGGGGTAGTTGTAAATTGTATTGTATAGGGACAGTTAAGTTGTTGATAAAGAAAACATGGCTTGATTACGTATTCATTTATTTAAAGACTAAATAACATGTCTTAAGAGTAATAGGCAACTTTTTAAGTAAATTTAACAAAAAACAAGTAATAAGGAACATTAAACAAAAAGTAGAATTAACTTCTTATGTTTTTAACATCTATAAATTGTACTTTCTGGTTAAATCTTATCTTAATTTGACTATCATAGCTTATATTATCATAATCAGCCTTTAGAATTGAGGACATAAATTGAGAGCTTAGGATATAATCAGACTTTCATCAATCTTTGGAATAATAATTAAGAACACTTTATACAAATCATCGCATGACGCATCTGAACCACAATCAGGGCAGACGTATATTACCGAGTAGGAATTTTTTAAACATTTAGAATGGGCCCAGTTTTGACATTCTTGGTACTGAACCCATTCTTCACCAGGACGCGAATTGGAGTAGCTATCACAGCACATAATACAATAATACTCCAAACTATCTTCTTCGTCAGAACTTTCATTCTCACTTTGTAGAACTTGTCGTTTAACAGATTTCCCTTTTCCCTTACCCTTGCCTTTCCACTTTCTTTTATCCTGTTGTTTTTCTTTTCCCTTACCCTTTTTTTTTTTTTTTTTTTTTTGGTGGGTGGGAAATCATCAAATAACTTCTCCCGCCCTGGGCGGGACGGGAGGGTGTGTCAGGCTTTTACTGACTAAAACCCACCCATGTTCCTTCTTGTGCCCTTTGCGTTCCGGGGGCGCGGTATCTCTTGCGAACAACCCGCAGCCCCGGCAGGCATCGGCCCTCAGTGGCCCCTTCCTTTTGCTGACATCTCTTTGAGGCGCGCGTGGAACACGAACGCGCCGTCGACACGGCCTGTCGTTATGCAACGTAAGGACGGTGAGCTACCCATTGCTCACAGACCACAGGCCCGTATCTACGGTGGCCGGGAGTCGTCTCGCGGCTCCCGACGTCCGGAGCGTCTACCGCGGCGGCTGGGACGGGAGAACCGCTGTCTCAACCGTCCCGCCGCCTCCTTCTCCAGCATTACTGCCTCGCAGAAGGAGGCGACTGCATCCCATTCCCTCTCGCTCCGGACCATGGCTTGCACCAGGGCCGGACGCGAGAGTTCGCCGCCGCCGATGGCCGCCACGAGGACTCGGCGATGCTCCGCCCAAGCGGGGCATACCGCCACGGTGTGCTCCACCGTGTCCTCGGGGCGATCCACACAATGGTGACACCCGGACGTTTCCTCCCGCCCGATAAGGTGCAGGAACCTCCCGAAACACCCGTGTCCGGTGAGGACCTGCGTCAGGCGGTTTCCCTTACCCTTGCCCTGATCTTTAGACGTTTTCTCAATGGTTTTCTTTTTCTTCTTAGATTGTTCTGCTGCCAAGGCTTCTTTCTCAGGCGTGTCTGTTAAAACTGTAGTTTTTCTAATCCGTCGTTTGCTGTTTCCAACTCTTGGTGGTGCCTTTGGAAAAGGTCTAACTATTTCTGGAGAGAAAACAACAGTTGGTTCTTCTCGGTTTCCAGACCAAGACGGCCCAGGCTGATTTCAGATTTCCTCTTCAGTAAGCGGAGCACTTTCAGAATAATTATTATTTATTCTTCTGTCTTTGTCCTCCAGCATCCTCGAGTTATTATCTTCCGTATTCACATCACTGTTGCTCGGGACTACAACTCCAATGGGTGGGTACTTGAGGTTCCTCCATTGCAGGCATAATATGTTGGGTTCATAAGGCCAAATGCCAGTCTTCCTGAAAGAGCTCATTGTATTGATGGGAGTTGCAGCTAAGGGCAATGCATATTTCTGTGCGTCCGGTGAAAACTGATACAACTTCAAAATGACTACTTTTCAGTAGAGCGATTTAAAGTTTTATTTATTTTCAATTTCATTTAAAAAGATTATTATCTATAATTTTACAGAACACTCAATGTTAAATACTAGTTGCATCGTTTTTCTTTAAAATTACAGGATTTTGTAACATTTCATTAGAAAATTAGGAAAATATTGAGGAAAAACTGTCAATTATATCAATGTGCACCGACATTACGTCTGTGTAAACTATTGTACGTTAAGTAATATTAACTTACACCACACATGCAGTTCTCGTGAAGACTGATATCATAAAATGTTTTACTATATACACTGATAAAATTGATGCAAGAAAAATGTTGTTGAACAAATCTAATATAACTTTATGCTAGAAATCAGTCTAGAATTATAAAGTTTACCTAATTTACTATTTATTGAAATATATCACTTGTCACGATGTATTTTTTTGTGTAAAATGCTACAAGTAAACTTATAAATTCAAGATCTTCGTGCAAAGTGATATTTGTAACCAATATTATTTAAAGTTCTTGGTATTAAAAATAAAACACACATATTTAAGATACAAAACTTCACTTAATAGGCATCTTCTGCTCTTACAACGTTCATACTTAATGTTCCTGTCACCCCTAGAGACAATCTTACCTGTTTCCAGAACAGCTTAACATTGGCTCTGAAGTTATCTGCGAACTTCCTGTTATACTTTTTTCCTTCTCATCCTTCTTCTTTTTTACCATCTCTTTCACTTTCGGTTTCATTTCGGTGTATCATTTCTTTACTCTTTCTAAATCATCTGTAATATTCGTTGCTTGATTCATCCTACTTTGGGCCTTACAGGCTAACACGTTAAGCCATGCCTCTTTCTTCTTGTTCACAACCTCTTTTACTTTAGCATCCACCCAAGAATCATTCGTCCTACTACCACATTTCTTTCGTGATAGACCACATACCGTCGTGGCCACTTGCACCATACTGTCCCTTGCCAAATCCCAGAATTCCTCTAAGCTATAATCATTCATGCTATTAAATACCTTATCCGTCTTCTCTTTAACTATTTTCTTATATTCTTCTTTTACTTTTTCTTCTTGCAGTCTTTCTACTTTTATTTGTTCTAGAGTGTTCATAGGAACTGGAACTCGGTGACGCCAATGCTTGAACAAACTATCCACTCGACACATTACTAGATAATGGTCAGTGCCAACATCAACACCCCGATATGCTCTTGTATCTGTAACCTTACTCTTCAATATGTCATCAATAATCAGAAAATCACATATATTAGTATACTTCTACTATCATGCCTTTCTCACGTATACCTGTGAATCTTCCTGTGATTAAACATAGTGTTCATCACAGAAAGGTTCTTCTCCACACAAATCTCTAGCAAATCCATAATATTCTCATTCACTTTATCATCTCCAAATGCAAGAGCCCCGCTTGCCGAGGTAAGGCTTAAATAGTGCCTGGGGGCGCCCGGACCCAGACAACTGGCACGCACGCGGCTAGGCTCTCCCCTAGCCATGCAGCTCTCGGCACGGCAACCTTAGCTTGGAGGTTTAGTAGGTACAACCTAATGCCTTAGTCGCCTTTTACGACACCCCCGGGCTGAGAGGGGTGGTTCTATTCTATTATATACCCGGAGACCACACGGGTTAATAAAAATAAGACTAATACGTACGTTGTGAGCCATAGCGATCCGCTGCGTAGGCGTGTGCGTGCTCTCCGTCTAAAAACTTTATCGCCACTGATCGTAATGCCGCCCCCTGTGCCCGCGCAATTCCCCGCGATAGAAGAAGTATACACATTTTTTTATGCCCTATTTTAAGTACTATTTACGTGTATAATAATAATATAACTTCACATGTATCATTTGATACAAACAATTTTTTACTTTTGTCTTTGTGTTAACTGATATGTCTGAAGTTGTACCAGTAAATTACGCACAATGTCTCCGTGTAAAAAAATATAACTAAGTTTATATCATTAATCACATTCATTAAAAATAAAGTTTACAAATGTATTGGAATATAACTTAAGACATATTTTTTTACACGGAGCACTATCTAATTTTTCAAAATTGTTAACGATTTATGTGGAGTTAAATTATTTTACACGTCATTAAGTATTAACACATAATTTTTTAGGCCTACTTGTATCACACTATCTCTGGAAATATAACTCGTATCAAAATGTCGATTAGACAGAAATGTGCAGAATTTTTTTCTGATACAAGTGCATTTAAAAACTCCAATTTGATACAACTTGAGTTATATCAGTTTTCACCGGAGGCACAGATTTGACGATTTCTGGAATTTCATAAATAGACATAGTCTTTCCTGGGTTGCTGCGTAGCCAATTATCTTGAGCTTTAGCGCAGTAATTTTTGAACGGTGCTCCGACATCCAGTGGTTGGAGACGGTAAGTACAATGAGGGGGAAACGACAACATAACAATTGAGTTAGCTTTGGCTTTCTCTACCACATTAATGTCAATATGAGATTGGTGATTATCGAGCAATAATAATACCGGATCTGAAGGAGTTGGTCTGGTGTGCTTTATAAAATGATCTATATATATGTTGAACTCGGTAGATGTCATCCATCCAGAGCTGTTTCCTGCTCCAATAGATTCCGGTGGCCCACCCTTAATAAACAAATCCTTGTATTTAAGTCTTGGAAAAATAAACATAGGCGGAACTGTGTTTCCTAATGCATTTGCTGCCAGTTCCACCGTAACTAACGTCTCTCGTTCAGCGGATACTATGGCACCAACCTGCTTGGCACCTTTTTTCGCGACTACTTTTCTAGGTTTCAGTACTGTGGTAACGCCAGTCTCGTCTAAATTGTATATTCTCGATGGTGGGAACTTGTATGTTTCCAATACCATGCTCAGCTTTATAAAAAACTCACTAACGTTATGTTTATTAAAAAATGTTGCTCGCCTCGCACTTGTCGATTCCGGGTTCTAATTGAAAGCTCTGGATTTCTTTTTAAAAAACCAGTCGACCAATCTGGGCCAGCTGTTTTGTTCTTATGCCAAGACTGTGGAATATTAGGCACGTCGAACTTCATCGCACACTCATAAGCTAATTTTCTGACTTCATCTGGTAATAGAACAAAAAAAACCGATGCACATTTCAGTAAAGACTCTACAATCTGTTTTTCCTGTTCTTCACTAAAAACCAATCTCACTTTTTTATAGCCAACTGCAGCATTTTCTCCCGATTTTAACTTCTTTACAAATCTGTATAGTTTCATATGACAAATTTCAAGCTCCCTAGCAACAGTTTTTATTTTTCTACCTTCTTTAATGACTGCGTCTGCAGCTCTTTGCATCAACTGTTGAGAGATTGTACCCCGTCTTGATATTCTCTTATATGTACGCATGCTGGAAAAAAAAAACAAAATATTAGTATACACTTGTGGTTACAATTCAATGGGGTTAGTAGTTCCGAAGTCACAACATGCCCCAAAAACAGGGAACATCTAGCCCCAAATGACATGCTCCTACATAAAGGCAAATGATAGGTTAAGTTATAAATTGAACTTAATTTTTACGTTAGAATATGATTACCAGATGTATTTTTACACAAACACATAAAAAACCTAAAAGCAAATTGTCATAGTAAGTGAAATAGACCAAAAACAATAAAAACGAAAATATTTACTCACGTGGTTCAGAGGTATATGCACAAACACGACGACTTCACAGGACGCCACTGGCGTTACTAAGATGGCGGCCGTCGGTGCGCTGCTTCGTACCTTCTGACGACACACTTCTTGTATACAGGGTTATTTGTAAAACAATGACAACCTTGCAGGACTGTATTACTAAAATCTGATGAAAAAAAATATGATAAATTTTTAATTGTCAGAGAACAAAAGTTGTTGATGTTAGTAACATAGTCCTGAGAGGTTGTCATTGTTTTACAAATAACCCTGTATATTTATCTCTTTTCTTCTTAGAGCTATTTCAGTCGGAACAACTAACCCCGGTAACTTCTAACCCCGCTCTCCCCTACATGTCGTATACATGTCATGATTAATAAAGGAGTATTTACACGGGTCGATTTTCGCCGTGCGGCGAGTCGCTTCACTAATTGCCTCACCAAGCCGCATCGCTAGCCCATTTACACAGGATACTAAAATCGCATGCGGCTCGGTCATTTCCATCGAAAATGTTGAGCAGAATAGCCGTTTGTGCCGGAATTGAAATAATTAATTATTCAATTATTCAACAATTGCTTAAAGAACAAAGAGAGAAGAAAAAACAAAAGGAAAGAAGAAAACGTAATGTTTGGGTACGTGGATGGATTTCTCGACGTAAGGACATGGGTGCTTCGAATACTTTATTGGCTGAGTGGAGTTTAGAAGATCCTGATTATTTTAAAAAACGATTAAGAATGACTACTGATCAGTTTAATACTTTACTACATAAAGTTACTCCGCTTATACACAAATGCAATACCAATATGCGAGAAGCACTTTCTCCGAAAATTAAATTAGAAATAACCCTGAAGTTCTTGGCTACCGGTGATAACTACTCAAGTCTTGCAGAGTCATTTAGAGTTCCAGAATGCACAATTTCCTTGTTTTTGAAGGATGTTTTGGATGCTATATACCATGTTTTACAGGAGTTCATTATGGTAAGCGAAACTAGTAATTAATTTATAAACGATTTATTTATAAATTTTCCATTGCGTTTTCATCTAAGCATGATCTAACAGCTTGAGATAGAATATCGTCGTTCACTGCGTATTGTTGCCCAGTATTTTCTTGTGTTAGTAAACAGCTGGCAAAATAGTCTTCTCCATAATCGAAGTGCCTTCCAGAAGTGGAAACTTCGGGAGTCGAAGTTTCACGTTGGTTTCGAAAAGCTTGGTTTCGGGAAGTAGTAGCTTCGGCTTCAGGAGTCGAAGTATAGCGTGTATACTCTGAGAGTGAACTCGTAGGTCTAGCACTTGGAAAACGTTGTGTATTTAAGGTTTTCAGTCTTTCTTGTGACAAATAATTATTGATGAAATTTTGACAAACAATAGCATTTCTTAATGGCAAACAACGTAATTGGCTTGCCACGTGTACTCCGAATGTATCAAATTCATCTTGATGGATAGTTTGAGCCAAAGTTTCTAATCTACTGACTGCTTATAAAACAGGTGGGTCCATTTTAGGTGCGTCCATTCTTAGAGCACGCTCCGCCTTTTTCTTTGGACACAATTTTTTTTTCTTTTGTAAGGGCGCAATATTAGATTCTTGTCCCAATTCATCAAAATATGAAGACGCGTCGCTGTTTGTGTTCACCGCTGAATCTTCGTTTTCTTTTCCCTGTAACCATACACTAATATAAGTTTATTTCTTTTAGGTGCCATCCACCACAGATCAATGGAAGAAAATACAAAAGGATTTTTTAGATCGCTGGCAATTTCCTTTTTGATGTGGAGCTATTGACGGGAAACACGTATTAATAGAAAATCCACCGCACGGAGCATCAGACTATTATAATTACAAAGGCACTTATAGTGTGGTATTGTTTGCTATAGTGGATGCACATTACCGTTTCATATATATAGGGTGACTGGTAATTAGTGACCGATATTTAAACACGTGATTGTACTCATGATTACAAACAACTTTCCCGAAGAAACTTTTTTTGTATACTCATTAGTTTTATTTTTATCACGATAACAAAATACTGTCAAAGTTCATCGCCCGATCAGCTGTTAGCGGCGAACCCGTTCGACGCGTAGGCAATGCACCTACATGTTTCGATAAAATAAAAGGTATCCAAGACTAGTATTTTGGAACTTATCGCGCGCGCGCTACAATAAATACATAATCTTTCTAACTTAGACTCCACTTACAAACTAACTTCAGGAATTGCGTTTGTTTTTGTTACTTATGCGATGGATGTTTAGAAACGGCTTTGAAGATAGGTACCACTACATTATTAACTGACTCGATACCTACTCGACACTGGGCATGATTCAAGTTATTCCAAGGTTCCCATCACACTTATCTGGCTTTGGACTAGCAGTCTACAAGCAAAACTTAGGTATTTTATTATTAGTCTCGTTGTTATAACTTCGTATTAGACTGGCGTGTTTAAAAAATTGGAATCAACTTGGCTATTTACAACAATAAATTATTACTAAATCAGATAAGTACCTATTAGGGGTTGGAAGAGTTCTTGTTGGGTACAATAGATGATACAATCGTCTTGCTACTTCACCATTACCCCCTTCCGAATAGTAGCACATCACAATATCACTGTACTCACTCGCGGTGTAGTTGTACGGACACCGCGCGCGGGCGCCGGGCTGGGCATCAAAAAAATAAACAAAACAATGCGCATGCGACACGCTTCCCGGAGCAACTGATTTTTTACCTACGCCACTACTGCATGGCAAGCGGCGCGGTGCGGGCGGGGGAAGAAGGACGCTGTGTGTACATTGCCTAGGTACGCGTCGACAACGCGGGCGCCGCACAGTGGTCCGGATTTTGAATATGGAGGACTTAGGACCCAAGGTCAACATTTCAGGCTGAAAAAAATCATATGGACAGATAAGTAAACGCTCAACAACGTTTGTTCTAGCGGTTTTCATGGAATTGTTTAATTTCGCGAAAAAAAAATATTGAAAAAAAAAATGTATGGAGAAAAAGTGAAATATTTTTTTTTCTCGACTTGTTTAAAAGTGTTAGCAATGAAACCTTTTGTATGCTATTAGGTTACATTTATCTGATAATTTCACTAAGAAATCTTTTGCATGCAGTTGCAGCTTTGGCGTTTATACGCGGTTTAACTTAAAATATTTAATATAAAAGAAATTACATGAAATCAGTAGTTTCTTGCTCTTTTAAAGTGGTTACAGGAATAAAAATATTTATATAAGTACAAAAAAAATAAATAATAATAATTATGATTGAAAATTGTTAATTACTTACATAATTTTTACAGTACCAATATACATAATAATCGAAGGTTGTTTACATTATTTATTCAATCCAGACATAATTTTTGACAATATAATTTTTTAAAATTGTTAATTACATAATTCTTACAAAACAATAAAATATAATAATCCAAGGTCATTTACATTATTTTAACACAGACATCAAATTACAAAATAATATAATTATTGAAAATTGTTAATTACATAATTCTTGCAGTTAGTACAAAAAATATAATAATCGTAGGTTGTTTACATTATTTATATCAATACAGAGATCAAATTACAAAATATAATTCTTATAGTACAATATAATAATCGAAAGTCGTTTAAATTTTAAATTAAATATAATACATTTTTAAAAATAATAAAATGACTTAAACTTCATTCCAATGGATCTGGCACATTTTCTGGAGCTTCTTGTTCAACTTCTATTTCCTCTTCTTCAACTTCCATTATTTCTTCTGCTATTAATAATTGGATAGCTTCTGGAAACATACTTGATGACTTCAATTTGGTGTATTTAGGTTTCAGATGAGATATATATGGATCTGAAGATATCAAAAAATTGTGCATAATGTCTTCATTATTTTGCAATCTTCCTGTTTTCCTCGTGTGGCGCTCTCTGGTATTTCGGAAATCCTTATTTCTTGCTTCTCCTGCTTCTTCTGACAAAATTCCGATAGGAAGGCAAGAGAAATGTTTGCATATATCAGCGCCATGTATCAGCATTTTGTGTATACTGGAAGGCATGTTGTACCAAGGGTAGTGATGTACAAAGAGCTCAGCAGTTTCCTTGCAGTATTCACGGAATTCATCGATATTGACAGCTTTCCCAGAAGATAACACTTGCAATATTACTGCGAAGTGTTTTATCAAATCAGCATCAATCTTCGTTATTTGAGCAGTCTTTTCGTATTCCCGAAAAAATCTTCTGGCCGTGTTCCCGTCATTTGTCGTTCCAAATCCCTGCTTCACAACATCAATCAAAAGTCCCATCTGTTCTTTAAACTCCGATTGCACCATGTCCTTGCGAAACTTCCTAAGGTTCTTGTTGTCACCTCGGGCACTCCACATTTCGAAATCTAAGTTATACGATATGTGTAAAAGACACTCCATGCTTCGAATCCACATATGAAGAGTTGACAGTCCATATTGATATACATCTTCCCGAACAGGTCTTGAAAACATTTGGGAAAGATTATTCATCTCGCTAGGTTTTGCAAGACAAACATTGCAAGTAGCTGCAGATGGAGTATCTGTAATTATCGTAGTCACTTTTCCATCAATCATTGTCATGTGCAACTCATGAGTAACTTCGAAGTTTCCGCAACTTGAAATGGATAAATTTCGTATTTCTTCCTCCATTGCCGCCTGTTCTTGTTTAACAAAGTCACTCGTTTCCTTCGTAAACTGAAATTTAACTGGTCTGCAATAAGATGTTGAAGATGGCTTTGGATTATTCCAAATAACAATATTTCCAGCCTCTAGCTTCAGAGGAACGAGGCTCGTCATGAACACAGAGGAGTCGTCAAATTCGGCCAGTTCACTTCTTTGCTTATAGTTGCTCTGTGCTGAAGACCCATCGAATCCCCATTTGCTGGTCAGCTTCAAATTTCCACTAGAAATGTTTAAATCGTCACCAACGACTTGCAGAATCCTTCGAGTTGTCACATCTAAAAGTGCTTGTAATTTCACCTTCACTCCATCTTCTGATATATCAATATCTTTGGCATCAGGATAACACCTCTTCTTAGCTTCTAACAACTTGTAGTAAGACGGAAGCTTCAATTGTTGTGACAATGCCGACCTTAAAGTGAGGTACTTCCACTTTGATAGATCCAATGAAGTAGTAAGGGCCAAAACTCGATCTTCCTGCATAGTCTCTTTCTTTCTGTTCATTAATAAAAATGATTCAACTTCTTCAACCATTTCAGGTTTCTTGATAAGATGATCGATGATGCGTGCAAAAACTTCTTTCCCATTAGATTTTAGCTTTGTAACAAAAGCAAAAGCGAGTTCCTCTTCCGGATAGTCGAGTAAAGTACCCGATCGCCTTTTCTTCTGCTTATTTCCCAAGTCTTCAAATGGCTTCCTTGATATGACGTCTGTAGAAGTGCCCATGTCACTAGTCGCCTTCGAAGTAGATGCAAAAGGAACAGTTGCTCCTTCTTCTGGGAAATGATGATCCAAATTTTCGCTCGCTTCAAAGATTTCGGTGAGATTTGCAGATTCACATTCAGGCCACTTAATTCTTGTCTCTAACCAGTTCATATGCTTTTTCATGAATGTTTTTTGTACTCTATGTGCTTCGGTCCATCGACGATTTAAGTTCACAGTGAGAGATCTTGCAAAATTCAATATTTTTTCACTATCTTCTTGCGAAATTTCAAGCGAAATACAGTCCATAATTGCTTGATGTAGTCTTTTGTAGTCCTTGAGGTCTCCTTCTCGTAGAAACATATAAATGTCCAGGTAAGTACCAAATCCAGACATGATTAAGTAGGTAGTTTTCTTCACGTTAAATTTTTCAGGTATGTTGACTCTTCAAGGGTTGAATGTCTAATGACGCCCTAGCAGGAGCTCTCGTATCTTTTATATGATTCATTAGCGCGCAACTAGCAAGGGTGTAAGACCCTTAGAGAAAAAGGGTGGGGGGAGGTGAGCAGGCAATGCGTCATTCTGTCACTAACTACGCTTTGAGTAACAGCGCTAACAACAAAGAAGTAAAATATTATTATGAAATTAAATTGTATCTATTTTTCAAAATAATTGAAAGTCAAAAATCGTCGGCAAATAATGACTATTAATATTTATAATATTGAAAATATACGAAAATGATGTGACTATAAATAAAAACCTTTAATTGTCACAAATAGTTGAAATAAAAATATTGAAAGTTCCGATGCTTATTTTAGCCAAGGCTGCAAGTATATGCGAAAAAAATATTTGTGAAATTAATCAATAAAGGTAATATAATAGCATACAAAAGGTTTCATTGCTAACACTTTTAAACAAGTCGAGAAAAAAAATTATTTCACTTTTTCTCCATACATTTTTTTTTTCAATATTTTTTTTTCGCGAAATTAAACAATTCCATGAAAACCGCTAGAACAAACGTTGATGAGCGTTTACTTATCTGTCCATATGATTTTTTTAAGCCTGAAATATTGACCTTGGGTCCTAAGTCCTCCATATTCAAAATCCGGACCACAGTGCGCCGGACCTCGCCGCTAACAGCTGATCGGGCGTTGAACTTTGCACGCGCGCCAATAATTTTGATATAGTGATAAAAATTAAATTAAACGCGCGGCAAATATCATGCGGCTTTAGTCACCCGTGTAAACCTCCTATAAATCTCACTTTCGGTTTTGTATCTTCTTCACTACATCCTCTTTGTACGCTTTATATTCTCATTCTTCACTCTCGTTCAAAGTTGCAACATACATGCTTCGTAAGCGACGCATTTCCCCGACTTTAAAAAAAACTTCAGCTTTATTTTAACAAGTATAGACAAATATAATATTCGTCAAAGTATGGTAAAAGCGATAATTTTGATGAAGATTTGTACAGTCAGAACAAAAAGTGTTCCAATCATGTTTCACGCCTCGTTTGCGTCACAAATAAAACTTGACCAAACTTGTTTTGACGGGGAAGTAGTGTATGGTGTTTGTGCCTAACTGTCTGTTTGTTGAATATAAAAAGCGGCTCCTGCGTAGACCCGTACCTGTATACGTGCCACGATTAGAAGAAGCTAGTGGTGGTACGTTATCGTAATGAATTCGGCATAAGCTGCTCCAGCACTAACGCTAGTTGTATCCTTAAACATTTTTGTATTTCTCAAGCGATTCATCATTTGTGTCACAGTTACTGGATGTGGCCTTATCTTTAATAATTGAAAACAAGTTTGCGGTTATTACTTCTTCAAAAGGCGATTGAACGAACTGATTTTGATGGGGGAGTGTCTCTGTGCTCACCTGCCAGTTTCTCGACTAAAACTCGGCTCCTGCATAGATTCGTACTTGTCGTATACATGTCATGGTTAAAAAAATATTTTCTATGTGAATGTTTAAAATATTGTCTCTGTGCCTAACTGTCGTGTTTTTTGAACATAATGGCCGCTCTACATTTAGTCCGCGGCATCACGGCGCGAACTTGCCGCGAATTTAACAATGACTACACTCGCAATGGTCCGCGAAATTTTCACAGTTACGTTCGCAACGTTGAATGAAATGGACGTCAGAATGGACACCTATAGTAAGTGATGGATGTGCATTACCATATGTGTTTGTCGGTGATGAAGCATTTAGTCTGTCACAAAATTTACTACGTCCATATCCAGGAAAAAACCTTTCTCTAAAAAATAGAGTGTTTAACCTTTTGAACGCCAGAGCGTAAACACATCGGCGCCCCTTCTACGCCAAGCCACAAATTCAGTACAAAAACCTACAAAAAAAATAGTGATTCCAACATCTTAACGAAAAGTTATCGATAACCAATGAATCCGTGCTTTTCGTTCTATATTTTTTAAATAAATATTATTCGTTGCATTGGTCTTTTATTTAACTTGACCCTATTTGGTATCATACTATCATTAAATAGCAGTTACTAAGTTCTAAGCAACCTAAAAGCAAACATTAGAACTACAAACGAATAAATCAATAATAAGGTACATCACTAATCTGGTTCGTGACGTCATCCGCCGACGTGAAGACACGTCTCTGGCGTGGCTGGCACGACTTTTGACAACTTTCTCGCATGCGAGTAGGGATGTGATCATGTGATATTGTGGTACATAAAAAATAATAATATTTTATTATTTAAAACAATTTAATCATTTTACATATAATTATTAGTCGGATTCTTCGAAACTTGGCAAACTTATGTCATCCAAGTCCTTTTGCTGTCTTACTTTTCTTATTACGTTCAGTATATTGACATATGTGACTGACCGTTTTTCTTCTGGCACTCGATCCAATTCAAAAGCGACCAGGCTTGCGAACGCCGCATTTCGTGGGTCGCTAGGTCCTGGTTGGGCAAAATCCAACGGAGGTAAATTAGAAACGTCACACCTTAATTCATTTGCGTCCCATACGCTCCGTTGATAAGTGTTTGCACTCGTTATATCTTCTGCAGAAACTTGTATTTTTATAGTTTTCTTTGTCGTTTCTTCATTTGAAGATGCCTTCCTTTTGCGACTTAGGTCACTTATTATGCTTGGTGAGGAAGGTCCAGCTATATCCTCAGGAGAAGACATAATTATCACTTTTATAAACTTAACAAACTTTTTAACTTGTCGTAACTTGTAATTACGGCAACTACCTACTTTATGATTACTCTATGATCAAAACTTTTCTAGTATTCTATCTTTTTTAGTGTTGCCAACCAAAATGAAAAAAATATAATGAACGAATGAAATCACTACATAATATAATTTATGGAAAGGATCTGCTGCAGATGTAAGCTAGTATGCAATAAGTTTCATTTAATTAAGATTTTCCTGAATCTGAAATTAAACTAGTTAGTAAACGAAAAAAAAAAATACAAGTAAATAATCAGTCTTTTAATTGTGTTATTCTCGGAATTACTAATAATATTATTTAAAAAAATAAAGCATCAGTAGTGAGTGCTAATCTCTATGGATACTGTTTTGTGCCAGCACGACCTCAGCGTCGAAACTAGTCACAGGTAATCAAAACACTTAAGGTGATAACGTCAGGGTAGCCCGCGAAATTCAAATTTTCTTTGTTTTTTTGTAATTTGCCGGTCAGTGTTAGGATATATATTAACCAAAATATGATTCGCGATCGTAACACGTATGCCTTTATATGATTATAACATTAGAATCTTCAAAACAACCTTCTTAACCCAATGATGGTCCGATTCATAATATTTTCATGAATCGGACTATCATTGGGCTTAAGAACTAGGAGGGTTGTATTTATGATTTTAATTCTTTAAATGCGTACGTGTTACGCTCGCGAATCATATTTTGGTTAATAAATAGACTGACATTGTCCGGCAAATTACAAAAAACGTAGAAAATTTGAATTTCGCGGGCTACAACTGAGTCTTCACCTTAATATTATACTGTAATATTGTAAATTATACAGGGTGTAACACCAACGCGAAAACGCTTACCACATACTCAGTCCATAATAATTCTGAACCCCACATAATAAATTTAAAAAAAAAACAGCTTTTCCCTACAAAACTGCAAAACAACATTTATGGTCAAAATTTATGGGACAGCTGTTTTTTTTTAAATTGCTGACGACAATTTTCTGTTGTTCGGGTTGATGGACTGAGTATGTGGTAAGCGTTTTCGCATCGGTGTCCCTTACATCCTATATGACGACAGTTTTTATAATTGAGTAGATAAGTATACAAACATCATTAGTCTTAAAATATCACAATAAAGTCAACAACTCTTCAAAATTATAATACTTAAAACGGTTTTAATAATAATTATAATATGCACCTACGTAATTGTTAATTAGTCTTAAAATATCACAGCAAAATCAAAAACTCTTCAAAATTATAATAATTAAAACAAAGGTTTTTATAATATAATATTTACTTACGTAATTGGTCTTTAAATATCACAGCAAATCAACAAAACATTGGTAAATATAAAATGTAACATTGATATAAACATACAATTTTGTAATATACCTACAAACTTAAAATAAAAATATAAAAAAGTATTGAAAAAATTGTCATTTATAAATAAAAAAATCATATGAAAAAAAATCAACACCATTATTTAAATTAACAGTGATATTTTACAAATGTACTTTTTACTACAAAAACTACATTGGTCAATTATCACTCGAGTGATATTTTTCAAAACATGGCGCAGCACACAAATAGACCTTGCATATTTTACAAGCGTACTTTGTTTCTTTTCTTTTTTTTATAACTGCGCATTGTCTACAACGTCGGTATTTGCCCATAAGGGTCGGCATGTGATCATTGTTATTTTTCGACAGTATACGAAGTGGGTTATGACTACTGCTTATGGACTGAGGTAGTGTATTGTGACTAAGAAAATTTTCTATAATTTGGCGAATAAGAGACAGATGAAATTTTGCAAAATGTAAATTTGGCATGTTATTTATTTCCTTATAACAGAAAAAAGAATTTAATACGTGCATATCAATTATGTGGAGAAACAACTTTTTATACCATTTTATGGTTTTTCTTATGCACTGTATTGAAGACAGTAACATGTCAGCCGTATCAACGCTTCCCATATTTTTGGAATAGTCCAAAACTGCTTGTGGCTTCATAACTGGTAGCCCCGTCGCTCTATCCTCTTTCAACGATGGCGCCATGATATCACTATGAATTGTTGACAAAATAAATATATCTTTTTTGTCTCGCCATTTTAGAGCTGTCATTGGAGGACAATATTTAGCTTGGATTTCACCACGCTTAATAGTATTATTAAAGCGTGGCATACCGACTCTGTTTTTTTTTACAGTACCACACGCGTATATATTATTCCTGTGCAGGTAATCCAACAATACCGGGCTAGTGTACCAGTTGTCAACATATAAATGACGGTTTGAACCGAAAAAATCCCTAATTAAAGTTGAAACAACAGCGCCTCCGACACCTAAATTACAAGGATCTATTATTTCAGTAGCTGCGCCACAGTAAACAATAAAATCTATGATAATGCCGGTTTGTACATCACACATTACAAATAACTTTATTCCAAAACGATTCCTTTTCTTTGGCAAATATTGCCTTATTGATAATCGCCCCTTGAAGGGAACGATGCTCTCGTCTATGCACAGATTTTTATAGGGTGTCATAAGCTTTTTATACTTTTCCCTAGCGTGATTAATGCAAGTGTCGACTTTTGATAATACGTTAGTCTCTTCACTATGCCGAGAAAAATGTAGCATGCTTAGAATTGTGCAAAAGCGATTTCTAGGCATTAGTTTGGAAAAAATCGGCGATGATAACAACACATCCGTACTCCAGTGCTCTTCTAAAGTCAAATGTCGATTTCGAGTCATTAACATTAATAAAGCAAAAAATATGTACAATTCTGGAATGGATACATCGTGCCACCGTTGTAGGCGAGAATGCATACGAAGGTCTACGTTTAGTACAAAGCGTGAGTGAAATAAATTTGTCATATCTACAATGAACGACATAAAGTCTAAATCTAAAAATTTTTGAAATATCCGTGGCTGGCGTGAATATGTTGACATGTCTAAAACTGCAATTTGTCAGGACGGCCATTTTAAAGTTTTGGCGTTTTCTGGTAAATCGGTTAATTAATTTTACATATGTGTTTAAGTTGTTTTAAAGGTTATTTTGTGCCATCTTTTCAATGATGACAATAAATAAACGAAATTTTCCATAGATTGCAAAATAATAGACTTGTCAAGTCGTTCACCAACGAGTTATCAACTTATGCACCGAGTTGTCAACTTGTTCACCAACAGTTATCAACTTATTCACCTTCTGAGTGGGAAGTTATAGTAAGTAAACAATGTAATTTAATGACAACCACATTATTTTAATTGGATAGCAAACAGATGACAAACATAAAAAAAATATTTAATTTGCTGCTACTCACTCAAATCAAGTAATGTTGTTTTAACTGAAGAAATATTTAATTCAAACACCACGAAACTATCAGTTTAGTATTTTCGCAATAAAAAAAATTATAAAAAAATAGAAAATTGCTTTATTGGACCACAAACAACGTCATCAAACAGATACAAGTATGTTACTAACACAAATAACTACGTTGACTCCTCAACCTCGTCGCAGACCATTCGTATTTTATTAGACCTCAGAATCCTCTTCATCTGGGTTGTCTTCGTCCAAATCTGGATCAGTAGATGCAGAGACATCACCGACAGTTTTTATATTAATATAAAACTCTTTGAACGAATCGTCAATCAGGTCAATCATGTCCATCAAATCCTTTTTTTTCTCTGCACTGATTGGCAAAGCTTCCTTGGAGATTTGGCTCAACCTAAAGACATCTATGGTGGTTTTTCCTCTTTTCCGAAAGTTCACTGACTCGAAAGTGGGTTCGCGATCCAGGCTTTTCTTGAAATTTATTTTTCCTACGCTGTTTTTATTATATTGCAGCCATTTAATAGGTTGCCATAGAAATTTGTCCCCAGAATCGTCCAGTTTTTTGATAGTAAAGGGTCCTTTCTTGGCTTTTAGTTCAGCAAAATCCAAGAAATCATTTACCGTCATCACCACGACCTTAAATGGTTTCTGAACTTTGCAAGTCCTCACCAGCTGCACCCAATCATACAAATGATTTATTCTCATTTGTGTTCTCTTTTTTGTTTTCTCAATAATAGCGTGGTCAGAGTCACACTCCATATGTGTGTGCCCACTGAGGAGAAATTTGTGATTTATCTTTTGCAGCGTCGGATGATTATGTAGCAAAAACATAAACATCATTGCCACGACATTGTTTTTGTTTTGACCACCACAAGTATCCGAATAAAAAATCAGTTCTTTTACTTCGGAGGACAAATTGTTGCAGAAGTGCCACAAACATGAGGCAATTTGGTTTGCACCTCGAGCTCCTATTGTCTCGTCCCACATGTAGCAGGTAGCCTCATTAGTTGCTAAATCATGCACTGTTAAATTAAAAGACCAAAGCTGTCGTTTGTAAAACGAGACAGATGTTTTTAAATATGGAGTCGGCAAGCACTGCTGGAGGTCGAATGCAAATGCCCTAACAGACGAATCTGCTTTGACATTCTCTTTATCCACACGTTTTTCAGCATAAGCTTTATCAGCTTGATGTTGGTGTTCAGCTAATTCAGCAGTTAAATTAATTTTGCGATCTTCATCTGCAACTTTAATTTTAGCGTTCAGCACATCGCACGTGTTGCATGTGTCTTTTGATGGTTGCTTAAACGACAGATTGAGGTCGTGAAAGCATTTGGCATATAATTTTAACGAGACAGGATTTGAAGAAGTGTTTTTATACTCTCTGTACATTTTGGCGATTGACAGGTCAGCAGCTAAATATTTCTTCCCAGTCGAATTTCTACAGTAGTGACTCTCATAACTTGGAAAACTCAAAATGTGGTGATTGACAAGCGAAATGTCTTCGATAGTCTTCTTATTTTTGGGAGGTTGACGACCTCTCTGATCCTCATCAATGATTCCGTTGGGAGACATTTTTTTTTTTTCTATTATAACATTAACAAATCCCTTGGTCTCTCCTACAATTTTACAAAAACACTCTTTACAAACCGGTTTCATCTCATTAGAAATCTCTAGCATGTATTTACAGTAGCACTCTCTATTTAATGTCCTGCTGCCCGTTTTTTGTGATTTTTTCGGGAAAATCATTACTGACTTAGACACAAATGCTGCCCGTCTATCTCTATCTCCTAGTTGCCAATAATTTTCAAAACAATGCGTCTGTTCAGCCGTTGTAATTCTTTCAGCACATTTTAGTCTACATGAACTCAACTCTTTCGGTTTTCTGTCAGGAACTACTTTACCTTTTTCCGTTATATAACTCTTTCCTGTATTCCGACGTGTTTTGCTTGCATTTCTCTCCACTCTTGATCTTCCTTTTTTTGTATTATTATTAGTCCTTTCTTCACTAGTACTTTCGGTTTCCATAGTTAAAGTTAAAATCTCATTTCTTTCACTTGTCTTTTCTAGGATCACTGTTGGTGTTTCTATCTCATATATAGTAGGAGCTGCATTCTCATATTCATTCATTTCAGGTGAAACACTTCGGTTGGCCGTTTTTTCGTCTGTCACACACGTTGAGCTCCCCGTTTCCTTGTTCTGTGTATTATCCATAGATGAATTTTGTGGTGTTTCTTTCGTATTTAAGGTAGGTGCTATATTTTCGCATTCGTAGTTGACTTCGATATATTTTTCCGGATTTCTTGTTGCTTTCGATATTTTTCCGGAGATTGGTATCAATTCTTTGCTTTCAATTTTGGCATCATCACATGATTCGCAGTCAGTTTCTGAATCATCTACTGTGACTTTTTTTATGTTAAAATCAGGATCACGAACACTGTCGTCACTGTCGCCATTAAACGATTCATTTTCTTCAGACGCTTCACTGTTTTCGACAATGTCTGACGTATTATCTAATTGTAGGCTTGGGTCAGTAATTAATACATTATAAATTTCTTGGGTTGCTGGGGACATTACCGGAAAAGGAGATAATGGATCATCGTTACTTATGTTCCTCAATAACGAAGAGTTTGACAGTGGAGTGGCAAGATTAGGGGAACCTGAAGCAATAAAAAATAATAATCAGACAGATAAACACAGTTACTCTCGTATTTATAATATTAGTTTGGGTGAATAACTAGCGGTGTCTAACTGCTGAGTCCTATTCCTATTACAGGGTCTAGATTATCTACACACCAAGGTTCATCCAAATCTGCCCAGCAGTAACAGATGCAAATCGTTTCAAACACACACACACACACACCCACACATAAACTTTCAGATCTAAAATAGTTCAGGTAAAGAAAGAAAATAATCATTATTACGATAGTAGCCAAAGTTAAACCGTTATACTACACACCCTTCATTTCTTTTAAATAGTTATTTTTGTTTTGATTTCAACATTAGAGGAGCAAGTTACTCATAGAACAATTAGGCTGACCCCACATTAGGCGTGCGCGATCCTCGGGCGTGTGAACGCCCGAGGATGAAGCGAGGATGAGCGCCGCGAGCACGTGTGAGTAGCGCGCGCGGCGCCCGCGCTACTCACACGCGCGCGCGGCGCTCGAGTCGCGTTCATACCCCTTCGACTTTCGACTTGACTGAAGGGTTTAAACGCCAACGCGAGCGCCGTGTGCGCGCCGCGCGGTCGCTGCACACACGTTACACGGTGGCAACACGTGACGCTTACGCAGCGCGCTCGCGTCGCGCACGCGGCGGACGCGTCGCTCATACGCCCGAGGAACGCGCGATCCTAATGTGGGGGAGGCCTTACCCACGACGGTGTATATCTACCTACTACAGCTAGATTCCCATCGTCTACATACATCTAAGTTCACAGTTTCAAGTAAACAATCAGCTGACCGCGACGTTCGCACGGACGTAAACATATCGCAGCGGGATTTTATCGCGCACTGGATTTTCAACTCTCGGTGTTGAGCCGAGCATTGAGAATCCAACAGAGTGCATTCCAACGCGTTGAACAAACACACTGGTTGGATTTTCAACTCTCGGCGCTAAGCAGAGCGTTGAAAATCCAGTGCGCGAAAAAAATCGCCGCGATATTTTTACGTCCATTCCGAACGTCGGCTTACAATATGAAGAGCACAGGGAAAGAATGATCAAAGTCACTTTTAACTATTTGTCAGAAAAATGATTTTGTATCTTTAAATACTTGTAATTAATTGATAAATGTGACACATAAAAATGCCGTTTAACAGAATATGACCACTACTATTTTTGTGACATTGTGTTATACATAAAAAATACAACCATATATTTCCATTCATTATATTTATGATTTTCTTAATTAATACCTAAACATAAACTGAAATAATGATCAAAGTCATGTTGAAAATGAGTAAGAGTGATCAAAGTCTTAATCTAAATGAGGCAGATTAGTAAAATAATGTTGAGCTCTCTGGGAGCAAAACTGCTTCAAATGTTGTAAATCAGTGTACTTGGCCTTTTTTAGTGGAATCAGTCCGTTGTATGCCAACTCAGGTTCATTTTCTTGTATCATCTGCTTTCCACGTTGAACTATCACATTGCTTTCCCATGGGCCATTAAATGACTGTCGAGTATTAACAGTATTGGTGTTTTCATTTTTATTAATATACAATTCAGATACCGGTCTTGTGGCAAAAGGACATTGTTTTCTATAAAAACTGCTCAAAAAATATGTCCACTTAAAAACATACTCTGTTCTGCCTCAATCACATGGAATGGACACGGTTTTACACGTGATTCCCTGAATATCCTGATCCAATCTTCTGGCAGTTCAGATAATGATTTTTGATTGATAAGACCAAACCCAATCTTTGTCACATTCCAGGTAGCTGTGACCACGTTCTGGAAATGTGACA
This sequence comes from Caradrina kadenii, assembly GCA_947462355.1. Lineage (NCBI taxonomy): Eukaryota > Metazoa > Arthropoda > Insecta > Lepidoptera > Noctuidae > Caradrina > Caradrina kadenii. Next base: position 861,782 of record OX381691.1, on the reverse strand, counting down.
GTCACTTCATCAAATCGACCCTTATTATGGACTAGACTGTGTAGATAGCGGATCATTGTGTAATTCTTATTTTGACCGGCACACGAGTCACAAAAAATTGCAAGGTTTCTACATTCTGGTGGTAAAATGTTGCAAATAAAATAGTTTAACATTGAAACTACTTCATCAGCACCTTTCTGGGCTATTGTTTGAGGATATGAAAAAAAAATTGACTGTCCACTTGAAAGAATGTGTATATTAAAGCTGTAAATTGAAAGCTGTCTCCGATAATATACATCATTTGTTGTGATATTTGGCACTGGTAGATTTTTTGCAAAGTCTATTGTTATACCCTCATAGTTTAAACCTTTCATGGCTTTATTTTTAGCTTGTCTTTTCCTATTATAAAATGTTGCAGCTTTCAATTTATGTAATGTATTCTTTTTCTGAAGTAATTCTTTTTGTTTCATAAGTATCTTCTTTCTTTCTTCATTTGGCTCTTCATTAATTTTTGCACTCGGACACTTCTCTTCAACTAAAAATTTATCACACTGGCTACAGGTGTCTGTGCGGGGTAACCAAATGAAATATTAAAGTTACAGTTGAAATAATTCCGGTAATATTCATAAGAAACTGGATAGTGTGGGTTTTTTTCACAATACATTTTAAATAACTTCTTTATGTTTAATTCTTCTGGCAAGTAAGTTCTAGTTGTTTTTGTTAAGCTGTAGTGTGCCTTTCGGCCACGTAGGCTGGAAATGTGACTGTGGACTGCCTCTTGCGTTTCTGGCGATTTCTTTTGTGGTCTAGTTGTGTGTTTTCCTCGACCATCATTTTGAACTACACCAGATATCAACAGTTGTTTTTTGATTGTTTCACATCGTCTGTTTGTAATTCCATGTAGGGATAAAAATGCCTTGTAGCAAACTGGACTGTCCACGTTGTTATTGTCCGACACTTTGACTCTGTAACTGTATGCTGCGTCCCTTAATTTCGCCTCATTGTCAGGTCGCCGGGGTCGCCTCTTGGATATAGGAAGAACGGTTATTAATCCAGCTAAATACTGATTTTGCTCGTTTCTATCCTTCATAGAATTAAAGTTCTTTAGGATTGACTGCTGGGATGTCTTTGATAGAGTATTAAAACAATCAAAACGTATACAATTGCATGGATCACCTTGGGTATAACAATGGTTCCGTAAATAACGCGTAGTGTCACTTATACGACCACATTTCTTCCGTTTTTTAGTGTTTTTATTGTCCACAACATCATCCACAGTAAATTCACTATCAGACATGACGAAAATTCTTATTAAACAACTGATCTACCGGCCTAAGAAACAACAAAATCGTAGAAAAACGGAAACTACGGAAAGTAACGAACTGCCATCTTGACGTTTAGTGTTTTCGTTCAAAAACTTGTAAGAACGGTCAAAGTCTTATGACTTTGATCGTTTTTTACTTTTACGGCTTAGACTATGATCACTAATCACTTTTAGGCCAAAAAATTATAGGCAATTTTTCGGAACTTAGTACGTTTTTACTCTTTTCCTATTTCGAGATAGGCAAGCTTAGCATATTGCGGAGCAGATGGCGCTGTTAACTCAAAAGCAGCTTTAAAGTGACTTTGATCGTTCTTTCCCTGTGCTCTTCATATGTTACTTACCTAGATAACTAACTCCCAACCTTCATCAATATCTACCTAAAAAGTGGCAAAAAAATATTTGTGAGTATAAGATCTGTATCTTACCGTTTTCGTCCACTTCATTCATTCGCTGACGAGATGAATTTAACTTAATGTCACGAAGTTTTGTTAACTTGCGTTTCCTAGCCATTAATTCGGCAATCGTCGGATTCTGCAAAAACCAAATATTGAAATACCTAGATATCACGTCACATAATCAGGTAGGTATTCCCTCTGTTACGATAATACACTAAGGTAGACCGTAAGGTTTGGTCGGTAGGTACTCACTTTTTCCTCCATTGCAAATCACAAACTATACACCCAACTTATGAATTGAAACACTGTAGTAATAAATCAATCAATAGATACACTCAAAAACAAACGAAATCAATTTGAAGCACTCACACTCGTTCGCGGTTCGCGCGCGCGTGGCTTCTGAACTCTAAACTGACGTTTGTTTACCAACACACGAGCGAGGGATTTGCCGCGATATTTGAAAAATTATTACTTCTTACGAAAGTTTTTTGATAACTCGATTATTTTTTAATACAACTTGGGTACATAAGTTGTCAACTAAACATATTAATTTAACGTTACAAGTTTTTTATAACGGACATGTAGTGATACCTATACTTATTACTTTTAGTGCTCAGAACTTCGTTGGCCGTAACTGGACATCTCAATATATCGCAATTTCAACAGAAATTCTTCGGTGGGCCATAACTTGATATCTCAATTTGTCACGATTTAATCAAAAAGACCTCAGCTGGCAATAGCTTGACACTTCAATTTGTCAATTTAAAATAAGTACTTAAACAAAACTTTTAAGTGTATTAATTGAGATATCAAATAACGAATATTATTTTGGGTGCTGAGTATAGGTTGATATAACAAAATATCAATGTTCGATCACAAAAACATGTGAATCGTTAATTTGACATGAGGTTTTGTTAAGTTAGACATGTCAAAATGCGAGATGTCAACATATTACCAAAGTCGATTGCTCCAAAAATTATGTATATCTATAACTGTCAATTTTTTTCATATAAATTCCTAATGCGTAGGATGTAATAAGCCAATAAAAAAAAAGTCATAGAAGTCGACATGTCAATGTGTTCACGCCAGCCACGGATATATCGAATTCAGTAATATTTTCTGTTACTTCTAAATGGAGACCTGACGTAAACTCATCAAAGCTAGTTAATGCAGGCACGTGTGGTACTGAAGTCCACTGGTAGGACGGCTCCGTTTGTCTTCGACGGGGGTCACGGCGGGATGTTGATGCTGATGCAGATGTCGAGGCCCAATTGTTGTCAGGTGTTTCTTGAGTAGTGTGAGATGTTGAGGGCAAAACAGGTGAGTCATTGACTTGTTCTTGACGATCTGTGATAGACTGTAAACAAAAGCGAAGTGCTTATTACTATTTACGACGACAGAGGCACATAATATAATATTTTGGCTAAATTTATTTACAAATAGGTACTTATACTTGTTATAGTTATCGCTCATTACAAGCTCTCTAGTCCAACTCAATAAATAACTATTATAACATGATTAAAATTAAAATAATAAAACGTGTCAGCTGCCTCCCCACGGCTTAGGTAGCGGTTTCTGTGTTACAATAAACATATACCTACTAAAATGTACATACCTACCATATCAGATGTGTTTGAAACAAGCAATAGTTAAACTTAGTTTTTGTAATTTTTTTGAGTTGACAGTATTCATTGTTCTAAATGAAAAAAAAAATACATGCATATTCCCCTTTTTACTGTGCCTTAGGTGCCGGTTTCATATTTATTAGTGTACCTACCTATAATACTTACTTTGTATAAGTATACCTACTTTTTTTAGCTAAATTCGAAATGGAATTAAAAGAGAAAATATACAAAATAAATGTAAGTAGGTATAATAATTTGTATCGTTAAAAGTAATAGACGGAACCATTTACCTTTTTAATATTTTATATTCGCTTTTGTTTTCCTAACGCATCATTTAATATTAAACAAAAACTACGTACCTATCTATATATGAAAAGTTTGATCATAAATAAAACTTACCTCTAAATCGTCCTCGTATAGAGATATTGCTTCGGAAAATTCGTCATCCTCTTCTACATTTCCTAACACACGAAGGAGTTCTTCAGTAGTCATTTGACTGTCAGCCATTTTTAATATAGCCTCGCACAATAATAATGCTTCAAATTTTAATATTACCACCGATCATAATAATAAATGTAGTAAAGCACTAGCAGACTCCCGTAGCGCTAATGACGTCACCGCTTGACGTCCATTCCCGTCTGTGGCGTACAGGTAACTGTCTATGAGCTCTTACATAGGGATGCGCGAGAGTGGACAGTAAACTATCGATTTAAGGATATCAATATTATAAGTTCTTTTCCACATTTTTTTAAATATTATACATTAGGAATATTCAGATACGAATATTTGTCAGTAAAAAGTAATTGTCAAAGTAATAGTAAGCTACTTTCAATAAAATATTTCATAAATTTGGAATATAAGTTACCTTACCTACCCATCACTAGCTGACGTGTCTTGACGTCTGTGGCGTGGGGAAATACACAATTTTACGGATTTCGATTAGCAATATTTGACGATTGTTTTTTCTTGTGAATTCAAATAATGAATATATCTTTGTGTCAATTTACAATATTTCACTAAAGTAGTTTGAAATAATAGGAAAAAGAAACACAGAAAACTTAATTTAGTATATTTATTTTGTATTTAAAAAATGTCGTTTTCTTGACGTCTATAGACGTCGGTGGCGTGTTTGGCACGATTTCGTTAGACGTCTATAAACGTCCGTGGCGTAAAATAGGTTAATTATCGTCTGACATGAGCAAGACGATATGTAGAATGCTCCTTCGGCATACTGACAAACAAATGGCGAATATTCTATAAACCCATGAACTTATCATTAGCATTTTCAAAGGATGTGGTAAAAGCATGTGTAATATTGCATAATTTCGTACGACAGAGAGATGGGTACAAATTTCAAGATACTCTGGAAATTATTGGTTTGGAAGGTAGTGTTCCTTGGCAATCAAATTTCATATAAATATTATATTCGTTAAATTTATTTTCGTTACTTATATAAAAATAACAACCATTTTTTAGATTTAACTTTAAAATGCTACAAAATTTATTAAAAAAAACTGCGACTATGTTGTCAATGAGACGATTTTGTGATTCGGAACAACTGCTTACATTACAAATTCTTCAGGGTTGCGCGCGAAGCAATTTTTTATTTTTAAGATTTCAAGTGCTAATGTTTAGAGAGTAATCTTTGTTTCTTCAAGTGGTTAGTTTTCGAAGTGGTTACATACTTAAACCACGAAGTAACATACTTACTTCGTGGTTGAAACTTATTGTATACGGACATGGAATCAAGGTAAAGTTATACAGTGTAATTCAATGAAGTAACTTTAAAATATTTTTTCAATATTTAAATAGTTATGAAGATATTATGAAATAATAGTGTGTGATTCGTTTTTGTTGGTAATTTTGCAGCCGAAGATCTCACCACGTCTCTTCTCGGCAGTTAGATTTGCTGTGGGAATTCCTCAACAGCAATAGGGATATTGCTTGCGCATACAATAGGACTATACAAGCGAAGAACTATTCAAAAAGGAAATGGCGAGAAATCGCAGAAGTCCTTAGCGCCCAAGGTGATGGTGCTCATAAAGATTGGGCAGGCTGGTGTAAGGTCAGTAACCAATTGTTTTTATTTTGTTATTTTATTTTAATCTTTAGACCAATATGAAAAGATAAAACTTGTTTCAGTACTGGGTTGACTATAAGGCTAAAATTAAAAAGAAAGTTGGTGCTCTTAGAGCATCACACATGCAGACAGGAGGAGGGCCTCCAGCAGTCAACCCACCTAGTGACCAAGGTTTCTTGAAATTCTGGGAGAAGATTATGGCCAGGGAATACCAGGAGTTCGGGTGGAACCAGTAAAGGAGTCTACACACCAAACCCGCCGACCTGCCGACACAGCCCGGCGGCTTGGTGTCGGCGACCCAAACCCGCCAACCTGCCAACATGTGTCATGGGGCTGTGTCGGTAAGTTAGTCGGCGGCAAGAACTCAGTACAACTTTTTTAGTTAGTGATTGCAGTGTGTACGAACGTGACGTGTTGTTTTTCTCGAATATTGCAGCCTACAATAAACATGGAACAACAAAGGCAGATAAAATAAGTACCTATGTCTTTATTTACCGCGCGCCTCTCTTCACTCGGGCCAAGCTTACATATTATTCTTGTGTGCTCTAATAGTTAAGTTAGAAATAAAATAATACAACATCACTGAAATGTTACATACCGTATCGATTGTTCCAGTAGGTTTATTTTTATTGAGCAAGAAATTCAAAGATTTAAAGGCAAACCACTTGCTCTCATGAACAGAATCTGCACTGGTTCCAGACTTTTTTGATTCAATCGTCTTTTTTCTTTCTCTATAATATTGGCTCGTCAAATTTTTTATCTTCCGTTCTATTTCTGTGACATTTGTATTTAATTCGTTTGCCATCTCATTTAGTGCATCAAAACGTTTAGGTCTACATTTGTGATCCAAGTGTTTTGGATTCCATAATAATTCCTTTATATACCATCACCACCACGCCTGTATTCCCCGAAGGGTTAGGCAGAGGTGTAACAATGTACACCCACAGTTCGCCGGTATATTTAGGTCCCATGTAATAAGGGGCGAGCCTATTGCCATTAACCGGGCACAAATCCTAACTCCGAGCTGCTACTGAGAATTTCATAGAAAAACCCAATAACACTTTTTGCTCGACCTGGGAATCGAACCCAAGACCTCTAGCGTAGCAGTCGCGCTTAGGACCACTAGGCTACCGAGGCAGTTCCTAATAATTCCTTTATATGATACAAATTTATTAACTTTAGAGTGGTTTCTTCGTCCCATTCCATTATTGCAGAAAATCGCAAAAAAAACACAAGCACGTCACTATCGCTAGAGTGTCGGCGGGCAACTGAGCGTGCGCGTACGCAAGTCGCCGGCCATGCCGCCGACTTGCACGCGCGGGTACGAGTCGCCGACATGATTCTTGAAGCAAAGTCGCCGACACCAAGCCGCCGGGCTGTGTCGGCGGGTCGGCGGGTTTGGTGTGTAGACTCCTTAAGAAATAAATTCATCATTATTTAATACATTAAAACTAAATTTTATGTTATCTCTTTACAGCCTCCACAGATAAATGTGTCAGAAGCAGATACAGAATCCCCGGCATCCCAATCAATCCTCCAACATTTTTCCATTGATCCCTCAACCAGCACTAACCATCCCCTAAGCAACCACACACCTACCAATACACCAACCTTGGAGCCTACTGTTACTGCACCTAATATCCAAGAGCCTCTAACTTCACCTACCATCCAAGAACCAACGACCCACCCCACCGCGACACCTACAGGCCGTTCCCCGAGACATCGGCGTAGGAGGCGCGAGACGCCGATGTCTCAGGAAGCTGCCAGGCGTGCCCTAGTCAGAACATCACAGGAACACAGTGATGCTGCTGTGAGGACAGCTGACGAGGTGGCGAGGGGTGTCCAGATAATGGCTGAAGTCAGAGATATATTTCTGAGGATTGAAAGGTAAGCACAAAATCATAATACAATAAAATTGTTATTATTCTTTAAATCCAATAATAAGTCACCCATTGCCGATTTTTAAAAGTATTGTTATTGTTGTTAAAGCAGTCATAGTAATTAGTAATGTCTATTAGAATGATAAGTGTCACTCTAATTATGGGTCAAAGAAGTTTGAATAAAAAACAAAATAGTTCACAAAAATACACGTTATTTATTTATTATTTACATATCTACTTTCTACTAAATATAGGAACGAATATTGTAATAAAAAGGAATTGGAGTCCTAATATAAAATTGTTTTTCTTGTGTTTCAGGATCTTACATGGCGCCTTTCCCACAATCGCCGCACCAGAGAATTGCGAGTAGCAACACCCTGCTGAAGAGCGATGTTGCTTCTTCGCACCAGCTCGCTCGAAGTATCTTGTGGCTGTAACTGGGCTTCTCGAATCGCATCTTCATTGCTTAACTGTTGCACAGGTATCATGGCTTTATTGCAAATGTTATGTAATATAACACAAGCATTTACAATAAGGCCAGCTACTTCCGGTGAGTAATGCAAGACTCTGTGCACAAGTAAGCAACGAAAACGAGCTTTGAGTAGCCCTATAGTGCGCTCTATGATGTTCCTAGCATGAACATGTAAATTTGTGTAATATGCTTCTGGCGAGTCAGGTGCTGCTTCCAGTATTGGAGTCATCATGCTCTTTCTTAAGGGGTATCCGGAATCTCCTAATGAACAATTGCATATATTGTTGTTTTATTTTTACAAAGACTTATGTTATTATTTGCTTTATTAGATTTATTTTGACATTATTTCTTAATTTTTGTTTTTATTTCTGTTATCAATTTACTACATATTTATTTTATTTCTTATTAAGCCTTATCTTACAAATGTAGTTAATTAATTAATTAAACTTGTGATGCATACCAAGAAACCAAGTATCATCTGTGTTACTGAGATTTTCCAAATGTGCTCTTAATGGATGTGTAGACCATATATAAGAGTCATGAGTTGCACCACCATGACTTGCATCTACACTCATTATTTGCATGTTTGCATCACAAATCTGAAAAAATTGAAAAGGTACATAAAATAAAAATATTTGTTTTCTTTTATAAGTTTAATTACTGAGTAAACAAATACATGAATAAGTTATTATAAATATATTTTTTTATTATCACAGCCTCATTTTCATTGCACACCGTAGACTGAAACAACCAGTAAGCAGTACCCAACTTAGACAAAAGCAACACTCCAACTTTTACTTATTTTAAAACTTGATGAATACTTACCAATTGAACATTTAATGAATGGTAATGTTTGCGACAAAAATATCTTTCCTCATGTATTGCCGGCCTAACTATGGCTACTTGGGTGCAATCTATACATCCTAGAACCCCAGGCATGTGGAATTTATTGTTAAATCTGTAATAAATAAACAATATTAAAATTGAGAATATGTAAAGAGATTTATGATTTACAAGTATAATTATAAACAAAAGCACAACTTACAATACAATTGTAAGAGATAAATTTGTGAAATCAAGAATAGATCCCATTAACAAAATTCTGAATGTTAATCAGTATTAGTATCTTGTTTTTATTTACATAATAATTGCAAAGTTTACATCAAGAAGCACATACTCACTCCATTTTAATTCTGTTCCGTTCTTGGTCATTAACTGGAAATTTGATATAGTTCTGCCTAATCTCAAGCAGATTTAGACAGGCTGTAACCTGTGCAATGACTGATGAAACGGTCTGCTGAGCCACAAAATGACCCTCAATACAGCCTGTAGGACGTTGGTATGATCCAGTCGCATAAAAAGATAATGCGATCAACACCTTCAAAAATGAATATAGATTGTTTAGTTTGTTTCACATACGTGAAAGTAGTTACTATGGCACTTTAAAACTATTTATATGGTACATATTGATGATATTTACCTTCGTCTCTACAGATAAGTCTGTAGATTTTTTGGGACTTGTCATATGTGGCCGCAATTCATCACACAGACGATGCACTTGCTCCTTCGTGAGTCTGTACCGTTTTATAAACTCTGTCTCGCTTAACAGGAAGGGGTCAACTTCTTTGCGAAGCTGCAAACGACGTCTCTTTCGTGAAACTCGTGTTTGACTGTTATCCGCTTCCAAAAACTCGATTTTTGCACAACTATTTGCCATCTAGAATTCATTATAAAATTAGTGACCAAAGTACAAAAATCAACAAATTAAACAATTAATTCGACGCTTTACGCATCTAAACAAATTTTACTTACTTTATATGCCACTTAAAATCGTTAAATAATACAGAAATAATAATTATTAGTTAAAACAATAATGTATCCACTGCGTCCGAGTAACTTTTATAAGATCGTTAAATTTGACATAAAAACAATACTGCTAGTTGTCAAAAACACGGTCATGGTACGAAAAGAATGAACTTTTTAGCTATGACGTCACAAAATCGCTACGAAAACAATAATGTTTATACAGCCCAACAAGCTTGTTTATGGGACGTCATGGTATGAAAAGGCAAAGTAAGATAAACCATAACCTGATCATGAAAGGTTGGATAAAGACCAGTTAATATTTAATTATAGACTGAGCAGAGCACGCCGAATGGTAGAAAGTGCGTTTGGTATGTTGGTGCACAAATGGCGTATCTTTTTTAGGCCATTAGATGTTAAAATAAGTACCGCCAAAAAAATTGTAAAGGCTGCGTGCGTTCTACATAACTATGTATTATCACACTTCCCTCCGCGCGCGCGCTCGGTGCAGTTGCGATCTATTTCGCTGCTAATTATAATTACGTTTATTGTGTTCTGTGATCGATTCCCGGCTCGTGAGTTGGTTCTAGTTGTGTACTATTGTGCTAAGTTCTGGTATCGTAAGTTTTTATACGTGTTTCATTCCATAATTACTGGTAATTAGTTAATTTCGTCAGCTATCGGTGAGTACATTTATTTTCTTTAGTGTGAGGGTATCGCGAAAAATCTAATCGTCCGTTATTTTATTGTTTAGTCTTTTTTCACTTACTTGTTTGTTGTAGTTTTATAATAATGATGTCGAATAATGATGACCCACCTGATCGTGGAGGGGAAATCTTTCGGAGAAATACCAAGACACCAAGGTCGCCGCCCGCGCCGACCTCCGCTAATACTAAACGTTTGTTTAGCGACATGTCTCCGACATACGTGTCGCCCGAAGATAGATCGAAACGTTTCCAAATATCGGAATCTTTAGAAAAGTCCTCGCCAATTTCTAATTTAAACACCTGTAATGTGAGCAACTCGGTCCAAAACAATAACAGTACCGACTATTGTGATTTAGTTTCCGAGGCATCTTCGTATCTTTCTAGAATAAATGATCTCGTCAATGACCAAGGGTCCCGCATTAACGTTGCAAATAAAGCCGCTATCATGGACATGACTCAGCGAGTTACGGCCATTGTTTCTATGTTAGCATTAAAATCATCTTGCAATGAAACTAAGTTAGCCAATACGGAACGCGAATTAGACAAACTTAAATTAAATCCCGGTGTCACTGGTGCAAATAATGCAAATAATGAAACCAAAAAATCCTATGCGGATTCGCTAAAACTTCGCTTGCCTAAAGTGGCTCCAGTGATGGAGTCGCGCGCTCCGCTGCCATGTGTCGTCGCGTACCCCACCGCCGAGCGCTCAGCTGATTACGCGTCATCATCGGCAACTAAACAAGCCCTTATGAAGGCAATCAAACCAAGCGATGACGGTTTTCAGATTGTAGGCGTTAAAAAAACCGCAAAGTCTGGCGTTGTACTGCGTGTCGCTAACGAAACGCAATTAAAAAAGCTACAATCGGTTGATGCCATTAAGTCCGCTGGATTGCGTTTAGAAAAACCAAAAGGCCGTAGGCCCCGCATACTAGTTAAAGACATTCCATCATCAATGGAAGATAGCACTTTTTTGCTCGCGTTATACCGGCAAAATATTAAAGATGAATTAGCCATCAAAGAGGATGATTTTATAAAATCAACAAAAATCATTCGTAAGCGTTCCACTGACTATGGTCGGAAATGGATAGGCATTGAAATTGACTCTGCGATACGGAAACACCTAGTATCGACCAAAGATAAATTATTTATTGATTGGGCCACATGCCGTTTCATTGATGATCTCGACGTAGTTCGGTGCTTATTTTGTCAACAGTTCGGTCACGTGATCAAGCACTGCACTAGCAAAAAACCTGCCTATGCTAATTGCTCGGAGGCACATGAAACAAAAGAGTGCCCCCATAAGAACAAATTAGATTACACACCTACTTGTGTGGCGTGTAAACGTTTTAAAAAACCGTTCGACCATAGATGTGGGTCTGAAAACTGTTCCACCTACAAATTAAAACTTGGGCAACTTATTCTGAACACTAATTACTAATAAGATGGATAGTTTAAAAATAGGACAATTAAACCTTCACAACGATAGAGTGGCGACTTCCGAGTTAGATAAATTAATCATCGAATACAATTTAGACATTGTACTTGTTCAAGAGCAATATCAAAACACGCGCTTACGTCACAAGGTAGTTCAGCTGGATACCAAAGCACGAGCCGGAATTTATGTAGCACGTTCTGCTAACTTTACAGTAACTTCTTTGCGCAATCTCATGACGTCTCACTGTGCTGTTGCGGAAGTCTCATCAGCTTCCTTTAAAGTTTACGTTGTGAGCTGTTACTTTCAATATTCAGACCCTGTTGCTCCTCACATACATAACCTCCGTCATGTCTTGCGGTCGCTCGCGGGCTGCAAAGTCATCGTTGGCGCGGATGTAAACGCGTCATCGTCCCTGTGGTATGGCAAGGTTCGGTCTACGGATTCCGAACGACGTTGCGCTGTTGAGGATTTTATCGCTGAAATGAACCTAATGATCCATAACACCCCTGACGCACCACCTACTTTTTGCAGCCAAATGGGCGAATCTTGTATTGACGTCACACTTTCTAGTGTAGACGTTCGCTTAGCTAGGTGGCGTGTCCTACCGGACGCATCTTGTAGTGATCATCGCCTGATCGTGTACGAATTTGTTTCTATGTTTACTCAAGGTCCGTCCCATATTACGGGTAATTTTAGATATAAATGTAAAGGCGCGAACTGGGAATTTTTTAGCTCGCTTTTTGCGTGTCACGCCAAAGACTTCACTCACGACGGGCTGTCGGCTGAAGAAAGTGCTGAGATTATGTCAGACACTTTTACATACTGTGCTGACATAGCTATTGGTCGCGGATCTATCACCAATATTCGTAGATGTGATTGGTGGAGTGAATACTTAGTTGAACAGCGCAAAAGTTACCGTAGAGCGCGTAGACAGGTTAATAAGCTTAAAAAACGTAAGGTTACCGGAGACCTGCTTACTTCTGCTTTAAATACTCTTAGAATTGCCAGATCGTGCTACAGAGCAACGGTGGAAAAATCGAAGGGTAATTTATTGCGAAAAATTGTAGAAAAACTAGATAAAGAGGGTCCATGGTCTCCCTTGTATCACGAGTTTAAAGCTAATAGATTGGTCGACCTTGCATACATTGAAAACATTAAAGTTAATAATAAACATACCACCGGTATCGAAGAAACGACGGAAGTTCTTCTCAATACCCTTATACCCGATGATTCAGCGGCCAGCGACAGCGAATACCACCAACAGATTAGAGAGTGGGCTGCTGTGCCACCTGAATCACCAGCGTCAGATCTACCATCTACTGACGAGTTCATAAATGTGGTCAGAAGGCTACCGCTCAATAAATCATCAGGGGAAGATAAAATATCTAATAGAATGATCATAGAAGCGTGTAAAACAGCGGCAGACGCGATCTTAACTGTTTATAACCGATGCATTGCGGGAGGCATTTTTCCTCGAATTTGGCGACATGGCTTTGTACGGATAATTCCAAAGAGCGGCGACAAGCCCCCGGACGATCCAAATCGACCCATAACCCTACTACCATCTTTGGGAAAACTACTTGAGCGCCTTATAGTACCACGCTTGCTACCGGACGGGCCAAAATTTCATAACAATCAATTCGGTTTCACAATAGGTAAATCTACTGTCGACGCGGCCCTTTCTGTTAGAAACACTGTTAATTTATCCGAACATAAATATGTAATTGGGATCTTCCTCGATATTTCTGGGGCTTTTGATAACGCATGGTGGCCTATGCTTCTACTTAAAATGAAAACCCGTGGTTGCTACAGAAACATCTATTCTCTTGTTTGCTCTTACTTTCTAAATGGTTCCGCGAAGCTTAAACTTGGACATTATTCCGCAACGAAGTCGCTAACCATGGGATGTCCTCAACGTTCGGTTCTCGGTCCTTATTTATGGAATTTAGGTTTTGATGATTTCCTCGCGATTCCACTTCCATGCGGCTGTTCCTTAACCGGTTACGCGGACGACGGCCTTCTGCTCATTCAGTCAAGTACTCGGGCTGGACTTGAGAATTTAGCTGACACATGCCTACGTTTAATATCTCAGTGGGGCGATCGAAACCGTTTAACCTTTGCACCGCAAAAGACCTATCAACTCATTTTAAAGGGTAATCTTAAATCATGGCCTAGTATTAAATTGAATAATGTTCCCGTTAAACGAAAACAATCCGTGTGCTATCTTGGTTTGATCTTGGAGAAGAACTTTTCATTTATTGACCACATTAAAACTGTAGGAGAAAAAGCCAAAAAAAGTTTTTTATGCCCTAACGAGAATTTCTAAAGCTACTTGGGGTTTATCCTTCTTAACTCTAAAAACTATTTATGGGGCTACTTACCTAGGTTGTATGTGCTACGGTGCACCTGTTTAGGCCGATAGGGCCACTATAGGGGCGGTACGGCGTAAATTGCTCTAAAGTCAACGGTTAGCTTTAATATTTTTATGCAAAGCGTATAGGACCGTTAGTACTGAGGCGCTACCAGTACTTGCAGGTGTACTTCCAGTAGATCTTGAGGTGCAGCGACGTGCTGCAATGTACTATTCTGCGCGAGAGACCATGAACGCAAGCTTTCTAACACAACGGGACCGTGCTAAGATCTCTAGATTATTTAAACCGCAGACTGACGTCTGGGAGGAACTTTTATCCGAATGGCAATGTAGGTGGGATAACTCCATTAAGGGCCGGCACCTCCATCAGTTCTTTCCCTCAGTTCGGGAACGGCTGGCCAGAACATGGCTGGAGGTGGACCACTGTGTTGCCCAATTTCTCACAGGTCACGGCAACTTTAAGAGTAAATTGTTTTCTTTCAAGCTTGTTGCTTCTCCCTTGTGTCAATGTTCTACATCTGACTATGAATATGAACAGTCTGCTCATCACATTTTATGGGAGTGTAATCTTTGGCAGAATGAACGAAATATTATGTTAGACAGTATACTGGTTACATCCGGAGTAGTTTATTACGCGGACCTCGTAGAAACTAGAACTAATTTCCGTGCGTTCAGGCGTTTTTGCCATACCTATTACTGGAATCAAATGTAACAGCTCACATTAGGACCCATTAAGTTAGTAAAAATTGCAAACCGTGGTGCTTGGCAATCTGGGCTTCTCCCAGTTGTAAATATCCCCTTGTGCCTATTGGCCTAGTTCTGTTCTGTCTCCTGCTTGTTTGGAGGGAAGTGGAAACAATATTTTTTCCTACTCCTCCGCTAATCTTTTCTGATTAATTTCGTTGCGGGATCCAAGACAGTTTTATCGTTTCTCCGGGACTCGTCGAGCTTCATTGCCTCGGCGCTCTTCTGGCGGTCTCCACTGTTGATTCTGGCTTACAGAAGTTGCAGTGGTTGGGAATAGTGTGGCGGGCTTGTCCCAAAAAAAAAAACTATGTATTATGCAATGAAATCGAAAAGGCGCCTTCACAGTCAGTTTTTTCTGATAATATGTCAAGAAATTACTCCGAGGTATCTGAACAAAACTCAGCAGATTTTTAAGACGGCTTTTTTGTGAGAGAATTTTCATGGAATATTTTAATTCCATTGGAACAGTTTCGTGGCAAAATAACCGTGTGCAAAATGTATTAGATTCTGATAGGATAACACATTACTTACTTTAGACTCTGCAAAATGAATATTGATTTAACTATAGGTATATGTTGTGTTAGATAGATGTTAAATAAAAAACTTACCACTTTCTATGTTTGTTTTCTTTAAAATGTCTTTCCAAGCTGCGTCCGTCACGTCTAATTGTTTATATGAAATCAATTTTGTGTCCCAAAGACACGGATATTGTCGGACACATTCTATAAAAAACTCATCCATTTTTATTGGAAAATTGGGAACACGTGTATCGCGTATGAGCTGCAAGACTGACTGTACGGCGCACAGTGGTCCGGATTTTAAAAAAGGTGGACATAGGATCGAAAATGCATATTTAACTTAACAAAAAATTGTTTCGTATAGGAAATATAACGCTGATTAATACTTATTACTACAACTTTTCAAAAAAACTGCTCCTTCACGTCAAAAAAAAATATTGAAAATAAAAATGTATGGGAGAAAATCTATTTTATTTTTTTTCTCCGTTCAGTATCAAAGTATAGCAAGCAAACCTTATATTCTGGTAAACACTTATTGTCCTTAACACGACGACATATAAATTGCTTGCGTATCCCTGCGGCCTTGGCGCCTACGATGCTTTAAAGTTTAAAATTTTAATGTTGAATTATCTTAATATTATTAACGAGTTTTTCTATTAAAATTAATCCAAAATATCAATTTAATAAAACAAGCCCCCCGCGCGCCCCATCCTTGTTTTCGACTCGCCCCCTATTACTTTGGACTTAAATATAACTGGCGAAATTACAGTGTACTATACTGTAGTATACACCTTTGCCAAACCGCTCGGGGAATATAAAGCGTGATATTATGATAAAATAAGCATTTTGCTTATTTTTTTAAAATTATCTTCTGTTGATTATTCTGTCATCTGTTGATATTTCCTATTGATAAATCATGATATTGTTGTGTGTTATACCACTAGCGTGACTCATATTAAAAGAAACAATTAAAAATAGATTTAGCCCTGAAAAGGGCTTTTTCTGAAGTCATGAAAACGACTATTTTAAGTAGTCCGCAAACGACCACAACTTAACTACTACCACTAACAAACTCAATTCTAACATAACAACATCACTAAATCTATCACGTTTACATTAACGGATCATGTTCAGACTGCAACTCCTGTAGATCCATATTTTCGGTTTCTTCTGTTACTACCTCAGGCAACAACAAAAGCTCTTTAACATCTGAAAAAAAATCGAATTGCTTTGAATTGCTGTAGTTTGGTCGAATATGGGATAAATATGGGTCTGAACTAATTAAAAAATTATGGAGCAAGTCCTCGTTGGTCTTTATCCTGTTAAATTTTCTTGTGTGAGATTCACGAACTCTTCTAAATTCTTTATTTCTTGCTTCTCCCGCTTCTTCGGAAAGAATGCCAATTGGTAGGAGGCCAAAGTGATGACAAATGTCTGCACCGTGTATGAGTAGCTTGTGCACACTTGCGGGCATATAAAACCATGGGTATAGATCAACAAAGATCTCAGCTGTTTCTCTGCAATAAGTCCTGAATTTTTCAATATCTATGGCACATCCTGATGAAATCGTTTGAAGAATAACCGCAAAATGCTTCAGCAGGTCTTTGTCAACATTGGTTATTTCGGCAGATTTCTCATAATCTCTAAAAAACCTTCTGGCTGTGTTTCCGTCGTTTGTGGTTCCAAAGCCTTGCTTCACAAAATCCACAAGTATTCCCATTTGCTGTTTGAATTCTTCTTGTGTCGAATGTTTCTTCGCAGCTTTTAGTTGCTTGTTAGCACCTCGTGCAGTCCACATCTCAAAGTCCATGTTGTAAGATATGTGTAGAATACACTCCATACAACGAATCCACATATGAAGAGTAGAAAGACCATATTTATAAACATCTTCTCGAACAGGTCTTGAAAATACTTCTGACAGCTTGTTCATCTCAGTCGGCTTAGCAAGGCAAATATTGCAGGCAGATGCAGATGAAGTATCCGTTATAATAGTGGCCACTTTTCCGTCGATCATTGTCATATGAAGCTCGTGACTAATCTCTAGCCCTGCCCATTTTGTAGAATCGATGTTTTTTATTTCTTCCTTCAATGCAGCTTCTTCTTGCTTGATGTATTCTGCGGTCTCTTTACAAAACTCGAACTTAATGGGTCTGCAATAATGTGTTGAAGAAGGTGTTGGGTTTTCCCATATGGTGCTATTATTAGAAACTAATTTAAGAGGGACAAGACTTGACATGAAAACCGATGAATCACTGAAGTTTACATCTTCACTCCTTTGCTTGTAGGTACTTTGTGAAGAAGGTCCATCGAAACCCCATTTACTAATTAACTTCAATCCTTCAGTTGACGAATCAATGTGGGTACCGGTAATTTGAAGAATCTTCTGGACTGTTAGATCCAATAGGGCTTGAAGCTTCACTCTGGCTCCTCTCTCAGTAATTTCTAAATCATGTGGATAGCATCTCTTTTTAGCTTCAAGGAGTTTGTGATACGATGGTAACACTGGAACTTCACAATCTAACAGCGCTTTCCTTAAACACAAGTATTTCCATTTTGACAGGTTCAGTGATGTATAAAGACCAAGAGCATGATCTTCATCAAAAGTTTTTTTCCTATTTTTCTTAAACAATGTGGCTTGAACGATAGCAACACTATCAGGGTTCTTCGTTACATGGTCTATAACACAAGCTAAGTCATTCTTCTTGTCGATCCTAAGTCTTTCGTCTAATGCAAAAGTAAGTTCTTCCGGCGAATAGTCCAAAAGAGACTCTGAACGTCTTTTCTTCTGTTTGTTGCTGAGGTCAACAAAAGGCTTCCTAATCTGAACTTCGGTAGATGTGCCCACAGTCGTTGTACTAGATGTCGACGGAATCACAGCTGCTGTAGTATCGATGTCAACTGAAGTATTTTCTGACGATATGTTTTCGATAACTTCATCTTGGGCTTGAAAAATCTCGGATAAATTAACAGTAGTGCAATTTGGCCAACTAATATTTGATTGTAACCACGCAGCATGTCTATTCATGAAAGTTTTTTGATTTCTAGAAGCACTTGCCCATCTGCGACTGATATTACTGATGTAGTTCTTCAAAAAGGTCTTGATTATTTCTAAATCTTCTGAACATGTCTCAACTGGGATATGTTGAATAATAGCTTCATAGAGTCTTGCCCAATTTTTCATGTCTCCTTCAACACGGAGGAACATAAAGATGTCCAGGTTTGTTACAAATGCAGCCATAACGAAACTCACTAAACTTTCACACAGCACGGATAATTAGATATGTTGCTTCCTCAAGGGTTGAGTAACAAGTGCGTTTAATTGTTTCATGCACCGATATAAATAACAAACACACGCGCGCAAGTAGTGACTGACAAAATTAGTACCCCACTTCTTAAACAGCCAATCAGCGTCGTCGATATCTCCGGTGGTGGGGGTAAATGATTCCTTTATCACAGGAGTCGTTTCAGTCAGTTACAAATAGACAACGAATCAGCACGTGTCTTTTATTGCTATTTTTTATTAAAATAAATTAAACAAATACTTGCAAAATGCTTGAATGCGTATGTTTTAATTCTTATATAATTAAAAAATTATATTTTAAATTCAGCATAATTGAAAAACTCGATAATAATTAGAAAAAAATCGCAATTAAAATTTTAAACTTTGAAGCATCGTAGGCGTCAAGGCCGCAGGGATACGCAAACAATTTATATGTCGTCGTGTTAAGGACAATAAGTGTTTACCAGAATATAAGGTTTGCTTGCTATACTTTGATACTGAACGGAGAAAAAAAATAAAATAGATTTTCTCCCATACATTTTTATTTTCAATATTTTTTTTTGACGTGAAGGAGCAGTTTTTTTGAAAAGTTGTAGTAATAAGTATTAATCAGCGTTAAATTTCCTATACGAAACAATTTTTTGTTAAGTTAAATATGCATTTTCGATTCTATGTCCACCTTTTTGTAAATCCGGACCACTGTGCGGCGTGACTGCCGCGAGCGAGTGATGCGAGTAATCGCCCGCCTCTCTCGCACACTCGCTTATAGCCGAGCTACACAAATATCGGAACTACGCACTCGCTCCCCGCGTCTCGCTAACTCGTTTCTAGTTCTAGCTCTACTCGTTACTCGTTAATCGTTGCCGGTGAGACAAGTGCCTTACTATGTTCTTTGGATTTGTAGTTCCAAATACATTCGTGTTTTTTAATTGAAGAGATTAATATATCGACACTAATTTCGTCGTCACTCATTTTACTCGTAATTTACGTGCGTATTCTAGACTATTTGTTGCCGACTGCACGGACTTACTGTAACGACACAACTAGGCGACGACGTCGTCGTTCATGGTCGTCAACAAGGCGACTACGCCGCAGCGCTCGTCGTCGATCGAGTGTCGTTGGTCTGTAAGCGCCCTAAGAAAGATAAGCACGCCTCGATTTTTTTACATCTTTTATCTCCGAAAGTAACGCCAGAGCAACATTCATCGTGCATACTTTTTAAGGCGACAAGATTTCGACGATTTCGCGAAACCTTCTCAAAAATTTTACCAGATCCTTTAAATGGATCCACTGACTCTGAGTTATTCTGAGTTCTTTTTGGCCAATCTTCCTCAACATATTATTTATAGGTGCTCGGTTGCAAATGTGGATTACACTTTCTAGCATTTCTAAAATGCTGTGCCAACGAGTTGGGTTCGCGGTTTTGATTGTTGGAATATTTTTGTAATTTTCGAATCCTAATAGTATAGCCCTGCCTTCATTTTCGGTTTCTTCGGCATTTTCCAATATTAAATCAATTTGAGGGACAGGGTCGCTCTCGTCACTTTCTAAAGTTTCAACGACGCTTTCTATTTTTACCAAAAACTCTAGCTGTTGCTGTACCTTTTCGGCTTCATCATGCAACTCTGGGGTGCGATATCTCACATTTCTGAATTAGTACTGCAATTTCTGGAACCGAGTTAATGCCATCGACTGTAACAAGATTGTGGAGCCCATGACCTAGACATAGATGGTGAGTCATATTCGCCATCCCAACTGCTCGTTTCACATTGCTTCCAGCATCAGTACCTGCAACGATGGCTTTTGCGTCTAATACGTACCTTTTCTTTATGTCCTCAATGACATCATTTATTATTTCACTAGTTTTTTTGCCAGTCATTACTTTTGTGCTCAAAGTCAAAGCTTTTAAGTCAAAATCTGAAAATAAAAATCATGTTAGTTTGGTGCAGTTGAACTTTTTCGATATCTTTTTCATAACTGTGATTAATTACCTCTCCCAAATGGTCAACTACACGTATACTAGTATGCATGGCTGTGAATAATGCAAGTCTGGCATCTTTCTTTTTTTTTTGTTTACAATAGGCTCTGATTTAAATGGAATCTTAGATTGCATAGTTACTAGTAGTTATAACTTGTAAAAAATAATAATTTACTTAGTCAAAGATGTAAAACTCACCAATGAATTAACAATCAAAATCGGCCTGACGGTTTCCGAGAAAAATTATAGGGAACAGACACACACACATAAACACAAACACCTCTTACACCAAACGCATAATACCGTCTCCGTGGCCGTCCCGGGTAAAATCAGAGCTGCGATGATATAACTGGGATTCTAGAAATGTTATTTAGGATTACGTTTCCAAAGTTCAAATGAACAAAAATTAAAAGGAATAACCACAGTAACCGAAAAATGGTACAGTTTTATCAAATTTCTAGGTTTTTCTTAAAATGCCCATAATTTTCAAACTGCATGGGATAGATTTTTTTTTTCAGATTTTTCTCGTGATGATTATGATTAATCCTGTCACCCCGTTTCGGCTTGACGTTGAGTTCTGGGACACCCTGTATTTGCATGCTTTTTGCAAATACATGTATCACGGTCCGAAATATTAAGGCGCAGAACATAATAGGGTTTATATCTTACAAATGTTGTATACAATATGTTTATTACAGTCTCTTGTTTGAATTTTTTTTTAATATCAGTTACATTTGCGAGTAAATATCTCTTCTGAACTTTTTCTTTCTTTAATGTTTTAGTCTCTTTTTTGCCAGCAGTGAGTGGCTCTTGACACATCATCTTATAAATAAAACTTTGTAATTATTGTAGCCGTATATTTTTTTTTCCTGTGTACTATTTTAGATGTTCTTAAGGCTTCTTTTTAACCAACATAAGGACTTAATTGAGTTTGCATTTTATACTTACGCACCAAAGTGTTGTTTACAACTCTTTTCAGAACATTTCGTTCATTTCGTCCTTAGTAACTTTGGCTCAATATTTATTGTCATGGACAGTGAAGATTCCTACGTTTTTTCGTGTAGTTTAATGTCTAAAGCTTGTCTGTGATTTCCACTTTTACATTGAACTTCTAAAAAAGAAATTATTTAGACATTTTAAATTGGAGGTTATGTATTTTTACAGAGAGTAAATTAAAAAAAATATATCAGTAATTGAATAGTTTTATTCGTTTTCACCATTATCATTCATTATTATCAACATCAATTTCGTTATCAAATTCAATTAACAAATTGTCAAGAAATAGTGCAGGGGGCTCAATATTGTTTTGGTGCCGAGCCCAGCCCAAATACCTTAAAATGGTCAAGTGTGGGAACAGCATCCCACAGTTCGCTTACCTACCTTACAATTACAATAATATTGACTTATTGCCTCTGTCCCATTTAAGCTGTTATTAATTAGAACATATACAAAATATGTTTTACTACTGATATGGCGACTTTGAATTTTGGCTCTTAAAAGCCAAGAGCTTTGAGAGAGTTTTATAATTGTTCTCTTAAATTGTTAATTGATGCCTCCCTGGATACTTCAATCATATATCGGCCATTAAAGCGGATATGCTCACCATAATACGATCGGGCCTGCCGGAGTTGGTAAATACCACAAGCTATTCAAATCAAATCGTGATACTAGAGCTGAGGAAACTTAGTGACATTGCTGTTATCAATATTTATATTTGAGAACTGTGCCCTTCTCCTATTATAATTATTTTGTATAATGAAGTCATTTAATGTATTAGTTTGGAACATTTTCTGTTGTATAATTTCTAATATCTGGGCAGCATCGAACAACTGTTGACAACTGATTTTCATCATCCTGTAATGATGATGGCAAATGCACAGAGTAGTTACAGTTTTGCAACAATAGGACTGCATCTCTGAAACCTCTATCTAGGATCGCAAACACATCGCCCTCTTGAAAATATTGACGCAATGTACTCTCTGGGTTTCCAAACTCATTATTTACAATATCTGCATCAGATGTTACAGCTGGATAGGGGCCCACAATCTCGATTATATAACCATCACAACATACAAACAAGAAGGGCTTTACCAAATTCCTATATTTATGCAAAGAGTAAGTTTTCTTTTGATAAGCATAGTTGGCACTTTTATTACAATATATGTAGGTTCCATCAATTATTATAATTGCTCTCCTCTCACCCTCATTTTCAGTGCCACCAAAAAGGCCATTTGGTATTAAAAGATTTCTTTGCGCTATCTCTTCTCTCGTAATGTGACTTATACCTAAATGCCTAGGAACGAAATCTTGATGTAAAAGTTCTCTTGCTCTTGCCATTAAACCCTCTAATGTAGTTCTAGAAATTTGAAATAAAGAACTTATACGGTCTCCAGAGTCATCATTTCTCAATCTCATTAAATATGCAGCAAGGGCAGTTGAACTTCTATGTATATTAGCTTGCCGTGGAGTTTCTAGTAATATATTTCTGAAGTCTTCCTTACTCATACCCAACCAATAATGCACCAGGTAGTCATCCATATTTTGGACATCTTTAAAGTCAATAGAGGTCTGATGTTTTAATAATTCTGTAAAATCATAAACATGTTGTGCCGTAAATGTTTGGATAACATTTTCAGGGTCCATTAATTCAGACCAGTCATTGCCCCTCAAATGGCACCCATCTCCACAGTCATCAACTACAATTCAGCAAGCACCGGCTATACATCCAACGATGCCGCAAAATCAGATACAAATTATCGACCAACAAATTTTGAAACCAGCCAATGAGACTGCCGATTATTTGACACAATTTGTAAACCAGTTAGAAGACCACGACTATGCCTAAGGGCCGAATTCACCGGTCGCTTTGAAAACTGAGTTCAATAAAACTAAGTTCTGCTTAATCGAGTTTAGATGTTGGTTCTGATCTCGGTTAACGTCACACAAATTTCACCGGCTACATTGTGATCGCGTTTACGAAAACTAAGGTTACTTCGACTGTAACTTCGACATAGAATGCAAACGTCGGCAGTTCATCACAATCAAAGACAAATTGCATTGCGTTATGCAGTTGCTATTTATGTGATAGCTACCTAATGCGATTAGTTATCGATTTTAATACACATTTCAGTATTACTAAACGTAAGTAG
Source organism: Caradrina kadenii (assembly GCA_947462355.1). Lineage (NCBI taxonomy): Eukaryota > Metazoa > Arthropoda > Insecta > Lepidoptera > Noctuidae > Caradrina > Caradrina kadenii. Next base: position 838,039 of record OX381691.1, on the reverse strand, counting down.
CTGTCTACGGCTTCCGTGTCAAGCGAGTGTGTGCCGTGATTTTTGCGTATTATTCTAATTTTTGTTTTTATTCTCTCTGATTGCCTGTTTTATCGCGACGACTATAGCTTGCTATAAAGGACTGTATTCTTGCCTGATCGACTGACCCCTGCTTTGCTTAACGGACTGGATTCTTGCCTCAACGATTGACCACGGCCTTGCTAAACGGATATTTGCTTTGACTAGATCTATTACAGTATGTCGAAAAGAAAAAGGGACCCGACCTTTGCCGCCAGCGAAAAGATGGCGCTGATTGATCTAGTCGAAAAGCATTTCAGTATTATTGAATGCAAAAAAACGGATGCTGTTACAATGAAAAAGAAAACCGAAGAGTGGAAAAATCTAGCCAACGAATTTAATTCACTCTCTAGCATCCATCCAAGAGACTGGCTAGTACTAAAAAACTGTTGGGAAAATTTAAAAAAAAGGCCAAGAGTGAAAATACTCAGCGAAACCAACATTTTTTGGGCACAGGTATGTACTTATATATTTTTATGCAGTTTCTATAGTCAAATTATTATTACATAACATACCATCACGCCTGTATTCCCCGAAGGATTAGGCAGAGGTGTGCCAATGTACACTCACAGTTCGCCGATATGTTTAAGTCCTATGTAATAGGGGGTGAGCCTATTGCCATTAACCGGGCACAAATTTAAACTCTGAGCTGCTACTCAGCATTTCATGGAAAAACCCAATAACACTTTTTGCTCGACCTGGGAATCGAACCAAGACTTCTAGCGTAGCGTAGCGTAATTATTATTTTTATTGCTAATCTATCATTATGGTTTATTTTCACGTAAAGGAGGAGGGCCACCAAAAAAATTTACAGAGGACCCTGCTACTGAGCGGGTCTTGAACCTGATACAGGCGAGAGTAGTAGGCTATGTCAATTGCTTTGACTCAGATGGCACTCATATTTTAGGTGAGTATTAAAGTGATATTAATACTTTTATGATTATTTGATCATTTTAATAGGTTTTATGGAAGACAAAATTGTATTTTTCAGCCTCTGGTAGTACCGCACCATGTCAGGACACACACAACCTGCCACAAGAACCAACCCTATTGTGTACAGATAGTAAGTATTATGTGTAGAAACCACTGCTATTAATATTTCCACTAATGGGAACACTTCCCGAGTAATCTTGACATACAAACCGAATGACTAACTATTCAGAATGTACTTTTAATATATCAGTGAAATGAACACTTTTTTTTACAGATACCAATATCAGTGTATTGGAGGTTGTACATGAGTCAACAGAAACTGAGACCTCTACAACATTTGCAGTTGTAAGTATATTTTAATCTATTCAAGCAAAAATTGATAAGAATGGAGTGGTTGTTTTATTATTATGTACGCATCTGCCTAACCCTTCGGGGAATACAGGTATGATAGTATGTCATGTGTCTTTTTTATCAGTAGTACACTAAAATGTTATATTTAAATCAGGACTGGTCTCAGTATACGCCCAATATGCTGAGGGAATCAAGAAATCCCGCCCTGACTAGATCGCCATGTCCATCACCACCAAATCTCCCACATGTGGCAGTTGATTTGGATCAAGCCCCACATACTCCAGCAAGGTTACTTGTACAACATTCCATTAGAATTTTGTTTGAATATTTATAGCAGGCCAGCAGGCAGCAACACTTTTTACTGTGGTAAAGTATAAGTATAATTGTTATAGTAGAGACAATCTAATAAAGTACATAAAGGACTTGTAATATTTTAGAACTAGTATAATATAGATTTTTATTTATATTACTGGACCAATATAGCGACAGGTATACCGAGACCAACAATCTCGGCTACAACAAGCCGCAGGAGGCCAATTTTAAGGCACGACAGGGTGACCCAAAGCCTTACGCAAGAACGAATCCAAACTTTAATAAATGTTAATGCTCAAGCTGAGGAGGAGCATGCAGTTCAACTGAGAATATTGAAGCTGCAAGAGGAAAAAGAAAAAGAAATGCTCAAGCAAGAGCAATTAAAAACAGCTCAAGAAAAAATAAAACTAGAAATTTTAGAAATACAATTAAGGAAATTAAAAGAATAGTTTATATACATATGACGGGGCGACACTTGACATTTGACGTTTGCTGTTGACGACGTCGGAACAGAATGGCAGCATGACATATGTCAGCTGTCTGTCAGCGGCCATTCTTGCGGAACGTCACACCGGTGGGAGCGAGGCGGCCATCTTGTGGACTTCGGAATTGAGAACCGCCAACGCACCACGCGCTCGACGACGCCGACGCCGTCTTTAACGGTTTCTAAGTTGACTTAATTTAGTATCGTTATCTATGCCTAATTAAAGAGTGTTAGCGTTATATTTTGTTAATCTGTGAAGTTAAGGAGAAATAAAACATTGGAGAATCAATTTGTGACTGTTCGAGTTTCTGACCCACGTGAAACATGGAAGATTCTGATATAGGCCATCCTGAGTATATCAGAAGTGGGATACCACAGGCCACAAACAGGGAACATGCAGCCTGCAGAAAACATCCCTGCAACGAGAATATTGTCGAATATGGAGGAAATGTTTACCCGGATTTTTGCGATGTCGCAAGCATCAACTCCCGTGAGTACCAACAAGATAAAACTAATTGACTTTGATCCTGATGATTCCGAATCTGACATCGAAGGCTGGTGCAACGTCACAGAAGTAATAGTGCAGGAGAAAAATCTTGTAGGTGTTGATCTGTTGATGGCACTTACAAAGGCGCTCAAAGGTCGCGCAGCGACCCACTTGACCAGAATGAACCTCAAGGAATTAACATGGGCTGCAGTTAAAGAAACTTTGCTAGCTAGATTTGCTAAACCCAAACTAATGCAAGATCATTTTGATGACATTTTACGATTTCAAATTAATGTCAAAGAAACCGCATCAGAGTCTGCAATGCGATTGTGGAACCTGATCGAACGTATACCAAAAACTGACCTTCCTGAGGAAGTTATCACTGGGTTCGTGATATCGGTGCTATGTCAAAAGGATAATTTGATACGTAGAGAGTTGATAGCACATGTGATAACTACTCGTGCTCAGTTGTTTCGGATCCTCAATGGCATATCACTAAAGCGACGGTTGGACGTCAGTGATGGAAATCAAGACGCCGATTCTAAGCGACCTCGAATGACAGACTCTAGATTCCCTGGAAAGTGTCATTGGTGTGGCGTGCCAGGACATCGACAGTTTGAATGCAAGAAGCGAAAGGATGACTCCAAATCATTGAAGTCTCATGAAGCATCCAGTTCTACAAATAATCAAGACAAGCCGTCTATAACCTGCTACACGTGTGGCAAACCTGGTCACGCGTCTACGACTTGTCCAGAAAAGACGAATGGAGGAAAGTCTGAAAGGAAGGAAGTCAACCTTTGCGACCACTAACTTTCCAGATCTACGTTAGAGACATCAGCTGGTGAGAGATTTCCATTTTTATTTGATAGCGGATCATCTTGCTCGCTTTTATCTGAAAGTATTCACTGTCGGTTTCCGGGTACTGTGCGCAATAATCTAGTTCATCTTTCTGGTATCGGAGGTGATGACGTACAGTCCACTTACCAAATTTTAAGTACCGTAAAAATTGGAAATGCCTCAGTAGACCTTATGTTTCACATCGTTCCAGATACGGTAATGTCTGTGCCGATTATTGTAGGCAGGGATATCTTAGATAAAGGCTATTCTGTGACGATCGATAATGACAAAGTCCTATTTAAGACCAAGGATCATACTATTTTTTGTGAAACTAAATCGGCAGATTTTAATATTTATTCAATCGATACTGACTTAGAAGGTGAAGATAAAATGCTACTGTCAAAAATAATTAGTAAATATTCAGACTATTTTATAGACGGTATACCTACTAGGCGCGTTACTACAGGGCAGTTGAGCATTAAATTGATAGATCCTCATAAAATAGTTCGAAGGTCTCCCTATCGACTAGCACCTATAGAGAAGCAAATAGTTCGAGAAAAAATACAACTATTGTTAGATGCCGGTATAATTCGTGAGAGTTCCTCTCCCTTTGCAAGTCCGATACTCCTCGTAAAGAAAAAGGATAATACCGACAGAATGTGCGTTGATTATCGGGAACTGAATTCCAACACACAGCCGGAACACTATCCCTTGCCTCGCATCGAGGAACAGATAGACCAGCTCAGTGGAGCCAACTACTTCTCCGCATTAGATATGGCTAGCGGATTTCACCAAATTTTAATTCACCCCGATTCAATTGACATGATTGCATTCGCCACTCCGGAGGGTCAATATGAGTACCTCGCGATGCCTTTCGGTTTACGCAACGCACCTTCTGTGTACCAGCGTTGTATCACAAAAGCACTACAACACCTTAATGACAGGCCTCTCATCTATATGGACGATGTACTTTGTTATTCTTCCAATATTTCGCAGGGTTTGGACCGCCTAGATGAGGCCTTACAAGCCTTAACTGCGGCAGGTTTTTCATTTAACCTTCGGAAGTGCAAATTCATGAAACAAAAAGTAGACTATCTAGGTTATTCCTTACAGTCTGGGGAAATTAGACCCAATTCCCGCAAAATTCAAGCATTAGTCGAAGCACCATCACCACATACAGCTACGCAGGTTCGCCAGTTTCTCGGACTCGCGTCATATTTTAGGAAATTTATACCTGGGTTTACAAATGTTGTTGGACCGTTATACCCGTTAACTAAACTAAAAGGCCCCATTAATTGGACCGACAAACATGAAGATATCCGTAGAAATGTGGTTAAAATACTAACTTCAGAACCAGTTTTAACGATTTTTAATCCTGAATTGCCGGTCGAGTTGCACACAGACGCGAGTGCCGAAGGTTATGGTGCGATCCTTATACAAAGAGCGAATAACTTACCCCATGTTGTGGAGTACTTCAGCCGGCGTACATCTGAGGTAGAATCTCGCTACCACTCGTACGAATTAGAGACCTTGGCTGTCGTACGAGCGGTAGAACATTTTCGGCATTATTTGTACGGCCGACATTTTGTAGTTTACACTGATTGCAATTCGCTCAAAGCATCAAAATCTAAGGTTGATCTGACGCCTCGCGTGCATCGTTGGTGGGCTTTCCTACAAGCCTACGACTTTGAGATAGTATATCGTGAAGGCCGTAGTATGGAACATGCAGACTTCTTTTCCCGTAACCTTCAGTCAGATGCTGGCGCGTCTGCGTCCCAAACCCCTACTACTAAAAGTGTCCAGTTTGTTGAGTTACATCAAGGATGGCTCTCAGTTGAACAAAAACGCGATAGCGAAATCCAACACTTGATTAGTAAGCATAACAACGGTGACTTCCCGGAAACAGTAGCACATACTTACGATGTTAGGGATGGTATCCTGTATAGAAAGGTTGGGCGCAACAAAACAATTTCTTGGTTACCGGTCGTTCCACGCTCTCTGATTTGGACTCTTATCAACCACGTCCATAACGAAATTCAACACCTTGGTAGTGATAAGACACTAGATAAACTCTACGAACAATACTGGTTCCCGCAAATGTCCAAGTGCGTTCGTAAGTTTATTGACTCCTGCATAGTTTGCAAAGCATCGAAGGGACCATCAGGCGCTCAACCCATTCAGTTACATTCGATCCCAAAACTATCTGTGCCATGGCACACAATCCACATAGACTTTACCGGGAAGCTTAGTGGTAAGAGCGACCGGAAAGAGTATTGTTCAGTCATAATAGACGCGTTTACTAAGTATGTCCTGCTAGAACACACAATATCACTAGATGCAAGTAGCGCGGTGCGAGCTCTCGAAAAGGCTGTTTGTCTTTTTGGGGCTCCTGCACGCGTAATTGCTGATCAGGGCCGATGCTATGTGAGTAGTGAATTTAGAAACTTTTGCAAAAATTATAAAATTGATCTGCATTTCATTGCAACCGGCTCCAGCAGGGCTAACGGACAAGTTGATCTAAGCATTACTACATTTCAAATTTCGATCCAAGTGTGCATGATTTTGATGTGTGGCGGAGGGAGGTAGACCGTGGCCGAAACTTGAACGGTTGGGATGATCATGAGTGTTTTGGGCGTATTGGTGGTTGCCTACATGGTGACGCCAAAACGTGGTTGAACCATTGGGTGACAAACGATCGCTCATGGTCGAATTTTAAAGCCGAGTTTCGATCGTTGTGTCCACGTGAAGTCGATATGGCAACTGTGCTGTATGACGTCATGAGTACAACGTCTAACAAGTTCACCACGTATGCAGAGCACGCTCGAATGTCCCTACTGCGGTTAAATATCGTACGAGGGCTTTCGGATGAGCTCAAAACCGCAATAGTAGTTCGTGGCATCTCCGATCCTCAAGTGAAAGCCGCGGCTACCAACGCCAAACTGCAGCCGAAAGATTTGGTCGAATTTTTGTCCGTGTACGTTAAACCTAAGAACACGCAAAGTGCTACCGGTAATCCCATACGCTCGTCAGCTGCTGAAACGTCCAATCCTCGTAAACGCGAAGCGTCTAGGAGAGGACAGGTGACATGTTTCTCGTGTGGCAAACACGGTCACAAACAAGCTGATTGTTCAAAAAAATTAAAAGTTGATTCAGCCACTTCTAATTCTAAATCTACCTCCTTTGAGACTTCGAATGTAAAAGATACGAAGTCTAATTCAAAACCAGTCAAAGTGAATTTGCACCTATTGTAAGAAAACCGGTCATCTCGTTGATTCGTGCTATTTAAAGCAACGTATGGATTCTAAGTCCAATGATAAAAGTAGTACTGACGTAAATTTTTGCTCCGCGTCGATTCCGGACGAAACAACGTGATGACGGCGATTATTCAAAAACTACCTGTAGATGTTTTAATTGATTCTGGGTCTGATATTTCACTTATTTCTAGATCGGTTTTAAAGCATTTTAGTTTTAATCAATTGCCAACCTATCGTAGATTGCGAGGTATCGGTAGTCAAGATATTGAGTCTACTTCCTTTGTTAAGACAATAATTGAGTTCCCTGAATTATCATTAGAGGCGGATCTTTATGTAGTACCACCCGGTTGCATTCAGGCACCTATCTTGGTAGGGACTGACATTTTAAATCGCTATGGTGTCACCTACATTAGGATGAGTGATTCTCAACGATTGATGAGAGTTGATCAAGTCTACAATGTGTCATCTGTGGAGCTGGCTGACCAAGTGAAGACACCCTTAGTTGGTGATGACAAGAAACGATTGTTATCTTTGATTGACGAGTTTTCTGAAACGTTCACCACTGGCACAGCGACCTCCACAGTAAACACTGGGAGCATGGAGATTAGGCTTAACAGTGACAGTCCGATAAATTATCGACCGTACAAGCTTTCTGTAGACGAGAAGTTACGCGTTCGCGGCATAATTAGTGATCTTTTGAGTAAGGGCATCATACGAGAATCCCAATCAAACTATGCAAGTCCTATCATCCTCGTAAAGAAAAAGAGCGGGGAAGATAGGATGTGCGTAGACTACAGAGCCTTAAACGCTGTCACTGTTAAAGAAAGATTTCCATTGCCACTAATCGATGACCATATTGATAAATTACACAACTTCAAGTATTTTACCAGTCTTGACATGGCTACTGGCTTTCATCAAGTACCAATGAAAGACGATGCCTCTATTAGTAAAACTGCCTTTGTGACGCCTGAAGGGCATTATGAGTATTTGAAAATGCCCTATGGGCTGGCTAACGCCCCTGTCGTGTATCAGCGCGTTATCACAAAGACACTTAAGCATCTTATAGACACTGGCCATGTATTGACCTATATTGATGACGTACTGATCATGTCCAATTCAATCGAGGAAGGCCTAAAGGTATTGCGAGAGGTTTTAAAAACCCTCTCAGCGGCAGGTTTCTCGGTCAACGTTAAGAAATGTACGTTTTTAGATGAGGAGGTTGAATACTTAGGACGGCTGATTGGACATGGTCAGGTACGGCCGAGTCCGAGTAAAACTGATGCTCTAGTTAAGTCCCCAAAACCTACAAATGTAAAAGAGGTGCGTCAGTTCTTGGGGTTGGCGGGTTATTTCCGCAGGTATATTGCTGCATATGCCTCAAAGACTGCTTGTATTGCCAAGCTACTGAGAAAAGGTGTGCCTTTTGTTTGGGGACCGGAACAAGATGTCGCTCGCGACTATATCATTAAGTGCTTAACTGAGGAGCCAGTTTTAGCAATTTTCAATCCCAGTCTACCCACAGAACTACATACCGATGCTAGTTCGATAGGATTAGGGGCTATTTTGCTTCAGGAATATGAAGGAAAACGTAAGCGAGTTGTCGGGTATTACAGTAAGTCCACCCAGGGAGCGGAATCAAAATATCACAGCTACGAATTAGAGACTTTAGCTGTGGTACGTGCTTTACAACACTTTCGGCATTATTTGATCGGTATAAAATTCAAAATTGTCACTGATTGCAATTCTCTAAAATTAACTGAACGCAAAAAAGATTTACTGCCTCGCGTAGCTCGCTGGTGGGTTTACATGCAGGATTTTCAGTTTTCTTTAGAGTACCGAAAGGGTTACAACATGCAGCATGCTGACTTTCTCAGCAGACAACCTGCTCACGTGTTCCAAATCCAAAATCCACGAAACTGGGCGAAAATTGCTCAAACTGCCGACTTGGAGACTCAGGATCTAATGCAGAAGGTTCGAGAAGGCCAGTTAGATAGCAGTCGATTTTTTATTAAAAATGACTTGCTGTACTATAAGTACACGCTTACTGGTGAAGACTCGCGCCTTCTGTGTTTCATACCGAAAGGGCATAGGCTTAGTCTTTTAAGAGTCTTTCATGACGATCACGATCACATAGGCGTTGATAAGACTGTCGATTTGATACTGCGTCACTTTTGGTTTCCTGGCCTTAGACATTTTGTTAAAAAGTATGTTGGCCATTGTATAGTTTGCTTAGCACATAAGAAAGTGCCCCGAGCACCTCACCAACTAATCGAGTCTTGGACAAAACCGGACATTCCCTTTTCCGTGTTACATGCCGATGTTCTTGGGCCGTTAACAGAGTCCAACGGTCAATAAATACATCCTCATAGTTGTAGACTCATTTTCAAAATTTTGCTTGTTGTACGCGTTATATCGGCAAGACGCGGATGAATTGAAAAGGGTGTTTTCCAATGCTGTCTCACTGTTTGGCACTCCGTCAACTATAGTGTGTGACAGAGCTAGGATGTTTGAAAGTGCTGCGTTTCAAGAGTGGGTAACTGAGCTTGGGTCCTCTATACACTTTATCACACCTGAGATGCATCGCGAGAACGGTCAAGTCGAACGGTACTGCCACACAGTCCTCAACATGCTGCGCATAGAGGTTAATAACAAGGGTGCTTCTTGGTCCAACGTCTTATGGAAAGTGCAGCTAACCCTTAACATCACTAAGCAGGCAACAACTCGCACCTCTGCCCTGCAGCTGCTGACCGGTGTTGAAGGAACCACTCCGGTTCTACGATCGCTGGTCCGAGACATTGCGCTGAGCGACTCTCGTCCGAACCGAGAAGCCCTGCAGACTTTGAGGAGACAGAGGGTCTCGGAACTGCTTGCTGCCAACCAGCAACGACAGGACGCCTACGTTAATGAGGGTCGTCGACAGCCCCATACTTTTTCCGTTGGCAGTTTCGTGTTCGTCAGCAAGGGTTCACAAAGTACCGGCAAACTAGATTCTGGGATGCGTGGACCGTATAAAGTTGTCCGGGCATTGCCTCATCACCGTTACGAGCTTGAGTTGTTGGCAGGCTCATATGGAAAGAAGACTCAGAGCGCCGCAGAACATATGGTTCAGTGGCGGGGTGAGTGGACCCCGGATACATGCGAGGCATTCTTCGGGACTGGTGAGTGAGCTGTGTTGTCCATGAGTCTGTGAGGGGTAGCCAGAACGTCACGTAGGTGACCATGTGTGTGTTTACCTGGTACCCTTGTGGGGTAGCCAGAACGTCACGGAGGTGACCTTGTGTGTGTTGTCCTGATAATCCTCGATGCGGAGGTTTATCAGAGGGCCTCGGAAGTGGCTTCTTGATTTGTTGTTATTTATGTGTTGTCCTGGCGGTTGCCAGAGGGCCACTTTCGAGAGCTTCTTGTTTTACTATTGCTCATATTATGTTTGCTGACATCGTTCATGAGTAGAGCTCCTCATTGATGATGTCTTCTTGCTTTGGTTACCCTTTGTAAGGGGATTGCTTGAGTGCACGCTTGCTGTCCGTTTGCAATAAGTATCCAAAGCCAAAATAATACATCACTACAATTTTGTTTTAACATTTCAGAATAGAATGATGTTGATGAAGAACCATCAAGTGAGGATGAACTACAAAGGGACCCTGCTGCAGAAATCTAAGCTGACGAGGTCGTTCAGCTGTCAGGAACGGCCGTCTTAGAGGAAAATCCCTCTCAACCTAGTACATCTGCGCGATGACGTCAGGTGGAAGGGATAGCGACACGAGAACGGAGCAGTGTCGTGCGGCTTTTGACTTTTGCGTCGGCGCTTGGACGAGTCGGTTGTGTGGTTGTGCTCTCAAGTGCTATTTGTCATATTGGTCACCGCTAATTTTGATTTCAGTTATTTATACTAATTTTGTTACTTTTAGTTCTGATTTAGGTTATTTTGTGATTTTGCTCATGTTAAAATTATTTGAATGATTAAAAAGAGGTTAGGATTGTCAGTGGGTTTCTTTTTAAAAACTGAATTTGACAAGACGTTTGTAAGAATGGTATATTATTTTAATTCTCTTACCTTAATATTTTCTTTAAACACGCTTATCAACCCCTTACAAGTCTCAGGTACAATCCGAGCAATAAGCTCTTTTGAAACTTTAAATAAGTACATTAAACTTGCAAAAGAATCTCCAGTGGCAAGATATCTTAAAGTGATTGCAAGCCGTATTGAAACAGGGACACATCTTCTGTAGTTGGTATCTTGCTTAGCAATAAAAGGATAGCAAGATATACGTGTGAAATTTTTAAATGCACTCAATGGATCTATTTTTATATCTTCTAGAAATCTATTCGTTTCTTCATTCCGTCGCTGTAGTAAAGGCCTCACCCAACATCGCGGTTTCTTTCTTCGTTTCTTTTTAAGCAGACTACACAGTAAAACACATGCTGCAGCACAAAGCACTACGTTTTCCTGCCCGTCCATATTAACTACTGAACTGTCTTCGGCGGAAACTCTGGTCAGTGAACATGTTCGCGCACAAATGTGCTCAACTGTGCGCTTACAAAAGTTACGCACAGCCTTACCAGTGGAGATGGAAGCCAAACGCGATATAGACGTGAGACGTATATACTGGAATAGGTTTTTGGCTGGACGCGTAAAGACTTATTCCGTGCTCACCACATAAACGCGTCTCGAGTATTTAGGCGTACGACGTTTAACAATTGACGCGAACTACCACACTCGTGTCTAGTTGGGAGTTTGCGACTCACTCACACCAAAGAAATTCTTTGGTGGAAAAAGAAGAATACTATAATACGTATGACGTATCACACAACAAGCTCGGGCGGTCAGTTTCGGTAAAATTCGTCGAAACTCGGAGACGTTCGGTTTGGTACTCGAAGATTGTGAGTCGATTTATTACCTTTGCTATTCTAAACCTTATAACAATACAATTAGAGTTACTATTACTTTGGCAAGCAGCTTTCATTATTGTTAGTTTACATTTACGTACGTACTTACCACTTCATCAAAACAATTTTCGTTTATTTTTTCAAATCACTCAAATCAGTACGTCGCTCTACGTCACAGGAATGGTGCCTATTGCTTATTGTTTTGTATATTTACCCAATCCTAGATGAATAAAAAGTGACTTATATTGTATAAAGAACTTTATAAAGACTTTTGTTTAATTCGTGGACGGGTGTTATGGTGTATAGTGAATTGTTATTCTATTATTATAATTGTTAAGTATTATAAAGTAAAAGTGATTTGTAAATAATTTGATATTCATTTAAATTTAAATTAACGATGGCTCCGAAGAGAAGTGTCGCATGGGACCATTTTGACGATAAAGGGGACTATAAAGCACAGTGCAAAATTTGTAAAATGAACATTTCATTTAAGGCATCAGTTTCTAACTTGACGAAACATTTAAAGAGACGACATGGTACTACACGTTTAGTGCCTAGAGAAAACGAACAAGTGGAACAGATACAACCAGAACTTCCAGAACATTTACCATCAACTTCAGCAACTACTCAAGAAACCGGCTCTGCAAACGTTTTAGGTAATTCATCGAGAATTATACGAACTACCACAAATATTACCGCATATTTGCGGAGAGATTGCTCAAAAATAAAAAAAGATATTGATCGCTATATTATGAATTTATTCATATCTGATTTAAAACCGTTTTCCATAGTGGAAGATAAAGGTTTTAAGGAGTTAATTAACTTTGCGTTTCCAAATTGTGATTCCTTCTCGCAAATATTTTGCAAATAATATGATGCCTTCCTTATATGAAGAAACGAAATCAGAAATCAAGAAAATAATTGATACTGAAGTAGAATCGATATGTCTCACAACAGATATGTGGACATCTCGTGTAAATGACTGGTACATGGCCGTAACAGGTCACTTTATAGATAAGAACATGGTCTTACAATCACTCCTCTTAGAATGCTGTGCGTTGGACGGTGGTTCGCATACCGGTACAGTTTTAGCCCAAGAACTTCGACGAATTGTTCAAGAATGGAACATTGAAGAAAAAATATTAATCGTTATTTCATACAATGGTTCCAATATCAAGTATGCAATAGAAAAATGTTTAGGATGGCGCCATTTTAGTTGCTACGCGCATACTTTAAATCTGGCTGTACAAAAGGCATTAAATAATGAAGACATTAGCAATATAACCTGCAAAGTAAAAGCTATAGTTTCTTACTTTAAAAAAAGCACTATAGGCTGGGATAAGTTAAAAAACTATCAGCAACAAGCTGGTAAAGATGTGAAAAGACCGCTACAAGACGTATCGATTCGCTGGAACTCGACATATTATATGTTGGAAAGGTTCATTGAAATCAAAGAAGAAATAAATAGTTCCTTGTCGAATCTTAACCCTTAATTCGACTATGTCCGGTACGGCGGACAACTAATTTGAAAAAAAAATCTGATCCAGTTTAAAGAAAAATACGTGAGATTTTGGTTTTAGTGTGTTGGTAATACATTACATATTTGGTAAAAAATATATTTTGGATACTGGCAACACTCAAAATATCAGTTTAGATCGAAAATGGCGTCGACACCGAAGTCATCTGTTTTGCTCAAGGTATTTATTTTATTTTAATGGGGTTTTTAGTAACTTTTGGCCAATTTGTTTTTTGATTAATAATAAAGAGGTTCTATATACCTGGAAAATACGATATTTACGAGCTTTTGTACTAATTTTCACTATTTTATCTCTCTTTAAAGTTCTTGTCCGCCACACCGGACACTGCTGATTACTACGTAAAGTATATAATATGTTGATTGTTCGGTGGGACGGACATTGCCAAATACGCTATGATGAATACTTTTTCTTTTGTTAACTTTTTTTGCATAACATTGCATTTGAATGAGTTTATTCCTCTATAACTGCTTGGTGATGGTGTGTGGGCTTATTTTTTTTTTGTTTCGCCTTTTGACAGAATCACTTGCATGGTCGCACTCACAAGATATTAGCCCTAGTACCAAAACAGAGCGCCCCATCCGAAACCAGTAATAAATCAGATTCTGAAGAAGAACTGCATGCTCCGGTTTCACCGAATTCATCTTTTTCTTCTCCTGCACCTTCAATCGCTTCTTCTTTAAAACGACTCAATTTGTTAGATAGCCCCAACGTAACCGATTGCGAAAACGAATTTGAACCTGATAAGAGATTTTGAACAATTACCTGCCGGCTTTACTCCTCTTTTGCAAGAAATTATCCCTAGTCATTGCAAGAACCTTTCTTCAGAAATCTCCCGTCAATATCATCTCTACCATCTTTACCAACTCCCACGTCAGAAGTAGTTACAGTTAAAAGAAAGACTCGAAGATCCAAAGCTCCCGTTGTAGTAGCAAAAAAGAAAAGGAACCTAAAAAAAAAGGTCACTCTAGCTTACAAATGGAAGAAGGGGCCACTTCTTCACAGAGTGGAGACCCTAGAGGACGACTTCGAAGACCATGAAATACCACCACGTTGAATCACCCCTTCATTATTTCTACAGATTCTTTTCTCCCGATATAATCGCGGATATTGTCAGCGAAACAAACATTTACTCGGTCCAATGTACAGGCAAGTCTATACAGCTTACTGAGGAAGAATTTTGCGAATTCTTGGCTATACATATTTTGATGCGTATTGTTGGAATGATATTCATCATGATGTTGGAATGATCTTCATATATAGATTACTGGAGCACAAAATTTAGATATCCCCTTATAGCTGATATTATGACACTGAAAAGATATGAAAAAATACGACGTTACATTCATTTTGCTGACAACAATTATGACAATGGGGACAGGTATTATAAAGTTCGACCTATAGTAGATAAAATAAGAAGTAACTGTCTTGCTCTAGAGACCGAAAGACGTTTCAGCATAGATGAAATGATGATTGCTTATAAAGGCACAAAAAAGGGCAAAAGACGACAATACATGAAAGATAAGCCTAATAAATGGGGATTTAAAAACTTTGTCCGTGCAGGTATATCAGGTATGATATACGATTTTATATGGTATTTTATATGGTGGGGAAGACACGTTTAGGTATCACACATTTTCTGAAGAAGAAGAGACTTTGGGTTTTGGTGCACAAATAGTGTTGGCTTTATGTCAAAGTGTAAAAAGGAGACCCGCTATGGTTTACTTCGATATTTTTTTTACTTCACCTGAAGTACTTTATATGCTACGTGAAAATTATGGTATTTTGGCATTAGGAACTGTGCGCAATAACAGATTGAAAGGAGCGGAAGATGTACTCACCAGTGAAAAAATACTGAAAAAAAAGGAGCGAGGTAGCTGTTCTCAAGCTGTTTGCAATAAGAACAAGCTGGCAGTGGTGGGATGGAATGATAATAAGTGCGTCACTTTAGTCAGTTCCTACACTGATTCTGAGCCTGTCCAGAAGATAAAACGGTATTCCAAGGATACAAAGCAGAAAGTGGAGGTGGATTGCCCCAATGTCGTAAAGGATTATAACAAACATATGGGTGGTGTCGACCTAGCCGATATGCTTGTCTCACTTTATAAAACGCCTTTTAAAACACGTCGTTGGTACATTGGTATATTTGCCCAATTAATTGATATCTGTATCAACAACGCCTGGATTTTATACAGAAAGCACCACTCTAAGGAAAAGCTTAAGTTAAAGGAATTCCGATATGAGATATTTTCTGCTTTGACCAAATGTAACAGGTCTGCTAAGCGCACTAACCATCAAGAGACCAGGATAAGGAAACCTTATAAGCCCAGACCAGTAGACTGTGTGCGTTATGATGATGTAGGACATTTTTTATCGACGAAGGAAGAAGGCCGCTGCATGGAGTGTAGTAAAAAGACTACTGTCTTTTGTATAAAATGTGACGTAAGGCTTTGTTTTATAACAGGAAAGAACCCTCGAAATTGCCATTTGAAATTCCATACAAAATAAATAATTTGTCAATCGTTTAATTTGATTAGAATTACACATTTCGGTTTTTTATGCATATTTGTTTCATTTTCATTCAGTTGATAGAGTCCGCCACAGCAGACATGTAGTTAAGCATGTCATTGGTTACATATTTGGCAATGTCCGCCATGACGGACATTTGTTTCCTGAAAAACTGTTCATCACTGAATTTTTTAAATATTTTTTAGACCTCAGATTTTTGGCCTAAAAATGGGATTTTATAAAAAAATACAAATATTTTGTTATAAAAATCTCTGTCGAATTAAGGGTTAATCCAGGTTTGAGTTTATTAACGCCACACGAATGGGTTGTTATTGAAAAGTTACTTTTAGTATTGAGACCTTGCGAACAAGTTACAAAAGAAATAAGTGGGCAAAAGTATGTAACGGGCAGCGCTGTGATTCCCATAACCACCGCTTTAAAATCTTCGTTAGTGGAACTAATATTAAATGATGCCGAGCCCCTTCCTGATGAAGTTGAAAAAGTGAGAACAGATCTTTTTGGCGAACTGGTGTCAAGATTTTCGTCATTAGAAAATAGCCGGACATACACAGTATGCATGTTTCTCGACCCTACATATAAGCTTTACTTCGAAAACGAGCCAACGGCAGATAATACAAAAAAACATGTGATAGGATTAGTGACCAACCTCATAAGAGAAGCTGAAGCTACTACTGGAAGAGACAATCAAATTGATCAACCAACAAATGAAGGAAATTACGAAAGAGGTGACATGTGAAAGCATTACCACAAAAAAATGCAAAACATTCGGCCGGCTGGCACTGCTTACTTCAGGGCTGTTGTAGAAGTACAGCGGTATTTGGATGACAAAGTCGTCAACATCAATGAGTCTCCATTGCAGTGGTGGGCATTAAACAAAAATTCATATCCCCACTTAGCAATATTGGCTCGGCTTAAACAAAATGCACTAGCTACCAGTGTGCCCTGCGAGCGACTTTTTTCTGTAGCAGGAAATATTCTGTCCGAGCGAAGAACACGTTTAGGTGTTAGAAAAGTACAACAGATGCTGTTTATAAAAGAAAACAAAAGAATTATTTAGATAAAAAGAATAAAAAATAATGTAAAAAATTTAAAAAAAAAAGATAAAAAAAAAACAAAAAAGAAATTAAAAAAAACTTAGTGATGTAAATATTTAGTACCTAGGTATAATAGTACAGTAAATTTGCTTTTGTAAATAAAATCAATTATTGAAACCTTCTAAATACGCCAGCTTTTCTGACAAAAATTGTTGGTACGTACCTATTTGAAGTATTTGATACGTACAAATTATTTTTCTATTAATACCATATTATGTTATAAAATAAGCTGACAGTCCTAAGCCTGTATAGAGTATGAAGGGAAGTTTTCAATAAGATTTACTTAATTTAAAATATTTTAAAATGAAGAATAGCTATGAATACCCCTAGGTACACATAGTCTGATAGACGTTTATAATCCATAAAACGAAAATACTCCATTACTTGCGAAGACTCGCTAGTTATGAAACGTTCATAAACTTGAGACGCCTAAATACTCGTGGACCTAGTTTTTGGAATAAGTATTTAGACGGACGCGTACTTCTAAGGGCGCTTTCAATTTATGCGTTTCGTGTCGGACCGCTGCGGTGCCGAAGCGGTGCGTTAGACGTACTGCGCACGGACGATCCTCTTTTTTCATACAAAACGCTCGGTGCGGCAACAGTGCGGCGCCGGTACCGCGAACGCTCGACAACAGGACGGCAACGTCGCAAGCATCACGTGTTCATTTCCGTGTTGAATAGTGCAGTAAATAGACGTTAGAGCTAATTGCATCAAATTTTCATTTACGTATTTGCTAAAAATGGATGATATAAACGTGGAAGATTTTATAAATGAAATCGAAATACATCCTGCTATATGGAACTCCAAAAGTGACAAACACAGCAATCGCACGGAAACAAAAAATGCTTGGGAAGGCGTCTGTGAGAAATTTGTGGAAGATTTTAAAAATAAAACTAGTGCTGAAAAAAATTCAGCAGGTATTTATTCAATCAAATTTTGTTATTTTGCCATGATAATTGTCCTTCGTTAACAAAGTATTCTGCAAATTTATCGCGAATTGATGTTGCTGACAAATTCTGTTCATTTTGAACTTCCTCATTTATTTGATTGGCTTGAATTAAGAGATTACTATTAGAAAGTTCTTCACCGTCACGTTGTAAGAAATTATGTAAAACACAGATAGCTTGAACAATATCTGTCGCTAACGATATGTCTACATTTATTGGTCGATGTAATATTCGCCATTTATTAGTCATAATTCCGAACGTACACTCTATGTATCTTCGAGCACGTGACAAGCGGTAGTTAAAATTTTTTTGTTGGTTATTCAAAAAATTGCCACTATAGGGGCGTTGTATGAAATTACTGATGCCGAATGCTTCATCACCGACAAAAACAAACGGTAGTGGTGCACCATTTTCTGTTATTGCCGTAGGACTTGGTATATTTAGACCGTTTTCTTGCAATTTCTCGAAAAAAACACTGTTTCTAAATATTTGTGAATCAGAAGATTTTCCATATGAACCGACATCAATGAATATGAATTTGTAATTTGAAGCACAAATGGCCAACAATACAATAGAAAAAAAGTTTTTATAGTTGTAATAAAGCGAACCGCTTTTAGGGGGCTTAATTATTCTTATATGTTTACCATCTATGGCGCCCAAACAATTAGGGAAGTTTGCATTGGTTGCAAAACCGTGTGCAATTCTTAACCAATCCTCTTTTTTCAGTTCAGGTAAACAAATTTCTCGTAGGGTTAGGTAAATCTGCTGACACGTATCTTTCACAATTCCAGAAATTGTTGAAATACCATGTTGATAAGAATGGTGCAATTCAGTCATACTGCAACCAGAGGCTAAGTATCTGCAACAATATTTTTTATTTTTATTTCAGCAATTGTTCTTCAAAAAAAATGGAGACACATAAGAGATGCATTTGCAAGAGAGTTGAAAAAACAGCGACAGTCAAAAAGTGGATCTGCAGCAAACAGACATCGACCCTATGTTTATTTTGATCGGCTGCAATTTTTGTCGCAACTATATGAAACAAAACCTGATTCAAATGAAAAAAATAAACAGTCTGGTGACGGTCCTACTGCGTCGACATCGAAAACTACAACAAGTTCATCTGCTACCGATACAAATGAAACTAACAAGCTTTTAAAAATACTCGCAGAAAGACTACAAAACAAAAAAGATGCAAGAGAAGATGTTTCCGAAGATGGGGACAGATATTTTTTATTGTCTTTGTTAAACGATTTTAAAAGAATCCCAGAAAGTCGTAAAATGGATGCCAAATATGACAATATTGGAATTATCCGAAAATACGCGATGCCACAATCGTATACTCGAGATTATTATAACTTAGGTTCGGAATTCTATGAACAACCCGGCTATTTTACGAATCAATCTCCAGGATCTCAGACACTGACAAATGCTCAGCTTCAGTCCACATCCGATGAACTTGCAGCAACCTCATCCGTATCTAATTTAAGTGGAGATTCTGATGCTTCCATATATAGTGACCTTTTTACAGATGATATTTCTAAATAATAATTTTTGTTTTGATTTTTCTTTCCGCGGCTTGTCAGGGATTTCTATTTGAAAGTTGTTTGTATTTAATGATTGATTAAGTACAGTTCAATTCACGAGTTATGGTGGGTGTGAAGTTAGCCGCTAGCAACTTTAGCGCTTATATACTCGTAAAAAAGTTTTAAAAAATAAATGCCATTAGCTGTTGTTATTGCTGTTATCAACGGTTATTTGCATTTATTTTTTAAAACCATTTCTTTTTTTTACGAGTACACACGCGCTAAAGTTGCTAGCGGCTAACTTCACGCCCGTCATAATTCGTGACTTGAACTGTAATTCTGTACTAATTATATATTGATCGTACTGATTCTTCTTGTCATTATCTTATTTAGATAATAAAAGATTTTATGAAAAAAAAATAATAACCATAAAAATAATTGTAGTAATAAATAATAACTCAATATCAAAATACAAATTGTTTACTTTACTTACCTCAATGTTATTACCAGTCTTTCTTCAGCTGATATAGTATGCTTAAAAACAGATTCTTGCCGCTGAATTCTAGTTTTAAGTAATTCAAGTAGTTCGTAGAAACATTCTCTAGACATTCTTAGATAATTAAAAAACTTGCTTGGATCTTGTTTTAACCTAGGGTAAAGATTATGGAAATCACCAGAATTACATGTTAAAGAAAACATCGGTGCTGCTCTTTTACGGGGGCGTCGTTTTTGCTTCTCTTTGATGATCAACACGAGCACTAACAGTAATGTTTCTTCGTCAGAGTCCATGGCTTGACTGATGTCACATCACTGGGATAAAAACGCACGGCTGTAAATTACGCTTTCAATTTAGACGTTTTGTGTCGGACTGCAACCGTACCGCAGCGGCCCGACAGCGAGATATAACCAGCGGCACGTTAAGCGTGCGGCAGCGGTCCGACACGAAACGCATAAATTGAAAGCGCCCTAAGACTCAGTACGCATTTTACCTAGTATATCTCACCTCTAAAGCCGGGTCCAGACGAGTGTAACGTGTAATGTAATCCACCGTGTAATGTAACACGAATTCTACGTGTGGACGGCACTACGAGCATTACATGTAACGCTCGTGCGGCGCTCGGGGTTGATCCATCGGCTGTCGGTTTTTCGCGCGAACACAAAGACGCTCGCAGTGCTCGTTTGGACGGCGTTCGTGACGGTTGTGTCGTATGTACGTTCATGATGTGGAGTAACGAACAATCGCTTGAACTTATTAGTTTGTATCAAGAAAAACCTGTTATTTGGGATCCAAAAAACCCGCAATACTAAAAAAAATATCTGAAACACGATGCTTGGAGTGATATTGCTCATTCATTGGAAAGAGATGTAGAAGAATGCAAAAACAAAATGATTAGTTTGCTTGCTTCACATCGAAGAGAAAAAGGAAAAGTAAAGAAGAGCCATAGTTCCGGAAAAGGTATGTTTTATTATAAATTTCTGTTGCTTTACATATTACACACTTTTATTTATTAATTTAGTTTTTACTTAGGTATTATCACTTACTTGCTATTAGTACAATTATTACTTCTATTGTATACCCACTATATTACTATATTCTACTATATTTTACTATACATATATGTACTATATTCTATTGTATTGTTTATTTATTGTAATTTATTTTACAGGTGGGGATGAAACATACAAAAGTACATGGTTTGCTTACGAGGCGCTGGCATTTTTAGGAGATCGAAATAATCCAAGGAAACGACGCAACACAGAGGTAACTGCATTGAACTAGTTTCCTTCGACTTGATAAAAAAAACTTAACAATATGTATTCTGCCAAGAAACTGTACCCTCGTTCATAAAATAGTCATTAAACTCATCCCTAATTTGTTTTGCCGTTGAGGCAGCTCTTCTAGGTACATTATTCAATTGAAGTAAAGATGACATTTCACAGTCTCTCCGCCAACTACCTTCACATAATCTTCCGTTTTGGTCGCTGTCAAGTGAGCCAGGGGGTGCATACAAGTTTTTAGATGAATCCGTGTTTCTCAAAAAATTATGCAAGTGTGCAATAGCCATGACTATAGTCTCCACGGTTTTGGGCTGAAGGAGCATAGGTTTTCGTAGAACTCTGAACACAGATGCTGTGATACCAAATACATTTTCTACAATCCTGCGAGCTCTGCTTAACCGGTAATTAAAAATTCTTCGCGGCGATCCCTTGGGGTATTCTCCTGGATAGGGTTTCATTATATTGTTTTGTAAAGGGAAGGCAGAGTCTCCTACAAAAACATATGGTACTACTTTGTTTCTACCTTGCAGTGCTTCAGGTGCAGGCAATCTTAACGAATTATTTTCTAGTTTTTTATATAATTCAGTTTCTTTAAAAATTCCACCATCTGAAATGCGGCCTTGACATCCGACATCCAGAAAGAAGAATGTTCATATTTGACCTGACTGTGTATAGAAATGAAATAAATCTTAAAATATAGCTTATTGAATTGTATATTAATTACGCTTATCACAATGTTAAAAGAAACGCAGGAAAAAAAGATATTTTTACATTTATTTAAGCTAATTCTAAACGTATTGTCATATTTTGAACGCATCCAAACCATCAATTCTTTAAAACGTTCCATTTTACAAATTGCTGGTTGACCATATTTAACTTTGTTCCTTAGTTTTATACTTATTTTACGTTTAATTCGACCAGTAACTATTTTTTTATTAGTAATGGGATAAAGTAAACAATTGAAAAATAACACAATAATTGAATTAAATTAATCATTCAGTGTTTCATTGAGTGTGCGCAAGTGAAATGGATTTTTTTGACATTTGACAGTTCTGTGATTTGCATCGGCGCAGTCCTTTGTTGTTGCGCTCGCGTCTCGTTGTGTACTGTGCCATCAGTGCCATTTTGTATGTGTTTCTTCTTATTACGACCCTATTTACCGCCCCTGGACCCCGATATCTTCCTCATCTGACGACCTTTGCTTACCATACCTGATACCGTTGTAAATCCGTTCTGTTGACAATGCCGCCATCAGCAACAAGTCGACGTATACTTTGCATAAACTGCAATGTCTGCATAAATACGTTTCGACGTTATCTCGTTCATGAGCTGAATACAAGAGTTATTTCATTACTTAGCGAGTGGATATCACCAGTAATCGTAAGTATTTTATGCTCATTACCTATTTTTAATCTAAAAATCAAATGTATCAAAACAATGTGTAACATAACACATACAACTGTTTGAAAAATGTGTTTATACAATGATTATTTACAATAATCTTAGTTTTGAACCTGTTGTTTATTGTTATGTGGAACTATTTCTTCAACATAACCTCCTGGTAATGAGCTATTAAATATTTTGTAATCAAAAGAAGTTTATATTGAGTTTCCTGTTTCAGATTACTGAGGAAGATTACATTTGTGAACCTTGTAATGAACTCCTCATGAGAACAGTAAACCAGCAATTAACAGATGGTGCTCAAGCTTCCGGGTCATCTCAACCAGGACGTAGACAAGTGTACAGTATTTGTGGACGGTCTACACTTAATCGTCAGAGCCATGCTATTGTTATTGACAATCCTTCAGAAGAGCAAAGACAGATTAATGCTGTTATACAAACAAGAATTGCACCACGTCAGGTATTTATGTTTCTATATTGTTTATTATAATATATCTTCTGGATATCAATAATTATACCTGATAGTGATGGATCTACTATGCTGTAACACTTTTCACCATAAAAAAATAATTATGTAGGTACATAATTATAATACTTTTAACATGAAAATAATAGGTACATAATATTATTGTTTTTTTGACCTTGAATGTAGTGACATGTCTTTTAATCCTTTAAAAATAATACCAACGATACCTGATATTAATTCAATGTTTTCTTTCATAGATATCATCATCTGATAAAATATGCCATGCATGCTGGATGAGCTGCAAGTGTGCTGCCACACGTATTGAGCATGCTGATGATGCCCGTGGAGTTTCTACTACTGAAGAAGTTGAAGTTGAAACAGGTGACTCTGAGCCATACACTGCTGAACAAGTTCATGAAAGTCTTGAAGTGCCTTCTGTTGCATCAAGTGAAATGACAATGGAAAATTATAGACGGGCAGCAAATACTGCTTCTCACTGCCTTTTTCCTCAATGCACTAATATTAATCTGCACAATTTGTCAGATTCATTTAGGGCTACAATATTCAGTACATATAAATATTATATCCCTGTGCACAGCCGTGTTTGTACAGAACATAGACTGAGTAACCAGTGGAGCAATCTCTATGATTCGAGTAATAGCATTAGAACATTTACTTTACAACAAGTGGAACATATTTTTTCATTTGTCAATGCTTTCAAGCCTTACCTTAACTTCACAAATGTAGAAGCTATCCAAGAAATTGAAGATAACATATTTTTCTTTTGGACTGGAAGGTCTAAACAAGATTTTTTCACTCTTATTAATGAAGTTCCTGGCATACAAGGAATGCACAATGGCCTTTTGGGATTAGCTGCATTATTAATCAAAATGAGGACCGGTGAATCAGATGTTCGCTTGGCTGCATTATTGGATGTACCACGTAGTACATTAGAAAGGCTAATGAACAAAAGCAGGGAAATCCTGGTTCAAGATTTTGTACCTATGCACCTGGGTATTACTCACATATCGAGAGAAAGTCTAATGGATCATAATCTGACAATACCAAATGGTATATACAATGAAAACTTCACAAATGCTATTATTATTTGTGACGGTACATACATAAATATAAATAAAAGTTCCAATTACTCCTTCCAAAATGATACATATTCATTACATAAGTATAAAAATCTATTAAAGCCATTTTTATTTGTGGCATGTGATGGTTACATCCTCGATTGTTTCGGTCCATACAAGGCTACCACATCCGATGCCGATATAATGATTTCCCTCTTTGATTATGAAAACGCTTCTCTTAGATTATATTTTCAAGAAAACGATGTGTTCATATTGGATAGGGGATTCCGTGATTCCATAAGAATGCTGGAAGATTGCAATTACCGGCCATACATGCCTGAATCTCTATTAGAAGGCGAACACCAACTAACAACACAGCAGGCCAACCGGAGCCGCTGTGTAACAATATGTCGTTGGGTAGTTGAGGCAGTAAATGGACACTTTAAAAGGGACTTTAAGCTCCTGAGGCAAGACTATTTTAATAAATCAGTCCCGAACATGATGCAGAATTTTCAAATAGCTGCCAGTTTACTAAACAGATTTGGTGTTCGTTTTCAGGATAGAAATGATGCTAATGAAATAGTGACAATTATTAGAGAGAGAATTAATTTTGAAAATAATTTAGCCAGATTAGTTGAACAACTTAACATGAATAGAAGATCAACTGCTTTTCAGAGTATTACTGCTGACCGAGATAATTTAATTTTGTTTCCTAGATTAAGTTATAGTGAATTAATATTATTTGCTCTAGGTACTTACCAAATAAGACAAGCAAGGTCATATTATGGAGAACATATAAGATTTCACGGATCATATCGAATAGAAGTATGTATGGATACACAAGACTTTTCTCAATATAATCTTAGAGGAAGTGGTGATAAAACTCTAATAAGAGGAAAAATCAAGTCCAGGCACATTTCAAGAAAACAATATTATGTTTATATTTTAGTAGAAAATAATGTGCCTGGCAGAAACGGGATAGTTGAATATTGTTGCAATTGTTTGGTAGGTCGACGAACTATTGGATGTTGCGCTCACGTGATGACGGTAGTGTGGTACCTTGGATGGGCTAGGTACGAAAACAATATATCTGCTCCAGCAGAATTTCTGGATGACGTAGTTGTAAGAGATTTGGATGAAAATGATGAATATCAATAAACTATTCCACTGTAACATAGTGTTTTATTTATTTTCCCCGTTTCATTCAACAGGTATGTAGGTTGGTAAATAAGTGATCATTTTTGAAAACATGAATTAAGTTAGGCATTTTAGAGCTAGGTATATATAGAAACTATCTGACTAGATAAGGTGTCGTTTTTATAGGTACTAAAAATAAAATATACGTTAGTAAGTACTTATGAGAAGGTACCTGCTACTATTTTGTACTGCTGTGTTATTATCCATTAGAACGCCACTGGGAAGTTATATAATATACTGTAATGTTATATTATACTGGGAAGATAAATAAATTAATCTAGTTAGTATATACCTAGGTATACTTAATTAAATTAAAAGCAATTAATAGTGTGATAACAATGTACTTATTTAACCACAAATTGTACAAATTATGTGGTGTTAGCCAGCAGGTAGGTAGGTAACCAAATGTTAGTCTTAGAAAATAAATAATTTGTAAGTAAGTACTGGAGAATGCAGTTTTCAACTCGACACTCATTTTATAGTGACAATCATGGAGTCTTAGCATTGACTTAGCCAGGGGCAGTTAGTTTCAAGGAATTAACTGAGTAAAAAATATGTTTTAGACCATAGTTAGCTAAATATTCCTATTTAAGAGTAAACTACGAGCGTTATTAATTCCGTACCTGGCGTGAATAAGTTGATATGTCATTTATGCATACTTTTCAGGGCAGCCAATTTAAAGTTTACGATCTTCTGGTAAATCGAAAATAATGATGATTACTTTTTTAATAGTTGAATTTAGGTTCTTTAAGGAGCTGTTTTAAGTCTACGTTACAAAATAAATGTAATATTTGTCAATGCATTTAAAAACAGACTTATCCAATTGTTCACCGACGACTTATCAACTTATTCCCTGAAGGAAGATAAAAATTCTAACTGTCATAATTGAATTTAAATAAAAACCAAATGAAGTAATAACAAAGTTTAATCGCAGAAACAAATTAAGATCCTTTATTCTTTTTTAAATTTATGAAATTGAACCAAATGACAAGAAAAAACTTCAGTTTCTTTTTATAAAAAGAAACTGAAGTTTTGAGGTAAGGAGTAGGTAAGCATTGCTGAAGATCGAACGTGTAGGCACGAATTGATGAGTCGCGTTTTGCATCGTCTTTGTCTTTCCTCTTTTCGGAATAAGCTTTTTCAGCTAATGTATGATGTGCAGCAAGTTCAGCTCTTAAAGCCTGGATTTCCTGTCCTTGAGCTAACGAAATCTTTGTATTAAGTAAATCACAAGTATGGCAAGTATCTTTTGCCGGTTGTTTGAAGGATAGATTTAAGTCATGAAACCATTTTGAGTACAATTTCAATGACACGGGGTTTGAACAACTTTCTTTGTATAAACGATACATAGCTGCAATGGACAGATCTGAGGACAAATATTTTCGGTTCGTTCTTTTCCTACAGTAGTGACTCTCGTAATTTGGAAATGACAATATATGGTTTATAGCTGTAGTAGTATCGTCAATCGTTTTTTTATTTTTAGGTGGTTGCCTTCCTCTCTTATCAGCAGTTATTACTCCGCTTACAGAGTGTTTTTTCTTATCTATTATAATATTTACAAATCCTTTGGTTTCCCCATACGTTTTACATAAGCATTCTTTACAAATTGGTTTGTGTTCATTATTTATAATTAGTTTATATTTGCAATAATAATCTCTCTGAACTGTTCTGCTATCAGTCTTTTGTGTCTTCTTTGGTAATATTGTTATAAGACTAGCTACGTACATTGCTCTCCGATCTCTACTGCCCAAAGCCCAATATTCGTCAAAGCATTGTTTCCTTTCCAATTCAGAAAATCGTTCAGAACATTTTAATCTACAAGTTCTTAGTGAACTCAATTTCCTCTCACCCACTTTTTTTCCTTTTTCCGTTACATAGCCTTTACCAGAATTCCTTAGTCTTTTAGATTCTTCCCTCTCCTTCCTTGATCTACCCTTTTTTTTCACTTTCGAATTTTCTTTAGTTGGATCTTCATTCCTTGCCTCTGTCACACTGTTGATATCTGCAACTATATAATATGTATTTCAGTATATTCATAAAACTATTTTATTATAACTGTTCCTATTTTACATTGATTTTAACTTATTATACTCACATGAAGTAGCAGCTGTAGCTATATTTTGTGTATTATCGTTCGAAATGTTAGTGATAGTTTCCTGGTTTTCTGCTCTTATTTTTTCATTTTCTACAGAAACAGCACTTTCCACTAGGTTGTTATCGATTTTATCAGTATTAGATGTATTTTTTTGTAAATCTTTAGGAGATAAAATATCATCACAAGATTCGCAATCAGTTTCAGAGTTATCCTGTACAGCATTTGTTTTATTTGCCATTAAATCAGGAGATTGCATCAAGTCAATATTTTCAAATTCTAGGTCTGGTTCATTTAATAAATCATAAAGTTCTCTCGTTTCCGGTGACATAGGCCGAATAGGGGACGAAGTATGATCTTCATTTTCAAGATCTTTTAATAATGGAGACGATCTCAATCCTTCTGATGTGTCACTTCTTACATCAAAATTAGACTCACCTGAAATAATATGATTTCGTTTAAAGTATGTATAACAATTATATCCAATAATAAAAAGAGAAAGAAAAATAATTGCCTGGAGTTGAGTTCTTATGTCTTAGTTCCTGTATTAAAGGAGTCAATGGAGAAAAGGGGGGAGGAGAAATAGAGGGTGGCTCATTTGAAAATAACATTTCAGAACTGCATGTATCTGAAAAGATATTAACATAATATTATAGATTATTTTTCAACAGCATTCTCAGACTTCAAACTTACTAAGTTACTTATAACATCTTAATTAATTCATTAAGCTATTCATTCCACATTTTCCCATAATATTTAACATCTTGATTTGAAAATATTTTTTTTATTATAGAAAGTCTTAATACAGTCTTACTGCCGCACACAGAGACGTCATTTTACTTTAATGTCAATTATAGCAAAACCTAAGGTACTTAACATCATAAAGATATGGACTATTATTCAATGACAAAATTAGTAAATCAGAGATTAGCGTTAATGGGCGCCTCTGAGTGCAGCAGTTAAAGTGATTAAAACAACAAAATTCCATCACCTGTCACGCAATTCCCTCCTACACCAGGAAACGCATTTGACAAAAAAATAGCTAAGAACGTAAGAGTTAAACTCATAATTTAATAAATTAGCAAATATGGTAAAAATACGATACAAAAGCATAAAAACTGTCTCACCTTTTTCATCCACCAAAAGATTACGAGGTGACTTAGACTTAGACATAACAAGTTCTCGTAGCTCAAGCAATTTACGCTTTTTATGTAATAAGCCCTTGAAAGCATTCTGCTAAAATATAAAAAAAACAACTGTACAATCAGTATTTATAACAAGCACACAATGCAAATTTAATTTTATATTATAACCTATCTGATAAACACAGACGTATTTTTGCGTACTTACTTTTTCCTCATTATCACTCATAATTATTATAAGCCACAATAATTGTTTTTCTTTATAAAAATAATATAAAGTTGTTGTAATACAAAACACTTAAGTAATGTAGGTACTAACAATAAAACCTCAGACGACGAGATACTCGATACTGACAAGTTCCGACACGATCTTTTGAACGAACGAACTGATTTTGATCATGTACCTACAGATCGGCAGTGACTCGTAATATGAAAGGCATTCAAGTATAAACCTGCCTTATATGTTTACAATTGAGTTCAAATTACCTTGCGCTTAAAGTTTTCCTAAAAGTTGATTTTGAGTCAAATTCGGTCATCAAACTCTTAAAACGATGAAATGATTTTATTTTTATAAAAGTTAAATTATATGCGTATTTTAAGTATTCTCAAAGTAAGTAAACGTAACAATTCACGCTTTGTTATTATAAACAATATAATGTCCATTTTAAAGAGTTTCATAAATGACTCGTGTGATTTTATAATTGGACGTAGTTATGCGACAACGTTCCAATCCACAAGGTGGTCAAAATTGAGTTTATGAGCCCAAGCTAGGAATTTTGGATCGTTCTATCTAGTGCTGAAGACACTGACTCTCTTACGACAATAACTATTGAAATAATTAAGCGGTCTAAATGATAAAACGAACCAAAAGATCTAAATATAATCTTATAAAGTGACATTACATTTGGATCGTACTATTTTTATTCATTTTGGACTGAATGCAATTAAAATTAGGATCCAATCATCTTGAAACGTTTTAAAAATAACTAATTTTAAATCTTAAAACGTGACTTTCCATTTGGATCGTACTATTTTATTTCAATTCGGACTGAATAAAATAAAAATAATGATCCATTAACTTGGAACGTTTTAAAAATAACAATTTTAAATCTTAAAAAGAGACAATTCATTTGGATCGTTATGTTTCATTTCGTTTTGGACTGAATAACATAAAAATAATGATCCATTCATCTTGTTATATTATTTTTTTTATTATCTATTTCTTCAAAACATTCCATGTACTTACTTTATAATGTGCACGATACTAAAATTATTATTCATAATGGTAAAAATAACCTCTATCTGTGACCACGAACGCTGTGAAGTGTTCGAAACATCAGGTTAAATAAAATGTTAATAAATCGCGAAATAATCCGTAAAAGTAGTTTCATTTAAATGTATCGTGTTCGCGTAAATAAAAGACAACAATAAAAGTAAACGATTTAAAACGTGTATACTGGTAGGAACATACCTACAGTTATCTAATAATTAAACAATCCATCACTTTTGTATTTTTTATAATAAGGCCTAGTCTAAAATAGAAATTATACAACTAGGTAGCGAAATATTGTGGCAACTTGAACAAAAAAAAATGTGTTATGGAGTCTGGAACGTTATCACTAAAATAATAAAGCTAAACAATAAAACGTTCCATTTTCATTTGAAACGTTTTATGAATAATCATTACATGGCTTACAGTGTGACTCAGGACCCTTATCTTCCTGATTTGTAAATAAAATATGAAAATTAACAATGTTTCAAACTACATGAATGTACTGGGAAATTTGATTTCGTTATAAAATAAAACTTTAACTCACGTAACGGACGACGGCGCGGCGCTTACCTACATTTACCATCCTACTCACACGCCTTGGTATGTTGTATGTTTTCTCTCTCCGCTCTGGTGAGATGCGCGGAAGATAGTTATTGTTATTTGTTGTGACTTTGTGACACAGTGACAGTTGCTCTTGACCTATATTAATGTAAACAAGTGCGTGCGGCTAATTGTTCTCAATTGATATTTGAATAAAAGCGTGTTTTAGATTAATACAACGTGTAGTTTGTGTTCGCGATGAACGAGGAAGAAGTAAGTAACTAATTTGTGTATTGATCAGACTGTTTTTTGTTAATTATTGGTGCTGTTTTGATTTACTTAAAATGTGGTTTATTTAAGTAAATGTGGTTTAAGTAAGTCGTTAATTTTTCGCAGAATGACAACAACAATGAGAATAACAAGGATTTAATGTTCTTGTTGTCAAAAAGACGAAAATTATTAAGCTTGCGAGATACGATAAAATGTCGCGGCCAAAAAGATGACGACGGTAAATACCTAGGTACTAATTAATATTTAAAACATATTATCGAAAATGAGATATTAGTTAACCAATTTAAGCAATGTTGAGTAGGTACCTAGTCGTAGGTAATGCTGGCCCGATTGCTCAGGGGTGTCCGATTTGATTCGGGGATCGGCCCAAGTTATCCTAACGTTGCAGCCGGGCTAGCATGGGCAGGGGATAAAACTTTTATCCACCGGTTATTTCCACTGACAAGGGACAAGACAGTGGAAATGACAGGTGGAGAAAATTTTATCCCCTGCCCATGCTAGCCCGGCTGAAGGAGCTTAATTAGAATACAGGGTTATTTTTTGTTTATACTAAACCCGAAAAGGGGTCATTGTACTCATCATTTTGAACAACTTTTTCTATGGGACGAACCCTGAAATCGCGAAAAAAAAATCAGCTGTTCCCTACATTTATGTTCGCATAACTCGTCAAAATGTAGGGAACAGCTGATTTTTTTTTCGCGATTTTAGGGTTCGTCCCATAGAAAAAGTTGTTCAAAATGATGAGTACAATGACCCCTTTTCGGGTTTAGTATAAACAAAAAATATGGTTGTATAAAGAGGCACAGTAAGATCTTTACTGCGGGACTTGTAGGATTGTTAAAAACATTGTTTTTTCTAAACATTTACCTAATTAACTATTTTTACTTTAAACTGAGTAACTTGTTATCAATTGTTTTTTCTGTGTGCAATAAAGAATATAATTATGTATCTTCTTACTTTACATCAAATTATTTCTTTCTCTCAATTTATTTCTGTCAACATATTTTTTTTTAACTATCCAGGAAATGATGACATCGCATCGGAGAAGCCTAACACTCCATTATCATCAACTACAGAGATTTCAATTACTCCACCACCATTTTCACCACTTACTCCTCGAATGTACGTAAAAAGTAACCAAGAAAACAAAGAACGTAAGTAGTTTTATGAAAATTGGTAGGTAGTTATGTGGCATTCAGTATAGTTTTACGCAATCACAAAATTTCTGTGTAGATGGTTCTAAATTCATCTTGTTATTTGCAGATGTACCTTATACTGAGAGTCCATTGACTTACGAGTGTACAATTACTTCGCCAACAAAAAATCAGCTGAGTACGTACATATCTATATTTTTCAAACTTAATTTACGTGGACAAATTAGGTATTTAGGTTTCCGTACCCGAAGGGGAAAGATGGGACCCTGTTACTAAGACTTCGCTGTCAGCCTGGTGACAGCACCAGCCTGTATATCATGAACCGTGATAGGTAGACAGTTGACAATTTGAGGCAGATGATGTATTTCTTTTGCCGCTAATAGACTTAACAAAATACATATTTGGGGGGGGGCTCTCAAACAACAAAACATAATTTTTAACTTGTTATTTGGTCGATATTCGTAAGGGCTTGGCATTATGGTACGGAACCTTACGTGCGCGAGTCTGACTCGCACTTGGTCGGTGTTTTACTATAAAGCAGTTGTTTAAGTACCTATTAATTTGAAATTACATAGTTTCAGATGGATGCACTCCAGATACACCACTGCCACTCACTCTTGCTGATGTAACTTCTATGAATAGTACAGAATTAACTACGATTACTTTAGAACCAAATTCATCGTTTATCCCATGTATGGCTCCAGAAATTACAACAGCTCTCAATGATGTAGAACAGGATGCATCGCCTCTTCCATGTATGTCTCCTGAAACTCAGAAGCTTTTTAATGTCCTTAATGAACCAGAAATGTGTCTTGATAATGATTCACCCGACTTTATTGAAAATAGTGATGATAGTGTTGCTGATCCAAACTTTGAGATTCGTAATTTAACGGACTCTGAAACAGACTGTGAGTCAAATGTTAGTGGCGACGACAATAACACTAAAACCAATAACAACACCCGAGATGAACACATTGAGAGCTTCGTAAACATTAGTGAAGAATGCAACAAGAAAAGGGTATTGAATTCAACAACTATGAATGTAGAAAATTATACAAGACATGACACTATGTCTATAACACAAGATGAAGATGAAACTAATTTACATACTCCTCAAAAAACTATCTTAGATAAGCATGGTGAAGTTTTAAGTCCTATCATTGAAGTTCAGAAAATAGGAAACTTTTCACCTGAAACGGAACTTGACCGCTCAAATGAAGAAAACATTAATGAAAGCAATGACCAAGTAATAATAACATCTAGTTCCCAGGCTGGAAGACCGAAAAAAGGCCGCAAACGTAAGCATCCTGAATCCAATTCGGAAAGGCAGTTTAAAAAGTATAATAATTTATCATATACTACTGTACGCTCACAGAAAAAAATTGAACCAAAAGTATTTCAGGATTATCAATGCAAATGTCTTAAGATATGTGCCAATGCAATTTCGTTGGAAGATCGAAAACAAATATTTGAGACTTATGTAACTCTTGGATCTTACAATGCTCAGTTAATGTACATTAAGTCATGTGTCACAGAGGAACCAAAAAAACGGAGCTACACCATGACTTCTGTCCCTGTTAACAAAAAAAAGCCTAAACAATTTCATCGCACCTATAAATTAAACGATGTCAAAGTCTGTCGCGATATGTTCCTGCACACTCTACAAATTACAACACAAAAAGTTACCATAGCACTATACAAGATTCGTAATAATGAAATAAATGACTGTCGAGGCAAGAAAGGCAAAAGCTGGAATAAATTGACTGAACAGAACTTAAACTTTATTAAGGAAGTTATTTCAAAATTACCTAAATATGAATCGCATTATCGTAGGGAGAATAACAATGAAATCCAATATTTAGAGCCTGGCATGACAATATCGAAACTTTATGATATTTACAAGAAACTTTTTGTTGAAAAATTTGGCACCGAGTTGAAATGTGCCTCTCTTGAAACTGTAAAGAAAATTTTCTTGACTAATTTTAATTTAAGGTGTAAACCATTAAAAAAAGACACGTGCAATAAGTGTGATTTGTTTGCGGTGCAATTACAAAACACTAGTGGATCAGAAAACACAAAAGTAGAGGCTGAGAAATCGTTACACTTAGAGAAGGCACAAACAATGAGGGAACAGATGAAATGCGACTTTGAAACTGCACAAAATACCCCAAACATAGAATGCTTATCATTTGATCTCGAAAAAACTTTGCCCTTGCCTCGTATACCGACAAACGTAATTTTTTATAAACGTCAGCTTTGGCTATATAATAGCGGTATACATTCAGCATCAGATGATGTAGGGCACTGTTATGTTTGGGTGGAAGGTGAAGCCGGAAGAGGCGCTCAGGAAGTAGGATCATGCCTTGCCAATTATATAGAAAACAAACTACCTCCTACTATAGAACATCTCATACTATGGAGTGATTGTTGCGGTGGACAGAACCGAAACATAAAAATTGTTTTAATGTTAAAGGTTATCTTAGACTCCCATTCTACATTAAAAACGATAACTTTTCGGTATCTTGAGTCAGGGCATAGTTTTTTACCTAACGATACCGATTTTTCAAAAATTGAAACAGCGCTTAAAAAGCAACAACGTGTTTATACAGCTGAAGAATATATAGAAATTATGAAAAATGCAAGAAAAAAAAAACCATTTCAAGTATATAGAATGGACAAAAATGACTTTTATAGCACTGAAGATATTGAGAAAAAAATAGTAAATCGTAAGAAATTCACAGATAAAAGTAAACTGAACTGGCTGCTGGCAAAGGAGATAAAGATTGAAAAAGCTAAATTATATTCTATTTTTATGAAAACGTCCCTTGATGAGGATTATAATGAACTAAACATTAAAAAAACGACAAAAGGTGAGATTTCGACTATTCATAGATCTGATCTGAAACAGTTATGGGCTAACGGGAAACCCATTGCTCCAGCTAAATTGGCTGATTTACGATCTGTATACAAGTTTATTCCAGCTGATTGCCTTAGTTTTTATAAAACATTGAAAGCGTCTAATGACGCCATTGACGATGTCGATGGATTTGGTAAGGAGCTGGATTTCGATCTAGATGATGAATAAATTGTGATGATTTTCCATGCTTTGATTCCATAAACCTCAAAAACGTATTTTATTTTGTCTTAACACGAGATAGCGCGCGGTGTACGCAGGCGTCTTAATAAATATTTTTTTAATAATGTTGTTTCATTGTTATACTTATGTTTTAGAAAAAATATATAATAACTACCAAAAATACCAGTTTTCAGATATTGGATCGTTTTTGCAAATTAAGCTATAAGCTACTTCCATACAAAAAGCCTTTTTTTAAAAACGTTCCAAGTGCATTTTCTTCCTCATTTGTATGAGAAATATTAATACATTTTAATGACAAGTATATAGTAAAATAATGTTTATTTATTTAGTTGATGTAATACATACTACTTAGTTGTACTCGCTACCAAAAAAAAGCGTACCACAAAATTACAAAAACGCGATTTACTCAGTTCGACCTGCGTGTGGATTGGAACATTGTCGCATAACTACGTCCAATTATAAAACTAGACAATTCGAAATGTTCTAAAATATCACAACTTTTGATAGCGTGCATAACTAGACAATTCGAAATGTTCTTAAATATCACAACTTTAGATAGCGTGCATAACTAGATAACTCGACATATATGTGCGTGTTTCGTACTCAAAGACGTTCATAACTTGATAACTGATTTTGTCATATTACACTCGCAAATCCACAAACGTATATGTTGATATATTAACTAATGCATGTTCTGACTTATGTTGATAAATCGAAATGCAATAATATAAACGCTGTCAGTTAAGTATTATTAATTTGACATGTCGTTTTATCAAATATTTATTGCCATAATTGTAGATACTCACTTATGTACGAAAGCAATAATTTGATTTTGTTTGAGTATTTCGAGTTGAGTTTTTAATACCGGTAGGGTATAAGGTCACAGAAGCGTTTAAGCTAAAAATAGAAAAAAACGACATCTCGTGTTGTCAACGTATTCACGCGTGGTACGGAATTATTTCATGCACGTTTGTTTCATTAATTCTGGTGACGGCAAATCCTAACCTAAAAAGAAACATTCATATTTTTTGAACTTCGTGGCGTTTAAATTGCCGAAATGACTATTAGACATTACTTTCTAAACTTACGGGAAGTATTTCTACTATATCTTATAACTATACATATACTTTCATCATCAGGTTTTTAACCGTTTATAAGGCTCTGTCCATATTTTGGACACCATGATATTTAATTTTTGGCGGCCGAATGAAACGTCACGCGAATTGAACGTTTTTACTCTGTGATTTGACAGTTTGTTAGCAAAAACAAAACGCAGTAAAAAAACAATATCTATGGACGTCATTTGTCAGGTGTTCGGGTAACTGCCAAAATTCAGTGATTTTTGAGTGCTCTGTGTTAATCCAACATAATCTTCGTAAAAAATGAATAGAAAGGTAAGTTTTATTTTACAAGATGTTCTAAATATAGTAAATATCGGATCCATGCATTGATTTTTGTCATAAGGGTCACATTTTCTAACTGGACTTCGAAAAATTATGACGTCCATATATTGGACAGAGCCCGTTGGCGTGTCCGGCAATTGCGCATTTGAATACTGTTTTTTTTTCTGTTGCAGGTAATACCATACGATAAACTTGAGGAAACATTAGAAGAACTTTTTGGCTTATCCGATGGTGAGCATTCGGAAGACGGTTATGAAAGCGAGAGGGAAAATGAGGCGGTTTTCACGGGTATGAGTCAAGACGAAATAGAAAACATTTTGGATTCTCCGTCGTCTTCTCGAAGCCAAGTTGCTGTCAATTCACCCATACCTTCTGGAAGTGGAGTTCCTGAAATTCTAAATGTCAGTGAATTAGCAGTAGGTGATCAAAATAATAGTATTATTGTTAGACGCAATAGTCAGGAGCCTGAAACAATTTCAGACACTGAAGAAGACGACGATGATGATTGGAATAAAGTGTTTTTTCCTCATACGGCGCCTATTGAAAAGTTTGATGACATTCCAGTACAACCAAAGCGGAATTTTCCAAATAGAAGTGGTCCTCTTACATATTTTAGATTATTTTTCTCTGACGAAATTTTATCGATAATAGTGGAGCAAACTAATCTCTATGCAGCTCAAAACAAGCAGAAGAATTGGGTTGATGTTTCTGATGTAGAAATCCAGGCGTTTCTTGGATTATTGATACTAATGGGTATACATCCTCTTGCTAATCTAGATCTTTATTGGGCAACGGATCCACTTTTTTGCGTCCCGGAAATTGCAAATGTAATGACATCCAAAAGATTCAAAATGATACTTAGAAATTTACACCTAAATGATAACCAAAAAATGCCCAAGAGGGGTGAACCAGAATTTGATAAACTGTATAAGATTCGACCGATAGTTGACTTCATGAATACTGCATTTAAAAATGGAGCAAGGAACTCTTCATCACAAAGTATAGATGAGTGTATGGTGAAATTCAAAGGGCGCAGTACTTTGAAACAATATATGCCCAATAAGCCCGTAAAGAGGGGTTTCAAAATATGAGCGCGTTGTGATAGTAACTCTGGCTATCTTTATGAATATGAAATATATACTGGCAAAAAGGACAACGAAACAGAGTTTGGATTGGGAGCCAGTGTAGTAAATAGTCTCTGCAAAGCACTGGTGGAAGAAAAGATAGAAAATATTCATGTTGCTTTCGACAATTTCTTTTCTTCTACTGAGCTAATGCAGAGGTTATTTGAACAAAACATATATTCAACAGCGACAGTTCGGTCTAACAGAACGAATTTGCCCCTGACACTGAAAAAGCAGACTGCCAAAACAAATCACCCAAAACTTAAACTTACAAAGGGGCAGTATAAGTGGAGGGTAAACAAAAATGTTAGTTTTTTTTGTTGGATGGATACCAAGATCGTCTATATTCTCAGTACTGCCTACCATCCAAAACAAATGGTGTCCTGCAAAAGGACACAAAAAGATGGCAGCAAGCAGGAAGTGCCTTGCCCACTGGGAGTAGTTGAATATACGAAGAGGATGGGGGGAGTGGACCGCTTCGACCAAAAGCGTGGCACATATCATGTGGCTAGGCGAAGTCGAAGATGGTGGATGAGGATATTTTATTTTATAATAGATGCTGCCATCACCAACGCATATATTTTATATTCTCAAAGAATGCGATACCCTATGAATAGTTTGCAGTTCCGCACAATGCTGGGAAGAAATCTGATTGGTTCTTTCAGCAGTAGGAAGAAGCGAGTATCTGACTTGCCATCATTTATATGTAAAAAACCAAAACTTGATAGCCGACAGAAGGCTAAGTATGGCGTCCCAGACGATCTGCGGCTTACAGATGTAGGATCTCATCTCCCTGGTCCACTGGAAAGTTACAGAAGATGCAGAGCTTGCAGCAGCAAAGAAAATAGCAAAAAATCAAAGATACAATGCATACGCTGTGAAGTTGCCTTGTGTGTTGTCCCATGTTTTGCCGAATTCCATAAACCCTAATAAGGCTCTGTCCAAATAATGGACACCATGTAAACAAGTAAATAAAAATATATATATATAAATTCTTAATAAAGACGTCCTAGTTTTCATATTTATCTATTTTTTATTTCCAAATCCTTAGCAGTTTCCTCTGCCTTATAAAGGGTTAAATGTATGGAAGGTGGGCATTGTTCTTTATAATTATATTCCGCGTCTACTAAAGCAAACATCACTATACTGAAATTCGATTTGTAGTTACGATATTCTGTGCCACTATGTACCGGAGCCTCGAGAATGACATGTTTACCGTCCATGGCTCCGGCACAATGGGGAAAATTCCACAATTCATCAAATCTGTTTGAGATCTGGATCCATTCTGACTCTGTTTTTGGCAGCTGAAACAATGAATTTATTTTTAATTACAGATTACAAATGAACCGGAACAGAGTGCATCTACAAGTGTAGAAAATGATAACAGTACAGAATTTATATCACCAACTGGTCAGGCCCCCAAAAAAAAAGAAATCAGACGAAAATAAAAAAATGGGTATGCTTTCGGAGGCTCTTGGCCTGCTTAAGAGTGCTGCTTCTAGTCCTACTCCTGAACCCCAAAACAATAATCCAAACAATTTTGACAGTGAAACCCTTTTCTTTTCAAATTTTATATGCAGCAAGATGCAACAATATAACAGAAGTACTAAAAATGCCGTGCAGCGAGCAATAATGGACGTAATATTCAAAGCCGATGAAGGATGCACTAACTTTTTTCAACACACTGTAATTGAATGCCGATGGATAATAATTTATCCATCGGCATTCAATTACAGTGTGTATACAACAGGCACGGTTCCGTCATCAAGATACTGCAATGAACCACCTTCTTTGTCTAATCGCTCAGAACTTACTTCAGGGTATTCAACAGGTCAGAATCAGACAAGTTGCCCTACTGCTCCATATGCTTCACCTGTTCCCTCAGAATTATCTCAAACTTCATATGAAGATGTAGATTTTGTGAATGACCTGATTTGAAAAGAATAAATTTTGTACTACATGATTTGAAGATACAATTTGATTTAACTTTCTAATTTTAATTTTGCTTACCCTACTTAATACAATAGCTTAATTTGTTATTTTAATAAATAAATAAAAATATGTAAAACTCACCTTAATGTTTTCTTTCAATGATTTTATAATCGCTTCACAAACTTCTGGTACAACGCGAGACATTGACTGTTTTGAAATTCTGAAGGTGTATTGAAGGCTTGTAAATGAATCTCCTGTTGCCAAAAATCTTAGTGTTAGGGCCAGGCCACAACAGTGCGTTGCGGCGTCGCATCGCAAAAATCAACGACGCCGCACAACGCATCGTGGAAATTTCCGATGCGCTGCCGCAACGTACAAATCTGCGATGCGACAACGCTTTGCCGTTTAGTCGGTGTCCATACTTTGAACGACCTGCACGTGTTTTTTAAGCGATATGGCGCAGTACGATGTCGACCACCTGATATCTTTAATTTACGAACGTCCCGTCCTTTGGGAAAAACTATATCACAATTCAAAGACAAATTTTTAAAAACAGAAGCATGGAGGGAAGTGTGTACAAGTTTATATTCAAATTTTGAGGAGTTAAATAGTGTTGAAAAAACAAAACTCGGTAAGTACTTATAAACATTTATATTTTTGTTAACTGCCAACTAAGACCTCCAATGTTACTATTAAAATAATTACAAAATTCGTTTCTGATTATGTTAGCTCCTGTTCTACTTTCATGTGTTGTTTCGTGTAAAATTTGCAAAGAATCGTCAATAATCATTTCTTCAAACGTTTGTGCGCCATCTCGATTCAATACAAAGTTGTGTAATACACAGCATGCTTTTATAATGTCTATTGTGAAATCGTAAGAAACATTAATGGGTCGATGAAATATGCGCCATTTATTTGCGAGTATGCCAAAAGCGCTCTCAACATATCGTCTGGCTCGGCTCAAACGATAATTAAAAACTCGTTTTTCTATCGATAAAAACTTCCCAGAATATGGGCGCATTATATTATTTGTCAGTGGTAATCCTTCATCCGCCACGAAGACAAAAGGAATTTCTTTTTGAAAGCCAGGTAACGGTTTTGGCGGAGGTATAGATAATTGACCTTTTTTTAATAAGTCGTATAGATTTGAGTTCTGAAAAACAGTGGAGTCACATTCCTTACCATATGCACCTATATCGACATATATAAATTTGTAATTCGTATCAACAAGTGCTAATAGAACAATGGAATTATAATTTTTATAATTGAAAAATAGGGATCCACTGTGATCCGGGCTCAATATACGAATGTGTTTTCCATCTAGCGCTCCTATACAATTAGGAAAGTTGGTCTTTTTTTCATACTCTTGAGCAATTTGTTCCATCAGCTCTGTTGTAATTTTTGGTAATTCCAACCTTTTAAGAATGTTCCATACAATACGACAAACAAATTTTATTATTACTGTTATTGTAGATTTTCCACGATAATATGTGAAATGCATATCTTTAAAAGTATTTCCCGTCGCCAGGTACCTGAAAGAAAACAAAATAAATCATTATTCGTCATATTTTTTTAGGTAACGATGTCATAAAGAAATGGAGAGGAATCAAGGATAATTTTACAAAATACGAAAAAAAATTAAACGAGCAATGTAAATCCGGAGCTGGGGCCAAAAAAATTAAACAATATCATCTATACGACCAGCTCCTATTTCTGAAAAATAATTCTCAAAATAAAACAACATCAAGTCTTGACGATGAAGAAATAAGACCAAGCACTTCAACCCAACAAAGCCAGCAACCTGTCATGCCACGTTACCAGCCTGCATCGCGTAAAAGAAAAATTGACGAAGACGAATTTGAGAAGAATATTATAGCTGCTTTAAAAACACCTGAAAGTAGACATTTATCTTTTTTTAAAGGAATTTTGCCATCATTGGAAAAATTGAATGATAATCAAACAATAATTTTCCAAAGTCGTGTCCTACAGATATTAAGTGATTTACACCAACCATCATACTATCCCAGCCACTATCAAACTTCACAAACAACTGTTCAGACTGGCTACCAATCAGCTCAAATGCCTATGCAGAGTGGCTACCAATCAGCTCAAATGCCTATGCAGAGTGGCTACCAATCAGCTCAAATGCCTATGCAGAGTGGCTATCAAACATCCATTCAACGCAGTGCCTTCCAAAGCGGATGCGAAACATCACCGGCACCTATGCAATCGTCTCCACAAACGCCAAGGAATGATGATGTAAATGAGCCAGAACAAATTCATTTCGATGAGGAACTAACAAATTTG
The DNA here is from genome assembly GCA_947462355.1 of Caradrina kadenii. NCBI lineage: Eukaryota > Metazoa > Arthropoda > Insecta > Lepidoptera > Noctuidae > Caradrina > Caradrina kadenii. The sequence goes on along the minus strand of OX381691.1, from coordinate 796,526 downwards.
ACGAATGACACACAATCGGAATACGAGTTTTGAATAACACTAAATTATGAAAATGATTAAACAGTATGATTATAGTAAAAATAGTTTAATTTTTTCATACCTTACAGTTAATCCCAGCATCTCCAGAGGTTCGATGGGTTTTCTAAATATGTATTTCTTTTGTAAATGAGGCTTTATCAAACTAAGAAGTTCTTCAAAACTTACTACACTCATCCTAAAGTAATCGAAAAATTTAACCTCGTCCACTTTTAGCGCCTCATATTTCCTTTTGAAGTGGTTTCCATCTTTATTCATAATTGTCAGTAATGGGTGCACCCAGTACTTTCTTTTCTGTTTCTTTTTCTTAATACGCCTTAACGCAAGCAGAAGTAGAACACGCGCAGTGCGGTCCATGTCTCACTAGAAACTGAACTGACGGTTAGCGTCTTGTCGTACGATGTCGTATCCGATGAAATTTTTGCGTTGCGACATCGCATCGCATAGCTGTGCAATGTTGTTTTTGCGATGCGACGCCGCAACGCACTGTTGTGGCCTGGCCCTTAGAGCCAGTCTATCTTGCGGCGAAATTGCAGATCTCATTATAGTGTCTTGTCTTGATATTTTAGGCGCAATGATTGTTAACAAATATTCGAAGTCAGTAGGCGACATCCGGGTAAAGTTTTTATATTGACCGCTTATATGTTGAGATTTTAGTTCCACAAGTAAAGAAGATTTTCTTTTATACAAATTAGTTTTCCACCATCGACGCTTCCGACTTTTGCGGTCTTCAGTTAGTAAATACATGAAAATAAAAGCCGCACCAGCTATCACGACCTTCCTATTCGGCATGTTCGTAGCAACTGAGTAGAAACAGCTTTTGAAATATTTTCGCGTTCACAATTCGCTTTGAGTTCGTGTGCCGTCCACACTGTTGATGCTAAATTACACGTAATCTTACATTACACGTTACACTCGTCTGGACCCGGCTTTAGAGGAGCACATTGATGTTACACAATCTCGAGCAGATATTGAGCTACAAGCCATTTTGAATAAAACAGCAGAGCGTTTGGTCGAAGCTCAGAGAGAAGTTATCACAAGTGTGCTTCCCAATACATCGTTTACTCTTATAAGTAAATGGGGATGTGACGGAAGTTCGGGTCATAGTGCTTACAAACAGAGATTTGCGAACAGCTAAGACACTGATGAGTTCCTTTTTGTTTATTCGTTCGTTCCTTTAAGATTAATTGACGAGGGAAACAACATTATCTGGCAAAATCCTCGTTCATCATCGACAATGTATTGTCGTCCAATTAAATTTATTTTTGCCAAAGAAACCCCGGAATTGACGAAAATCTAGACAAATAAGGTTTTGGAACAAATACACAACTTGGAGGCTACATCTTGTGATCTTGGTGGTTCTAAAATTTCTATTAAACACAAGCTTCTTCTTACTATGACTGATGGAAAAGTGTGCAACGCTTTGACTGAGACACATTCATCGCAGAAATGCTATATTTGTGGGGCTACTCCCAGAATGATGAATGATGAAGGACAGCATTTGGAGCAATCAGGATAATTTTGGCTTTGGTTTGTCAACATTACATGCTTGGATTCGTTCGTTTGAGTGCTTATTACACATTAGTTATAAGTTAGACATTAAGAAATGGCAAGCTAGGTCTTCAGAGGAAAAAGCAAGTGTAAAACAAAGATCAGACGATATCAAACAACGATTCAAGCATGAAATGGGACTAATTGTGGACAAGCCAAAGCCAGGATTTGGTTCCACAAATGATGGAAACACAGCTCGACGTTTTTTCGGGAATCCCGAACTGAGTGCTCAGATTGTGATCTGAGCACTCAGTCGCAATCCTGTGGGATTGGATGTTACAATCATCAAACACTTTGATGTATTGTTAAGGACATTATCTTGTGGCTTCGAGATAAATCTTGTTGAATTTTTAAAAAGCTTTGTGACGAGACCAAAAGACTTTATTTAAGCCTTTACTCGTGGTACTACGTGCCTGCTACTGTGCATAAATTGCTTATTCACAGTACAGAAGTGATTAAGACGGCAATAGTTCCAATAGGGCAACTTTCAGAGGAAGCCCAAGAATCAAGAAAAAAAGATTGCCGGAGGTTTAGAGAGCACAACACCAGAAAGTGCTCTCGTCTCGCCACGAATAGAGACTTGCTCAATATGTTGATTTCAACGTCTGATCCTCTGATCAATAGCCTTCGGGAAATACCGAAAAAAAGAGCAATAAATTGTGCGCGGAGGTCTTAAAGCTCATCGTAGCTCCCATTATAGAGCCTCGACTCCAGTTGCAACCAAGACCTCCACAAACTCAGGAAGACTATTTTCAATTGGATTCATCGGATTCTGAATCTGATGATTCTGATATTGAGAATTAGTTTTATTGTAAATAGATTAGTCTAGTGTTACATTTCGATTTTTTGTATTTTTTTAATGTTAGTCTAAGGTTGTATATGAGGCCATGAGAACCATAGTGGCCTAACTCATTTTTTTACAATATTGAGTTTATGATTTTTTCCAGTTCAAATTGATCATTTTGATAGAACCAGTGTGGCCTAAAAGTGATACAACGAATTTTCACTAGATGGCAGCATAATCATTGTTATGGTTTTAAGTCTGTGATCTAAATTTGAGATGCCATACTGGCCTAAGTAAGATAGGCCACTATGGTTTAAGCCCTCTTTAACTTCACTGTCATGATGACATTAGTTAGGCTACTTTTTGACAGTCTGTGGATGACAAACGTCATTATTTTCGCGCCCATACGTGCTTGCTTTATCGTTCAGTAAATGATTATTAATTGTTAATAAGTGGCTATTTGACAATATGGAAAACGACCGACAAGAAAACAATGTGGATAACGAACTTCGAGGTATGTATTACAATATTCCATTGTATTGTATTGCAATAAACATGACGTGTTATTTGTTAATAGTCTTCTAAGAGTTTTCATTGTTTACAGAAATCTTTGGGTCTGAAGCAGAAGATCCATTTCAAGACTCTGGTTCAGAATACCAGCCATCTGGACGTAATTCGACAGCATCTACTACTGATTTAATTGAGATTTTAGGTGACGAAAACCAATCCCCAAATAATGTAACTTCTGAAATTACTCCAGTTCAATGTAAACCTAGAAAAAGAGTGAGACAACCTAGCAAATGGAAGAAGAATGTGAGAAAGGAAAAGCGTTCAAGAGGTGAGGAATATATTAATGTTAAAGGTGTTCTAGTGCCACCAAAACAAATTGATACTGCTCGTGAGTGTAATTGCCAATATAAGTGTCATGATAAGATTCTGCCTGCTCAGCAAATAATCCTGTTCAACAGCTTTTATGCTTTGGGAAATTATAACTTGCAGACATCTTACCTTTTTTCTTTAATTAAGGTGATACCAAAAAAGACATGCACTGCTTCTGCTGAATCTAGGCGTTCAAATTCAAGGGTGTATCAAGTTCTTAATGGTGATGGCTTGTATGTTACTGTATGCAAAACATTTTTTAAAAAGCTTTTTGGTGTCAGTGATGGCAGATTGTCTAGAGTTTTAAAAGATAAACTAGTTATTCCCACACCTCCCACAGATCAAAGAGGAAACCATGTGCCTTCAAATAAAACTCCAGAGAACAAAATACAAATTGTTAAAAACTTTATCAATAAATTTCCCAAATATGAGTCACATTATACCCTACACAAGAGCACAAACCGAATGTATTTAGCACCTGACTTGGGCTTGCCTAAACTGATTTCTTTATATAAAGAAGAAACACCACCTTCTGAACAAGTGTCAAATTTTATGTTTAGAAAAGTTTTTAATCAGCAATTCAACCTATCTTTTCATGCACCAATTACTGATTCCTGTAAAAAATGTGATAATTTTAAAATAAAAATAGAAGCTGAAGAATCATCTGTCAAAAAGGATGAACTTGATTCTCAAAGGAAACTACATCTCTTAAAGGCTGAATCTGCAAGAAATAATTTTAAGATAGATAAGAATAGAGCTGCAGATGATTCTGATTTAACAGTTATAGTATTTGATCTCATGAAAACTTTACCTACTCCTGTTATTTCTACAGGAATTTGCTATTATAAAAGACAGCTTTGGACTTACTGCCTGGGAATTCATAATGCTAATAATGATGAAGTAACCATGTATGTGTGGGATGAAACTATAGCTTCTAGGGGTCCTCAGGAGATTGGTTCCTGCTTGTTGCGTTTCATCAAAGAGAAAGTCAAGACTAAAAAGTTAATTATGTACTCAGACCAGTGCGGTGGTCAAAACAGAAATATTAAAATGGCTACTCTTTGCCAGTATATTGTTGCCCATCCAGATTACACAGTAGATAACATAGACCATAAGTTCTATGTCAGTGGGCACTCATACTTAGCATGTGACCAAGATTTTGGATTAGTGGAGAAAAAGAAAAAGTTTTTCAAAAATATTTACTTACCGGATGACTGGACTACTGTTATTAAGGCAGCTAGGGACAGGAACCCATTTGATGTCATAAAAATGACAAAAGATGACTTTATTTCAACAAAAAAGCTGGAGAATAACATTACCAACAGGAAGATAACTGCTGAAAAATCAAAGGTACAGTGGCTCAGCATGCAGTGGCTTTTGTTTAATAAAATGCATCCATTTAAATTATTTTTTAAATATTCTAATAATGAAGATGTTTTATTTGAAAATGTAGATTTAAAGAAAAGAGGCTCTACAGATTTGACTGGTATTAAGCTGGATCCTTTATACCCTGATGGAAAACCCATAAGTTGTGAGAAAAAAAAGGACTTATTAGATCTTTTGCCTTTTATACCTCCAGTGCATCACAGCTTTTATACTAGTATCAAAGATAATGTGTCAGTAAGAAATGTCATAGATGTTGAGGATGACATGGATAGTGACTAAGAATACCTTTATTGTTATTGCTGTTGATGTTGCTTTTTTTATTAAGTGTTTTTTAATAAACAATTGGCCTAACAACCTTTTTTTTTTCTAACCTTTTTATAAAAACCTACTGCCAAAGTGGCCTATCTGTGTATAAAATGTAGAAAAATAGCAAAAAAGCTATTTTCTCACTATTAAAATCATAAATTGGAACATTAATAGGTCAAATAAAACATAAAAGTAATAAAAAGTATGTATTCTTAAGAGTGCTAGTTGATTAAAAAAATACTGTTTCTATTTTCTATGGTACTCAAAAAGCTTGTCTATTGAATTAGGCCACTATGGTTCTCATGGCCTCATATTTATATTTGTATATTTAGATTTTTTGTATTTAATATGTTAGTCTAAGGTTGTATATTTACATTTGTATACATATTTACATTTTTTATTTTTGTATTTAATATGTTAGAGCCAGTCCACACGGCGCGTTGCGTTGCGTTGCGTCGTCGCAGCGCTGTCCTTGCGTTGTTTTACATACAAATAACCAAGGTGTTCACACGGCGCGTTGCGTCGTCGCAACGCACACATGACGGACAGCAGCCCCCGAGACGAAGCGAGAGGGGGTGTACTCGTGCGACGTCGGAGCGGCAGCGCTCAGTTGCTTGTGCGTTGACAGAGAAGATACACGGAAGCTCATTTCGTTTTACGTTTACGTTTTTTTAATTAGTTTTATTTGCAGGGTAAAATGAATACCATTGAAGAACTTGACATAGATTACTTGATTACATTGATACAGGAAAGGGAAATTATATGGGACAAGTCAAACGTAGATTTTAAAAATAAAAATTTAAAAACAAAAGCCTGGGAAGACATATCAAAAGTTTTATTTCCTGATTACGAGAATTTCACAGCTGAACGAAAAAACAAAGTTGGTGAGTTCACAGTGATGTTTATGTTTTTTATTTATTTAAGAGGGCTTTCAAGATTTTCTTGCACCGCCAATTCCGCGATCAGTACAAAATTAATATCTCGACACTCTAAAATTTTAAAACTAAGGGAATCTAGATTAGCGTGAGTACTATTTTATTACTTAGCTCAAAACTAACCTAGACTACGCTGAGTAGGTATAAAATATTAATTTTTTACTGATCGCGGAATTGGCGGTGCAAGAAAATCTTGAAAACCCTCATAATACAATTATACCTTATTTAGCTGCCAAGGCAGAGTTCCTCTAGTCATAAAATAGGTCGCATATTGCTGTCTTATGACATTCGGTGCTGTCTGTTCTTCATGTGCGGGTTGTATTGGGAGAAATTCATCAACACTTATAGCAAATTTATCTCTTTGTCTAAAACCATCTCGATCAGCGACAAAATTGTGTAATACACAACATGCTTTTATAATGTCAGTAGCGAAGTCATAGGACACGTCTATCGGTCTGTGAAAAATGCGCCATTTGTTAGCCATAATCCCAAAAGCGCATTCGACATATCTTCTGGCTCTGCTTAGACGGTAATTGAAAACCTTTTGTTGTAAGACGAGATTTTGACCGCCATATGGACGCATAATATGTTTGCTCAGTCCAAAAGCTTCGTCACCCACAAATACATACGGGGTTGGTATATTGCTACCAGAGAGTGGCTGGGGTTGAGGTAGTGGTAAGTTGTTGTTAATCATTAGCTCGTACAGTTTAGAATTTTGTAATATGGTTGAATCGCATTCTTTTCCGTATGCACCGATGTCGACAAATACGAATTTGTAATTTGAATCCACAATAGCTAGCAACACAATCGAAAAAAAGGCTTTATAATTAAAAAAAGTGAGCCACTATTTGCAGGATTACACACGCGGATGTGTTTGCCGTCGATGGCACCAACACAGTGAGGAAAATTTGCCTTTACATCAAAACCCCTCGCTATTGTTTGGAAACTTTCAGTTGTCAGTTCAGGGATGTTGTCTCGAAGAAGATTGGTCCATATAGCACGACAAACTCTTTGTATCATATATGCAATAGTAGATTTTCCTCGTTTGAATTTGAAATGTAAATCAGTTATTGAATTTCCACTTCCTAGGTATCTAAAACGAAAATAATTATTATAATATGCATTTATGAGATAGATAGATACCTGAAAAAAAATACTGACATATTCAGACATCGATAGCAAATAACTTTCTCTATGTAACCAATTAATTCTGGAATCGCGAAAAAAATAACAGCTGTTGCATACATTTTGATTCAGTAGGTATTGCTTTTTGTATGTAACAGCTGTTATATTTTCACGATTCCAGAGTTGGTCACATAGTGTTTGTAAACGATATCTGAATATGTCATTAAATTTTATCGAGTAATTCACTATGTATAAATTATTAAATCATGTTTACTATTGGTTTTGCAGGTAATGATTTAATAAAGAAGTGGAGAAGTGTAAAAGATTCAAAAAGAAAAAAAAAATTAAAGATTTGAACTTCAGATATTCAAAAAAATTAAAAGAAGCATCAAAATCGGGCTCGGGCGCTACGAAACTGAAGAAGTATCATTTATATAATCAACTTCTTTTTTTGACAAAAGTGGAACAAAATGCCACCGAATCTAGCTTAGACTCGCCTAGAGAAATCAACAATGAATCTACGTCTACAAATGATGACATTACCACAGACAACACTCCGCGCTATGTTCCAGTCGCGCGCAAAAGGGCAATGCAAATGGATGAGTTTGAAAGAGAAGGACTAAAACTTCTCAAGGAGCCGGAAAATCGCCATATGTCCTTTTTCAGAGCTATATTGCCATCTATTCAAGAATTTTCCGACCGAGAAACTCTCCGTTTCCAAAGTAAAGTTATACAAATTATAGATGAAATGCGGTATGGACAAACATCATCATATGTGAGTGGCCCATCAACGTCTCACCAACCATCATATGGGTATCAAACAGCAAATTTTCAAAGTACATACATTTCTGATTATAATAATTCAATTACATCTCCAGAAACATCTCAAGCAAGTGAAGAAACTGAATACGATTTTTCTAATTTGTAATTACTGGATGATATCTCTCTTAAATAATGTCTAAACTTAAAATTATGACAATTGCTGATTATTTGTGAGTTGATTACTAATTAAACAAACCAAAAAAACTGTTATATTTTTATTACTTAAATATATTTATACATATAGTTACCTTAAAGTAATTCCCAGCATTTCTACTGGTTCCACTGGATTCCTCATATTAGTATAGTTTTTTCGTATGTGTGGTTCTAAGGACTTCAATAAACATTCGAAGCTGGATACACTCATTCTAAAAAAATTATAAAACTTCTTTTCGTCTAATAGCAACTCCCGATATTCTAAAAAAAAAACTGTCCATCACGATTTCTTAATGAAATGAAAGGACTGATCCAGTACCGTCTTGTGATCTTGCGTCGATTTCGGCGGTGACGTAGTAATAGGAGCAATGCTAGATGTCTTTTCCGATCCATGATTTGCTATAGACTGACTGCGAAATTTTTTCAAAATGCTTGCCGCAACTGTGCGTCGCCGCTGCGCCGACGGAAGGTTAAGGGTAGGTTCAGATGACAAGCGCTCAACGCGCGTTTTGATAACGCGCGTTTACAACTACATACATTTTATTCAGGCCGTACACATGCTAACGCGCGTTTAATGGTGCTCCCACATTGCCGTTAGAAAATGTTTAATAACGTTAGTAAACATTTGTTAGCAAACATTTAATCACAAATAAATTTTCATGTTAGAAAATGAATTACATAGCGCTACTACATGAAGATCGCTGATGTTGCTTCCGCATCGATACTTGTTATTGCCAATGCACCTATGACGTCAATCGATTTCGCAAACTGTTGTTTGTTCAATAAATTGTAAGAATGATCATTCTATCGTCCTACTTCGACTTGGAATCGTCATTCATAGGATTAATTTTGTAATATCAAATTAGTAATTAAATTAATTTAAAATCATTTCGGTTTTTTTTCGATCCTCCGATCGCAGCAAACGTAATTGGCGCAGTCGGTAGGATACTCGCGGGCCGGTTCGCGAATCGCGTTAGAATCAATTTCATATCGATTACCACGATCGCGAGTCACCTGGGCGACTATCAAGTCACGTCACGAGTATCCGGAACCTACGGACCTGCTGCAGATCAGAAGGAGAATCCAGCCACCGATTCACGGAGAGGAACCAGAAATGAGACACCTGTAAGTACACCTGAAACATTCTCGTGTTGCATCCCTTTGAATCTTAAACCTCAAGATTTATCATCCAAGGGCCTCCGGTACGCGGGAGCCTGAATCGCGACAGGCTCGCCAACGTACAGTAGATATAAATAGAGATATAACCTTGGATAACTTAGAACTAGACAATATGACTCAGGCTCAGAATAACCCAGATACTATCTACAAGGCTCTTCGCCTTATTCCGGAGTTCGACGGCAACCCGAACATCCTTACCCGTTTCATTAGAATCTGTGATTCGTTAGCTGCGCAGTACTTAAGTAGTGCACCTGGCAGTGAATTTTCCAACTTATGCTTAATAAACGGAATACTTAATAAAATAACTGGGACCGCGGCATGCACTATTAATGCCAATGGAATACCAGAGAGCTGGCTAGGCATTCGAACTGCCTTGACTAATAACTTTTCAGATCAGCGTGATGAAACCGCATTGTACAACGACCTCTCTTTAGCCACTCAGGGTAATAAAACGCCACAAGAATTCTACATTTATTCTACATTTCTATATTTAGGCTTAGAAACCGTAGGGTTTAGATTAGGATATAGATATAAACGTGGCCTTATAGATGGGTTAGGCACTGTAGTAAAAGCCATCACTGGTAACCTAGACCAGGACGATGCGACAAAGTTTGATAATGAAATAAAATCAATCCAAGCTTCAATAAACAACAATAGAGCCAACCAAAGAAAAACTATTAGTATTGTACAAGATTTCATGAAGAACTATGAAATTAATCTAAAACACATCAAAGATAATCAAGAAAAAATATATAGGGCAATAGACAGATACTCAACGCAGGAAACTGAATTCGAAACCAATTACCTGACAACCAGTATTTTTAATAACATTGCAAGTTCACTTCAACAGCTTTATGACAGATTAGACACACTAGAAAATGCATTAACATTTGCACATCTAGAAAAGATGCACCCTAGCATTATCGACCCTTCATATTTAATAGAAGAATTGAATAATATTCAAAACGAAATAACCGGAAACCTAGCATTTGCCCCAAATCTAAACAACATTCAGCTATGGGAAAAAGCTATTACAGTAAAAGCTTATAGTACCAATGAAACTATTAACTTCATACTAGACATACCAATAGTTGCTGAACAACCCTATAACCTCCTACATCTCTATTCTATCCCGAACAATAACAATACTATCCTGATACCTAAAAATCCTCTCCTTGTCTTGGGAAATAATGAGTTTGCCTATCCTCACGAGCCATGCACGACGATAGTGGAAGACGAAGTCATTTGCAAACACCTAGAATGGAACACTCTACTGCACTCAGACGATTGCTTAGCTCAACTCATCCAACATCAAGAACCACACAACTGCACCTATGCAACTGCAACCTTCGAAAACAACATCATCCAGCAAATCAAGGACAACAGCTGGATAGTTATCATGAAACAAGAAGAAGTCATCAAAACAACCTGCGGTAACGACGTGCAATACCAACGCAACAAAGGCGTCTTCTTAATCACAACAGACAACAACTGCAAGGTACAAGTCATGGACAGAACTCTTACAACGCATCAAAGGTACATAAACGTAAAGGAAACCATACCATTACCACGGGCACACCAAACACCAAAAGTCCTACCAATGAAAATTAAACTAGAAAATATCGAATTAGACAATCTGAAGAAAGCCATTCAACAATCAGAAGAAGTGGAGTCTTCAATAATAGATCCTGTAATCATTACCAACACACCTAGCTGGTCATCGATATCATTATCCCTTAGCCAGGCAGTGATCACATAGCGACCACATGGATTTTTTTTTTTTGTGACGAGCCGATGTCGTATAGGAACCACAAAATGTCATTATTATATTGTCTATGAAACGCAGTCGATTTCTGAACGAAAAAAAGAACGTGTATAAGAACATTTTTTTTGACGTTTTGAATGTCAAATACTAATCTTGCCAAAAACGGTTGTTTTCTTGGGTTTGTGTTAATTATAAATGTGATTATGCCGAAAATAAATATGGTAAGTGCTATTTATGACTACTTTATGATAGTATACAAGTTTATTCATCTGTAATATTATTTGATTTATCACATATTTGTTTTTTTTGTGAAATATTTGCTCCCAAAGTTTGTGGCCCACATATAACCTCTGCCCATATAGAACAAAGAAATGTGGTCTTTATATGGCCACTGTCCTGTAAGTTGTCTACATAATTATTAAGGGTTATACTCTCTGGCTCAGGGCCAGCCCCATATGAAGATAAGAAAAGATAAGAAGGGTTATACTAGTAGATCACGGTAAATTAATCGTTCATATGCTAAACCATACAAAAATCTCCTAACAAACACTGTTGTCCTAACACACACACACACAGAACACGCAAAAACCACATAAAAATCGTATTGTTCGCGAACATGAAATCGAAAGAGCTTTGGAAGAAATGTATGCATCATCAGAGGATGAAATATCTGAGGAGGAAGAGGTTTCAGGTACTTTATGTTATCCACCTTATGATATCAACAGGGCATTGGACAGCTTACAAAATGTAATGGACGCTGACCTTTTGGAGGTCTTAGCAGGAGATCCTTCACATACCCTTCGGCCTCCGTCTCCGTCAGTAACAGTGGAAGCCTTACCCTCAGAAGTTATTTATCAGCTCTGCCAACCAGTTGCAACCTTACCATCCACTCCCCCAGCAGTAGTGATGGACACCTTATCTTCAGCTGTCATACATGAGCCCTCATATCAAGTTGAGGCCTTACAGATTACACCGCCAGTTGCCAAGAAGCCTAGACTTTCAGCCCGTCAGCCCTCACCTTTAGCAGCAGCTCATAAGCCCTCATCTTCAGTAGCAGCTCAACCGTCCTCACCTTTAGCGGCAGACCAACAGTCCTCATCTTCAGCAGCCGAACAGACATTACCTTCAATGACAGCCCAACAACCCTCATCTGCAGCGGCAGCCCAACAACCCTCAACTCCAGCAGCAGCCCAACAACCCTCAACTCCAGCAGCAGCCCAACAGCCCTCATCTGTAACGGCAGCCCATCAGCTCTCACCTTCAATGGCAGACCAACAGCCTTTATCTCCTGTGGCAGTCCATCCGCCCTCACCTTCAATGATAGCCCAACAGCCTGCATTTCCAGCAGCAGCCCATGTCACATTGCAAGGATTAATGGATAAGGTTAGGGACTGGTCTGAAAACACAACTGGATTTGCTGCTCCCAATTTCACACGAAAATTGAAGTCTAAAAAATCTTATAATAACAGGAGTCTTCCAATACACTACTTTTTGGATATGTTTCCTAGTGAAATATTTGATATTATAGTAGCAAATACGAACTCATATGCATCATTCAAACACTCATTGAACTGGACTCCAACAAATACCACTGAAATAAGAGCATATTTGGGTATGATCATAATGATGGGCCTACATCCTCTGTCGGAACTAGAATTATATTGGTCTTCTGATCCCTTCTATCACAACCCCATCATCGCTGCAGTAATGCCTTGCAAACGCTTTAAAAAACTCACAGAAAACTTGCATTTGAGTGACAGGGCCACTGAAGCATCACGGACCCAACCAGGGTATGATAAGTTGTGCAAAATTCGACCAATTATGGATATTTTGAACAAAAGCTTTCAAGAAAATTGCATTGGAAGCCATACACAGTCTATAGATGAAAGTATGGTCAAATTCAAAGGAAGAAGCAAATTAAAGCAATACATGTCACAAAAGCCAATTAAACGGGGATACAAAGTCTGGGCCAGGTGTGATTCAGAAACTGGATATTTGTATGAATTTAATGTATACATTGGCAAAAGTGAAACTCAAGAAGATGGTGACGGAGGACTTGGCTATAAAGTAGTTATGGAATTATGTAGAACAGTTGAAAGTGGTACCTTAGTAGCATTTGATAACTTTTTTACAGGCCTGCCTCTATTAGAGATGTTGTATCAGAAAAGCATATTTTCTGTAGGCACTGTAAGACAAAATAGAAAAGGCTTACCACCACGCCTTTTGCCTCAAAAGGGTGACAAAAATGAAAACAAATTAAAAGCTGGAGAGTTTATGGTGCAATATGCTGCCCCTATTACTGTTATAAAGTGGCGTGATACCAAAGACGTGTACATCTGCACAACAGCTTTTGAACCTAAAGCAGTAGTGGCCATTCAACGTACTCAGAAAGATGGTTCCAAAGCCCCAATAACATGCCCATTGGCAATCGAACAATATACCAAATGTATGGGCGGGGTTGACAGACTTGACCACTTCAGATCTTCTTACTCCATTGGTAGAAAGTCAACTAAGAAAAATTGGATACGTCTTTTCTGGTTCATGTTAGAAGTAGCCTGCATAAATGCGTATATCGTTTACAATATAACCCATAATAAAACGAGCAGCAGCCATCGAGATTTCAGGCTAAAGTTAGCCAGAGGCCTAATTGACAATTTCACCATTAGACTTAGAGTACCACCAATATTCAAAAATAAAAAAGGTGGTCAGTTCGGAGTGTCGGATGATATAAGGCTGAATAATGTTGGGGTTCACATGCCTTGTGAGGGAACCAGGAAGCGATGTCGCTACTGCAGCACAAGACAAAAACCCCAAAGGTCGAAAATAATGTGCAAGATCTGCCAAGTACCGTTGTGTGCAGCACCTTGTTTTGATGATTTTCACCATTAAAACTAATAAACAATATTTTTCTTAGTTATGGTGTGGTTTTATTAATTTCTGGGATTCATTTACAGTGAGTAGTCTAACCCTTAAAAGCTGCTTAGATAACATGTAGGACAGTGGCCACATACAGACCACATATCTGCATGGGCAGCAGGCAGTGGTCATATAGAGACCACAGGGGTTTTTTTTTTCAGGAACAGAAAAAAAAAAAAACAAGAAATTATATTTGTTATAACCCTGTAATCTACCAACATCAGTATTCAAAAGAAAAAAAATGGCTAGGCCTGGTTAAGGGTTATATATAATAATCATAGTAACAGGAAGTGGAGCAGCAATCTACAAGTTCTGGTGGAAACCAAGATCAGCACATCTTCCGGTCCTGCAACATCCTGAAGAAGATGCAGTCCAACTTCAGTCGCAACCTTCGGCGCGCCTTCATCTTAAGGGGGGAGGAGTTATATAAGCATAACCTTAATCTTATATACTTATCAAGGCTATTAGACAATAACCATCATTGTTAATTAGGCAATAAATATGATAGCACGTACTATTTCCTGGTATCATAAAGATAACAGGAAATCACTTAGAATAAGCACTCCTTGTATTACAATAGCATATAAGGTTTTTATCAATGAATAAAGTTAGTCTTAATCCGCTCTTCAAGCAGAACACTTGTCTTTTTAAAAAGCCTTTCGCCTCCGCCCACAACCTAACTCTCGTTATTCTAACAAATTTTATTGGATATTTTTATTAAGTATGAAATATTAATAGAATACACTATAAAAAAATATGATTTCAGTTAAGGGTTGTTAAGTAATAGAAAAAGAAAATCGCGGTTATAGATTTTTTTACAATTTTAGCTAATTTGACGCGCCTATAACTTGAAATTATCGTTTAATTCTATTCTTTCAGGGTAACGAAGAAAACAGAATTGCTTCAGAAAACACTCTCAGTTTGAACGAAACAGGAAATACTGTCACTGATGAAACTATGGGCACGCCTTTCGCCACCCCAAAACCATTTCGGAAAAGAAGACGGCCTGAAGTAGAACAAGATCCAACACAACAAGAAGCTGTAAATATTTTACAAAGAATGTACGAATCTAGAAAAAGCAGGGATGAAAATGACGCATTTGGAGAGTATGTCTCGATGAAACTGAAACAAATAAAAAACAGTCATGCTAAGAATACTGCTCAACATCACATTAACAATATTTTGTACAATGCGACAATGGGACAATATGATTTTCCAACAACCTTTACAGACCCAACCGCTAGTAGTTCCTGGGGATAATACAACTCTGAACCAAATGTATCCACTTTTTCGGAAAATAATGCTGACTGTAGCTCGAGAGGATACTACACCGCACCGAGTCCCTCGGCTTCATTTGAAACCAGTTCTTCGGATAACTCCAGGACACATACTCGTACCAGCGCAAGAACACAGAGTCCGTCTAATTTATCGGAATCAAGCCAAGATTCGACCCAATCATTAAACGATTTGTTGGAATCAATCAAAAATTAAAAAATACATGTTTGGTTTGTTAATTATTAAAAAAATTATTAGTAAGGTAAGGTAGGTATCTACCTAAAGTATGATTAGATTAGATCATATTAAAAGTAAATAAAAAAATAATTAAAAATGTTGTTTCACTTACCTGTATGTATTCCTTTAAAACCTCATTGAGAGCCTCGCACACTTCTGGTACGATAATAGATATCACTTGGTCTGACAACTTGAACACATTTCCAAGACTTTTATAACTGCTACCAGTTGCCAAAAATCTTAACGTTACCGCAAGTCTTTCCGTCACACTTACAGATTTTCTAAATGTAGTGTCTCGTTTGCCTATTTTTGCACCAATTAAATTTTGTAGATATTCAAATTCGGAACTGTTCATTCTTATAAAATCTTTTAAGCAACCGTCAATACCCAAATCCTTGAGATAGTCTGTGGCACTATATTTTCCTCTAGCTTTTAGCGTTTGGCGCATCCAATAAGAGCGCTTTTTCTTCTTTTTTAAACAAAAAATAAAAGCTATTCCAATGAGCAAATCTTCCATTTTCGTGTAGACGTCCTCGGCCCTCAGAAGGCGAAACCAAACAGCGAGCCAATACTAGATGTTATAAAATGTTTAAACATTTTCCATCAATGTAGGAGCACTTATAACATGTAACAGTTTCTAACAAAGTGCAACAATTGTTAACATTTGTTAGTAAATGTTTTGGTGTTATAAAATGTTTACAAACATTTTATAACGGCAATGTGGGAGCACCATTAGTAACGCGCGCGTTCAACGCTGCGCTAGCGCTCGACTGTTGTCAGCGCGCGTCAACGCCGCTTTGAGATCATTGGTTTTCTATGTTTCCGTTCAGTTGAGCGCGCGCTTTCGACGCGGATAGACGTATTTTAGGGTTCGTCAAGTTCGTCCGAAAATCGTCCGAAATGGAAACCGAAGCTTTTAATACGGAATTATTAATTGATGAAATAGAGAAACGTCCTGCGATATGGGACATGACAAGTAGCGATTATTCAGATAAGAATTTGAAAAGACGGGCTTGGGAAGAACTCGTCCTTATACACTTGAGAGCAATAAAATCGCACACCCCTTGTAATTTGGTTTATTACTGATTGTTTTCTAAAATCGAAAGATATTGAGTAAAAATCATTAGACAAAATTAAAGCATACAAGCTTAGCTTTACAAAAACATAAAATTAAAATCATTGACCTTCACGTAACTTACAAAAACCGACCGTACACCGAATTCCCCAAATTCACGCGTTTGCGTTGTCACTACTTGCACCCTTAGCCGCAGGTATAAAAAGGTCAGTTTATTGGAATTTTTATTCCGTTGCATACCGACGGTCAACGTGATAACATCTCTACTGGAAGCATACGGATTTACTGGAAAAATATGGATACCACGCCCGCAGAAGCCGCTCAAGTTATTGCCTTGCTCGAAGCAGGCCATAACCAAAGTAAAGTTGCTCGACGGCTAAATTTGAGCCGCTACTCTGTTCGTCGTGTATACCAGAGGTTCCAAGAGACCGGTGGCTACATTCGGCGACCAGGATCTGGCCGGCGACGCACAACATCAGAGCGTGATGACCGCTTTCTTGTGACAAGGTCTTTGAGAAATCGGCAACTGAACGCGGTTCAACTGGGACAACAGCTTCGAGAAATTCGCAATGTCAGTATAAGTCGGTGGACAGTTCGAAGAAGATTAGGTGAAGCAGGAATGACTTCACATCGCCCAGCAAATGGTCCCAAATTGACCACAGCTCACCGACAAGCCCGGCTACAATTTGCTAGGGAACATTTAAATTGGACGTATGACCAATGGCGGGCTGTTATGTTCTCTGATGAGTGCAGAATGACTTTACATGGTCATGATGGACGCTCTAGGGTCTACAGAAGGTCATCAGAGCGATTTTCACAATGCTGCATAAGCGAACGTGTGGCTTTTGGAGGTGGATCGTGTATGTTTTGGGGTGGCATAATGTTGGACACTAAAACTGACATTGTATTCATCACTACGGCGAATACCGGCCCGAGATCGAGAAGTTTGACGGCTGCACGATACGTCGAAGAAGTGCTCGAAGAACATGTGAGGCCGCTTGCGTGGCTTATGGGAGAAGATTTTCTCTTAATGCACGACAACGCCAGACCGCATGTCGCTAGAACAGTTTGCGACTACATGGAAGATGTTGGAATCACCGCGATGGAGTGGCCAGCTCGTAGTCCTGATCTCAATCCGATTGAGCATGTCTGGGATGAGCTAAAAAGAAGAGTTCGAGCATGAAGCCCTGCTCCTACGCGCCTCCAAGAGCTTCAACTTGCCATTGAAGAGGAGTGGAACGCCATACCACAAGATTTCATGGTGAAATTAATACGGTCCATGAAAAACCGATTAAGAGCTGTAATCAAGGCTAGGGGAGGGAATACACCTTATTAAAAAACAATTTGATCAAGCATTTTGAGTTTTATTTTTATTCTTTGTTAAGCTAAATTGGGTAATTTTATCCGTATGTTGGGTTTTGTGCCCTAAAACTCCCTATGAGTACTTTTTTTACACTGTATTTGATATCATTAGAAAGGTACTGAAGTAAACATTCAAATAGTGTAAGTTTTATTTTAATATGTATTCACATTTATGAAAAAAACTGCTTTAACAACAAAAAGTCAACGTGTGCGATTTTATTGCTCTCAAGTGTATTTTGTGAAGGACATGACAATGAAGAAAAGAAGAAAATATTATGTGAGTATATATATTTATTTACATTTACAATCGGTTTGTGTTACAAGTTAAATATAACGATCCTGCCAATCTACTTTTCCTTCATTAATGAAATAGTTTGTTAAATGTACTCGAACATTATCCGCCTGTCGCACAGCACGTCCGGTATAATGTGAGGCTAGATTTTCCAGGGGTGGCGTATAAAGTGTGTCTTCAAAATTGTAGCCATCCCTGATTCTGACATAATTATTTAGTGTACATATCGCTTTTACGATCTTTTCTGCAAAACCGATGTTAACATCTAACGGCCTGTGTAAAATGCGCCATTTATTGCACATTATGCCAAAAGTACATTCAACATACTACTAATGTCAAACGGTAATTAAATATTTTTTTAGCATAAGTTAGTGACCTTCCCCCATATGGACGCATTAAATTCTCCATCATGCCAAAAGCTTCATCAGCCACTACCACATATGGCAACGTTGTCGGTCTATTTTGTATTAACAATGCCTTTGGCTCAGGTAGATCTAATGACCTTTCTGTCAGCTTTTTGTACAATGAAGAATTCTTGAATATACCTGAGTCACTGTTTTTACCGTAGGCACCTATGTCAACCCACACAAAACAATAGTTTGCATCCGCTAGCGCCAATAAAACTAGCGAAAAATAATTTTTATAGTTATAATACATAGAACCCGTGTGTTCAGGCTGGATTAACCGTATATGTTTCCCGTCCAAGGCTCCCAAACAATTGGGAAACTTTGAGTTCTTTTCAAATATCGTGGATATTTCACACCACTTTTCTTTCGTTGGTTCACTCATAACAACGGGCCTTAATTTTTTCCAAATAGTTTCACATACATGTGGTATTATAGTAGCCACAGTAGATTTGCCAATTCTATAGTCGTAGCTTAATGTCCCAAATGAACATCCAATGGCCAAATATCTGGAAACAAACATAAACTATTACTAAATACTGTTTTTTTTTTCAGCGTCATCCCTGCAAAAAAAGTGGAAGAGTTTACGGGATAATTATATGAGAGAGGTGAAGAAAATAAAGCAGCGTCATCAGTCATCAGCTTCTGTTGAAGGCTTTCGTTATCATGATTATAGATCACAGCAGTCTAGTGTGTCAAATAATTTTGCACATTATGGTTATACTACAGCAATGGGGTCTCCATCGCCAGTAACACCTACTCCATCGCCAGCACCAACTAATGTCAGCAATGAATCAGAGTTAGAGTTATTCTGCGAGTAACAAAATGTTATTTTTTCTTTAAAAAAATTGTTCCTAAACAAGTTGATTTGATTTATTTGATTTATAGATTATGTTGATTATTAAAAAACTTACCTCAATGTAATTATGAGTTTTTCTTCCGGTGAAATGCTATATCGCACAGCGTTTTTATCTGCTACGAGTTCATCGTTTATGAGAGTCAGTAAGTCATCAAATGACTTGATGGACATTCTGAAGTAGTTAACACGTTGAACGCCGTGGTGGTCACCGGTGACCACCGCTATACTTTCCATATGGGCTGACGCCAATTTGCGATTTCAACAAATTTTTGCACATTATATTTTATTGGCTCATCAGGTTCAAAATAGTCAAAAACCTCAATTTAAATATTATTTCCTATTACTATCCAAAGAATTAACAATATAATTGCTGACGCGCACCGGTGACCACCACGGCGCACGCAGTTGAGAATCTGCAATTCGTACGCGCGGGGCCGCGGGGGTCGCGGCGCCGGTCATTCCCCGCGCCCTTCCCCGAAAGGGCTGCGCGCTCTTGACGCGAGTTAGTAATACGCAAGCAAGGTCACGCGCATTGTCGAATTAGTAATCGCAAGCAAGGTCACGCGCATTGTTTATTTTTTGTAATACATATTTTGGATTATTTTAGCGACAGTTTTACCCTGATTACCTCTAAAGTGAATAAACTGTGTCCTGCCTGACTGTTAGAAAAAGTGTGGTGTGAATCATGGATGATTTTGAAAACTTTGAAATAACAAATGATGATTTGACGCGGATTGAAGAAATAGAAATTTCCTTGCTTAATAGTAGCTTTCAGCTGAGTTCGGAGTCTGAGGAAGAGTATGACTTACAACCACCTTTACGAAAGCGACGTCGACGAGTTCTGCCCATTAGTGACACGAGTGACATTGAACTTGAAAATGCCTTGCCAAATACTTCTGGTCACATCGCGTCGCTTCCTGCATCATCTACCGTGTGGCACCAACCAAAAGGTAATCAGCGTCGGATTATCCCCTACACTGAATTCCCAGGATTAGATTCACGAGTTGTAAGGGAAATGATCGATAAGACCCCGGCAGATTTCTATCATTTTTTAGTACCAGACGAAGTATTTGAAATGGTGGCCGATTATACAAATAGCTTTGCTATCAAAAAAGTCACAGGATCGGCCGCAGCATCTAAAGCTGCGCGGATTCGCCAATGGAAACCTACATCCACAGCAGAGATGAAACGATTTTTCGGATTGATTATTTTCATGGGGATCGTAAAATTACCGAAAATATCCTACTACTGGTCTACAGATGCTGTGCTTGGACAGAATTTTCCTCGAACAATAATGAGTCGAAACCGATTTGAGCTGCTGTTGCAAATGCTGCACTTTTCTCAGCAAGACGAAGACAATAAATCTAATAGATTACACAGGATTGAGAAATTGCTCGAAGTTGTGAACAGGAACTTCCAAAAAAACTACACCCCTTCCGAAGAGATCTGCATAGATGAAAGCGTGGTGCCTTTTCGCGGACGAATAATTTTTCGACAATACAATAAACAAAAAAGGCATAAATATGGTATAAAGGAGTTTAAGTTATGTACCATTCCTGGATATACATATAAAATAAATGTATACGCAGGAAAGAATAATGATGAAGTCAATACTACACCGTTGAATGTCGTTATGTCTCTATGCAGCGATCTTCTATACAAGGGACATACGCTAGTGACCGACAACTGGTACACCAGTATAGATCTTGCCAAAAAACTTCTCGATGCAGAGACTCATCTCGTAGGCACGATTCGGAAGAACCGGAAGCATCTGCCAAAGGATGTAGTAAATGCTAAACTGAAGCGAGGACAATTCGTGGCGAAGGAAAGCGATGAAGGCATAACTGTAATGAAGTGGAAGGATAAAAGAGACGTCCTTTTGCTATCCACAAAACACTCAGTGCGATTCCAAAATGTCCGAAAACGCAACAAAGTTATTTCTAAACCGAAAATAGTCATTGACTATAACGGTGCTAAAGGAGCTGTAGATATGTCCGATCAGATGGCTGCTTACTCAACTCCACTGAGGAAATCGATAAAATGGTACAAGAAGTATGCAATCAACCTTCTCCTGAACACAGCAGTAGTCAATGCACTGGTCTTGTATCAAAGCGTCACTGGCAAGAAAATACAAATGGCAGACTTCCGGCTGGAATTATTGAAATCGTTTTGCAGCCAACAAGATGTTCCAGTTGCAAGACCTAGAAGAATGATACACAAACTGCAACAAAAAGAAGGGCAAGCCAGAACAAGCAGGCGAGCATGTGTGAATTGTTACAAAATTAACGCAGCTACTTACGGCAGAAAGTTGGCTAAAAACAAGACTAAAAAGGTGAGAATGTTTTGTCCACAATGCCCGGAAAAGCCTTTTCTTTGCATATCTTGCTTCAATGTGCTTCATCATTGACCAATTTTTTACCCGACTGCGCGACGCAAAAAATGGAAATGTGTTTATTTTGTTGATAAGACTGATTTCATTTATTGCCAAATATTCATGACAAAGTTTAATTTCGTAGTAATTTTTTGAGTTATTTTAAGTTTTTTTCGAAGTTTGTTTAGTTTATTTTTACTAAGTCCAAAAATAAGTGATTGCCTAACGTATAATAAAAAGTTTTTAAATATTTTCTAATAAAACATATATTTTGTAAACCTTCTTTTATTTCAAAACCACATTTTGTATAGGTACTTAGCCAAAAAATCAACAGTCTTTTTTATACTTAGTGTCGAAACGAGCTAGTATGCGTAAACTGTTCTCCAGGGCCGTGCCGGGCACGCTCAATATAGTTTTGTACCGGCAATGTGTCCTCCAGCGAGAAAATTGAGTTCAAACACGAGTCCGTCGCGCGGTCACCGGTGAGCCCCACGGCCTGAACGGGTAGTATTGCTGTCGCTCACCGGTGAGCCCCACGGCCCAAACGGAACAACCACTAAATTTGAGTCGGCGTTTAATGTGTTAAAGAATTTGGGCTCAAATTGCCTTAACTTAGGATATAAAATAATGTACTGACTTTCAGTCAGCCTGGTTGACAAAATTGGGTGAACCCAATATCTCCGTCTTCTGTTGTGTCGTTTCTGCCGTCTGTATAAAATCACCGATAAAACTGTTTCTACGTCCATCTTCGACAAATGTAGAACTCAAACTGGCCGCAACAACGCGCGTTTAACGCCTGACAAGCGCGCACCATGTGAACACTATACAAAAATTCAACGCGCGTTCAACGCGCGCTGAGCGCTTGTCATCTGAACCTACCCTAAGACTGCGTCATAGTAACGCTGCGATGGCGCAGCGCCCGTGTGGCCGGCTATGCGTCAAAATATTTGCGTTGCGACGACGCAACGCAACGCAACGCGCCGTGTGGACTGGCTCTTAGTCTAAGATTGTATATTTATATAGAATTAGCGTTGATATTTGCAGCGATTGAGATAATTTTATTCTTATTTTTTTTTCTGTATTGTAATCGTGTCATCTAAATATATTTATTCACCATCTCTATGCATTTTCTTTAAATAAAATATTATGGTACTACTAGCTATCCCCCGCATCTTTGGTTACTGCTCCACTCTCGTGGGTCGCAGCGTGATGATATATAGCCTATAGCCTTCCACCATAAATAGCCTCTCTAACATTGAAATATTTTTTAAATCGGCAAAGTACTTCCTGAGATTAGTGCGTTCAAACGAACAAACAACCAGAGTTTTTAGTTTTATAATATTAATATAGGTATATAAATACTTAATTTATAGATATAGTTCCAAAACCATGAAAAAATATTTTTGTCCACTTGGCTTGTTCTACGCCGGACACTGTGCGCCGGCTGCCCCCGCTCCGCTCACTTCGTAGCTCGCTACGCATATATGCTACGCATTCGTAGTTAGTTTGCTACGCTCGCGCTTGACTCCTTAACCCTTAATAACCTAGAGTTTCAATTTTGATACCAATCTTTTTAACTGAATGTTCACATTACTATTAGTTTTTTTTTATAGGTTGGCTGTACGTATTTTACTGTTGTATAATATTCTTTCCAACCAAATTAAAAAAAAAATCAAATGTCATTATTGTATTATTTTATCTATGACATATTACTTGCGCGGCAAAGTGACCAAGTAAACACATTTTACTAAAAGTTTTGTTGAATACAAATTTGATATATTTTCTTTTTCTGAAGAATATAAATACCTTTGAGGTAAGTGAATATATTATTTTCGCTATGATATAATTATTTTTTGCGAGTGCATGTTTTACTTGAAGAAACTAGTGCTATTTTTGTATCAATTTTGATACTTCAGGCATTCCGCCTTATACCGGCTGATTTTTTTTACCGTCTGGAGCAAAACAGGGTATAATAGGTGAACGGAGTAGAAGCCTATGGCATAGAAATAAATGTGTTTTTTTTTAAAAACCTTGTATGAAGTTAGCCTATTAATAAATAATATTACTTATTTAAAGTAAACTTTTCATATTAAAATCAACAAAACAATTAAATAAAAATAAATACAAATAAACCGATAAAAACTGTAAAAAGCATTTTATGCGTACCCTACTCTATGCGCGGAAAGCATCAATGAATTCGTAGCGCTATTCAATCCTTTGATTGAAGCCGGCCGATAGGTAAGCCTCAATTCACACGTACCACAACCACACCACAGCCACAACCACACCACAACGACGCCATGTGGTCGGGCGTATATTTTGTATTGAAAATGAATATTACAATTTACACGTACCACATTTTGACGTTGTTATCGACCACCTGTGTAATACAAACACATCGCAATCACATCGCGACGGCAACGCCGCCACGCGGCGGCGGCACCGCGGCCACATCGCCACGACATGACGTCCTATACAGCGCGCGCGGCGCGCCTAGCTGGCGCCTGCGCTCCCCTCTTTCATTCTGCATTGTACTGAGTTGCCGCGTGGTTGTGCGAAAAATTAAAATGTCCGACTCCGAAACTTTTGACACGGATATGTTTATTGAGGAGATTCGCAATTCGCCATGCCTTTGGGATCAAAGGACAGAGGAGTAT
This sequence comes from Caradrina kadenii, assembly GCA_947462355.1. Taxonomy (NCBI): domain Eukaryota; kingdom Metazoa; phylum Arthropoda; class Insecta; order Lepidoptera; family Noctuidae; genus Caradrina; species Caradrina kadenii. The sequence continues at coordinate 772,157 of OX381691.1, read as the reverse complement.
TCCAATCGCATTTTAAAAAACAAAGCATGGGAAAACCTTTGCATGAAGTTTTATGAAGATTTTGATAGTAAGGAAACAAAAGAAAAAAACAAGTGTGGTAAGTTTATTAATTAAGTACTATTTATTTATTAAACCGAGTATAATACCTAACAACACCATTCACGCTTTATTGTACTGCCACGATAATTCACCTTCAGGGCTCACAAAATAGTCGGCAAATTCATTTCTAACAGAATCTGCTCGAATGCCGTCATGATTTTGATCAAAGGAATGCATTCGTAACAAATTTGAAGTTATCGATAAAGTGTCATCGAATTTATAGCCATCTCGCTTGCGTACTATATTATGTAATACGACACATGCTTTCACTATGTCTGTTGCAAATTCAACTGACACGTTAATTGGCCTATGCAATATTCGCCATTTGTTTGTCAAAATTCCAAAGGAACATTCTACATATCTTCGTGCTCGTGATAATCTATAGTTAAAAATACGTTTTTTCATTGTTAATTGCTTGCCGCTGTATGGTCGCAGCAAATGTTTGTGTAATCCAAAGGCTTCATCGCCAATGAATACCATAGGCAAGGGCCTACCTACAGGGGTAATTGCTTGCGGTCCAGGTAGATCTAAATCATTTCTTTCCATTGCATCATATAAACTGCAGTCCCTCCAAATAGTTGAATCAGAAGTTTTACCGTAGGCTCCTATATCAACATACACGAATAAATAATCGGCGTCACATACGGCCATTAAAACAATAGAAAAGAAATGTTTATAATTAAAGAATAATGAACCACTGCGTGGTGGATGAATAATTCTAATATGTTTCCCATCTACAGCCCCTAAGCAGTTTGGAAAATTTGCTTTCTTTTTAAATTTGTTCGCAATATCAAGCCACATTGTTTTATTACATGGTGGTAAATGAATAGGCTGTAATTTATCCCAAATCAGACGGCACACGTCGTGGACAATTTTGCTAGCAGTTGAAGTACCACATTTAAAAAAATCGGCGAAATCTTCAAACGAACATCCCGTTGCCAAATATCTGTAACAAAAAAAAAAAAAAATTAAATACAAATAATAATGAAATGGTGTTACAGGGTGATACAGGGTGTTAGTTATAAAAGGTTGAAATAAATAACACTGGATGGAAAAATCTGCTGTTTCATACATTTAGGTCATGTAGGTATCTTTTCTACAAATTTTAATTTAACTATTATTTTTTCAGCTGCCAACTTACAAAGAAAATGGAAAAGCTTAAGAGACTCTTTCAACAGAGACCTTAAAAAACAAAATTCACAAAGAAGCGGTTCAGCAGGTAGTACGAAGAGATACTACTACTTTAGTCAATTATTATTTTTAAAGCCACTGTCTGAAAATCGAAATACAACATCGTCTCTACCAGTACAAAACAAAAACGATGACATTGAACAAATCGATAATGAAGACGATAATACTACTGAAACGAGTGACTCTGAAGTTTGGAAGAGACCAAAATATATCCAAAGAAAAAAAGATGATGCAGAATATGGGTTAATAAAAAAAATAACAAGTGATTTGAGCGATCAAGTAACTGCACATACGCGTACACAGGAACCTGACAAGTCCTGTGACAGTGATATGCATTTTTTGCTATCTTTATACGATAGATTTAAAACCATTCGCGATGATTGGAAACTGAATGCTCAGATAGAAATATTGAATGTAATTAAAAAATATCACACACCTACACGTAATGATAATTACAGTGAATATGGACAGGGGTATACGACACCAGCTTACCAACCGTACGAGCGACCATCAACGTCTGGGTATCGGCCGGATATGGAAACAGGCGGTCCACAGCTTCGCAATTTGCGTACTACATCCACACCAAGAGATGTGTCAGTGCCAGCATCTCCACTCAGCGTTTCTTCTCAGGTTTCAAACTATAATGATCCGATTATAACGGATATTTTCGGAGATTAATTACCTACCTCTGTTGATTTTTGAATGACAAAATAAATAAAAATATATTAAGTATGCTCTTTGTTTTCGCTTTCTATCCCCCCTACCACAGTTAGGTAATAATAAAGGCCTGAGCAGACCGGATACGTGGCGTGTGCGTAAAGTACAGTCAGCGACATATTGACCTACGAAAGTGAAAAAACCACAGCTGATGTTGATCTCTATACGTTTAAAATTAGGTTGAAATTCAGTTGCAGAAATTTTACAGATAAGGGTAGGTCGATATGACGCTAACTGTACATGCATACTGTTGTAATAATAGGAAACTATATGAAACGTGCCCACAATCATAATCTTACTTTTTATTGTTAATGAATATTAAGAGGCCGTACATGGTTTTGCTCGCAACACTAGCGCCACTTTCATAAAAATATGATATTTTTATTTATGTCTTAAATAAAAAGATACATTGTTTTTAATGAAAGTGGCGCTAGTGCCGCGAGCAAAACCAGGTAGGTACATTTTATATTTTATAAATTAATTTCATCAGCTCGGTGAGTCTGTCCCGGTAGATGGAACTAATTATATTTTCTAAGAACTTAAAAATATTTAACTATAAAAACAATTACTCACCTCAATGTCATTGCCAGACGTTCAACAGATGGTATGCTTTTTCTCATGGCCGTGTCTTTTTTTTGCAACTCAGTATTCAGTTCGTATAACAAGTAGTCAAATGTATTCTTGCTCATTCTAAATTTTTTATAAAATTTCATCTTGAACCTTCGAAGTTTAGGATAATCAGTACGGAATTGGCTTTGACTTTTGTTTTCCAATAAAGGATGTACCCAATAAATTCTATTTCGACGAATACGCTGATTTCGTCGTCTTCTTCTTATTAATAAAAGCCATAACAAGGATAGCAACAACAATCTTTCCTCCATGACTACGTTCAGTCAAGCCGTGTTACCTCTACTAAAGCTGGAGTATAACTGCACATGACCACGTGTGGTTACCACGTCGCAACAACAGCGACAACGCAACCACATCGACATTTTGTCGGTACCACAACGCAACTGCAAAAAGCCGCTGCGGCACTATTCACACGTAACCACAGCTCGACCACATTATGTCGCTGCGACGTGGTGTGGTTGTGGTACGTGTGAATTGACCCTAAATAGCTCACATAATATCACCGCTTGCGCACCCCGCACCCGCACGCGTGCCCTTTGCGTCCCGCTCTCCAGTCGCCCGCGATTAGTCATAGCGTGACGTCTATCGCTGTGTTTCCGCGTGTGCGCCCAGTGATTGTTTCCGTAATGTCGTACGAATACTCCAACGTTGAGTACCTTGCCATGGTGAAGTGTTACTAGGTATCTATCTGGCCAAAATTTAAATGGTGCTAGATGTATGTACGCTGATGAGGAACACCTACAAGCGCTCAGACGGAACGGTATCCCTGCACCCCAGATCCCCAGCACAGACTTGATACTTCGCACTGTTCAGCGATTACTCGACCATGGCCAATTCCAGCTTCCCGGTCATGTCAGTGGCAGAGGCCGGCCACCGCTGTCAATACACGTCGAAGACGCGATCCTGGATTATTTCCAGCGCCACCCGAGAAGGAGCACGCGGCAAGCAGCCCGTCGATTTGGCATAAGCCAGTATGCCCTATGGAAGCTACTCCATTCAATGGACATGTATCCATACCATTTTTCCCCCGTGCGAGCTTTGCATGCTCCGGACCCTGGACCACGCATCACTCAACCGCTGCACCACCCGAGTCGTCTATTCTTCCCTTATGTTCAGGCAATTCACTCATTCCACAACGCATCAGCTGTTTCGAGTTTTAGATTAAAATAATAATTATTATTATTCATTTTTCAAACCATCGAAATACGTAGGTACTTGTGAGAATGTAATATGAACTGGAGCCCAATCGCGCTATTTTTTTTTTCAACGTAATCGCAACTGAACCGCTACCTTATCACAACTTTTTGACCGTTTCGTATCGCGCTAAAAATTTGACAGCACGTTGAGACGCAACGCGATCGTAACTGGAACGTTACCGCTGTCAAACGAAAAGTTGATGGGACGCTACTTTTTTTGGATCTTTGGATTGTTTTGTCTTTGTTGTGAAGTGCTTCCGAGTGAAAATCTTGAAAAATACATCATTACCATGTACGGCTACATAGATTTATTGGAGATATCTCATGAATACGATGTAGCGGTGGCTCGAGCCGAAACCAAAAGGAAAAACTTAAAAGTTAGACTTAAGTGTGACTCTTACAGTGATCGTCAGTTTGTGAAGAGATATAGACTCACGAAAGAAATAACCCTAAGACGACCCACTGACCAACTCGTGAATTAATTTGCAAGTTGACTCCTCACATGTCACCCGTTCTTCGTTCAGAATGCTTTGGATGTTGAAAGTTTGCAAGTGCTTTGGATGTTGAAACCAAGGTAAGGAGCGTAAGAGCAGATGTAATGATTCCACTGTAAAGTGATCAACAGCATTATCGCCTTTACTACTTTCTTCTTGTATAAAAATAACCACAAATCAGCCAACTAATAATGTTAAAACTATGTGTGCTTAAGTCAATCAATAGATAACCTGAATTAGTTTTAGATTTTGGTTGCATTGGCCTTTTATGCTTCTGGGTCCTATAAGACCATTGTTGGAGACAGCAGGAACCATTTCATTTCCCAGGCCAGCGTTTCAAAAGCTATCCGGTAATTTTATTCTTTCCTGTCAGTGCTAGTTCATAACATTTTTTTTTTTCAGATATGTGATTCTAATTTAAATATATTGTGTGTGGATGCAAGTTACCCTGAGTCCACACATGATAGTGTTGTTTGGGCCAACCATCCGTTGAATGCTTATATAGAGAGACTCCACATTAATCATGGAGAAGATTTGCATCTTTTGGGTATGTTTAAATTGAGTATAATTTATGTTCCAATCTTCCAATACATTGTGTAATGAAATAATGAGAGGTTTTAATACTTTTTTGCTTATTGCAGGAGACTCAGGGTACCCCTTGAGACCGACAATGATGACACCCATCTCAGAACCAAGGCCAGGCACTCCAGAACAATATTACCAAGGCCTGCACTTGAATGCCAGAAATGTTGTTGAACGCTGTATAGGTGTTTTAAAAGCTTGCTTTAGGTATCTTTGAATATCATACCATTGTTGTACTGGTTGATATGATAAATAATGTGATATACTAAAAGGATTTGTCTTTGCAGGTGCTTATTGGTTGATAGAAAGCTGCATTACACTCCAGTAAGTGCTCGCATCCCCTACACTCCGCTAACAGCAGAGGAAGCAGCTCGTGAACGCCAGTTGACAGGGGGCGCCGGTCATGGCGCCAGGCAAGAGCGGCGAGGTTGCGCACGTGCTCTTAGTGAGCTGGAGCTAGGCCGCGCACGGCAACGGGCGCTCATTCAACGTTTATAAACAAATACGAATAATCAATTTTAGTGTAGTCCAACTCCAACCTTAAATTAAAACTAACAATACTAACTAGGTTAAGTCAAATACTAACACAACTAAGAGCTCATTCACACGAAGACGAATCGTGATTTTTCACGAATCGTGTTTTTTCACGATTCGTTATTTTTTTTGACGGGAGCAATGCTTTTTATATACCCATGTTCACACGCTTCACGAATCGTGAAAAAAGACGTAGACGGATACGTCGGTCACTACGGTCATTAGAATGACGATTCGTTAAAAATCTCGAATCGTGATTGGCGCTCGCGCCCCGCGCGCCTGCCTGCTCCGCCCGCCTGTCTGCCCCACCCGCCGCGCGCCCGCTCAATTCAGTACATTCCTTTGACTTGTTAAGACGTGTAGCGCTGCGCTTCAATAAAATCATGTCGAAAAAAGAAAAAGAAAAATTGTATGACCAACAAATAAATCGCGAAGTTTTGATTGCTGCAATCAAAGACAGGCCAGTTTTATGGAATAAATTTTTGGAAATTTATAAGGACAAAACCGCTAAAACAGCAGCATGGCGGGAAATATGCATAATTTTGAAAGAAGATTTTGAAGAAATGGATCAAAAGGACCGACAGTTGTTTGGTAAGTTTTTATTGAGAAAATTTTAAATACAAATCTATACTGCCTATATTTTGTTGTCTTGCCATGGTACTGATCCAGTTTCTGATAGAAAGTAGGTCATAAATTCATTTCTCATTGAATTGCCAATTCCGACACTCGGTGATACTTCCTGGGGTAGTAAATTTTCAAAATTAAATTCTTTTTCTAATTCAATTCCCTCTTTTTTTATAATCAAATTGTGGAGGACAGTACAAGCTTTCACTACTGAAATAGCTGTTTCTCGTTTAAGGTCTATGGGTCTATGTAAAATTCTCCACTTATTTGCTAGAATGCCAAACGCACATTCAACGTATCTTCTCGCTCTGGTTAAACGATAATTAAATATTCGTTTACCTCTGTCAAGATGCGTTCCACCAAAAGGTCTTAATAAATGTGTGTGTAAACCAAATCCCTCGTCGCCAATAATTACGTAAGGAACTTGAACTTCTGATTCTGTAAATAAAGGCCTTGGTTCGGGTATATTCAAACGGCCTTCTGTCAACATTTTCCAAAAACTTGACTCTTTAAATATTGATGAGTCGCATTCTTTTCCATAGGAACCTACACTGACGTAAACGAATCGATAATCTGAATCTACGACTGCTAATAACACTATTGAAAAGAAATCTTTGTAGTTCATATATACTGAACCACTATTTGACGGCTTTCGAAGCCTAATATGCTTCCCGTCAACTGCTCCAAGGCAGTGAGGGAAATTGGCCTTTTCATTAAATCCACTTGCTATCTTTAACCACTCTTCTTCCTTATTAGGAAGTGGCATAAATTCTTCATATAAATTATTCCATATACTTTGCGTCACTTCTACTACGATGGTGGAAATGGTTGATTTGCCAATTCGATAACTAAAATGAAGATCTTCATAGGAAAGTCCTGACGCCAAATACCTAAAAAAATATTTCATTAAAACCAAATTAGTGGGATGAAGAAGTCGTATTTTCATTCAGAATAAGCGTTCCCACTAGGCACCCAAACGATTTCATATGTTTGACTGGCTGCCTAGTGGGATAGATTAGTCTAAATGAAAATACAACTTCTTCAAGCGCTTCTTCAATTATACAAATTCAGCTTACTAAGCATCCTCTTTTTACGAAAGCAAAAACCGTTATAAAACGTATGGGGCGTAGCCCGTACAAAACAACCACAGATCAGGTCCCTGTATATTTTATTTATGTATAATAATTCATAAATACACAGACGGACAGCGAACGGCGTTTGTGAATAGATATTCGCCCGACAACAGACCGCTCGTCTTGTCGTGACGTGTTTCGAAACCGTGTCCTTATTATTACAGTTGTTTTCTAGTATATATATATTCATCTGTGGTTGTTTTGTAATATTGGGAATAATGCGATGTAAATAAAAATCTTCTTATAAAACCGTTCATACAGTTTTATGAATTATTGTTTCAGGAAGTTCAGTGATGAAAAGGTGGACACAATTGAGAGACACTTGGAGGAAATCATTAGATGAAAACAAAGAAACAAAAAAATCTGGGTCTGGTACAAAATCTAAGCCCTACAAATATAATCAAGAGATGAGCTTTTTGAAGCCAATTATTAAGCCAGGTGAAACATATGACAATAATCCAAATACAAGAGATGAAGCCCAAAGAGAAAATGCAGATCAACAAGAAAATCAGAAAGAGAAACACTTAGAATCATCATCAAAAAAGAAAAGAATGGATAGTGGCAGCGTATTGGATGATAAAATGATGAAACTTGTTGATCATCAATTAAACACAATTGGAAGTGATGACCGTAACATGAATTTTTTTAAGGGGGTTCTGCCATCCCTTCGGCATTTTGATGATGATCAAATACTGGAATTCCAATCTGGGGTCATTAACCTAATACAGAGTATTAAAACTGGACGAAACTATTCGAATTGGCATCAAAATTATTACAATTCACATCATCACAACTATAATAGTGGTGGTTATTATACTAAGCCTCAAGAATCACCGGGAGGAACGTCTAATAATAATAATACTCGGCCTCTTCCTGAAAGTTCATCGATAGTAAATGCAGAAGTGTCTGCAGAAACGCCCACCCCTCTACAACCTGGAACATCGCTGATCCATCGCGATGATCCAAGTGCATCACCGGCACTATCTACAGCTCTAAGTCAATTAAGTGATTATCTGGATCTATCAAATTTCTAAAAACATGTTCTAAATTATCATAAATATAACCAATAAATAAGAATAATAAATAATATAATTAGTTTTTCTTGCCTTATAGTTATCGCCAACTTTTCTTCAGGGCTAATGGCCTTTCTCATACATGTATCCTGTTTTCTCAAATCCGTATCCAACCTTTGGAGAAGGAAGTCAAAGGTATCTTTAGACATTCTAAAATAAGTGTAAAATTTGGTATCATCTTCTCGTAACGAGCTCATCAAAATATAAAAATCCCCAACACTTTGTCTTTGCCTTAAAATTGGATGCACCCAGTGTATTCTTCTTATTTTTCTTTTTTTAGATCGACGATAATACCAGTACAAAATTAAAGTATTCACGTCCATTGTCTTTGGTAGTTTACTCTCAACTGAACACAATCACGAAACAACATGTGAACATCAATTCGGATATTTTGACGAATCGTGAAAAAACACGATTCCGTATTCAATGTGAACATCTATCCGTCAAGGCGAATCGTGTTTTATACCGAATCGTCAAAGACGTATCCCGTGTGAATGCGCCCTAACACTAGGCAGGCCTATGTCAGAAATCTGTTGATTTTAACCTAACCAGAAAAAAAATTATAATATTTTGTTTTAGTTTCCGTTTCCTTCTTTTAAACTGTTTATTAACCCTTTCCCTGCCGTCACCGTAATATTCCGTGTTTCGATTCTGATGCCCGTGGCGCTAATCCCGTAATATTACGTTCTATTTTTTCGATATCCAATTCTTAACTACATTAAAAAAAAACGGAAGAAATTTGATATTATTTATAATACTTCAGGGTGTGTACTTTACAACAATAAAACTTTTAAAACTCAGACTCATCATTTTGATACTTAGCAATGAAATCTAAATGCAGTAATCAAATGAGGTGCTTTTACAACCCTGACACACTGCGCCGAACCCGTAATTTTACGTGGGCTAGTGATGCGCTAGTAAAATCTAAATAATAAAAAAGCAATGGTTTTAAATTATTAATTATCTTGTTAATCCATGTCTAGACTATAAATTAAAACTTTAATGGCTTTTTTTTTAAATTGTCATTTGAATAATGGACAACAATTGAAGAGAATCTGTAGAAAATTACGAAATCAAAAAAAATATATTCTTGGTGTCGATATTATTTTGGGGCGTCACTAATGCAGTTACAGCCTGACGGACACTGGCCGCCATCACCGTGATTTTCCGTGCGGCGCAAGCGACACGGACGCCATATTTGTTGGTAAACATCAGTAGCCGCAGCGCCGTCCCCGTGATAACACGTACGCTTCGGATGCCTAGTGTTGAGAAACATTATGTTGGAAGACGACGAATTATTGAATATTTTAGAAGGAGATATCAACATTGGCAGTTCCAGTTCGAGTAGTACAAGCGATGAAGAATCGGTAAGTTAGTGTTCCCATAATTTTAGACTTGATAAAATATAATAAAATGAAAGCAAAGCTGGACAACATAAAGTTGACAATTTTACATTCCAAACGATATTCAAAATATAAAATAGATAGAAAAGAAAGATAGTTTTTGTAAAGAATTGCTATGTACTTACGCGTTTCATTATGTTGTATGTTGGATAATTATTACGAGAGCAACTTGAAAATGTGTTTTTTGTTTATTGAGATATCTTAACGATGTTGGTGTCAAATGAAAAGGTCTAGGTCTAAAACCATTTTATCCGTTTGAATCGTGTAAATCGGTCCACGCGTTTAGGAGAAAATTAAGAATTAGGTACCTATATTGAAAATTTAGACAAACATAATTTTTTATGTTTTTGTTCTACGAACCTATGGAATACTTATAATCAAAATGATCTTCACAACAAGAAAAAATTATGTTTTGGGATTAGGTCTTCGCGCTGCTTGAAACCATTTATTTCTACGTTTAACATTTTGTGGAACATTTAAAAAAATATTTTGGGTATTTGTTTTAGTAGTACCTATTCGTCTTATGTATTTATGGGGGAGTCACCAAATTGCGGGGAATTAGTTGTATTTATTTTACAGGGGAAAATGTGGGAATATAGCTTTTTTTGTTTTTTAAAGTAACGTATTGTTGGTGTATTTGTTCATAATAAATTTGTATCTATTTATTAAATAGGTCCCAAGTGTTCAACGTACCTAACCTATTTTTTTATGTAATTTATAGTTCATGTTTGTTTCAGGAACAGGAAGTATCTTATAACTCTTGGAGTTCAAGACCTTTCGAACCTGAAATTTGTGAATTCGATGAATATGCAGCTGGCATTACATGTAATACTCTTGATACTAAATCATTGGAATCTGATTTTTTCCAACATTTTCTATGTGAAGAAATAGTTAGCCAATTGGCAGAATTTACTAATGCTAATCACCAGAAATTTGTTCGTGAATGTGATATACGAGTACATTCAAGACTGCAAAACTGGTGAGAAGTATCCGCTGCCGAAATGTATATATTTCTGGCCGTTACATTCCTATTTACTCGAAATAAACATTTGGACATGCAGGAACATTGGTCGACAGATCCATTGTTACAGTCCCCAATATTTTCGAAAACTATGTCTCGTAATCGGTACACAACTATACTTGGCTTGCTCAGTTTTTCTGCACCGAATACCGTGTCTTCCAACATTTTAAAAGACTTATTGCCAATTCTAAAACACGTTAAGAAGACTTTCAAAGGCTCATTCACGCCTTATCGAGATCTTTGCGTAGATGAAAGCATTATGCCTTTCAAAGGATATGTTTCAATAAAGCAGTATATTCCTAATAAAAGAAATAGATTTGGAATAAAACTTTTTATATTGTGCGATGTAAAAACCAGATACATAATTGATTTCATAATCTACTGTGGAGCTCGAACTCAAATGATCGTAGATCCCGAAAATTTAGGAGTCACTGGTGGTGTGGTTACGACACTGCTACAGGATTTAATGCAAGCGAACAGGCGCGTATATATGGATAATTGGTACAGCAGCCCGAAACTTTATAATTATTTGTACAATCGTCAAACATTTGCATGTGGTACAGTAAGGGTCAACCGGTTGAAGAAAACTAATATTGGAGAATTCAAACCTCTCAAGAAAGGGGAAATCGATGCAAAATATAACAAACCCTTGATTGCTGTAAAATACAAAGACAAAAGAGAAATCCATATGCTTTCAACGTTTCACAATACAGCTTTTGGCCCTACGAATAAATACTGTAGAGAAACAGGATTGCCGAAAATGAAACCAGAAATTATTATTGATTATAACAAAAAAAAAGGGACAATTGACAACACGGACATGATGTTGCATTCGATACAATGCATAAGAAAAAATAAAAAGTGGCAAAAAAAGCTCGGTCTTCATCTGATTGATTTGTGCATGTTAAACGCTCACGCGCTTTATCAAAACATTCAAGGAACTAAAAAAAGCTTGGCTGAATTCCAATTAGGTGTCATTAGACAATTGATTAAAAGATATAAACTAATAGAGCTAGAGTATTCCACTCCAACCACATCCCGCTCAATAAATGCTCTGCGGTTGTCGGCATACCATCTTGCTGACCATATGCCGGAATACACGGAAGGGAAAAAATCCAGAGTTTGTTTTGTTTGTCAACATACGAAATTGAGAAAAAGGTGTCGCAGAGAATCCCGGTTTATGTGTAAAGTGTGCGGAGTAACCTTATGTACCAATCCGTGCTTTAAAATCTATCACAAGTATAAAGAGTTTTAGTTTGAATTAATAGCTGATCAATTTATTATTTATCGATGATGTGCAGAACGTCCCTATTTTAGTCGTCTAAACCGTAGACAACTTATCAAATACTTGTTAGTATTATTTCGACCTTTAGACAGAGTGGACGTGCGTCATGTCAACCTCTGAAGAATCACAGCCACTATCTCCATCTCTTCTCTATCCAAAGAAAAGGAGAAGAATACTTAAAACTGATAAATCTACGCAGACAGAGCCAAACTTCGTGCACTATATAAAACCAGGAGAAAGTGAATATGATCTTACGGCTGTTATTAACTTGCCTGATGCCAATTTTTTTAACCAAAGACCGAAAGACCCTCGTAATGAATATTTTGCTTCCCTAATAGCATTCGAAATGGAGACCGTTCGACCAGATATGCGATCGGTATTATATATGAAAATTATTAATCTAATATACCACGCCCATGGAGATTCAACAGAAGAAGTTCAAGAAGAAATCCGACCGTGTTCATCTCCGGAATATTGAATTATTATAATAAATTATGGCTGATTAGATTATGAGTGAGAAATTGATTTGTGTGTTAATTATAACTACCTATTATTAAAGATTGCTTGTCAATAACATATTAGTGTTTTATTTTGCATTAATCTATATACCTACGGCTCTACCTTAAGGTTTTAAACACGATGTCGCAAGCAAGAGCTAGTACTTACATAATATCGATAACAATTATTCAGATTTCCCAACACTGTTCGAAATTATACCTAAACATGTCTGGCCCTGGGGGCACGATTACTGTAGCAAAATCTGGCAGGGAAAGGGTTAATAAAGGCTATTTGTATTTTTAACGCATTGTTATTTTAATTAATCTAGCAAAGTATGTTAAAATGTAGATTATAACCTAACATGGTTTTATTAAGGTGTAAATGATGGTGGGAAGGCAAAACGGGGTTAGGGGGCTAGTGCCAAATTTCAAATTAAGGAGAATCAAACAAAAAAAGAAGAAGTGAAGTGTTTCCAGGAAGTGTGTAAGTGGTTTATGAAACAATCACGACTCCTAATGAAATGATAACAACGAATGAATGCGGCTATCCAAAGATTATAATATAACTTTGAATGTTTATTTACGTTTAAAACATGCTTACCTTTTCAAATGTTCAAACTAGAGGTGCACACGTCAAAATTTATTACTAAACGCTCGGATATACACAAACTAAAAGTACATCACTAACGATTGACGTAGCGCAACGTTCCAACTTCTATTAGCATTTGAACTTTAACGCAATACCAAAATCGGAACAGCTGAATCGAAACCTAACCGTTGTCGCAATTGAACCGAAACGTTATCATCAGGGATTGCAATTGCTGGATCCAGCATACAGCAATCCAGCTGGATCCAGCGCCTTTTTAAACATGCTGGATCCAGCATACATCTTGATCCAGCGATGCGGATCCGCAAACGTATCATCTTCTATTGTTTAGTTTTGAGTTGCCGCCATTTTCGAATCGGCGCGGCAACGTTGCCGTTCTGTCACCATAGCACGTGCCGCATGAAAGGCAACGCCGCCCGCCCCCTTTCCCCCTTACCAACTGTACCGCTTATGTTTGTTTATTTTATAAATCAAAGACAGTTGATGAGTTGAATAACTGCTCTCGTCTCGATAGAAAGTGTCTTTGTGTCACTAAAGTGCATATGAAGTGCGTGTTGGTTGTTGTTTGAGAGACTGAATGGTAAGTAAAGTAAAATGTTTATTTTTAATTTTAGTATTAATGTTGATTTGATTCATGTCTCTTACTTTCTCGAAGAAGGAAAAGGAAGACACGTTTGGTGAGGTTCGTCAACACATCGCGAAATCTTTTTGTTTTTGTTTTCTTATTTAAACCGATCTTATTTTATTACCTACCTTTAATTGCAGGAAGTAGGTACATATCCTACAGTTTTTTTTTTTTTTTTTGGTGGGTGGGAAATCATCAAATAACTTCCCCCGCCCTGGGCGGGGCGGGAGGGAGTGTCAGACTTTTACTGACTAAAACCCACCCATGTTCCTTCTTGTGCCCTTTGCGTTCCGGGGGCGCGGTATCTCTTACGAACAACCCGCAGCCCCGGCAGGACATATCCTACAGTGGACTATTTAGTTATTTAGAACTTTGTGTGTGTGAGTATTGTTGCTATTAAACAAGATTGCTAAAATGCGCAATTTTGATTGGAAAAAAGCTGTGCCATGTGTATAAAGATAGCTTTTTATAGGTTTTTCCAGTTCAAAAACGCGTTCAAGCTATTAGTCCTCCCGTAACCACGGTGCGGTGCTTGCAATAGCGCCAACATATCGGAAATAAACAAAAGGAAGTTTGAACGCAATTTGAAACCCGAAATACCTACAAAATGTGTAATAGTAATCGCGGCAGTTTAACCCTTAAATGCATCTTGTGCCAAAAACGGCACAATAACTTTAAGTTTAAATACCCCGCCAAATATTAAAATGTCATGTTATTAGATCTTGCATTTATAATCTGTTATCTATGAAGAAAAAAAATACGAGAATATCAGCCTCTAGTCTGTATTACCAGCATATTTTATCTGTCAAATTATGACACAGGTTTGAGTACTTAGCGCCAAGCGAAGTTACGAAAGTTCAATTTAAAAAAATCCAAGTCCGTTTATTGTATTCTTTCAAGTAAAAATAATATTTTAGCAGGTAAGTTCATCAAATATATGTGCTTATTATTATTTTACTTCATATTTCAATCATTTACTCGTAAAAACGGCAGAATATCTTTGTGCCGAAAACGACCCTTCATGCATTTTTTGTACTTTTTTTTCCCGCTAATTGCGTACGTTGCTAACTCGTTTCAAAAGTTTTATTTGTTTCTTTACTTTACTGGCTGGTTGGTTATTGCATGTTGTTGTGTTGCTTTTTAGCTATGGATGATAAAATTATAGAAGAGATGCTTCGCATGCTAGAAAGTGGCGAAATTTCTGACGATGAGATGGAATCCGACGGGGAAGACCTAGATTATTATCCGTCTCGTCAAGAGCTTTTAGATGAGTTAGAAGAATCACCTTTAGAACCATTCAGTGGTGATGGTGAAGACATCGATCCAGCTCTTATAGATATCCATGCTATTGATCTTCCCGTAGCAGCTAACGTCGCGGAGTGTGACAGTGATCCTCCAATAGTACGTAATATTTCAACTTCTGAAAGCGCTAATTATATGCCAAGTGGAGGTAGAAATCTACTATGGAGGAAACGAAATCTGGTCTATTCTAAAGAAAAAATAGCTTTTTTAGGTTCTGAAGAATTATCTTCTAATATTTTGGAATTAGATACACCATATCAATTTTTTACGCACTTTTTCACTAATGAGTTCTTAGAGTCTATTGTTCAGGAATCAAACTTGTATGCAACTCAGAAACAACCAAATAGATTAGAAACATTCACAGTAGAAGACTTGCGAAAATATTTAGGAATTATCACTTTTATGTCTGTTTACCACTACCCCAATATTCGATCATACTGGGGAAAATTTGGATTTGGCCCAGTACGAGATACAATGCCGGTGAATAAATTTGAAAAAATTAGGAGAATATTGCATTTTAACGACAATTCGAAACATCTCTCAGTCGACCATCCAGACCACGACAAGTTGCACAAATTGCGGCCAGTGATAACACATTTGAACAATAAATTTTCTGATGTTGCGATTGACCAACGCTTGTCAATCGATGAACAAATGTGCTCAACAAAAGTCGGACACTTTTTGAAGCAATATATGCCGAACAAGCCTCACAAATGGGGTTTCAAATTATTTGTCCTCTGTAGCTTACTGGGATATTCATATAATTTCATAATATACGCGGGTAAAGAAAAAGGTGACGAGAGACTACCAAGTGAACCTGAAATAGGAGTTGTTGGACAAACTGTCATGAGGTTGATCAGAGTGGTTCCTAGGCAAAGAAATCATATCGTATACTTCGATAATTATTATACGTCTTTGCCCCTAATGTATCATTTGGCCACTGAAGGAATTCATTCTTTAGGAACCATACAGCGAAATCGTTTGGGAAAAAGTTGTAAACTGCCTGATAAAAAAGACGTAATGAAAAGTTCTATACCCCGAGGAACATATGAAGAATATGTAACCAATTTTGATAATGTGGACATATCAGCAGTTTCGTGGAAAGACAATAAACAAGTTGTCCTGGCATCCACCTACGTAGGTGCGGAACCTGCGGAAACAATCAATCGGTATGACAAAAAATTTAAACGAAAATTCGATATTCCTTGCCCCAAACTCATAAAAGAGTATAACGCACATATGGGAGGTGTCGACCTCATGGATTCTCACCTTGGCAGGTATAGAATTCGTATCAAAAGCAGAAAATGGTACATAAGAATATTTTACCATCTGTTGGACCTAACCATCATCAATGCCTGGATTCTTTACAGGAAAGTAATGGGTAAAAGGGGGAAAGCCAGCAAAGATATCATGAATCTTGCAGATTTTCGTTCTGAATTAGCAGACACACTTTGCAAATATTCCACACCTATACCTAGGGGTCGTCCACGTTCTACATCAACTACAGAAGCTGGCCCGCCTCCCAAGATAAGGAAAGGAAAGCCCTGGCAAGTTTTACCTCCAATCGACGTTATACTCGATGGCGTTGGCCATGAACAAGTTAGAACACCTAAAGCCGGGTACACATTGGTGCAATGTAACATGTAATGCAACATGCAATGCAAGAATTTGACGTCCACATTGCTGCAATGTATCATGTAAAGTAACAGAATTCCCATAGTGTAGACGCCTTGCGCGCACGAACCGCGCACACTACGCGCACGAACAGATTGTTGCAACTCTTGCGCGTAGCGACCCGAAATTTGTCGGTTTTTTCCCCGAACACAAAGAGGCGCGCAGTATGCGCGGAGCGTCAGTGTGGACAGGTTGTGTGGTGTGTACGGCTAGACGCGCGCGAACATGGAACAAGACGACGCTACTGCGGCGGAGGAGGCGGTTACATTTACGTGGAGTGAAGAAAAAGTGCTTCAATTAATTGAAGTGTACAGATCAAAGGAAATTTTGTGGAATCCACAACATGAGAATTTTTATAAAAAACATTTTAAAGAGGATGCATGGATGGAAATTGCTAATTTGATGGAAACAACACAAGAAAAATGTTACAGTAAAATGATTAGTATTTTATCATCCTACCGTCGTGAAAAAGCGAAGGAAAAGAAATCGAAAGGAACAGGAAAAGGTAAATAAATAATAATAATTTACTATTTATTATTTATTCATATACTTTATTCTTAGTACAATCGTAGGTTGGAAACCGCAAAAATGTTTGTGTATTGAAATGTAAATTGGCATAGCCGACTAATATTGAAATTGGCTTTTTTCTCTACAAAATGACAACTTTGACAACAACTCCAATATTTTAATGGATTGAAATCACAAATTAATTATTAAATATTATTAATTATTATTAGTCAAGTTTACTTAAAAACAACTATGTTTAAAACTGACTGAATTATGTTTTTTATTTAATTTTTTTCATGATTATTATTTTATTTTTTCAGGTGCCTCGGAGACATACAAAAGTCGATGGTTTGCCTTTGATTCTTTGAAGTTCTTGGACAACCGTAACAAACCGAGAAAGAGAACGAACACGGTAAGTAAAACTGGATTGATTCTTTTACGAACATCTGTCTTGCCAATGAACCTTCCCTTCTTTCATAAAATAATCGGAGAGCTCATCTCTTAACGCATTCAAATGTGCAGGCGATCGTCGAGGAATATTTCTCATAGGTAGTAGTGATCTCATATCTTCATTATTTTGCCTACGTGTGTCTTCATTCGTAACTTCATCTTCAGTGTCATTCATATATGTATTTCTAGAGTGACGTCTCAAATAATTATGTAAAAGGACAATTGCCATAACCACTAGCTCAGCTTTATCAGGCTGTAAAAGCATTGGTTTTCTGAGAACTCTAAAGACAGACGATATGATACCAAATGCATTTTCAACAGTTCTTCTGGCTCTGCTTAGCCTGTAGTTGAATACTCTCTTTGAAGTGCCTTTTGGATGTGCCCCAGCATATGGTTTCATCAGATTTTCACTTAAAGCAAAGGCACTATCACCCACAAAGAAATATGGTATTGGAATATGTCTCCGTGGGAGTGAATCAGGTGATGGAAGGTTTATTGTACGATCTTCTATCATTTCACAGAGTTTTGTATCTTTAAAGATGCCACCATCTGAAATCCTTCCTTGGCATCCCACATCTACAAATAGAAAATTATAATCGGCGTCAACCAAAGCAAAAAGAACGATGCTAAAGAAGTTTTTATAGTTGTAGAATTCAGTTCCACTTTTGATAGGTGCCTCAAGCACAACATGTTTTCCGTCCAGTGCCCCTAAACAGTGTGGAAAATTCCACTTCTCTTCAAACTGTTTGCTTATGTTCAACCAAGTTTCTTCTGTCGTTGGAAGCTAAAACAAAAAACTTTTATTTAATTTATGGCTACGAGACAGTCATTGTACTTAGTAGCCCAACACTCGCTGGTGACAATTTTTGAGGTGCCATTATAGTGAGCATCTCTTGATTTTATTGCTAGCTATATTGAACTAGACTAAAAAACGAACTAAATATTTAGTCGTTTCGACATTTGTCCATCGGTGCCACGATACCTACCTTCCTGGAGAGTTATATCTACTATCTAGTAGTTTATATCAAGAGATGGGACCTACAGTTATAAATTATTTTTATGTTTTTCAGGAGGCGGTTCAACAACCGATTAATGAAGAAAATCTGCAGAACGAATTTGCTACTCCACGTACACGGTATGAACCTACGCGAGCTAAACAAGCAAAAAAAGATGAAAGCAGCAGTGTACTGGCCGATGTAGTGGGCATATTACAAACTACTGCCAATAGGTTGGGAAATTCAGGCACTCCAGATTTAACTACAACTTTCGCTTCCTATATATCAGCTAAAATGAATACTTATTCCCTTCAAACCAGGAATTCGGTCGAACATGGAATTTTTGAAATTTTGATGAAGGCTGACAGAGGTTATTATGAATCATCATATCGACAGCAGGATAACTACCCCAGTTCATACCAAGAATCCTATTATGCATCACAGAAGAAAGGACAAGATTATGTGGATCTGACCGGATATGTTAATCGTCCTGGAACTTCCGGATTTAATCGTCCCTCGCCTTCCGCGCAAACTCCAGATACAAATCAAGCCGGACGCTATGGCTATACCACGGCAAGGAACGAAGAATATATGAACCAACAGCCATCGTCTGTAACGTCACTAGAATCTAACCAATCCTATGACGACTTTAATGATTTGATGTGATAATACTGTTCTTTAATTGACTTATTAAGAATAAAACTTACCTTGATATAATCTTTTAATTCCTCAATTATGGCGGAGCATACTTCTGTAATAATGCCACTTATGGCTTGTTTTGATACTCTGAAGGTATACTGTAAACTTGTGTAAGAGTCACCACTAGCTAAAAAACGAAGTGTTATTGCCAGTCTGTCTTGGATTGAAATTGGAGCCCTTAACTGTGTGCGATTCCGAAAAATTCTTGGTCCGACTAATCTGAGTAGATCTTCAAATGTCGTTGGACTCATCCTTAAGAAATTTTGAAATTGTCCAGTTAATCTCATATCGGCCATTAGTTTTGCACCAGCTCTCTGACTATACAACTCTGTACGCCACCAACGTCGATGTCTTCTGCGTTTTATCACATGATTCACTATTAATAATGAAGCACTGACTATCATCAGAGCCCGCAATTGGTCGTCACGATCCATTCCTTTGCGTGTTCTTTTGCAGACTGAGCGATCCGTTCGCGCGCATCTCGGAAACAGATGTGAGTAGGTACATGCGCGGTTCGTGCGCACGTTGTGCGCGCCCCGCGTCTACACTGATGCAATGCTCGTTTCGTGTTGCATTGCATGTTGCGTTGCAGCAGTCTGTACCCACCTTAATAGGATGAGATGTATGTTTCCAGCCTGCAATTTGAAGACTGTAATAATGTGTGCGAAATGTAAAGTTCATTTATGCGCTAAAAAAAGCAAAGACTGCTTCAATGACCTACACAAGAAAAATTAACTACCTAATGCATGTAGTGCCGAAAACGGCACATGTTGATTTTTGCAAAAAATATACATAAATAGATAAATCTGATTTTTTTTATTTTTTTTCCTCGAATCTATGCACAATATCCTATAAAAAACGATTTTTTTCATATTAAAATAAAAGGTCATGCATTTAAGGGTTAAATAAAATATTACCTTATTGGTTTTGTTAAGTTATTGCATCGCGATAGTTGTATTCATTTATCTTTAGGCATACTTATACTTATCTTATACTTCACCGATCTTTTCTTCATTACAGATTTTTTCGGACAGTTTAAAATGTCGACCAAGAATTCTAGCGACGGTAAAAAAAGTTTGTGGGACTTTTTCGTAAAGTTGGATAGTCGAAGTGCCAAGTGCTCGCTATGCCTAAAAACATTGCTTATTAGCAACCGCTCCACTACAGGGTTAAAAGGGCATTTACAAAAAGTACACTGTATCAGTGTCATAAGTAATGTCAGTGGCAACAAAGCTAGTTCACCCAACAAAGATTTGGATAATGCAGATTCACAAGCTTCCACTGATGCTATAGCAACTACTTCAAAAAATGAAGATTATCAGGAAGTAGTTCCGAGCAAGAAGACCAAGAAGACTATTGATTTCTACTTGATCTCAATTATAATTTACAACCTAAGTATACATATGGAAAAGCAATAAAGATATTGAGTATTGAGTACTTTGAAAAGGAAAATTCTATGGAGAGTTTGGTCACTAGGATGGTGTGTAAAGATGGCTTTAGTCTAAGTACATTTTGTACATCATCCGACTTGGGATTATTATTCGCAAAATCAGGATTTCAATTGCCGCCTTCTCCAAATACTATCAAAGCGATCATTTACAGATATGCAGAGAATATTCAAGCTGATTTCATTAAAGAATTCACTAATTTAAAGCAAAAAGGACAAAGATTCTCATTGAGTTTTGACGAGTGGACCTCCCAAAAAAATCATAAATACATAAATCTCAACTTGCACCATGATGATAAACATTTCAATTTAGGGTTGATAAGAATTCATGGCTCCTGCACTGCCGAACACTGCATTGAATTAGTGTCGGAAAGGCTGAATATTTTCGGCTTAGTGATGGAAACCGATATCATTGGTATCACTACCGATGGCGCCTCCGTAATGGTGAAAGTTGGAAAACTTTTGCCTTGTTATCAACAATTATGCTACGCTCATGGTATCCAGTTGGCTGTGGTGGACGTGCTATACAAGAAGAAACCTCATAAGGAAGTAGAACAAGCCGCAACCGATGAAGGTGATAAATGCGAAGACAATGAAGACTTAGAGACAGAGATGAACGATGGCTTGGCAGTTACAGTAGAACGAACATCAGTGGACTCTGGTGAATTAATTCCACGATACAGCGCACTGCTCATGAAAGTACACAAAATTGCAAAAATTTTCAAAAAATCACCCACCAAAGATGATTTATTTTTGCAAAAATATGTTAAGGAAGATAAAGGTAAAGAACTAAATCTGATTCTTGATTGCCGCACGAGATGGAACAGTTTGCTCAGTATGCTGGAACGTTTCTACAACCTAAAAGTTTGCATCGATAAAGCATTGATAGACGACGGTTCTGAAATAAAATTTTCCGGCGATGAATGGTCAATAATCAATGAGTTGATTGTCAGTCTACAACCGTTGAAACTGGCTGTAGAAGCTCTTTGCAGAAGAGAGTCCACATCGATAACTGCCGACACAACCCTGAAATTTGTCTTAGACAAGCTAAATAACCAGGGCACTTCCCTAAGCGCCGAGCTAGCTGAAGCACTACGCAACAGAATCGCAGAACGATGCCTCTCCGAAGTAACTGGTACGTTAGTGTACTTGAAAAATCCAAAAAAGTATGAAGAAGCAGTAAAAAAACCTGGCTATTTTCCATTGCCAAAAAAGAATGCGAAGCGAGTTATATAAGCATAACCTTAATCTTATATACTTATCAAGGCTATTAGACAATAACCATCATTGTTAATTAGGCAATAAATATGATAGCACGTACTATTTCCTGGTATCATAAAGATAACAGGAAATCACTTAGAATAAGCACTCTTTGTATTACAATAGCATATAAGGTTTTTATCAATGAATAAAGTTAGTCTTAATCCGCTCTTCAAGCTGAACACTTGTCTTTTTAAAAAGCCTTTCGCCTCCGCCCACAACCTAACTGGCGCAGTCGGTACGTCGCGTTCTTCGGTTCCAGAGGAAGATTTCCGTAATCCTAGATTCCGTGGCGTGATCAAGAACCTACCGTGGGCAGCTCGCAGAGACGACGGGCAGCAGAAAAAGCAAGATTAGAAGCAAGAAGTTACGGACGACTCAACAGCCTTCTCATCGGCTATGCTCGTGGGGTAAGCATTAAATCTGATTATTCCCGAGATCCTTGGTTTTAACCATTCCTAGCACTAAAAAGCAACTTTTGCGTGTTTCTGTGTTAAGGTATTAGTATTCATTGCAATACAACTTTTTATCGCTGTCTCTCATACAGAGTTGTCAACTGATTCAAGAGATTAAAATGGCTCAAGATAAGAAGACACTTGATGAGAAACCTATGATTGAAGAGAAGTCGATTCCCACAGACTACTCTACGTTCTCGAAACTGTTACCTAACTATGACGGAAACAGGAGAACACTAGCATTTTACATAGAAGGTGTAGAAAATGCATTGGGACTCATAACCAATAAAGACGATGCGTGTATAGCGTGTCTAATAAGAAACAAACTTACAGGTAAAGCTGTTGAAGCTTTGTCTGAAAATCCCGGCACAAAAACCTGGGAAGACATTAAATATGTCTTACAAAAAAAATTCGGAGAATTTAGGACCGAAATCCAATTGGTCCAAGAATTAATGATAGTTAAACGTGAAAATAGCTCAATAGATGCGTTTGGAGATAAAATCAGGTCCTTAATGAGTACCCTCATATCAGCTAACCCAGACAAAAAAGATTATTATGAGCAAATGGCTCTAGAAAATTTTCTAGACAAATTAAATCCCATTACAGCTATCTTGATAAAACTAAAATGTGTACAAAACTTAGAGCAGGCTATTACAGTAGCAAAACAAGAGGAGATCAAACTCAGGGCTAGACGTAGCGAACAAAATAAAAATAGCTACAAATCTAACACAAATAATAAATCTAATAAATCAGCTGGCTTTCAAAAGAAAACATTCAGTAAAAATAATAATAATAATAATTCAGAACAACATAAAAAACTTCATTTCCAAAACGAAGTGGAGGAAGAAGAGACAGATGATGCGACTCCAGAACAGGAATCAGAAGACGCGTCTGAGATAGTAGAAGATGAAAATTTTCTCACAGAACTAGAAAAACAGCTAACAATATAGTCTTTATGAATAACATTCAAAGTTATAATCGTCTACCTTACATCTATATTAGCGAACTAGGCGGCAGATTTCTACTGGATACAGGTGCATCACAATCACTAATAAATCCACGAATTTTAGAAGATAAAAACAATATAGACATAGAAATAAAAAACGAGACACATTTCATAAAAACAGCACACGCAACTTCAAAACATAAGCAAGTAGCATATATTAAACTCCCCATAGACCTATTTAAAGAAGAAATTACACATAAATTCCTATTGTTCAACTTCGATCCAGATTTTATGGGACTACTAGGCTTAGACTTACTAGTCCCATTAAAATGTAAAATAGACATTAAAAATATGGTACTCAAAATAGATAAAACAAATATACCAATTAAAGACGACATAAAATCTCAAACTAAAATAAAACCCAAATGTGAGCAGGTAATTAATTTATTATGCAACTATAAAGAGGGTGAATATTTTTCAGAGAGAAAAGCAACAAAAAATGGCTTAATTTTTCCTCCAGCATTAATCAAAGTAAAGAAAGGAAATGCACTAATGACGGTAATAAACACTTCTAATAAAAGTATAAACTTTAAAAACAGTTGTCATCTAAATTTCCAAAAGTTAAATATAAAAAAAAATAGTATTCCAGAATCAAATAAAAATAACAATAAAAATCTGGACAAACTACAAAAACAGAATTTAGAGAAATTGCGAACTGATCACATGAACGCAGAAGAATATCGCGAAATCAAAAAAATATGTTACAATTATAGAGATATTTTCCATTGCGAAAAAATCCCATTAACATTTACTCACGAAATTAAACATCAGTTAAGACTAACAGATGACAAACCAATTTTTGTGCGTAATTATAGACAGGCACCGAAACAAAAAGAGGAAATTAAGAAACAAATTAACCAACTATTAGAAAATAATATAATTCAGCAGAGTAATTCGCCATGGTCATGCCCAGTACACATAGTACCTAAGAAATTAGACGCTACAGGAGAACAAAAGTATAGACTAGTTATAGACTACAGAAAACTAAACGATAAGACCATAGAAGATAAATACCCGCTTCCTAACATAGATGACATTCTGGACAAATTAGGCCGTGCTCAATACTTCACCACACTTGATTTAGCATCAGGATACCACCAAGTAGAAATGCACCCAAAAGATGTTGAAAAAACTGCATTTTCCATAGATCGAGGACATTACGAATTTCTCAGAATGCCATTTGGTTTGAAAAACGCACCAAGTACATTCCAGAGATTGATGGATTCAGTATTGCGAGGTCTAGATAACGTGTTAACTTATTTAGATGACGTAATCATATATTCCACATCCCTACAGGAACACTTGGATAAGTGCAAACAGGTATTTGATAGATTCAGGACACATAACCTTAAAATCCAACTAAATAAATCGGAGTTCCTACAAAAACAGGTCAAATTTCTAGGACACACACTTACAGATAAAGGCCTTCAGCCAAACGAAGATAAAATTGCAGCAGTAAAAAAATTCCCCTTACCTAAAACACAGAAAGAAATAAAATCTTTCCTAGGATTAGTAGGCTACTACAGAAAATTCATACAAGACTTCGCAAAACTCACAAAACCACTTACAAAATGCTTAAAAAAGGGTAGTAAAATAACACTTACACCAGAGTACACACAGGCATTTGAAAAATGTAAGGAAGTACTAATTAATGCACCAATACTTCAGTATCCAGACTTCGAAAAACCTTTTATATTAACTACAGATGCTTCAGACATAGCTATAGGCGCAGTACTATCACAAGGTGAAATAGGTTCAGATAAACCAGTAGCGTACGCTTCACGTACACTATCAGAAACAGAACAAAGATACTCAACTATAGAAAAGGAACTATTGAGTATCGTATGGGCTATTAAATACTTTCGCCCCTACTTGTATGGTAAACAGTTTACCATATATACAGACCATCGTCCACTTACATGGATTATGTCAATTAAAGACCCAAATTCTAAACTCACACGCTGGCGCTTAAGATTAGCAGAATATAATTATAATGTTCAATATAAAAAAGGCAAGGCGAACACAAACGCAGACGCACTTTCCAGAGTCCAAATATTACACCATAACGAACTCAGCGACAACCCTCAGCCAAGCACATCCAATGACAATATAGACTTAACAGACATTGACATTCGCACATTATTGGGTTTACCCACTACCCCGGATAACATAATTCAATCGCAAGTAACACCTACGCCCGAAGTTACAGATAACACTAACCAAGTCACAGATAGTAACCAAGCAAATATAACATCAAACCAAATACCACAGATAGATGACGCAATCGATAGACAACTAAAACAATTCCACATCAGAAAAACACCCGGTGACACATATAGAGTAGAAGAAAGATCTAAAGGCAAAACGATTATAAAAGATGTTTGGATCCCAATAAACAACACTAAAGACCAAATAGTCCAATTCCTAAAAGAACACACAATTCCGGACAGGATTTTCCATTGTTTTTTCCATCACGAAGAATACTATCCACTTTTTTGCGAAGTCTACAAAACAATATTCAGCAATCGTGGACCGAAATTAGTTAGATGTATGAATAGAGTTACACTTATAGAAAATATTTCCGAACAAACAGACTTAATAAGGAAATATCACGAAGGTAAAACAATACACAGAGGAATTCAAGAAACGTATAAACATATTCATAGAAATTATCACTGGCCTAACATGCTAGCTTCAATACAGAAGTTCATCAATAAGTGTGACAAATGCTTAAAAAGCAAATATGAACGAAACCCACTGAAATTACCTCTATCCCTAACTGACACACCACATAGACCAATGGAACATATGTTTATGGATCTTTATAGTAGTGGAGGCATAACCTTCCTGACCATAATAGACAACTTCACTAAATATGCACAAGCAATTCCACTCACCGCTTCAACCAGCATACACATTGCGGAAGCGTTACTAAGCTTATTTTCAGTAATAGGAGTACCAAAGAAAATCACCACAGACTCCGACACGAAATTCGATAACGAAGTTATTACTGAAATATGCGCAATGCATAACATACAAATACATTTCACAACACCTTATAACCCGAACTCAAATTCACCCATAGAAAGACTACATTCCACATTAGCTGAAATAATTAGAGTACAAAGAATATCGGACAAGGATGACACTACAAACTTAATGAAATACGCCATGATAGCGTACAATAACACCATTCATTCATCAACAGGATTCACACCCTTCGAGTTACTCTACGGACACACCGATAGCAGAAATCCTTTAGAGCTTCACTGCCCTAAAGAATTTTACCAAGAGTACGTAGTTAAACACA
Source organism: Caradrina kadenii (assembly GCA_947462355.1). Classification (NCBI taxonomy): domain Eukaryota; kingdom Metazoa; phylum Arthropoda; class Insecta; order Lepidoptera; family Noctuidae; genus Caradrina; species Caradrina kadenii. Next base: position 745,341 of record OX381691.1, on the reverse strand, counting down.
GACAAATAATGGAAAATACACAGAAATTAATTAATAGCAAACTTACACAAGACAAACAACAAACAATAGATAGATTCAATAAAGACAAAGAAACAGCACAATTTAAAGTAGGCGACGTTGTTTACAAACAAGTAGCAAAAACAGCTAGAAGCAACAAACTAGAACCTAAATATTTAGGACCATACACAATAGTTCGTTTACACCCAGAGCAAATAGCGGAAATAGTAGGCAAACATGTGAACGCAAAAACAATAAGAGTTCACTTCCGCTTACTAAGGCGTCCTGAAAATGTTTCAGGAACGCCATCGCCTTCGTCGCAGTGCTCCGGCTCGCCGCTGCCACAGCAGTCATACAGCCAATAGACAATCACAATGGGATCCTAGTAATAACAGAAGCTAAAGCACAGTATCAGGTAGACACATACCATCTAGCAATAGTATATAACACAACAAAACTAAGAGAAATTTTCCTAGATATCTGCAGTAACTTTTACACCATGAAATTGAAACAAAATAGCTCCGCAGACATAACAGCACTAATTAAACAAATAGAGTATCGCGTTGATACTATAGAAAGTAAGTTAGTATATTTAGGCTTAGAAACCGTAGGGTTTAGATTAGGATATAGATATAAACGTGGCCTTATAGATGGGTTAGGCACTGTAGTAAAAGCCATCACTGGTAACCTAGACCAGGACGATGCGACAAAGTTTGATAATGAAATAAAATCAATCCAAGCTTCAATAAACAACAATAGAGCCAACCAAAGAAAAACTATTAGTATTGTACAAGATTTCATGAAGAACTATGAAATTAATCTAAAACACATCAAAGATAATCAAGAAAAAATATATAGGGCAATAGACAGATACTCAACGCAGGAAACTGAATTCGAAACCAATTACCTGACAACCAGTATTTTTAATAACATTGCAAGTTCACTTCAACAGCTTTATGACAGATTAGACACACTAGAAAATGCATTAACATTTGCACATCTAGAAAAGATGCACCCTAGCATTATCGACCCTTCATATTTAATAGAAGAATTGAATAATATTCAAAACGAAATAACCGGAAACCTAGCATTTGCCCCAAATCTAAACAACATTCAGCTATGGGAAAAAGCTATTACAGTAAAAGCTTATAGTACCAATGAAACTATTAACTTCATACTAGACATACCAATAGTTGCTGAACAACCCTATAACCTCCTACATCTCTATTCTATCCCGAACAATAACAATACTATCCTGATACCTAAAAATCCTCTCCTTGTCTTGGGAAATAATGAGTTTGCCTATCCCCACGAGCCATGCACGACGATAGTGGAAGACGAAGTCATTTGCAAACACCTAGAATGGAACACTCTACTGCACTCAGACGATTGCTTAGCTCAACTCATCCAACATCAAGAACCACACAACTGCACCTATGCAACTGCAACCTTCGAAAACAACATCATCCAGCAAATCAAGGACAACAGCTGGATAGTTATCATGAAACAAGAAGAAGTCATCAAAACAACCTGCGGTAACGACGTGCAATACCAACGCAACAAAGGCGTCTTCTTAATCACAACAGACAACAACTGCAAGGTACAAGTCATGGACAGAACTCTTACAACGCATCAAAGGTACATAAACGTAAAAGAAACCATACCATTACCACGGGCACACCAAACACCAAAAGTCCTACCAATGAAAATTAAACTAGAAAATATAGAATTAGACAATCTGAAGAAAGCCATTCAACAATCAGAAGAAGTGGAGTCTTCAATAATAGATCCTGTAATCATTACCAACACACCTAGCTGGTCATCGATATCATTATATATAATAATCATAGTAACAGGAAGTGGAGCAGCAATCTACAAGTTCTGGTGGAAATCAAGATCAGCACATCTTCCGGTCCTGCAACATCCTGAAGAAGATGCAGTCCAACTTCAGTCGCAACCTTCGGCGCGCCTTCATCTTAAGGGGGGAGGAGTTATATAAGCATAACCTTAATCTTATATACTTATCAAGGCTATTAGACAATAACCATCATTGTTAATTAGGCAATAAATATGATAGCACGTACTATTTCCTGGTATCATAAAGATAACAGGAAATCACTTAGAATAAGCACTCTTTGTATTACAATAGCATATAAGGTTTTTATCAATGAATAAAGTTAGTCTTAATCCGCTCTTCAAGCTGAACACTTGTCTTTTTAAAAAGCCTTTCGCCTCCGCCCACAACCTAACTCTCGCTAATTTTATCTTTTTTTCATTTTAAAAACTATTTTAATTTTCTGAGTTCCTGTTAATTGCTACTATAAGAAGGATTAGCAAATCAAATGTTTTTATAAATCATCTAAAAGTCATGTACCCTTATTGTAGCAGGCTAGTACAAATATAATCAACCATTTTGAAAGATTTTAGGGTTCAGTCTCCATTATTCTTTATAGTAAAATTTTGTGAATACCTACTACTTTGCACTCTTTTTTATTCTACAGAACCCAGACAGTACTTACCTAATATGGATGTGGATCGTTTCTTGAAAAAGGACGATTTTCAAAAATTGTTTGCTGAAGTGATATGGCCTTGGCAAATCACACATTTTATAATAAGAGAAGAATGCTTTGGATGTCACAATCAGACTAATTCGAATCTTCCATCCCATTTCATTATATCAAAAGAGAAAATAAAATATTTATTCTATGTAAACATTTTTTGGTGTCAGCATTGTAGATTTGCAATTTACGACCATTATTTAAGTGATGAGTGCGAAATTTGCTGCACCTAATCCTCATTTCGTTTTTTATCTGTCACAAATAGTACGTATTTTTTTTATTAACAACTCTTTTAGATCATTGTGGATAGACGGACACTTATCATAACAAACAATATCAATCAATAAATCGGCGCACTCGGCGCGAGAGGCGGTGGTTATAGACTAACTAAAGTATTTAGAGGGGATCGAGGGGATACTCGCACCGCGCCACCCGCCCGCTCCGCGGCCGCTCAGTGCCTCAGTCACTCAGTGGCCACGAAGCGCTGCGCTGTGCTAGTAGTGTGTTGTCGTGACTTTGCCGTGCGCGCTAGTAATCTTGTTCTGTAGCAGTGCGTTGTCAATCTACTTAGTATCTGCAATTTGTTAGTATTATTTTATCGGTTGGTGCGAGCTCATCACGTAATATTGTATCTTCGCGTTTGCGTATCTACTTAATGTTTTAACGGCGTACAAAGCAATAAATATAGAGATTTGTTCACTCTTATCGCACTTTTCTTATTGTGTACGACGAAATGAATAACTGCGATGGTAAAATAGATTACGTGACAAACTCGTAATATGGTCTCTGTTTTATGATTATCAAGATTTCGTTATTCAGTTTACAAAATTAGTTAAGTACCTACCAGTTTGATCACCTTGTTTTTTTATTACAGATAAATAATGCCATTTAAAATTGTAAGTACGATAGAAAAGGGCAGGTCTGTGTTAACAACAGTTCCGAGTGACTGGGAAAAAGAAGGCTTTTTATTTTGGCCACGCCTCGCCCCTATAAAGGTTGAGAAATTACGTCGTTCAGAGCATTCTAGACCAGAATAGGACTGGAAGGTTGTTAATTGTATTTTAAAAAGAAGACATTTAAGTACTTTCGATAATGCGGAATTAGAATTAGAAAGGATGTGTTCAAATTCTGACACGGAAACCGACAACGAAAAAGAAAATAAGACTGTTAACATGAAAACACAGCGACCTTTAAATTTTGAGAACATAGTGCAAGAATGTATAAACGTAAGTTTCTTAACATATTTATCGCATTAAGCGACCGCTGAAACCTTGGTTTGCGACTGAGTTGTGTAACAAAATAACATTAGGGATGTCCACTTTGCTTATAACTGCATAGGGCTAGAATATAAAAAAAAACATAAGTCCAATTAAATAAAAAAATTGTCTTGTACCCGTGTAATGAAAACCATACAGTACACGGGTAAAAGACAATTATTTTTTTTTATTTAAAACTAGCTTTCGCTTCCGCTTCGGCTGTAAGCATTTGTCCCTTTTAGGAAAAAGTGATGTTTTAATTTGTGGCCGCCTAAAGTGACAGATGATCTAGATCTGGAATATGAGAGTGAGGGAACCGAGTGCACATGTGTTTGCGCACACACTTGTGCACTAATTTATTTATCTCGCAGATGGCTAGTCTCCGTTGAGATAAGCCGCCGTGACCGAAATTCGGTCTTGAAGACATTATTATTTTAATTGTTGTATAGATTACTTGTTGTCAGCAGTGGTATGATTGTGTAAATATGTTATTTACAGAGCACAGATACGGATCCACTTAATAGAAGCGAATCTTCGCGTGTACTAAAGGCAGATAAGATGTTAACTGTAACAAAAAACCGACTAGAGTCCCAATTAGCTTCCGTATCTGAAGAACCTCAACTAATTTCCGTATCTCAGGAACCTCGAGTAGCTTCTGTATATGAAGAACATCTAGTAACTTCCATAGCTGAAGAACCTCAAGAACTTCATGTTGCAGATATACAAATTAGCAACGGATTGGTTATAGATAACACTCTTGTGACAAAAATAGATAATTTGATAACAAATGTTAACACTATACAAGAAAACCAAGCCATTTTGCAAGGAAATATAAACATTATTATAGAAAACCAAAAAATGTTTTATGAAGGTCAGCAACTTATGATGCTAAATTTGTCTCAAACTGTAACACAGCTTGAAGAGTACATAAATAAATCTTCTGGATCCACAAAAAAAACAGAAAGTGTTGATTTTATACTTATCCAAGACCATGAGCAATTGCGACGTTTTGAGCATTTATTAGAAAATTCTGAGCAAGAATTACAAATTAAGATAAAATTATCAACTATATGTGGTAAAGGCAAAGGAAGAGGTATTAATAATGCTTATGCTTTGATTGATGCTATGTTCGATAGGAATTTTCTTAAGACATGTTCATGGGCTGGAGGATCAAGAACAACAGAAACAAAACTTTGTTTCAAGAGTTTCACCAAAGTAATTAACTTGTTCTTTGATTTAGTACACGACTCTGACAACAGTTTTACGTTAAATGAATGTCATAACTTTTTTAAAAATGTGTTAAAAAACTCAAGTCAGAGGTGTAATAGCAAGAAATTGAGAACATCTACCACAAAACACAGGCCTAAAAAGAACGCAAATGTTAACACAAATAACATTTCGACGGAGGTTTCAGCAGAGGCGGACAAAAATTATACAATACCAGGAGGGCCCCAATCGAACTCAAGAATACCATTGAAAGATGTTGAAATTAATAACACCCCAGTTAATGTTGATGTTGAAATGTATGTATAAGCTTTGATTTTGAACCTATTCAATTTTTAATTAATGAAGATCTTTAGATCCGTTATCCACCAAAGCAAAGATAGGCCGAGAGGAGATGTGTTGTGTTAATGTGTTCATACCTACATTTGACACAGTTCACATCAATAAACGCTGTTGTAGAGCTGTTTAAAATGTATGAAAAACGCATCTCTTCGTCTCGTCTCCGTTTTGATGGATAACGGGCCTTATGGATCTACGCATTGGTTTTCGATGTGAGCTAAACCGCGATGCGTCGCATATTACTGTAGTTACCCCAGCAACAGTAATATGCGACGCTGCGGGCCACTTTTCAAATCATAGAATTTTATATTCTTACATTAATAGTCATTAATTTCAATAGATAATATTCATATATTGTCTAATGAAATGAATACCAATGTCTGAAATATCTTCCTTGTCTGAACTTTTTTTAAAATAAAGGATGGAAGGGACAGCGACGCTAAGTCGGTTACCACGTGTTCAGTACATCATTCTGAACCCCCCCACACAGAAATGTTACGTCGGTCATTAAAAAAAAAAACAGCTGTTCAGTACATTTTGACGTGTAGGTATTGCAGTTTTGTAGGAAACAGCTGTTTTTTTTAATAACCGACTAAAAATTACTATGTGGGGGGTTCAGAATGATGTACTGAATACGTGGTAATCGGCTTAGCGTCGCTGTCGCTTCCACCCCGTATTACATTAGACATAAACAATAATGAACATTAATGAATAGTCATTAGAATACATAATGAACAGATTAGAGAAGGAAAACATATCAGACAGATTAATGTATGTAGTGTTCATTCAGAGGTGGGAGCGTCCCGGAGCGGGAGCGTTCTGTGAAACTTCTGCTCCGAAAAGCGCCCGCCTCTGTATGAATACTCCATTAGTAGGTATTATTTGATAATTTAAGTATACTATTTAGTAGGTGATAATATATTACTCACATTGTTTTACGTTATAAGGTTCTTCTTTATCACTGATTCAGATCAGTGATAAAGAAGAACCTTATAACCTTTTAATTTGATCTCAGGATCAAATGATCATAAAGTGTTTTTGTAAAATTTATTATAGTCATTCTTAGCAATAATAATTTTGAGTGATTATTGTCATAATTTATAATTATCATGTAAAGAGAAGATTAAAATTTACGCAGTTATGTTTACTGTTGTAACGTACGAGTAATACCGGTGACTTTACAAGTTTAAGTTCATATTTTCGATTTTAGCTTTGTCGAAATTCTGTTGATTGTAGTGGATGGTAAAAAAATTATAATGAGACAAGAGAATTAGTGAATTTTTTTATTAGTTGATTTGACAGACATTTTGTTAATAATATTATTTTACGTTAATATTGTGAGTTCCTAAAAAGATAGTTTTTATAGAAATGTTAATGTGTTTTATATGAAAAGAATTACTGTGAAAAGAAAACCGTTATGTTTTTTGATAGTTTATTAGACAGACATTTTTTAAATGACCTTTTCCCTTAATATTGTGCATACACTCAACAAAATAGTCTTTATGGAAATATTGTAAATTGCAGTCAATGATGATAAGAAACGAATGACAGTGTCAGAACATTTTGTGCTAATTGATTTCACAGACATTTTTAATTAAAAGCTTTTTCATAAAAATACTATTTTATTTGCCTCAGCCTTCCGTAATTAATGTAATTATAATATCAAAGACTATGTAATAATGGTATAAAATATAATTCAGTATCGTATTTAACACTAACTAACTTGCACTGTATATCAGCTGCTGAAAAATCAATATTCATGGTTTTCTTAATGCTTCCTAAATTGCATTTGTAAATGTTTAACAATGAGGACTTCATAGGTTGTTCGAAAGCATCACCTACATTTTCAATACGATTTCCTTTTAACCATATAACGTTATTACCAAAACTACCATCAAATGATATGGCAGTCGTTTCCACAACTTGATTATCATTTGTCAAAAACCATTTGTTATACTCTTCCGGCGATATTATGAAAGTTTCCAGATGAAGAATCATATGTTTTCCATTCTTACACCTGCTTTCTTTTACGAATGGCCATTTAGGTTTCTGTTCATTAAAAGTTTCTATTTCAACAAAATTTCTTTCCAAAAGTCTTTTAGCAACTTGTTCCAGTGGTTTATTTCCTTGCCTTAGCAAGCTTTTAATCATTTGAAGTTTGTTTTCGAACGGGTAAGCGTTAAAAGTCTGCAGTATATCAAATCTTCTTACTTCATCTACAACGTGACATAAGTTGTGTATATTACTTGTAATATAGTCTTTGCCATAGAAATCATGAAAATGTGTAACAAAATATTTTAATAACTCCTCTGCAAGACGTAAGAATCGAAAAAAATGTTGATTGGAGCAAATCATAATGGCACAATAAAAACATAAATAGTGGTGGTACGCTTCAGGGTTAAGCAACTGTCTCAGCAATACTGGACTAAGGTAATATAAAAAAGAGCGATACTCCGAACCTTTCCAGTACGCTAACACATCAAGTTGCCGTACTGCTCTGTGTATTTCCTTCGGCAAATGACAATTTGATAGGAAACTATTTACTTTCTCAATGTCACGGTGACTCCACTTAGTGACATATTTGCCAAAGTTCCCATCTCTCCACCCAGTTAATAATCGTTTCATTACTCCGAGATCTATGAGGTGAAGTGAGTCACTGACAGGAAAATCTTCGATCATATCGACATTTAATTCCAGTAGGGGCGAGTCAATTTTTTGATGTTTTTCATACTTTTTTTCACGAAAGTCTGCATTGTTCCTCTTAAGACAGTCAACGGATTGAAACGTTACAGTATGTGATACATGCGAATACTCGCCTACCACGGTACATTTCGTGCATCCATGCTTAGCGTTGAAATTCATAACTCCTGAAATGATGTAAAAACAAATTTAACCCTGTGTCCAAATTTTTCCATATTTTTGAGAGCACAGTGAATCAGCAAATATAACCAATGCAATAATGCCTGCACAAGTGCGCTTATACATTTATATTTTTTGATCAAACAAAAATATTTATTGAGATAATTTATAATATTTGAGGATCTAAAATTAACGTAGATTATGTTATTGTCTAGAAAGTAATTCTCAGAATTTAAATGTCTTTATTAATATCTGTTTACTTTTTAAAGTTAAAAAGTTTATGCTACATACGCACTTCTACAGGCAATGTAGGTACATACATTGAAATAATAAGTATACATGTTGTTACGGAAAGGGTATAATGTGTCTGTGGTAATTATGAATACTTAATGAGGTGCATTTAATGTTATCATGAGTAGGCATAATGCATGTTCTTAAGTGTAGTACAGACGCCAGCACGTCAAGCTACCCGAAACTGTCAATTTTTCCCAATGAACCTTGAACCTAATGCTCTAGAAATAAAGTCGAAAATCTATCAAAGAAATCTGACAGATTGTAGTAGCTTGATGTGCTGGCGTCTGTACATACATACCCTCTCCGTTAACCCTGCACCTACAGAGTAATTTAGTTTTTCACTTTTTAGGTATTAATTTAATCGGTAAATTTACCTTTGATTAGAGCTCTAGCTGGAGAATCGCAAATGAACGCTCTTATTTTGACTTCAATCATCTTTTCTGTTCCTGTTTTATCAACGATTTTCAAACCGGTTTCAAGTTGTTTGACTTCTGTTATAAATGCGTGAAAATATGCATCCAAATTCAAAGGTTTTGTTTTTCCTTCATATATCCCTATCACCAACGGAGACATTTGTTTGATTTCGGATACATTACATAGAATTGGCCAAAATTGATGGTTGGAACTTTTGTAAACTGGTAATCCGTCAATATTTATATTAAGTGATAACTTATTGGGTATGTCAGAATGACGTTGTAAAAATTCGATTAATTGTTCCGTTAGCCCATTGTGCCAATAATGTCCAGAGCCCATTTTAATTAATTCTATTTTAACTTTGTTACTTTTAAGAAGTGTGCGTGCATCTGTTGGTAATGAATGGGGTACTAATTTATTCACAATTTTAAAAAGTTTGTTTAAAGCACAATGTGTAATGTTATACTCCACAGCCCAAGTAGCTATATCATCTCTGAACCCGTCCTTTTCTATGTCTCTCTTTATGTCACTGTCACGATCATCAGATGATTCATTATCACTTTGAGTAACGTAACCTTTTAAGAAATCTTCATCGAAAGTGTCATTGTCAAAATTCTGTGAAAATAATTCTACAGAACCCATAACATTTTCTTGCATCTCTACCCTGGACGGAGTCGCTGCTGAGGATAACGAATTTGATGACATCATAGCCTCGTACCTTTTCTTCACCTTTCTTCTATAAGAACCACTTCGCTTTAGTTTTTTCCAGTTATTTAAATCCATTTTCACAATACCGAGTCACTATTATATTATCGATTCTAAAATGTCATGGCTGACGATAAACTTATGTAAAGGCAAAGTCAAGCATACGTATAAGATTAAAGTTCTTGTACCTGTTACATAAAGGTGCAGTCAACACTTTATTTATTTATAGAAGCTATTTAACTTGCCTTTTTGCATTAGCTTTTAAGCTGCATTCAAATAAACACTATAAGGAAATAGGTTTTATAATAGCCCTATTAATTTCACAAATAGTATGAGGCCAATGCGACTACAAGGCTAAATTATTATATGTCTGAAAAGCCATATTATATGCTTCTATATGTCAAATGCTTTATAAGAGACATTTAAATTGGTTATTTAAACGTATGTAAGATGAGGTGATAAGACCGATATACCATATTAGCAAAAAACACTTAAAACATGCTTTTATAAAGACAGTTGTAAAACTGATGCTGTTATAAAACACGTGCAAGAGGTATAACCTTATAAATCATTCGTTATATAGCGCTTTTGCTAGTTGGGACATCGCTTGCTGCCTTAACCCTTTAACCGTGCGTGTCGCATATATGCGACAAATATTTCCGTGTCCCTACCGCGCGTGTCGTATTTCTGCGACAGAGAACATGCATGATTTTTTCGTTCTATTTTCGTCCTATTAATTGCGTGGTACAACTAAAACTATTATTAAATAGAGCTATTATTTACAACAATTACTTAAAATTATGTGTCATAACTCTAAGCATTCAAAAAACTTAAACAAAAATAAGTAATTGGCAGCTTGAAATTTTCTTCGGCGTCTATCGCGCGCGTCGCATAAATATGACCATAGGGATGGGATACAATGCAATGCGCATTTTAAAAACGAAATAACAAACAGTTAAATAATCAGGTATAATGCATCATTCAGCATAAAATAAACGGTGTCATACCAAATGAAGTTAAATTTAACATATTGCCTTGTGTTATTAATTCTTTTCCTTATTATTCATAAGAAAAATATCCCTCACGATCTTTGTATAATGCCAACATTTGACGTTAGTTCCCATCCCTTGACTCCTATGCTTGCAACATATTTCTCTAGTTAGTCTAGCGCGGCTGTCACATTAATACGACCACTGCCTACGTCACAAGCGGATCAAACGAATGGAAAGTTCCATTAATGTTGTTCGTTGGTATTTGTGCATTGTCGATAAAATAGTCACATTTCAATTTTCAATAATGACGACTACTGAGGAATTATTAAGAATATTAGAAGGTGACGACGACGAGTGTGACGACGAATTGGAATTATCCGATTCGATAGAATTTAGAAGTGATGGAGAGGTAAGTACCTATTTCAATTTCTTCTTAGGTTATTTGCACATTATTCAGTAGGTATAGGTATAAATAAGACTTTCGTTAGGTTTAGGTAACTCCTTGATGAATCGAAATAGTATTTTAAATATTGTGATGTAATTCTGTTATTACCTATATTACCTACTTAACTACCTACATATCCTATTGATTGTTCAAAGAACATCGGCCAAATTCGACCTGACCGAAATATGAAACGGACACCAATGAGTGATACATCAAAAAATAGTGACTTAAGTGCATATTAAATTACGGGGCTCAACTTATTTTTTAGAAGCCGGTAAAATAATTTAGCTTTGTAATAAAAATCTCATTTCCTTAGTACTTTTTATAGAATTCGGAACGCATCTAAACCCGTCCCGTTTTAACTGTGGTACAAGTTTCATTTTGGCACTACCTTTAGGCTCTTACTTTGTTTAAATACTAGATTTTATTTAAGAACTTTTAATTATTTTGTAGTGTATTATCAATAACATCATTTGTAGATGGGGATTTGGATTAATTATTCCGAAATGAGTTGCAAATGATGGGTTGACAGTAATATTGAACACTTAGAACGGAACGTATTATGACATGAGAGCTGTCAAAGCGTTTACCGTCGCGCAGTCCTTCGTTCGTTACTCTTGCGTCGTTGCGTACTGTGCGATTTCTTGTGGTTTATGTGTTTTATTTGTGACTTGGCTTCTATTACGGACTCCGATTGATCATTTAACTCCTGACGAGCCTCTGATATTGATTCCTGGACACCGAAAACTCTTTTACCTGTTGACCCGCTGCTATTGATTTCTGGACACTGATTTCGCTTTATGAATTGGTTCAGAGTGCTAAGTAACGTGCCACAATGAACCCGAACAACCGAGCTACTCGTCGACATTTACAGTGTATTAATTGCAATATCGTCGTTGATACACTTCGGCGGTTCGTTGTCTTGGAACTTGACACCAGAGTCATATCGTTAATCAGCAATTGGATCGCCCCGGTACTCGTAAGTACTTTTTGATATGATTTAATATGTTATCAATCAATTCAATTTATTTATCAAGTAACTATGACTCATTTGTTAGTAATAAACTTATCCTATGTTAAGCCGGGTATTCATTAGGCAACATTTGTTTATAAACACTGTTTATAAACAGTTTATAAACAGTGTTTCACAATGTTTCATCATCTCTGTAAACAGTTTATATACAAAGGTGATGCAACATTGTTTATTAAACATGTTGCCATGCTCCCCACTTCGAGTGGAGAGCAAGACGAAACGTCTAGTTTATAAGCAAAAGTCAATAGGTGTGGACGTGTGTTGCGCGAGTTTATAAACATGGAAGTAGTGTGGTCCAACAACCAGGTTTCGATGCTCATAGAGCTTTACCAACAGCGTAATATACTTTGGGATGCTTCAAATAAAGATTATAAAGATAAATTTAAAAAAAATGATGCTTGGGCCGACATTGCTGCAGAATTGAATATGTCGCAAAAGGAAGTGGAAACAAAGATGCATATTCTACGCTCACAATTTTCTCGTGAAAAGAAAAAACTTAAGTCATCAAAAAGAACTGGAAGCGGTGCCGAGGAAGTGATTAAAAGCAGATGGCAGTGGTATGATCCGCTACAATTTTTATTACGTGGTGCAACGACATCTGGAACATCGGATACAATGGGAACGGTGAGTACCTACATTTTTATATTATTTGCTAAGTTGATAATATTAATGTAATTTTTTCATCTTTTCAAGGTAACGGGTTAGTAAATTTTAAATCAAACACAAAACTCTAAATTATAATCAGAACTTTATTTGGAAAAAAACAGGTAGGTACATAGGTACCTACTATTTTAAGTATTATGCATGAGAATTTTGCCACGGCACACTACCTTCTGGACTAATGAAATATTCAGCAAATTGATCTCTTACAACCGTAGCAGCTAGTGGGGGATGTCTTGCAATAGGTTGTAAATCCAACATGCTGTTGTGAGGGCCGATTTCTCTTCGCCAAAAACCTTCTATAATGTTATATTCTGAGTCTTCATAATCGAATGTTCCTGGTGGAGTATATATAGCCCGAGACTGTTTATTGCGCCTCAAAAAGTTATGCAAATATACACATGTCATTGTTACAATTTCACAAGTAGCAGGCTTAAGAGGTATGGCTTTTCTGAAAACGCGAAAGACAGCACATAATATGCCAAACACATTTTCTACTATCCTTCTTGATCTGGAAAGACGGTAGTTGTAAATGCGCTTTATAGTTCCACGATTGTGAATACCAGGATAAGGCTTCATAATATTTTCGGATAAGGCAAATGCGCTGTCCCCTACTATTACATAAGGTAGATTCGGACCATTTGGTAAAATTGGTTGTGGCTGTGGAATATTCAAATTGTTTTGAGTAATTGCATCGTAAAATGGAGTTTCTTGAAATACTCCACTGTCGGAAGATCTGCCTTTAGCACCACAATTCGCATATATAAAGTTGTAATCTGCATCAACTATTGCCAGTAGTACAATGCTGAATTGTTCTTTATAGTTGAAAAAATCACTGCCAGAGTTAAATGGTGCTTCAATAACAATATGTTTTCCATCAATGGAGCCGATACAATGAGGGAAATTCCATAATAATTCGAACTGGCGAGCCTTGTTTTTCCATTCTTGTTCAGTACTTGGAACCTGTAACCAATTTAAAACAATGATTTACAGGATGGCAGTGCCTCAACGCAGCCGTCAAATACACCGCCAACTGTGCCGCCGCCACCGCCAACATCACAACTGCCACTGCCACCGCCACTTCCACAGTCAAACAACTCCAAAAAGAGGAAGTGTGACGAGAATCTCAATGAAATGTATGAAATTATGAAAAGTGCCAAAAAGAAGATGGAAGAACCTAAAGACGAATTTGAAATTTATGGCCAGTATGTGGCATCTGAATTGAAAAATGTGAAAAACCAAAGAGCACTGTTACAGGCCAAGTATTACATAAATAATATATTGCTACAAGCGAGAATGGGCAATTTCGATAGTAATTATTTTGGTGGATATCAAGGCTATGGAGATGGAGGGCTCGGCTATGGCGACGGATACCGCACCACATCATCAACGTCGACATATGCTGATGCATCTACACCAACGCAGACACCAGAACCCCAAGTCCATACTGCTACTGGTGACGAGTTGCGCTTTAGTAATCTTGACGAAATAGTTTCCCAGTTGGAAGATGACACACAAAAAATAAATTGATGTGATTTGATTTAAATATTTGATAAATACCTACTTGAGTGATTTGAATTTATTTTATTTTACTCACCTTTACATAGTCCTTTAAAACTTTTGTCAATTCCTGACAAACTTCTCGTATAATCTTGCTGATTAATTGATTTGATACTTTAAAAGTATATGACAGTGAGCCATATGAGTCACCTGTTGCAAGAAACCTTAAAGTTATAGCTAGTCTTCTCTGGGGCTCAATAGGATGCCGAAATTTCGTTTCCTGTTTTGTTATGGCTGGTCCAATCAATCTCAGTAAAATTTCAAAATCTGATGTTGACATTCTCGTGAAATTTTGAAAAGACCCATCAAATCCACGAAGGTCATGAAATACATAACTTCTATTTAAAAGATAATTTCGGATCCACCACCTTTTCTTCTTTTTTTTTCTAGTAGCACTCTTATGTAATATTATATAAGCAGCACAGAGCATCACTACCTCCTCGGGCGACATCCTGGCAACAACTGAGAAGTGTGGACTGCCAAGTTTCAGAAACAGTGTTTACGGTAAACTTGTTAATAAACCCGTCATAAACAGTTTATTAACAAATGTTGCCTAATGAATACCCGGCTTTAGTAATTAAGACAGACAAACAACACACACAGACAGACACTTAAAAAGAACAGATAGACAGAGAGACATATCTGGGGGCACGGGTAGATTATGACAGAAATATAATACTTATCAAATGTAGTGTTATGCTCAATGATCTTACTGCCCAATCTACTCCATACCCACATTATACTAATATAATGTGAGTACCGAGCAGATTGGTCAGTGAGTAGATTGATTGATCTATGAAGTTAAGCTGGAATTTCGGACTAGGAACCGCCAATATTTTAGGACAAAGTTAAACAGATATGCTTTTGGTTTCATACATAGTAATATTTAGGTACTCCTTCTTTTCAGATCACTGAAGATGATTACATTTGTGAGGCTTGTTTGAACATTGCAATGCATGCAGTTAATGAAGCATTAGCCCTTAACAACAGCGGTGAACAACAAGCAGCTGGATCCTCTCACCAAAGCCATAGAGAAGTGTGTGTTACCTGCGGTCTATCCATATTAAGGCGAAGAAGTGATCTAATTTTGAAAGAAAATGCCTCTGCTTTGGATGAAAATATTACTGTTATCATTGAATCCAGGATTGCACCACGTCAGGTCAGTAACCATGAGCAGCTCTCTAATTCATCATCATCATCATCATCATCATCATTTCAACCGAAAGACATCCACTGCTGGACATAGGCCTCCCCCAAAAGGGGGGGGGGGGAGGGGGGTTGCCATAATCACCACGCTTGGCAGGCGGGTTGGCGATCGCAGTATGGTATGGTGGTGAATTGCATAGAGAACACTGCTGCCCATTCTCCGGTACGCCCCTTAGTTTTTACTTTACAACACCCACGGGAAGTATGGGGTGGTGCTATTCTTTAAGTCCGGCACCACACAGACAACTCTCTAATTCAGGGCTCAATAATTCTTATTTATCTTTTTACCCATGTGTCATATTGTGTGTTATACCTAGATGTTGTTTTTATAGATTACATCAACTGATCGTGTTTGTCATCCATGCTGGCAGAGATGCAGACGATCTGCACTTAGGGCCCAGCAAATTGAAGATGCACGATCTGTTCATCCTGATGACCATGTTTTAGAAGAACCAAACCTCACTGAGCGTGTTGTAGAACAACATATAGATGCTGAAGAAGATAGAGCTGAAATCCCAATATTTGCTGATCAGCCAGCAGCAGAAATTGTTGATCAACCAGCAGCAGAAATTGTTGATCAACCAACAGCAGAAATTGTTGAGCAACCAGCAGCAGAAATTGTTGAGCAACCAGCAGCAGAAATTGTTTTACCTAATTACAGACGGGCTGCAAATACTGCTTCTCATTGTTTATTCTTTGGATGTACTAATGTACATTTGCGGACAATATCTGATTCTCTGAGAGCAACTGTCTTGAGTAATAATAAGTTCTACATACCAGCACTTGCACGAGTTTGTCAGGAACATTTATTTACCAATAACTGGGACAATCTATATGATTTGCCAAACAGCATAAGTACTTTTAATGAGCAACAAATAGAGCATGTGTTCTCATTTGTAAATTCATCCAAAACTTATTTCGACTTAAGCAGTATCGAAGCAATTCAAGATATTGATGACAATTTATTTTTCTATTGGATTGGAAGATCAAAAGAGGAATTTATTTCATTGTTAAATGAAGTTCCTAGGATCCAAGAAGCTCATAGAGGTATTTTAGGCTTGGCTGCTTTGCTAATGAAATTGAGAACTGGGGAATCTGACGACAGATTATCAAAACTTTTAGGAGTCCCTCGTCGCACCCTTGAAAGATTAATGCACAGCATAAGGGAATTGCTGGTGCAAGACTTTGTGCCGAAATAATCTTGGAATCAACCATATTTCAAGGGAGAATTTGCTACAACACAATTTGCTGTTGCCAAATGGTATATATAATAATACTAATAATAACCAAGCCATTTTGATTTGTGATGGCACTTACATTTATATTAACAAAAGTTCAAATTACATGTTTCAAAAAGATACTTACTCACTACATAAGTATAGAAATCTACTTAAACCGTTTTTAATTGTATCATGTGACGGCTATATTCTTGACTGCTTTGGTCCGTACAAGGCTACCACATCAGATGCTGAGATTATGACATCTTTATTTATAAATGAGAATTCTCCTCTCAGATTGTATCTCCAAGCTAACGATATATTTATTTTAGATAGGGGTTTCAGAGACTCTATTAGTCTGTTAGAAGACTGTAATTACAAGGCCTACATGCCAGAATCTCTTTTAGAAGGGGAACACCAACTGACCACAGAGCAAGCAAATAGAAGTAGATGTGTTACACTTTGTCGATGGGTGGTGGAGGTTGTAAATGGGTATTTTAAAAGAGACTTCAAATTATTACGACAAGACTATTTTAATAAGACTGTGCCGCATATGATGCAACATTTTTCAATAGCGGCTAGTCTTCTGAACAGGTTTGGTGTTCGCCTGAGAAATAGAGATGATGCAGGGGAAATGTTAAATATTATCAGGGAAAGGATTTCTTTTCAGAATAATTTGTCCCGATTGGTAGAAAACACAAATATGAACAGACGGTCTTCTAACTTTATTAATATAACGGCTGATAGGGATAACCTAATTATATTTCCTAGAATGGAAATGAATGACTTAATTCTCTTTGCCTTAGGAACCTATCAGATACGACAAGCACGGTCATATTATGGGGAACATATAAGATTTCATGGCGGGTACAGAATAGAAGTAACAAGTGACACTATAGATACTTCAGAGTACAATTTGAGAGGAATTGGCAACAATATTCTGATACGGGGGAAAATCAAGTCTAGACATATATCAAGAAAGCAATATTATGTTTATATTTTAATAGAAAATGATACATCAGGGAGAGAGGGTATAGCAGAGTATTGTTGCAACTGTTTGGTAGGACGACGAACACTTGGATGTTGTGCTCATGTAATGACGATTGTGTGGTACCTTGGATGGGCTCGATACCAGTCAAATATTTCTGCTCCTGCTGAATTTTTAGATTCAGTTGTTGTAAGGGAAGACATAGAATAAAATGATAAAACCATATTGGTGTTTTATTTAAGGTGCCCTTTTATTTATCTTTATTCACGAAAAAAACATAACATAATATCTCAAAGGTCTGTCCTTTGAGATATTATGTTATTTTCATTAGAAGATAAAGCAAGGAATCAATTTATACATTTTACTATTAAATGTATGACTGTTCCCTAAGAAATAATTTAGCTTGGCAGTTGCGACAAGCTGCTCTGCCGTCTTTGGGCCTATTTCACTATGTCTGAATAGCCATTAGGTATAATATTATAATACCTAGGTATATATGAATAAATTAAAAAATGGAACCGAATCTGTATGAAATTATCTGCCAAGTAAGTTAACAAGAGCTATTGTAGATGGTGAAAGAGCCGCCGAAATAAAAAATGGAACTTTTTTATGTTTTCAGAGAGTAGGTACAGACCTAGTGACTATTCAGATGTGGTGAAATAGGCCCTTAATCTTAGAAGAAGTAAGGTCGAAGGTATTATAAATTACACCTTAGGTTCTGTTTTCATTTTGTGGTTTGAGCTGAGGTTATAGTCATGGCTGTAGACTTCGGTAGGTATTACCTACATCATAACCTCAAAAGTTACGTTCTAAGATCCTCGGCTTTTAAAAAATATATTTTCAATTTAGGATTAATGATTGTGCCCAGGGGAACGAATTAATCCATACACTATTCATGTCCGCGACATTTTATAGTCAGGTCACACGATGTATGGGACGTGACCGACCTTCTTTGGAACCGTGTTGTATGTTGTCCTTACCATTATTAAGGTACTGTGACAGTACCTACCAAGCCGGACAGGCACTCGCACTCGCGTTTGTCTCTTTTTCTCTCTCTCTCTCACTCTTTCATAAATCATTATTCGAGTTTGGGTGTAGCTGTTTTGTGTCCGTGACTTGTGTGTTTGTGAAGTCCCAAGCTACACAGGAATTATTCCTAGTGCATGAGTTATCTTTAAAAAAAAGATAACTTTAATAAGCGTTCTGCACACGATGCCGTCACCGCGCCGTCGCCGCGCCGACGCCCGCCGCACAGTTACACTGTAGAATACGAGTCGCGCGAAGCCCGCCACCGCGCGCGTTCCCGTCCCTGTCTGTTTGATTAATTCCATTAGGTACCGGCTGCGTGCGATCTCGCGGCGTGCACGTTCGTACGCGGTCGGTAATGGGGGTCCGTGGCTTAGGCCCCCAGTGGTTGACGCACCTGTGGCCGACGCCCCCGATACGATTAATTTAATATCTTTTTTTTTTTGTGCTTTTTCACTTAGTACAGTAAATGAGAAAAATGTTTCACCCTAATAATAAAGTATTTTTCCTTGCTAAACAAAAGTTATCTATCAAATAGCAGAGAGAATAGATCGCCACTTAACCAAATCCTTACACACCTTTTTCCCCATTAGAAGCATATTTATTATGTACAAACATCCAAAAAAACAAAAACACTTCATATAAAATGTTAGTGAATGTTTATAATATACATTTATAATAAATTACCTTATAGAAATTTTATCTTTCAACTTCAACCAACTCGTCAACTAACTGAGCCAAACCAGTTATTGGTAACAATAAAAAGTCCGTCTTTTTATCTACAAAATTGAAAACAATAAGGAAGTATGAATAGATATTATGTCTATCTCTTTCACACCTGAGTCAAGTTATTGAATATTGCAATATGCAACTGATAAGAAAGTTTAGTGTGTCATCTCACAATGACGAGCGAAGGTCCCTCGCAAGGGCTCGTGCGAAATAATTACGATATAGTTAAAAATAGACTTAATGGAAAAACATTGTTGCACGCTGGATTTGCGTATAATATTCATAGAAAAAAATCAAAACTCTAGTGTGTGGGTGTGTGTGAATAAAAGACATGGCCAGTGTGGTGGTGCAGTTAAATTGATAAATGAAAGTGACAACGTTCAAATGATAAAAGGACATAAGCCTGAGTGTCAGCCGAATTTATTAAAAAACGACATCAAAATTCTTACAAATGACTTAAAGAGAGAAGTCACAACTAATTTTGGCTCCATTCAAAAAATGTATGAAACGAAAATTGCAAAATTACAGAGGGAAAAGTACAGTAATGAAATTCCAATCTACAACAATATTAAAAAAGCGATTTACAGAAGCCGATATACAGCCCTGAAGGTAAAAAAAATACGATTCAAGGATCCAGCTCAAGTTACTATACCTGAAATTTTTCAAAAACATTTGTTATTTGATTATAATGAGGACGGCAACAGGATCATCGTATTTGCATCAGACATAGCTTCGGATGAAATTAAAAATGTGCACCACTTCTTCTGTGACGGTACATTTGATTGCTGCCCCTGTCCCTTTAAACAGATTTATACTATCCACGGAGATATTGGGAATAATTCAGATGAAACCAACATTGTGCCCATATTTTACGCGCTGCTGGTTAATAAAGAAAAAGAGACATATGAAATGATGTTCAAAAAAATCAAAGAAGCTTTGCCAGATTTCAAACCGTTAAAATTCACATTGGATTTTGAAATGTCAGCAATAGTCGCAATAAATAACGAATTTCCGACTGCTGAAATTCATGGGTGTTTTGTACATTTCCAAAATGCTGTATATAGGCGGGCAAAATCTCTCAAATTATTAGAATATGAGGAGACCACACAGTACGTAAAACTGTGCATCTGCCTTGCGTATCTGCCAAAAGAAGAAATTGAAGACGGCTGGCTTGCCATAATGGAGAACAGGTAGTTATGTATTTTTTACACTTTATTAAAGCTTGTCTATTCCTTATATTTTTACTTTTGCACAATCATTCGATCGATTATTTTCTTTTCAGTATTCCAGACGGCCAAGTAACTAAGTTCAATGATTATTTTGTTGAACAATGGCTTGAGCCTGCGGATATGATCGCAAAGTGGTGTTGTTATAAGGAAAAACATAGAACCACTAATTTAGTAGAGGCCTGGAATCACCGTTTAAAAAAACACCTAGGAACGAACCCGTCTTTATTGTCGTTTTTAGAAATGGTTAGGATTGATATTTCTACCTACGGCACGGCACAAGCGAGGTAATATTATTTATTTTACTTATATATAAAACAATTTAAAATATTACAAAAAAAAATTAGTTTAAGAGAAATTTATTAAGATATTTACCTAGTTTTTTCTTTCAGACTGAAAAACAAAAACATTCCTGTGAGCAGAAGAAAGAACAACACAAGAAAGAATGAAAAAATGATTGCCAATTTAACTGAACAGTATGAAAACAAAAAAATTAGCACAATCACGTTTTTAGAACAAATCCGCCCATATGTGGCAGTTCGTCCTAAAAAGTAATAATTTAACTTACATAATGAAAAGAGATGATTTTGCTTGTATACTATTTTTAAGTTTTAAATTTTGAAATTTTAATTTTTATATTTGTTTAAGTTTTTACAGTTGATTATTTCTATGCTAGCAAAATTTCATGTCATGTAAAAAATTTGTTACTCTACGAGTAGGTACGTTTGTTTTTTAAGACTGATTATTTTGTTGTGTTATTGCTATTGAAACTGACTGATATAATAAGGTAAAATTATTCTCATTTGTTTCTCATTTAATTTTTATATCTGTTTAAGTTTTTACAGTTGATTATTTCTATGCTAGCAAAATTTCATGTCATGTAAAAAATTTGTTACTCTACGAGTAGGTACGTTTGTTTTTTAAGACTGATTATTTTGTTGTGTTATTGCTATTGAAACTGACTGATATAATAAGGTAAAATTATTCTCATTTGTTTCACAGTTGAATATGTTTATTTATTATTTTTACAGATAAAAGAACATTTCACTATGTAAAAACTTAGTTGCTCTGCAGTAATTTTTAAGACTGATTATTTAAAATGACTATCTTATTTTATTACATTTGAGACTGATTATTATAATTAAGTTAAATGATTCTCTTGATTATAGGTGATGAAAACTGTGATTTATATAAAAAAAATACTAGATTTCTTGTCGAGATATATAAATTAATAATGAAAAATAACTAAGACTTTAATTTTTCAAAACATACCTCTAATATAAAAGCATTTTTATATTATAAATATAATGACGATTTAATGTTATGCATATATTTACAATCAATATAAGTACATTTAATAATTTTGTAAAACAATTTTTGTGCCTGACAGTACATTTGATCAAAAATTACTTTGAATTAAATTAATCGTATCGGGGGCGTCGGCCACAGGTGCGTCGACCACTGGGGGCCTAAGCCACGGACCCGGTAATGGAATCAATGGAATGAATCAAACGAGACAGGGACGGGAACGCGCGCGGTGGCGGCGCGGTGGCGGGCTTCGCGCGACTCGTATTCTACAGTGTAACTGTGCGGCGGGCGTCGGCGCGGCGACGGCGCGGTGACGGCATCGTGTGCAGGAACGCTAACTAGGTTCCTTTTTGTTAAAGTTATATACCTACCTAATGAACATAAAAAATAATATACTTACGTAATAAAGGACTATGCAAAAAATCGTCCCATATCATCAACAGATGCCAAACATATCTCATTAAATACATCTCGACATTATGATTATTTTTTACTATGGCGACATCACTGTAGGATATGGGGTTATCGTGCAATAAAAAAAAATATGTTATACTTATACAGTTTTATTAAGTATTAAGAATCGAATTAAAAATGTACTATTTAACTAAAAAAAACTCGAGAGAGAACAGCCGTAAGACGTACTTTACCCTCCCTCCTTGCTCCGTTACCCCGACCGCACCCTTTCGACGCCTGCGCCCGCGCACCTCCCTCAGTCGTGGCTAGTACGTTCTGCTGTGTTCGCGTTGTTTATTTGTGCGTTATCGGCTTGTTTGCGACTATTACTAACCTCTGCTTGTTTATTGGACCTTTTGATTGCTACTCGATGACCCCGGCACGTTTAATGGACTGTGATTTATAAATATGGAGACTGGACGCCAATGTGTAATGTGTCCTAGATCTGTTTTAAGACAGAGACGACATATATTACAAGAAACATTGCTTCATAGTAGTCCTGAGTTAGCGGCCTACATTTTGCAAAATGGATTGACACAAGTAAGTCACAGTCATTGTATTTATTTACTGATTTATTATACATATATCGATAACTTTTAGATATTATGTAGAATACGTATAATGAATAAGAATAAGTGTCATGTAGTTAGAATATATAAGCAGATAGAACATTGCTACGATACTATATGATACATTTTAGAATTGCTTGAATAGAAATATAGCACTTAAAGTATAGCTTACGTTAGGAACGACTCAATCGTCCGGCCATAATTCCTATGAGGAATGAGATATTTTTACCTGCATAATTATTTAATCTCACCTTAATATTTTTATAGTCTAGTCCAAAAGTGAGTGTAGATTGTGTTCCGAGTTCTAGACAACTGACAAGCACACATACAGGGTGTCCCGTAAATAATGGATCAAACGTTTTGGGTAGGTAGCTTACCTGATTTCCAACAACTAATTTGAACGATTTTAAAAAAACCGTTACGGTAACCAAGATATTATTTTTTTCCCAATTTTACCATTTTCTCTACTAAAATTCGGTATTTTTTATGCTGTCGCTGCAAATTATGTCATTTTTAGGTGAAATTTTTGTAGAACATTCCTGAATAGCTTATTAATGTTGTAAGATTTTTTTTTAATTTCTTAAGGTTTTACTTGCCTTAGAAAAAAATCTTGAATTGAAAAGTTATTTTTTCCACGATTTAAAGACCTGAATTGAAAAAAATCTCCTGTAAAAAAATTGTATGACACCGATAATCACCATTATTTTAAAAACTTGTACATTTAATAAGGTTTGCAAATTGGTATAAAACTTACGTCTAGTACTAGTCGTTCCAAAATAATTACTATGAATGTGATGATGACAGAAAATAAATTAAAATAATAAAATTTATTTTTTTCTTTTTGTAATGTTTTTCCTCGAATACTTTTAACCTAAGCAAAGAGATAAGGGCCCAGCGTGACTCTGAGCCTATGACGTCATGGCTCAGTTCGGAATTAGGGACCGCTACCTGCGGCGGAGTTGCATCTCACTCAGTGTGAAAGGGATAGATTACGCCCTTTTGTTTTTTGGATGTCGTTGCGCAGTTTTAGGTAAATTAGTTGTGACTAATCGCTCTTCGAGTTGATACGTACGTCAGACAACTTTCGCTCCCGATAAGTGCCTCAGTGTTTTCTGTGAAATTGGACTTGTGCTGTGTATTTGGACTTTGCTTTGCCTACCGATTTGGAATTGTTAGTGTATTGGACAGACGACTCGGCGATCCTACGGACTTCGAAAACATCGTTTGTGTGTGGTTGTACGTACTTACGTGTGTGCAATAGCGCTGCTGCAACCTTATTCAGCGCAATGCCTCGTTACGAGTACACGCCACGGCAGTACGCCGAAATGCATTTTATTTACGGAGAAGCAAGAGGTAATGCCAGGGCGGCCGCAAGATTATACCGTGAAAGATACCCGAACCTGGTTCGATATCCCGACTATCGCGTATTCATTAGAGTACATAACGCGTTTCTTGAGGGAAGAATTCTTGGCACCGGAGTTGGTGGTGCCAGTGAAGGACGACCGCCGCGACGACAAGTCAATGATGAAATAATTCTTCGAGAAATCGAGGAAGACCCGACGATCTCAATTCGTGTCTTAGCGCGACGCATCGGTACTCCAAGATCGACGGTGCATCGAGTGCTACAGAGGTATCGGTTTCATCCATATCACGTGCAACGTGTTCAAACGCTGACGGCACGGGATTATCAGCTCAGAGTAGAATTTTGCCAAAGGATGCTTAGAATGATTCGGGCGGACCCCCAATTTTTTAACAAAATTTTATGGAGTGACGAGTCTTCTTGCCGCCGTGACGGATATTTAAATTTACACAATTTGCATAGTTGGCAGCTAGTGAACCCATATTTGATGCGAGAGGACAGGAGCCAAAATCAGTTTAAAATAAATTTACGGGCGGGAATAATTAATGGGCAAATAATAGGGCCCTTTGAACTACCAGCAACTTTAAATGCCCAATACTATCTCCATTTTTTAAGGAATGAGTTGCCAACGTTGTTGGAAAACATTCCAGAAGATGTACGGCAAGCAATGTGGTTGCAAAATGATGGGTGCCCCGTTCACTATGCGACGGCAGTAAGGGCGCATCTTGACGAAACTTATCCGGAAAGATGGATCGGTCGATTAGGACCAATTTTGTGGCCTCCGCGATCTCCGGATTTAAATCCCCTAGATTTTTTTTACTGGGGATGTTTAAAAGACAAGGTCTACAAACAACAAATAACGACCGAAGAAGAGTTACGTCAGCGCATCCAATCTGCTGTATCAGAAATAAACCAAAGCCATTTTGCCCGTCGGATAAGAGCGTCCTTTATTAGGAGATGCAGACTTTGCATTCTTAGAGGGGGAAGACAATTTGAACAATTACTGTAACTAAAAACAAAATAAACGATTTATTTGAACTAATTGTTTTTTTTTTCTTCTTTTAATTACTTTCATACGCTGATATGCCTAATTAATTCAATGAACATTGCCTCTGATAATAACTACACTAAACATTATTTTGAAAGATAAAAGTTTAATTATGCACAGTTTTTGTTTTATTTTTTATTTTGATGATTTAGCACCTCTCTTAGGTTTACAGCAATAACTTTCTAACGACTATAGGACTAGACGTAAGTTTTATATCAATTTGCAAACCTTATTAACACGTTGACTGCCGTAGTGTAAATGAGAAAAATCCGTAAAAAACTTTTTGATGAAAATAGGTGGGCAATATCAATATTTTAAAATATATCTAATTTTGGATTCGATCAGAAGCTGCGTTTCATAATTATTTCGAAAAAACCGCATGAGGCCACCGGTGACCTACGTGGCGCCTTGACAGTAAAAATGTGAATTTCCGTTACGGGGCGCCGGGGCGGGCACTTCTCCGGTCACCCGCACCCCGCAGTCGTCTGTTAGCGCTTGGACGGTTCACCCGTGACGGACGCTCGTGCTTTTTAATTTGTAAAATTGGGTGATTGCAACATGGAGAATAGTAAAGATTTCGATGTGAATTTTATAGATATTTCATTAGATGATTTGCGCGACATTGACTTACTGGAAGCTAGTATTTTTGATGAAATTGCTAGAAAAAATGTGTTGAGTGAAAATGAAGAATCAGAGATTGAAGATTATAATATCTATCCTCCAAAAAACCGAAAACGCAAACGTATGGTTATTCCTAGTGAATCTGAGAGTGAAATTGATGACGTGGAAAAATTTGTTAATGAAAATATTGATAGATTATCAGCGAGTACGTCACAAAAATGGCTTCAACCAAAAGGACATCAACCATCTGTTATAGCGTTTACAGAACTAACAGGTATAATATTATATTATTTTATTGTTTGTTTTGTTTTGTTTTTGTTTGTTCTACTTTAGACTATAGGTAACATATTGCTGTGTCAAACATCAAAATCCGTTCAACCATTTTCAAGATGTTAGTAACAAAGTTTTGCCTTTTACGATTTTAAAATAGTAATAGACGCTATACAGATCTATGAGCGCTACCGGGTTTGATTCCTAGGTTATTTTTTGTATTTGTATATTTTATACATATAAATCGGTCGGGTTGTTCGGTCGGTCGGTAAAGTTTCTATATTAATATTTGTATGTTAAATCGTATGATAAGGTGTATCTTTGTTTCATTTTCAGGTATGAGACAACCATTTGCTTCGCAACTTCGAAATGCTGCTCCAGGAGAATATTTTAGCTTGATGGTACCGGATGAAATTTTCGAAGAAATTGCTATTCAAACCAATTTGTTTGCAGAGCAACAAGGACCTAGTGCAAAGCCTTCGTCTCGCTCAAATAACTGGAAACCAACCACAAAAGTTGAGATAAAACGGTTCTTCGGATTAATCTTGTATATGGGACTAGTTAAACTACCTAAAATAAACCTTTATTGGAGCACCGACAGGGTTTTTGGGCAAACCTTTGCTGCATCTGTTATGAGCCGAAACAGATTTGAATTACTATTGCAGAAACTGCACTTTACGAATAATGATACGGCTGATGTGTCTGACAGAATTTACAAAATACGACCTCTTTTAGATAGTTTAAACAAAACTTTTAAAAATATATATGCACCTAAGGAAGATATCTGTCTTGATGAAAGCCAAGTGCCTTTCAGAGGTCGCATAATTTTTAGACAATATAACAAAAGCAAGAGGCACAAATATGGTATGAAGTTATTCAAACTCTGTACATTACCAGGATATACATGCAAATTGGAACTATACGCTGGCAAAAATAATGAAGTAGTGAATACCACACCCACAAGAGTGGTAATGTCTCTTTGTGAGCACATACTGGGCTGTGGTCACACACTTGCAACAGACAATTGGTATACAAGCTTGGAGCTGGCCAATGAACTACTTGATAAGGACACCCATTTGGTGGGTACTCTGAGGAAAAATAGAAGAGGTTTGCCAAAAGCGGTAGTAGACTCCAAATTAAAACCTGGCGAAGTAATAGCTAGGGAGAATGAACGAGGAATATGCGTATTAAAGTGGAAGGACAAAAGAGATGTGCTGATGTTATCCACGAAACATTCTAAAGGATTTTCTAAAATAACTAAAAAGGGTAAAGTAATTCGCAAACCAAGAATGGTTTTAGCCTACAACAAAACAAAAAGCGCAGTTGATATGAGCGATCAAATGGCCGCATATTCCTCGCCACTACGTAAAACGGTTAAATGGTATAAAAAATTAGGAATAGAACTTATATTGAATACAGCTATTGTTAATGCATGGATTATGTATAACGAAAATAAAAAAAAAAGTGAAAGTATAGTACAGTTTAGAAGAGAGTTAGTGGAGTATTTAGTTGATGCAGGAAAGGACGCAGAACCTGAAAGAATAGATAGACCAAAAAGACTGAAACATCAATTATTGAAAAAGGAGGGTAACGTAAGAAACACTAGACGATTTTGTTCAGAATGTTACAAAAACTGTGTGGCAATGTACGGTTCAAAATCAGCCAAAAATAAAACAAAGAAAGTAGCAACGTTTTGTAAAGAATGTCCAAATGAACCATATTTTTGTTTAACTTGTTTCAATAAGTTCCATCGCTTCGTTTAATTTGTATTTTAGAATGCCTAATTACTTGTGTTTTACTTATATTTCAAACATTGAGAAAAATAAATCCTTGATTTTTATGACGGTTATGTTTTTTCACTCACTTTCTTCATTTTTGTCCCACATTTCACACAATTTCATAAACACGCCGAAACCACGCTGTAGTAACAGTCTACAGCGCCGCTCCGGTCACTTGCATACACTAAATGTACGATAAACGTGGCCACCGGCGTAATAATTCTGCCCAAAAACAGGTCTGTGTTGAGGTCACCGGTGACCAACACGGCGCGTGGATACAAGACGGTCACCGGTGACCGGGCTGGCAGTCAACGTGTTAAATGTACAAATTTTTAAAATAATGGTGATTATCGGTGTCATACAATTTTTTTACAGGAGATTTTTTTCAATTCAGGTCTTTAAATCATGGAAAAATAACTTTTCAATTCAAGATTTTTTTCTAAGGCAAGTAAAACTTTAAGAAATAAAATAAAAATCTTATAATATTAGTAAGCTATTCAGGAATGTTGTACCAAAATTTCACTTAAAAATGACATAATTTGCAGCGACAGCATAAAAATACCGAATTTTAGTAGAGAAAATGATAAAATTGGGAAAAAAATAATATCTTGGTTACCGTAACGGTTTTTTTTTAATCGTTCAAATTAGTTGTTGGAAGTCAGGTAAGCTACCTACCCAAAACGTTTGATCCATTATTTACGGGACACACTGTATAACACCGATATAATCAATATAACACAGAAAAAATACTTCTGCTTATTACAAAAACACACATATGCTGATATCTTCATTTTTTCCCTTTTCAGGTAGTATTCAATAACGTAATGGCAGTATGCCATAGATGCTGGCAGAGAGCCAATAATAATGACGGTGGACAACTACGTCTTGAGAACGCTCCCATTGTAGAAGGTAATTACATCTGTGCTATTAATCCTTATCAAAATAAATTATTTCATCACTAAGTACAGTCTAGCTTCGCCGGGACAGCTAGTAATAAATAAATAAATAATTTTAGATGCTGACAATCAAGAACCCCCCAATGTTGCTGAAGCCCGCAATGTTGCTGAAGCCCCCAATGTTGCTGAAGCTCCCAATGTTGCTGAAGCCCCCAATGTTGCTGAAGCCCCCAATGTTGCTGAAGCCCCCAATGATCCTCAGGACAATCCAGAGGATGATGCTCGTTTCTATGTTCGCGATTATGTACGTGCACCGAACACTTCACGGCTCTGTATGTATAGGCAATGTAGACATGAAAATCTACGACGAGTTCCTGTGTCTATCAAGCTACATTTGGTATGTCATTATCGATTATATATTCCACCGAGTTCGCGAATATGTGAAGAACATTTAAATAACTATGATTTTGAAGAGTTACTGGATAATGTAAATGTTACACATTATTTTAATGCTTCATTTTTTAGTAACATGACAAACATGTTAATTGAAGCAATCAACAATAGGACAAGATTCGATTTCGAAACATTATCTTCACTGAATAATAGTGAACTTATGTTTTGGACTGGATTCACTTTAGAGCAGTTCAACGTCATTTTGGAAGAAACGCCATCGCTCGCAGAAAAATGCAGACATCCTCGATCAGTTCTCGGAGCTTATTTAACGAAAATACGAACTGGAGAACCTAACGAGCGACTAGCTACGCTTTTCGGCGTAACACGTCAAGTGTTTGAATATCGCCTAAAAATAGCGCGACAATGCTTGACAGGTCAATATGCACCAAGACATCTTGGTATAGGTCATATTTCTAGAGATGAGCTTCTAGAGAGAAATCTATTTTTGCCCAAACATATTTTTGGAAATGAAAACAACACCAAGTTAATTATTATCGCAGATGGCACATATGTATATATTGAAAAAAGCACTAATTATTTATTTCAAAGAAAAACTTATAGCCTCCACAAGTTTCGCAATTTATTGAAACTATTTATTTTAGTAAGCAGCGATGGATGGCTACTTCCCATTTGGTAAACTTCCCATTTCGTAAACCTCAAACTGTACCTACTAAAAAGTTGCGTTTGGTAAACATTTCGTTACTTCATACATTTAATCCCATTTGGTAAACTTTGTTAGTATTGTTATTTTTGTACGGTACAGTCAGTGTCAAATTAGTATTAAATTAGAGATGTATATATTTTTAAATGCTTCAGTCTTGAGATAGTATCTCGACCATCAAAAAGAATGGCTGATCAAGAAGAAGTAAAAAAAACGTATTAAAGTCTGTAAAAATACCACGATGCTACTAAAAATACCACGTGCTTTTCCCGCAAAAGAAGCACCGAGCGGGTTCTCAGGTAGGGATTTATTGTCCTTACCATCGTTTTAAACAAAAGGTGTGAATGAGATAGACATAAGTAAGTATACGTAAATTATATCTATTACCGGGTTTAACTTATCAGTTCACTCGTTTTATGCATAGTGCAAGGTCGTTGCAATGTCGGGTGAGGGATCTTCTAGTGGTGCAGTGAATTTAAAAATTATTAATAGTACACGAGGCGGTGAAATTTTATTACGCGCTGGGCATCAATATTATAAACAGAAAAATAATAAGGACTCAAGTTGGTGGCGCTGTGTTAATAGAAAAGATGGATGTTCAGCAAGTGTAACTTTGAATTCAAATCGAAGCCATGTATTAAGAGAAAATGCTCACTGCAGTTCTTGTATTCCGAATTTTGAAAAAAATGAAGTGAAAGTAGCCATCGAAAAATGTAAACAAACTATATGTGAAGATCTGAAGCCGATTCCAGCAACATACAGGAAATGTACTAAAAAGCTGAAAGATAATGGTTATGAAATTATTAAAGAATTACCAAATTTTGACAAAGTTAAAAGCAGTTTGTATAGACACAGAAATAGACAACTAGGAATCACAAAATCTCAGCACTCTAACTCTACAGAAATCGTGATTCCTGACCGTTTTAAAGACAATTTATTGTTTGATGAGATTGACGGTGAAAATAGAATGATTGTGTTTGGTTCAAAGAGTGCAATTGCACATTTAAATGACGTCCGTCACTACTTTGCGGACGGAACGTTCAAATGTTGTGCAAAGCCGTTTCTTCAACTATACGTTGTACACGGAGACATAGGAAGTACAGAAACTGGGACAAATATTGTACCATTTTTTTATGCAGTGTTGACAAACAAAGAAGAAACTACATATGAAAGACTGTTTTACAAACTAAAATTTCATTTACCAGAGTGGACAGCCGATATTATTACCTTGGATTTCGAAAAAGCTCCAATAAATGCAATTAAAAAGACATTTCCAAACATAATTGTTAAGGGGTGTTTTGTTCACTTTGGCAGAGCGCTATTAAGAAAGGCAAAATCTCTTGGCTTATTACAACATGAAGAATCTCACTATCACGTCAAACTATGTATGGCTCTGGCACATTTACCAAAAGAAGACATAAACGATGGATGGCTATACGTTATGAGTCAAAGGTAAATTAATTTTGCAGTATTGAAATGAACGCGTTTAGTTCTGGATATTTCTTCTACCGCCATTTTCTACAGCCATTTTTATGCGTTAGAAACTAGGTAATATATGGTTTTTCGTATCATAATCTTCAACGAATTAATTCTGTTACAGTTTTGAAGAAAAAGCTATAACTGAATTCAATGATTACTTTGTGGATCAGTGGTTGGAAAATGAAGATATGATGAATATTTGGTGCTGCTACGCACAAAGACACCGCACTACAAACCTCATGGAATCTTGGAATTGGAGTTTCAATAGTGAAATTGGAAAAAGGCCATCAATTCTTTTATTTTTCGAAACGATATCAGGCAATATTAAACATTATGAAAATCTTCTGAAAAGGTACATATTTTTGTTTCAAAGACCTGTATTTTTAGGCGACACATATGATAAAAATTATACATTATTACTTTAATTAATCATAACAATTTTTTACAGCTTTTATAATAATGGAGAAAGTATATCAAAACGAAGAAAAAAATCTATCCAAAATGATATACGAATTAACAATATTCTCGGCGATTACAAAAGTGGAAAAATATCATTGGAAAATTGTTTGAACGAATTATCAAGAATTGCTTGTATCACTTTATAATTTATTTATTGATTTTTAACTTTGTAGTGTAGGTAGTAAATTTTTTATGTTAATATTCCAAATCTGTGATTATATTTTATAGTTGATTTTGTGTGTAATTTTTAATGTTAATGTACCAAATCTGTGATTATTATTTGTTTTTATATTTAAAAGTTGATTTTGCATGTATTTTTTATGTTATTGTACCAAATCTGTGATTATTATTTGTTTTTATATTTAAAAGTTGATTTTGCATGTATTTTTTATGTTATTGTACCAAATCTGTGATTATTATTTGTTTTTATATTTAAAAGTTGATTTTGCATGTATTTTTTATGTTATTGTACCAAATCTGTGATTATTATTTGTTTTTATATTTAAAAGTTGATTTTGCATGTATTTTTTATGTTATTGTACCAAATCTGTGACTGTTTATTTTTATATTTTATAAGTAGTTGATTTCGTATGTATTTTTTTATGTTAATGTACATTAACATAAAATGATAGTACCAAATCTGTGATTATTGTTTTTTTATATAAGTTGATTTCGCATCTAGATTGACTTATGTTATTAAAAAAATAAAACTTGTCATCGAAATAGTCAAATCGAACTGTGATTTTTCTTAAATTTTTTGAAAGTTATTTGTACACCCCACTTTTTATTTCTGTTTTTAAATATCAATATGTGTAAATGGCATACGTACACATAATCCGACTATTGTACCTGTGATTAAAAATATTTAACAAAATAAATGACAATGTTATCATTAGTTTCGTTTTTCTTTTTTTACTTGACTGTACCCATTTCATCTGAAAGTTTACCAAATGGGATATAACACAAAAAAATATTGAAATGTTTTCGAAATGGGACTAAATGTATGAAATGTATAATGTTTACCAAACGCAACTTTTTAGTAGGTACAGTTTGAGGTTTACGAAATGGGAAGTTTACCAAATGGGAAGTAGCTCGATGGATATATCATAGATGTCATAGGCCCTTTTACTGCAACAACATCAGATGCAACTATTATGCAGAACATAATGAATGACGAGGAGCACTTACTACATTGGTTACTACACAGAGAGGACGTCTTTATTTTGGACAGGGGCTTCAGGGACAGTATTAATGATATTGAGTCCCTTGGCTATAAACCTCACATGCCACCTACCAAGGACAGGAACGCGACCCAGCTATCAACAGAAAAGGCAAATGATTCTCGGTTGGTGACTGTGTGTAGATGGATTGTGGAGGCGGTTAACGGCAAATTCAAAAACCGTTTTAAGTTATTAAAACAAACTTATTTTAACCGAGCTTTGCCAAACATGTTTGTCGATTTCCGCATAGCAGCATCATTAACCCTTTGAACGCCAACGACGCTTACAAGCGACAAACGTAATCGGCCGCTAGGACGCCAACGACGAGTTTAAGCGACAAATAGATGTGCTACTTTTTAATCTAATATTATAGAAAATAGGTAAAAGAATTATGTTTTTTAAATTTTGTAGTCTTCTCCGTAAGTCACTTAAATAAAATTGTACTAAAGTAAAGCTTGATCTTTTAGTATTCATTCAAAATTTGAACTTGTTTTAGGCGAAGAAAAGACCTCAAAATATACGTTCACCAGACGCCATTGTCGCTTTGAAGCGACACTAGTGATGGGGCAATTTAACTTTCTTCAATTTCCAAGAAGATTGTGCTAATTGAACTAAAACATTGATTAAAACTACAAAAAATGCGTTTTTCATGGAATTAGTGTTACTTTATTATTAATAGAATTAATATATATATCGTACAAGATATAACAATCAAATTAATTATGTTTAAACCTTCTTACATTTAAATCATCTATATATCTATGGTCATCAAGTAGTCACGTCACTAATTTGGAACTATCCATCATTTGTGCCCTCGCCATCGTCGCTTTTAGGCGTCAATAGTGACGTGGTGAATTTATTTTTCGGAAAACTATCTAATAATGAGTGAATATTATTCAAGAGATGAACTGCTACGCATATTAGACAGTGATAATGACGAATTCGAATACGAACATGACTCGGATTTCAATTTAGAGGTAAGTAGGTACTGTTCATACTACCCTAAAATGAACCCCTTTTTATGTAAATGACCCTTGGATGCACAGAATGATCCACCACCCGTATCATTGTCTAACTAAGCAATCATAATTATTTTGCGCATTTTTGTCAGTAGTGTATCCATGCCGGAGCCTAAACGTAAGTACTTAATTAGTGTTGTGCATCGTTCATAATGTACAATCGATCGATTTAGGTATATTGATGTATTTATTGTATTTTGGTTATAGGATGAAAGCCAACCATCGCAGCGTTACGGGGCCGAACAAGTTTCGACAGGACCGCAAGATCCCGTGGCAGAATCGGCATCATCTCACACATCGCAAGGGGATGGTAGTCAGCATTTTATATGGTCTAACACATCTTCAAGACCAGTTATTCAAACTTTTGATGACTTCGGTTCTGGAATTTCTTCTGCCACATTAATGACGCTTAATGAAGACTCCTCTGAGTTAGATATATTTTTACATTTTTTTGACGAAGGCCTTATTAATCAAATAGTAATTAATACTAATCGATACCACCAACATTTTTTGCGAACACGCACTTTAAAGGTATATTCTAGATTGCACAAATGGTACGACGTTACTGTTCCGGAAATGTACGTATTCTTTGCCGTCACAATGTTATTTACGCGAAATAAACATTTATCTATGGAGGAGCACTGGTCAACAGACCCTTTATTGAATGCTCCGATTTTTTCAAAATTAATGTCACGTAATAGATATTTCATGATATTAGGCATGTTACATTTTGGCCCACACGATACCCAATTTTCAGATACTCCGAAAGTGTCAAAAATACGATCTCTCGTTGAGTATGTTCGCAAAAAATTCAAAAATTCATTCATACCGCATAGCAACCTATGTATAGACGAAAGTGTGGTGCCTTTTAAGGGAAGATTGAACATAAGACAATTTTTGCCAAAAAAACGTAATCGCTTTGGGGTTAAAATGTTTGTTCTATGTGACGTAAAATCCAAAGTCATACTAGACTTTATTGTTTATGCTGGCAAGGAAACGCCTATTATAGATCAACAAAAATTAGGTGTAAGTGGCGCAGTTGTGGTTACTCTACTACAAGACTACTTGGACACCAATCGAAAATTATATGTCGACAATTGGTACAGTAGCCCTCAGTTGTTCCGATACTTATATCAGCGGGGAATAGTCGCATGTGGGACAGTACGCAAAAATAGGTCAGGCATGCCTAAATTTGAAAAAATTAAAAAAGGCGAAATTTGTGCCAAATATTGTCCACCCTTGATGGCATTGCAATGGTATGATAAAAAGCTTATAACAATGCTTTCAACGATGCACGATCATACATTCATACCGTGTTTAAGGGAAGATAGAGAATCAGGTTTACCAGTTTTAAAACCAGAATGTATTGTAGATTACAATATAAATATGGGAACGGTAGATATAGCCGACATGATGCTGTCATCTTTGCATTGTATGAGAAAAAGTATTAAGTGGAATAAAAAGTTTAGTTTTCATGTAGTTGATATGCTCATACTAAACTCATTTTATTTTGCAAAAATATTAAAAAATAACGCGGATCTTCGTTTTAGTACTTTTCAGTTAAATCTTATAAGACAAATCATTGAGAAATTCAAACCACATATATCCTCAAAACCTACAGTTCGGCAAGCAAATGTAAATAATCCATTGCGATTGCTATCTAATAATTCTGCAGATCATATGCCAACACAAAATGATCGAAAACAGCGATGCAAATATTGCGCGCATAATAATCGCAGAAGGGAAACAATGTACACAGATAATGTCTGTAAAGTTAATTTGTGTGTTTTATGCTTCAAAAAATATCACCAAGATCAAAGTTTCAAATAATATAACTTACTTCTTATACTATAAGTAGGTACATACCTTAAGTTTTTACTTTATAATTTCAATTAATAATAATAAATAACAATTGTACACATGATAGTTATAATTTCATTTGCGCTTTTTTTCTGATATCTCTAAATTGTTTTAATTTTAGTTTTCTTACTTTACTTTGTAGGCCAATCAGTCCTATTGCTTGTGTAGTTCATGGTAGGTTACTTGGCTTACTTGTTTGTGTAATACAAATTCAAAATTGTTATGGAAAATAAACAGGATTATCCAATTTTTTTAATTATTTGTTTGTTATCATTCCTATGCCTAACTCACTGCTTCGGGATAAAAGTCGGAAAAATAAAATCGATCGATTTTGTTTCAGGACGAAACAAATCGATCGATTGTAATTTCTAATATTCTACAACACTAGAATATTTTTATGTATCTATGGTTTATAGAGGATCGGATCACTCCGTGATACGTGTTAATATTTCGTTTTGTTGAATTAATAGAATTTAAATAGTGCCAAATGTCTTCGTCTGACGATTTTCAAACATTTTGTACTCAGAGGTTCGATGAGAATATGAAAAGTCCAAGTTTCGAAGAGGAGGACATTATAGAAGATTCTCAACCATTGTCACCAAGTTTACTATCCAACTTGCCGAAAAAAAGAAAGAAAACTGCTGAAAAGGCAATTCAGTGTGAAGAATGTTTCGTCAATTACAGAAGAACATCCGAATTCGAAATAGAAGTGAATGTCGCTGCACTCCAACCTCCGAGATTTATCTGTGAAAGGCCTTCGGATATTAGAAACGAATATTTTGCTAGTTTGGTTGCATTTGAATTAGAAAAAATAAGGCCTGAAGAAAGATCATATGTCTATTTGCAGATCATAAATACGATCAGGAGTTGCCGTGGCGAAAATGAATTTCCGTAACTTTCCGTATAACCTATTATAACAGATCCGTAATACAACAGGTTGCTATAAACGTGTTTATTTTATTTTATATACATATTATTATTATGAGTTTACCACATCCCTGAAATATCCGTATTTTCTTTGAAGCCATACGTCATTGACGCTTTCAAGCGACAAGTATTGACGTCAATCTCATTTTAGGGATGCGCTTTGTTCAATAAAAACTTTTTTCTGTGAAGTTTTAATTGTGTAAATAGTTTGTTAGTTTGATTATATAATGTATGTAAGTTAATTAATGCTACTATTGTAACATTTATTTGATAAATTTAACACTTTTAAATGGAAAATCGATTGTAGTAGCAGTGATAAAGGTTTATCGATAGTTGTGAATACCCCATCACTAGCATTTGTAGGTATTTTAATAGACAATAATTGGCTTGGCGTAGAGAGTATACTTCCTATGAGCTGCGCTTGGCGTTCAAAGGGTTAATAAATGCTAATTACCGTGTTGCTACAGACCACAGGCTTGCGCCGGAATTCTTTGAAATAATTCAAACTAAGGTTCATCAACCTAACCTTTTGAAAAATTATGTCGAAGGCAAAAATCTTAACAGACAAAGAGTTAACTTTGTGACGATGGAGGCCACCATGCCACATCTTGAGGACTTTCCAGAACTGACTGATGATGATATCATTTTATTCGCCTTGGGGACCTACCATATAAAACTTGCAAAATCCTACTGTGCGGAACATATTCGGAATGGAATTTATTATATTGAATTATTTCGAGAAAACCAGCTAACTGATTTGCCAAGGTATAATATTCGAGAAGATAATGTCTGGTTAATTAGAGGACGAATACAATCTCGACACGTTAGATCGCGCGTTTATTATTGTTACATATTAATAAACCGAAGTGAAACTGGCAGACGTGCTATTGAACAGTGGTATTGCACATGCCTAACAGGGGCGCGTACGGTTGGAAGTTGTGCCCATATAATATCAATTATATGGTATATGGGCAAAGGTCGACATATCGACTTTAATCTACCAGCGGCAATGTTATCGACTATTATAATAGATGAATAATATAACGTTATTTTTGTCTGGATAATAGTTCTGTTGTTATTAAGTGTCTACTTGCACAATTGTTTTTGTGTTATTAATACTTAAAATGTCTAGTTGAACAATTGCTTTTTGTAATTATCGTCTAAAATGTAATTTTTTATTTTAAAATAAAAATACTTTATTTTTGTCAAAAGTCTTTTTAAAAAAAAACCCCGTCGAATTCCGAACTAAAAATTGGTACTGACTTTTCATGGGACGTAATAATGATATTGAAACTTGTCCCATGTCTGTTGATGGGATGGGACACTGCCCATACATTTTTTTGCATGGTCCTTTTAATTTGTCATTTCAGGATCATGACGACAATGAAGGCATTAATTGGACGTTAGACATAACTGTACCTGATAAAGAAAACTTTGACGAATTTATTTCGGGGGTATCACCTTCAGTACCTTTGAGCAGCGACTCCTCGGAACTGGATATTTTTGAACATTTTTGTGGCAATGATTTAGTAGAAAAAATATGTTATTTTACTAACAAATATCACCAATTCTATGTCAGGCATACGGATCTAGGCCTCTTTTCCATTACACGGTTTCTCGCCGTGAAAATCTACGGTTAATTCGCCGCGTGTAGGCACGGTCGTCAGTGTGGTATGGATCACTATATGAGCTTGTCGACATGCACGGTGGCGCCAAGGCACGGCGCCGCGGCCGCGTGCGCCGTGACTGCCCCTCGGCGCGCCGCGTCTACGCACGGCGTGATTTTCACCAGTGTTGTATGGCAGTCTATCGGGGTGTGTCGACGGTGCCGGACGTACGCACGGATTCGTGACCGCTTATACAACGTGTCCCAGAAATCAACGTCAAGCCGAAAACGGGCAATAGGCCAAGTCGTGACAGCTATTAGAAAAATATAAAAAAAA
Source organism: Caradrina kadenii (assembly GCA_947462355.1). Classification (NCBI taxonomy): domain Eukaryota; kingdom Metazoa; phylum Arthropoda; class Insecta; order Lepidoptera; family Noctuidae; genus Caradrina; species Caradrina kadenii. The sequence goes on along the minus strand of OX381691.1, from coordinate 706,289 downwards.
ATCTTGGTTATGTACTTTTCGAATTATAAGTATTCAAAAATAAATCTCAAAAAGTGACACCCTGTGATGATTTTTCAAGTCCTGTGACTACATTATTAACATTTCGGTAGTTTTTTTCTCTGTGATGTAACCATGAATAACCCTTCTGTAAATTACAGTTAAAAGTAAAACGTAACTGCCTCAGTTCTAAATTAAATGTTAGATTTTTGCCCAATATTGAATTCAAAATAATGACATCACCCAACTTTAACCGACTGTACTGAAAAAAAAATCTACTACACTATTTTGGCAAGTAACTTTAAAAGATGGCGCGTTTAGTCAGGATTCCAAAATGGTATAACACATACTAATTGCTACTTCTTAATTGAGAAAAAACATTTTTTTTTATGAAGCCGTATTTCATAAAAGTTCGATTGAGACGAAGAGTGACGTTATTTTGACTAGTGTGAGCGAGAAAGATTTATTTTAACTAATGTGAGGTGACGCTACTTTGACAAGTGGGAGCGAGATAGATAGTGACGCTACTTTTATCTAACTAAGAGGGAGACGGATTGACACATCATTTCATATGTGTGAGTGAAACAGATAGAGACGCTACTCTGGCTAAACAGGGATGCGTCGGCAAATTGTGCAATACTGCAGTACGTTACGCTCTTTCGTTGACTGCACATCTTTTTGTATTCGTATTGACTTCGTACTTACAACTGTGGCTTTGTTTATTGGACTTGATTTGCATTGTGATTTGGATTTATCTGCACCGTTTCTGACAACCCCGGACTTGTTTTAATCGCAACCCCGTGTTTGTGTAGTGTTTTATCATGCCATCTCGATACACCGCACAGGAATACGCCAACATGCATCTCATTTATGGAGAATGCTTATGCAACGCCAATGCTGCAGCAAGAGTGTATCGTGAGAGATACCCGAATGCTGAGCGTCATCCCGATCATCGAGTATTTATTAATGTGCATCGGTCATTATCAGAGGGTCGATTTCCTAGCCAAATGGTTAGCGAGGGAAGACCCGTTATGCCCTACGAAGCCGAAGTCTTGCAAGCAGTTGAAGAAGACAGAAGTATCTCAGTACGTGGAATTGAACAGAGCATAGGAGTCCCCAAAAGTACTGCACATCGTATTTTAAAAAAGAACGAGTTTCACCCATACCATGTACGACGAGTACAAAGTCTGCTACCCCGAGACTACCCAGAGAGAGTACGATTTTGTCGAACGATGTTGCAGAGGCACCGAGAGGACCCGCGATTCTTTGAAAAAATTCTATGGTCCGATGAATCAACATTTAAAAAGGACGGTTACATGAACCTCCACAATTTGCACGAATGGCACGTGGAAAATCCAAATTTGATGCGGGAAGATAGATCTCAGTATCAGTTTAAAGTAAATATGTGGACGGGAATTTTGAATGGTAAAGTTATTGGTCCAATCGAGCTGCCGGAGAATTTAAATGCCCAGGGTTATTTGAACTTCTTACAGAACCAATTACCAGAATTATTGGAAGAAGTGCCACTGAACATTTACGGCAGCATGTGGTATCAACAAGATGGCTGGCCAGCGCATTATGCTCTCACTGTACGAGAGTTTCTCAATCGAGAATACCCCGATAGGTGGATTGGGCGGGGTGGTACAATTTCGTGGCCTGCCCGTTCACCCGATTTAAACCCCATAGATTTTTTTTACTGGGGTACGATAAAGGATAAAGTGTACTCTAAACCAATTCAAGATTTAGACGAGCTGCGCCAAAGAATTGCAGAAGCCGCTGAATACATCAACTCAAGAAGATACGCCCGTCTTATTACGCGATCATTTTTAAAGAGATGTAGAACTTGCATTGCAGCTGAAGGAAAACAGTTTGAACATTTGTTATAAAACTTCGTAAATCTAATTTAATAAAAATTATAATAAAAGAAATCCAACGACTGAATTTTATTTCAAATGCACCTAAAACCAACAATGTACTTTTTTTCCTCAATTAAGAAGTAGCAATTAGTAAGTGTTATACCATTTTGGAATCCTGACTAAACGCGCCATCTTTTAAAGTTACTTGCCAAAATAGTGTAGTAGATTTTTTTTTCAGTACAGTCGGTTAAAGTTGGGTGATGTCATTATTTTGAATTCAATATTGGGCAAAAATCTAACATTTAATTTAAAACTGAGGCAGTTACGTTTTAACTTTTAACTGTAATTTACAGAAGGGTTATTCATGGTTAGATCACAGAGAAAAAAACTACCGAAATGTTAATAATGTAGTCACAGGACTTGAAAAATCATCACAGGGTGTCACTTTTTGAGATTTATTTTTGAATGCTTATAATTCGAAAAGTACATGACCAAGATTTTTTTTTATATTTTTCTAATAGCTGTCACGACTTGGCCTATTGCCCGTTTTCGGCTTGACGTTGATTTCTGGGACATGTTGTATACGCTGTTTCGCGATTTTATTATAAAATGAACATAAATCAAGAATTATTAATTACGTTGATTCAAGAAAGGCCTGTAATATGGGATAAGACCATCGACGATTATAAAAATAAGCGGCTTAAATATGATTCCTGGAAAGAAATATTTATTCATTTCCAGCCCACATTTGAAGATTTAAGTGGTGATGAGAAAAACAAGTTTGGTAAGTTACAGATATTTAATTATTAACTTGTTACTTATGCATAGTTGTTTTGATAGGAGAGGCGACCTTCGTTAGATACAAAATATTGTGCAAATCTGTTGCGAACTTCATTAGCCGCCAAACTTCCGCGAACTGCATTCGTGATAGGTAACTGGATTAGTTCCGATTCTGAATCAAGGGTGGACTCATTTTCACTCGCATTGTGAAACTGAAAGTTTTCCTGCTTATGTATAAAATTTTGCAAAACACAACATGTTTTCACAATATCAACTGCCAAATCGATGGACACATTCATTGGCCGGTGAAAAATTCGCCATTTATTGGATAAAATGCCAAACGCACATTCAACAAATCTTCGCGCTCTGGTGAGTCTGTAGTTAAATGTACGTTTTAATTGATCAAGCTGATGACCACCAAATGGACGAAGCAAGTGATAATGCAAAGCAAAGGCTTCGTCCGCAACGAACACATATGGCAAATCGTAGTCAATTCCAGGCAAACGTGTTGCATCGGGTAGATTTAATCCGTTGTTTGTTAAATTTTTCCAAAATGGGGTCTCTTTAAACACACTGGATTCACACTCCTTTCCGTAGGCGCCAACGTCAACAAATATAAAGTTGTAATCGCTATCTACTACTGCCATCAAAACTATAGAAAAAAAATGTTTGTAATTTAAAAACATCGAGCCACTATCAATTGGCTTAATAAGTCTGATGTGTTTTCCATCGACCGCTCCTAAGCACAGCGGGAAGTTGGAAGATTCTTGAAATTTGCTTGCAATGTGTAGCCAGTCTTCTTTAGATGGCATTTTCATATATTCTTTATACAGTTCTAACCAAATATAGTGGCATACTTCACGTACGATGCAACTTATGGTTTTTATTCCAATTCTATAGCTGTAGGTCTAGGACTATAGGTCAGTAAAGGTATCTCCTGTTGCTAGATACCTGAAATATAAAACAAAACGGTTCAGGTTCAAATACTAAAACCCCATTTTAGGTCGGGGTCGATTCAGTTTAGGTCGGGGGTTTTTATAAATTTTGAATTTAATAATTATTATTTATTTATTTTCAGGGCAAATGGTGATGAAGAAGTGGACCAATATGAAAGATAGCTGGATAAAATATGACAAAAAAAATAATGAATGTAAGTCTGGTTCTTCAGCAAAATAAATAAGAAAATATATGTTCTATGATGAAATGATGTTCCTAAAAAAAAATGTTGAGCATCGCAAGACCGATTCTAACATGACTGAACATGTTCATGATTCTAGCCTCAGTAATGAAAATTTAGATAGTGCAGTCCCGAATCAATCAAGCTCGGGATACACTGAACGGAGTGAGACGCAAAGGGCTAAAAAAAAAGAAAAAATGAACTAAGTGAAGTTGACATTAGGTTTATGAAGTTTATGGATTCAGCAGAACGAGATGAGAAAAAGAAAAGCCGTAGTATGAACTTTTTTATGGGAATCGCTGATACAGTTGACAAGTTCAGTGATGAAAATATGATAGACTTTCAGTTTCAAGTAATTTCAATAATTAAAAATATTCAACAAAGACAGTGTACTCAGTATATACCTACATCAAGAAACCAATGGGATCAAGGCCATCAAGGATATTTAAGTGGTACAGCATCCTCAAATGCGCAATCGTCAACATATGGATATTCTACAGCTGCTAGATCGGGCTATGGAATAAGTCGTCCACAGACGTCTTCTCATGATTTTGGACACGGTTCTGGTTTAGAGCCAATCCACTACCGACCCGAATCACAATTATCTGTACATAGTGTAAATGCGGAAAGTATCTCGGCAGATTCTCAAGTTTCTATTGAAGACGAATTCGATTTTAGTACCGCATTTGAGTAGCATTTTCAGCGTAGTGTATTTTTTGATTTACTTGTTCTTAAATTAATAATTATTAAAATTCAATTACATGTAATAATTTTGTTTGTGTGCAATAAACAATTTTAAACTAAAATATGTCATTTAATTTTGTACCTACTTACCTCAGAGTTACAGCCAATCTTTCTGCGGGCGATATACTCTCTCGCATAAAAGTATCTTGATGTTTTAGTTCCTGGGATAATTTTTGGAGCAAGTTGTCGAATGTAGTTTTCTGCATTCTAAAATAATTGTAAAACTTGTCTTCATCTTCTCTCAATCGGTTAGTCCCGCTATGGTATGGTCCCGGTATGGCACCCTCTTAAAATACCTATCAAAAAGTCCCGCTATGGTACCCTTCAGTTTTTGGTACTGTTGTAAAGAAAAGTTATACAATGCGTTAAGAAAAAAATAGTATTAATAAAAAATATCTTTTCTTAACTATTATAGTTAAGCAAGATAATATTTATTAATACTATTTTTTAAACAAATCACGCTCGGTAATTGTCGTTTCACTTCAGGTAGTTACCTGACCAACCGGTTTTTTCGTAAAACAATAGAGACGAGCCCTTCCTCGAATTCGTATCTAGCTCTTCCCTTTTGTTTTTATGAAAATAGAGAGAGACAGTATTATTCCGGGTTTAGTTTGCTATTTGCAGCTGTACTTTTGCGATATGAGTAATTAGGATAGCTTGTTAGTTTATCTATTGCAATGTCTGGGTCAAGTAGTTCACGTGGTGTAAATTTAATAATTATTGACAGTCGACGCGGTGGAAAAACTTTATTACGTGCCGGACATAAATATATTAAACGCAGAGAAAATAAAAATTCAAGTACTTGGCATTGTGTAAATAGGAGAAATAGTATTAAATGTAGTGGATATATAACTATTGAGAATACCAATAATACAATAATTAAAGATTATAAACACAGTGATCAGTGCGTGCCACATTTTGAAGACAATGAAGTTCAAATGGCTATAAGTGAGTGCAAAAAAGAAGTAAATTCAAATTACGGATCAGTACAGAAAATTTTCGAAAAACACATGGGTAACTTAAAAGACAAAGGGTTACACCTTACAGGAAATGTTCCTGACTATAAAAAATTAAAAACAGTATTATACGGACACCGAAATAAGTCGTTGAACGTACCAAAAACACAATTTAAGAATGTGGAAGAAATTATAATACCAGAAGAATTTAATAAGTATGTATTGGCTGATTATTGTAATGAAGATTGTAATCGAATAATTATATTTTCCTCGACAGAAGTAAAGGAACATATAAAATGTGTAACGCATTACTTTGGTGATGGCACTTTCGACGGCTGCCCAAACCCATTCGAACAAGTTTATGTCATTCATGGAGACATGGGAAGCACTGAGTTATCCACGAATGTAGCACCATTATTTTATATTCTGTTAAAAAACAAAGAAGGGAAACTTATGAAAAAGTTTTCGAATTGATTAAACAAACTTTGCCTGAATGGCGTCCATCGAAATTTACCTTCGATTATGAAATAGGAGTAATAAATGCAGCAGCGAAGATTTTTCCTGATATCAAAATAAATGGATGTAACGTACATTTTCAAAAGAACGTTATCAAAAAAGCGAAATCTTTAAATCTCATGGAACACGAAGAGTCCTCGAACCATGTTAAGCAATGCATAGGCTTGGCGTTTTTGCCAAAACAAGATATTGAAGACGGCTGGCTGCATATAATGGAAAATAGGTATAATATCTTGGTTACTTTCCAAAATGATGTTTGAGTACTTAACTCTAATTATATGGCAAAAAAGTAAAGAACAACAATATCAGTAAGGACCTGTTAATTTCATTGCTTTACAAGTACGAACGTTTAATAAGTATTTTTTTCAGTTTCGACGATGAAGCTATGACCAAATTCAATGACTATTTTGTCACTCAGTGGCTTGAATATCCAGACCTCATTTGGTGTTGCCATAATGAACGCCATAGAACAACTAACTTGGCGGAATCATGGAATGGCAGATTCAACAAAATTATTGGAAAAAATCCCAGTTTATTATTGTTTCTGCAAACAATTGGCAACGACACATGTCACTTTGATATAAAACAAGCCAAGTAAGTTGTATTTTTTAGACAATATTTTTAAGCAGATATAATATTTTTAAAAGCAGATATATATTTTTTTACATAATACGAGTACATAGAAGAATTTGAAAATGGATTTGATTTTATTTATTTTGGTAGATATTATTGGTTGTCGCCTTCTATTACAGACGGTTACTGAAAAAAATATAGCTTAACTTAAATAACTGATGATTTTTGTTATAGCTTTCGACTAAAAAGATCACCTATAAATTCAAGAAAAAGAACAAGTATAGAAATCGACCGCCAGATTCAAAAGCTAACAAAAAGTTACGAAAATAAAGCTATCTCCATTGGTGATTTTCTGATTAACATATCAAAGTCAATATTTCGATCAGAACATTTAAAAAAATAGTTTATTTTAATTTTGTTTTTAGCCTATTAAAATGTTTAATACTTTTTCTCGATGTTGATTATTTTTTGTAGTTTATGTTTACAATTTGCGCCTTTTTCTCCATGTTGATTATTTGTAATTAATATATTTGTCTAGTTGGTTGTTGATTATTTTTGTAGTTTATATAAATTTACAATTACTGCCTTTTCTCAATGTTGATTATTTGTAACTAATATTTATGTCTGGATGTTGTTTTTATTTGTAGTTTATAATATTTACAGTAATACTTTTCTGAGATGTGGATTTTTTATATTTTTTTTATTGTTGATTATTGGTAATTAATATTGTTGATTATTTTAAAAATTACATTGCAATTAATATTTCGTTTTACTGTTTGATATTTTTTTATAAATATTTTGAATTAATAAAAGACTGATTTAATATCGCAAACAGACATTTTATTGATACACTCCTAAAAGTATTTATTTATAGATACACTTTTCTTTTCAGTTGTACCTTCTATTGTCTAACGTAGATCTAAAAGATGGGTACCATAGCGGGACTTTTTGATAGGTATTTTAAGAGGGTGCCATACCGGGACCATAGCATAGCGGGACTAACCCCTCTCAATTGATTCTTGACAAGTGTATGAAACGCGCCATATTCCTCCCTTTTTTCTAAAATCGGATGTATCCAAAACCTTACTTCCCTTTTTTTTTCTATTTTCTTTTTCCTATATATGTAATAAGCAACTATAATCTTTTTTTTCGTAAGAAAATTCATGACGCAGCACGTCCTACACAGCCCGAGTAAAAAGCGCTACTAGCCAGTACTTACCAATGTCTCGCGCGGTGATTTTGCCGTATCATGTACAAGCTAGCACGTTTTTTCAACCGTACGACTTACACACCGTACGTTTGAACAACCGTGTAATGGAAAAGAGGCCTAAGGGTGTACGCTCGTTTAAAAAGGTGGCAAGATGTGACTGTTCATGACATTTATATCTTTTTAGCCCTTACGATGCTCTTTACAAGGAATAAAAGGCTCACTATTGAAGAACATTGGTCTGTAGACCCCCTTTTAAATAGTCCCATATTTCATAGTATTATGTGTAGAGATAGATATTGCGCAATACTGGCAATGCTTTCATTTTCTGAAGTACACGATGTAAGTAATTTATCAAGATTATATAAAATTGAAATGATGATTGACCACGCACGACAAAAATTTCGACACACATTGGTCCCCGGAGGCAAACTATGCATTGATGAAAGCATTGTGCCTTTCAAAGGTCGTCTGGTAATCAAACAATATTTGCCAAAAAAGCGAAACAGATTTGGAATAAAACTTTTTGTTTTGTGTGATGTCGAATCAGGGTTTATAATTGATTTCATTGTTTACTGTGGTTCACAAACACAAATAGAGCATGTACCAAATTTAGGTATTACAGGATCAGTAGTCACTGAACTGGTACAAGGTTATTATCATAGTAATCGAGAGCTATATGTCGACAATTGGTATTCTAGTCCGCGACTTTTTCTTTATTTAAAACGAGGCATTTATGCATGCGGTACGGTCAAAAGTAATAGGAAACATATGCCAAAATTCAAAAAACTTAAGCGTGGAGAAATAGAAGCATTTTCATCTCCTCCTCTTTTAGCGTTAAAATGGCAAGACAAAAAAGCTGTTACCATGCTGTCTACCATACATGATGACAAAATTGTTCCGTCAGACAATTTGGATCATTTTTCTGGTCTGCCTAAATTAAAGCCGCAATGTGTAATAGATTACAATAAAAATATGGGTTCGGTGGACATCACCGACATGATGATGAGTAGCATAGGTTGTATAAGGAAAACTAGGAAGTGGTATAAAAAATTAGGCTTCCACATCATCGATTTGTTTATGCTTAATGCTTTTTATTTGTTCAGAGTCTTAAAAAATAACAAAAAACATAGTTTTGCAGATTTTCAATTAAATGTGATACGGCAACTTTTAGAAAAAAATAAAAGATTAATTGCAAATACTAGCCCAGCGTTCACTTCTGGTACTCAGTCCAATCCTCCTCGCAGTCTACATATCGATGCTTTGGCACATTTTCCTGTACGAATTCCCAGTGGCAAAAGTCAGCGTTGTAAAGTATGCGCGACTAAGAATAAAAGATCACACACACGGTATATGTGTAAAACGTGTAATGTTTATCTTTGCGTTGACACATGTGCTGCGGAATACCATAGATAGAAGCTATCGACTAAATATCGATAGTTTAAGTAAGTAGGTAGATCATCCTGTCACTAATTTCTTTTCTTGCGTTGCTCTATTTAGTCTGTGTTCAACTTCACTTTGTCCATGTCAAACACACCGAGCCCACGTCTTTTTTTACGGTTCAGTGCAAGTGTTATGCGAATTGAACCCTAGTTATATTATACACCTTGAACGTCACAGTTTTGTTGAGCATTAAATTTAAATTTGATAGAAAACGAAATGACATCGAAAAGTAAGTAAATTGTGCCAAATTGATACTTGTAGCCTTTGATTATACACATCCTGTAGCCATTTTTATAGGTACTTATTTATATTTAATTGCTTTTAAGGAAAGTATGACGAGTCTCAGGAATGTAGTCAATCAATTTTGGATCCAACTAGCGATAGTCAAGACGAAATGAATCTTGAAGATGTAGAAGATGTATGTTTGCCTTCGTCGGTAGCACAATCCCAGTTATGTTACTATGTACCACATGACGGTGACTTACGAAGTACAGATAGTACGCCTGATTTATTTGTATCAAGAGGAACACAAACTCTAACAAAAATATCAAGTGTAGGCACACAATACGAAGCGATCAGCACTGACCTAATTTCAAAAACGGCAAAAATATTAGCCGAAAAACATTTCGGTACTAATGTGACTCGCACGAATAAATTTATAGAAACGTACACACATTTTGTGACATCTATAATACGTCTGATAAAAACAGACAACGAATAATTTTATGAATCATGTACCTACTACTTGTTACCTACTGTTTGACTGATTAATTGTCCTTTTTTTTGTTTTTAGCTTATGACTGCGTAATTCTAATTATAGTTGTTGCAATTCACGAGCGCACTCAAGCCTTTGCGTGTAGGTTTCGTGTACGTACACGTCACGTAGGTACACATTGCACTTGTGTGTGTGCCCGACGAAGCGAACAGTTGCGCGCGGACGTCATTCATAGGTAGTTACAAATAGGTAACAGTTCAACACACATCTAAATGAAAAGTGCGCTCGTGAATTGTAACAACTATAACCTACTTATTATAAATGCGTAAATCATTGCATTTGATCTAATAGGTAATCAAAACTTATTAGGTATTTTATAGTATACTGAGGAATATGTGTAAATGAATGTGATGTAAAGTATTATACTCCATTTGTTTAGGTAATTAAATAAAGGTAAACAAAAAAACCACGTGCCGTGGTTATCCAACTAAACGTAATACCATTCTATTCAGTTGTCATGCTACGTCACAGTTGTACTCTTCAATTTAGCAACGTTATAATTCGTTAATAATGTTGCTAAATTGAAGAGTACAACTGTGACATAGCATGACAAGTGAAGTGAGTGATATTACGTTTAGTCGGCTAACTAAGTCACGTGGTTTTTTTGTTTACCTTTATTTAATTACCTAAACAAATGGAGTATAGTAACTTGTTATAGTACATGCCAACCCCTGTACTGCAAGATTGCATCAACCTAGATACAGCGCGTGGAAACAGCCTTACACGTGTAGCTGCAAAACGCTGACGCCGCGAGTGACGCTCGTCATACGATGCCCCTGTTTACCGAGTCCAAGTGTTTTTCTAGAAATAAGTAATTTTGTAAACGTAGGACATTCATTCTGTATCTAATATCGATCGGATTAGGTTATCTACTTAGTTATAAAATACTATTGTAATTTTGGCTTAATTAAAGATAGTTAGAAATCATTTTGGTTTTTTTTTGGGTCCTCCGACAGCGACGTACATATTTGGCGCAGTCGGTAGGATACTCGAGGCGTCTCGAGTTAGCTGGATAGGGCTATTCTAATATCGATTACCTACCGTTTCGCTAATTCGCTACCGCCGTCGTGAGCGATCGCGTTCGCCGAGTATCCTGAACAAGAACCTGACGTCCTGCGCGGAGGAGAAATCCAGACATCGATCCCAGAGGTACCAAAATGCAGTTCATGTAAGTACACTGACAATCGTTTCTGTGAGTTGCTTTCAATTCCCCCCCTCCTTACCTATAGTAGTTAATTCGAGTTGCAATCATTTTTCACCCTAAGCGATCTACCCCCGAAGGGCCTGGGCGCTCTAGAGTGGCACGTAGGATAGATATAGATTTAAATAGAGATATCAACCTAGACTTAGATAGTACAGTTAATAGCCTAGAGAATTCCTCAATCTTAGACAGTCACGAACCTGTCATAATGTCTGACGCTGATGTAATTTTTAAGACTCTACGTTTAGTACCGGATTTTGATGGTAATCCACACGTCTTACCAAGATTCATACATCTTTGTGATCAAATTGCGGCAGAGTACCTGGAAGCCAACCCTGAAAATGCTCTGGCTAAACTATGTTTAATAAATGGTATTTTAAATAAAATAACCGGACCGGCAGCGCGTATAATAAATTCAAATGGAATATCTGAGGATTGGGATAGTATTAAAACGTGCCTTATAAATAACTTTTCTGATCAAAGAGATGAGACCGCTCTTTACAATGACCTTATGTTAGCAACTCAGGGAAACAGTTCACCTCAAGAGTTTTATGATCGTTGTCTTAATTTATTTAGCACCATTATGACGTATGTCACCTTACACGAAAATATTAAAACAACTGTAGAAGCTAAACGCACTCTGTATCGGAAATTAACCATGCAGGCGTTTGTTCGTGGCTTAAAAGAGCCGTTGGGTTCACGTGTACGATGCATGCGTCCTGATAGTGTCGAAAAAGCGCTCGAGTTTGTGCAGGAGGAATTGAACGTTCTCTATTTGCAAAATAGACATGAACCAATAAATGACAAAAAACCGAATACATCTTTAAATAAAATTTTGCCGATGGCTCCATCGACCCATATTGCCAGTCCTATGTCTAAAACGTTCAATTTTAATGCACGAGCTGGGCCTGGTGCAAACTTTCAGCCGCTACAGACGTGGAGACCGAATTTTCCAGTCAACCAGCCTATCCCGTTTAGTAACGTCTCCGGAATGCCTTTGCATTCGCAACAAATGTATCGCGCCCCGATGTCAAATACGCAACAGATGTTCCGCGCAGCTCCGCCGAATTATAACCGTTTCAACAATAATTTTCAAATGCAACCGCGAAATGTTCCTCAAAATCCTGGCCCTAAGCCTATGAGTGGCGTTAGCCATTACGTTACTAAGGAAAAGCCATCGTTTGGTCAGCCAGCCAGTCATGACTGGCGTAGGAGCGGTAACCCGCCGCCATCTAATTATTTTAAAACTAGGGAAATGAACATGAACGTATGCGTAGATGATGACGGGCAGTGCTATTTTTATCCGGAATACGTAATTGAACCCGATTATAATTGTTATCCGGAAAACCCGGAATATTTTAACTTGATACCAGCATATTGCGCAAGTGCAGATTCAAATTACGATCATATCGCTGTAGATTATCCGGCCACTAATACAACTAACGAACCTGAACCGTCCACGTCCAAGTCCGCTAGCGAGCAGGATTTTCAGAAACGGGAGAAATCAGACAAGTCAAAATAGAATTAAATTTACAGACGCAAAGACAACTTCCATTCATACAGATCTTACAACCACCATTAAGATTGCTAATCGATACAGGCGCTAATCAATCTTTTATTAGCCCAGAGGCCGTACAAACATTTTTCGGTAATTTCCCTTTAAATTTTGATCCCTTCGAGGTCACAAATGTACACGCTACAACGCGAAATAACTACTCTATAAACATTCCCACTTTTAGCGAATTTCAAGAGCATGATGATATTAAATTATTCATTTACAAATTTCATGATTTTTTTGACGGGCTTATAGGTTTAGATTTACTAGAAAAATGGGAAGCCAAAATTGATCTTAAGGATAAATTGTTACTAACTCGAAATTCTACTAATACAATACACATGTACAATTCGCGTAATGTAAATTTGTACGAGGATGTCATACCAGCCAACTCATCAAAAATACTCAGGGTACCGATTAATTTACATGATGGCGATGCGTTGATTCCTGAGCAGATTATAGCTAATTGTATTATTAGAGATTGTATAACTACTGTAGCAAATAACCGCGGGATTTTGGAAGTCATCAACCCCACCCCACACGACCTAATATTTTCAATGGACCGTGCTGTACAAGCGGAAACACATAATATTCAGTGCACGCGTACCGAACAACAGTCCTATGATACTCAGCACGCGAACCTCGAACAAATGTCAACTAGAGCGAAAGATGTAATATCGCGTTTGCGGACGGACCACCTCAATGATGAAGAACGTATTAACTTAGAAACTTTATGCGAAAAATACGCAGATATATTTTACATAGACGGAGAAGCTTTAACATTTACTAATAAAATAAAACATCGCATTCGAACAACCGATGAAGTTCCGATTCACACCAAAAGCTATCGATATCCATATATACATAGGGATGAAGTCAGGGAACAAATAGGTAGAATGTTAGATCAGGGCATTATAAGACCATCCGAGTCTGCTTGGAGCTCGCCTATCTGGGTCGTGCCAAAGAAGGCCGATGCTTCAGGCAAACCTAAGTGGCGTTTAGTAGTCGATTTTAGGAAGCTAAACGAAAAAACCTACGATGACAAATACCCCATTCCAAACATTAATGACGTTTTAGATAAGCTTGGTAACTGTCAATATTTCACAACCCTTGACCTTGCGAGCGGATTTTACCAGGTTGAAATGGACCCTATTGACATCCCCAAGACCGCATTTAATGTGGAAAACGGTCATTACGAATTTTTAAGAATGCCCATGGGATTGAAAAATTCTCCATCAACGTTCCAGCGTGTTATGGACAATGTCCTTAAAGACCTCCAGAACACGGTCTGCCTGGTATATCTGGATGATATCGTGGTCTTTAGCACATCGTTACAAGAACATATGATCAATCTTGAAAAAGTATTCAAAAAATTACGGGAGTCAAACTTTAAAATACAGCTAGATAAGTCAGAATTCCTCAAATTAGAAACATCGTATTTAGGTCATGTTATAACAAGAGAAGGCATCAAGCCAAATCCAGATAAAATTGTCGCTATTCAAAATTACCCCATTCCAACTACCCCTAAAGAAATAAAACAATTCCTTGGGCTAGTCGGATATTATAGAAAATTCATCCCGGACTTTGCTCGCGTAACCAAACCATTAACACAATGTTTGAAGAAAGGAAGAAAAGTAATAATCAACTCCGAATACACCGCAAGTTTCGAAAAATGTAAAGCCTTAATAACTAATGATCCAATTCTGCAATACCCCGATTTCCATAAAGAATTTATATTAACTACAGATGCCTCTAACGTCGCGTTAGGTGCTGTTCTATCACAGGGAACGATTGGCTCTGACAAACCTGTTTGCTACGCGTCCCGCACTCTCAATGAGAGTGAACTAAATTACAGTACAATTGAAAAAGAACTCCTTGCAATAGTTTGGGCAACGAAATACTTTAGACCGTACTTGTTTGGGAGGAAATTTAAGATCGTTACGGACCATAAACCACTCCAATGGGTTATGAGCCTAAAGGAGCCCAACCATAGATTAACCAGATGGAAGCTTAAACTATCCGAGTACGATTTTACAGTAATATACAAAAAGGGTTCAAGCAATACAAACGCGGACGCCCTCTCCCGTATTCAAATACTTAACGAAGAAACCTGTTCATTGGCGGTAAATACTTCCGAACGTCCAGCTTCAATAAATAACTCGTCTACATTATCAGCCCATACTAGCCAGGAAAGCCCCATTCTTGAAATTCCAATCGTCGATCAACCGTTAAATAAGTTTCATAAACAAATCTGCATAGCGGTAGTAGGCGATATAAAAAACCGCCCTACAACATCCAAACCTTTTAATACACATACAAGAACGGCCGTCCAGGTATCCGAATCTAGTTTAGAATCAGATATTACTAACATAATCAAAGAATATGTTAACCCTAAGGTAAAGACTGCGTTGCTTATAAATCCCCCTCTGGCAATGTACAAAATCATACCCATCATTCAAGATAAATTTAAAAGTTCAGCAATGAACCTCGTTTTAGCCAAAAGAGAGGTCGAAAACGTTAAGGAATATTTAAGGCAGCAAGAGATTATTAAACATTACCACGATGGAAAAACAAACCATCGGGGAATAAACGAATGTTATCTAGCCCTCGCTGAACGTTACTATTGGCCAAAAATGAAAGATGAAATAACAAAGTTCATCAACGATTGTACTGTCTGTGGACAAGCGAAGTATGATCGCCATCCTATAAAACAATGTTTTAACATAGTACCCCCCGGCCACCAAACCATTTGAGACCGTTCACATGGATCTTTTGACCATTCATAATGAAAAGTACTTAACGATTGTAGACGTATTCTCTAAATACGCGCAGGCTTACTATATACGGGATGGTACAGCTGTTAGTGTGCTACAAGCATTACTGAAATTTTGCACGCACCACGGATTACCTTTAACCATTGTTTCAGATAATGGTACAGAGTTTAACAACCAGTTATTCAATGAATTCATTAACCTACATAAAATAATTCACCATAAAACTTTGCCGCATGCCCCAAATGACAATGGGATTGTGGAACGGTTTCATTCATCCTTATTAGAACATCTACGTATTTTAAAATTAACTCATAAAGACGACGACGTAATCAACCTCGTCTCTTATGGAATTCTAGCATACAATAGCAGCATACATAGTTTTACCAAATGCCGACCATTTGACATTATAACCGGACACTTCGATCCACGAGATCCCTTTGATGTAGACTTAACTAAACATCTCCTACAACAATATACACAGAATCATAAAGAGAAGATCACGTTAGTCTATAATTTAATAAATGAGTCTTCTCTCGCAAACCGTACTAAAATAATAGAAAACCAAAACAAAAATCGCGAGCCGGAAATCGAATATCAGCCCCAGCAACGTATCTTTGTTAGCAACCCTTCAGCAAGTCGTCAAAAATTAGCCCCCAGGTATACCCAGGATACGGTATTAGCCGACCTTCCTATACATATTTATACATCTAAAAAGCGAGGTCCCGTCGCTAAGAGTAGGTTAAAAAGAGTACCTAAAAGCGCTCTATTGTTGCAGGGCGCTACTGGTCCTGACTGCTCCTTTGATAGCAGCCCAGGAAACAAACCAGAAGATAACACTTGAAAACTTGGGCGATGGTCCAGGAATACTTCCATTTCGGCTTGGGGCAACCAAACTTATTACACACTATCATACATTCCTACAATACATCCAAATTAAAGACATTGACTTAAATATTAGGCCGTTACAAGGTCAGTTGGATAATTTTAGAGAAAAACTAGATAATAATACGCACACGCTGTATGAAATTCAATTAGAATATCTCTCGAATAAATTGCAGAACGTCGACCGCCAACTACAAACGGTAAAACCAGGTCGAGTAAAGCGTGGTCTCATAGATGGACTAGGCTCTATAATAAAAAGCGTTACAGGAAATTTGGATTACTCAGACGCGGTCAGATACGATAATACTATCAAAACCCTTCAGGAAAACGACTACAAAACTACTGAAGAACTGAATAACCACATCAGTCTCAGTAAGGAATGGATGGCTCAGCATTCCGAAGTTATCGAACAATTAGTAGCAAACCAAGTTAAAATTAACAATACCCTAAAACTATTATTAGATAGGAATGCCTACAAGGATTACAGCCTTATAAGATTTGCAAAATTCGGACAGTGTTTGACTATATTAGCCGAAAACCTAGATGAAGTACTAAACGAATTAGTAAGAATTGAGAACATGCTAGCATTTATTCATAGCTCAAGTGTACACCATTCCATGATTAGTATAGAAGTTTTACGTCATATGGTTGATAGATTAGTTAAAATCTACGGTAGAGACAAGGTTATAGATTTAGAACTCCGAGAATACTATGATATTATTAAACCAGGATACTACTACTCAGGCAGCCAAATAGTCATCATATTTAAATTCCCAATATTTGCTAAAGAAATATATAATCTATATAAATTGTCAATAGCCCCCAATAAGTCTAGACAATCCCTTATCCCTCCTTACCCATTGATTGCAACAAATAGAAAAGGTTATGTGTACATAGAGGCTGAATGCCCGAAGTACAGTAACTGGTATCTTTGCGGAGAAAAGATGAATCATCAGCTACGGCAAAATCCGGATTGTATGCAGAAACTTATCATGGACCAGTCCCTGGATGGAAGCTGCAAGATCGCAACTATATCATTATCAAAAATAGCCATGGAAGAGTTAGATGAGAAGCATTACGTCGTATCATTCCCCAATACAACGCAAATACACACCTCATGCGGACGAGAAGAATACACCCTATTGAATGGTAGCTACTTGGTTACGATACCTGTGAATTGTTTCCTGTACACCCCAGAGTTTACCATCACTAATCTTAACGATCATGTGGAAGGACAACCAATCAGAATTAAGAAACTAAACCTCAATACAGAAGCCTATCCAGAACCAGTACAGTTCAACTTCAACTCGATTGATCTTACGAAACTACACAATGCCCAATATAAGATAATGTCACAGCCTCTTCTGCGGGAGCAATCGCTACCAGTGGAATACTTATACCATACAACGATTCCGTTCTACATAATGTTATCTTGTACAATTGCTCTTAGTACATTCATCATTCTAAGACGCTGCAAGAAACCAAAATCTGAGGTCGAGAAACAATCTGCAGAAGACAAGATTTATGTCGAGCCTGGAGCATCTGGAGTTTCGAAGACACATTCAGCAATATTTTCTCAGTTCAAACTTCAAAAATAATTGCTGATCTGGCGGTGGAGGTGTTATAGTACATGCCAACCCCTGTACTGCAAGATTGCATCAACCTAGATACAGCGCGTGGAAACAGCCTTACACGTGTAGCTGCAAAACGCTGACGCCGCGAGTGACGCTCGTCATACGATGCCCCTGTTTACCGAGTCCAAGTGTTTTTCTAGAAATAAGTAATTTTGTAAACGTAGGACATTCATTCTGTATCTAATATCGATCGGATTAGGTTATCTACTTAGTTATAAAATACTATTGTAATTTTGGCTTAATTAAAGATAGTTAGAAATCATTTTGGTTTTTTTTTGGGTCCTCCGACAGCGACGTACATATTTAACTGGTAAGCAAAAACAAAAAAAAACAATTGTGATTCAAAGATTTATTATACTTAGTTTGATTTGAAAAGGAAAAAGTCGAATAATAAGAGATTATTTTGATGTAAGTAATTAAAATTTAGATAATAAGATTAAACAATTGTGATACAAAGATTTAGCCATTGCTGTTGTAGGTAGATTTATAAGAAAAGAAAAAAAGTACCTAGTCGATTAATAAGAGATTATTGTGATGTAAACAATTCGAATTTAGTAAGGTTAAACAATTAGTAACTGTTAAAAACATTTACTTATTAGCTTAAAGATGAACGATTGTGATACGAAGAAAGTGATTAGGGTGGTTAATTTAAAGGTCCTACAAACAGGCGCGACACGCGACACAAAAACATGAGCGGTTTCTTTGTGTCGCGCCTGTTTGTAGAAGCCATAAGGCTGATTTAAAATAAAAACATAAAAAATTCTTTGACTTTTTTTTATCGATACAACGATTGCCCCTCCTTATTTATTGTAGGTATTATTTTGTCGATTTGTAGCCTCGCGCTAGGGGCACGACAATTGATATTTAGCCAAGCGGTTAAAGGGTTAAATAATTGTTTATTCTTGATCACAAACACACATATTTCGTAAATATATAGAGATGGAAGCGGTAACAAACCAAGTTTTTTGAATATTGGCCGGCATGTATCATCTGGCTGAAGTGCATAAATTGATCTTAGGCACTTTTTTTGGGCGATGAAGTAAGCAGTACAAAGTAAGCAGTACAAATTAATAAAAAAAGTCTTAAAAATGTCGTCTTTTTATTTTCGTTCCACGTTTTGCTGGATCCGCGCTGGATCCAGCCGGATTCAGGTCAAGCCAGCAAAAATTCCGCTGGATTGAAAACGCCGCTGGATTGCAATCCCTAGTTCTGCCGTGCCAATCCAAAAGACTGTAAGTCGACATACAGTGTTTTCGCTTAACAAAGCCCAATAAGTTTCTTGAAGTTTGTTTAGTACCTATGATCGACCACACTTTCATTTCAACGGTTTTTTTGCAAGATAAAGCAAACAAAAAAACACTGTATTACATAAATAATAAGATATAAACACAGAAAAATACTGTAACAAAGTATACAGTGTTTTGGCGAAATAGACTACACGCATTTTGCTCATGCGCAGGTAAATACAGTGTTTTGCACTGCCTGCATGCAGTTCGCGCGTTTACTCTCCAACCAGCGAAAGCAGAATCGACAACAGTATTGCTATCTCGTACTTTCCTGTGACGTTATTATTCCTCTTCCTTGTTCATCACGTCCAAGTAGTTTTATTTACATTAGTCGTGTTCCGCGCGATGAGTGATTTGTTTGTTTTGATTTGATAATGCGTTATTAGTTTTTAATTCCAGTTATTTAGTGATAATTGTGAGTGACAATGAGTACAAATCGGAGTGAAATGTTAGTCAGACTGTCGAAACAAAATATGAAACATTATAATAACACAGACTCAGTTACTGTTGCGTCCACTGTGATAAGTGATTGTCAAGAAAAAGAAAATATAGACTGTAACAACCACAATTTGAACGAAAGTAATTACTTTCAAGATGATTTAGAGTCAAGAAACTTCATAAGTCCTATCGTGCCACTCAGTGAGACTCAGCTTGATGAATGCCTTTCTGAAGAATTGGGAGAAGGAGTTTATACTCAACTAATACCTGCATTGATTTCCGATAAGAGTTTAACCGATACTAACCCATATTCAGCTCCAACACCTTCAACTTCTACTTCAAGTCTTATTCCACTAGGCAAAAAAAGACCTATCACCCCCACTGCCGCCCATGAAGCTACCGTTGAACATGATATTTCTCAAACAATAAAGAAACCTAAGCGAAATAGAGATCCAGGAGCTGTATTAGAGAAACAAAGACTGAAACATCCACTATTGCCA
Source organism: Caradrina kadenii (assembly GCA_947462355.1). Taxonomy (NCBI): domain Eukaryota; kingdom Metazoa; phylum Arthropoda; class Insecta; order Lepidoptera; family Noctuidae; genus Caradrina; species Caradrina kadenii. Next base: position 685,995 of record OX381691.1, on the reverse strand, counting down.
CCTTGTTCATGTAAAAAACAGTGCTTACAAAATATTCCTGAGATTGAAAGACAATCTATACATACACAATTTTGGAACTTAGACAGGCAACGGCGCCGCGACTTTTTGTCGAGGAGTGTTAATAAGTTACCTACCACATGCACAAAAACAAAAGGCGAATCTCGAAGGCACAACACCTTAGTATGGTCGCTCAATGACATCAAAGTATGTAAAGTTTTTTTTCTAAGGACCTTGGGCTTTACAAACGATGAAGCTGTACAGTCAGTCTTGAAAAATAATTATTTGCAGTGCAATAAGAATCCCAAAGTGAGTGCCACACCTGATCTTCGAGGACGTCAATTTGAACCAGCTAACAAGTTTCCGCAGGAGTATGAGGACCGTTTAAAAGAATTTATATTAAAATACAACTAAAGCTGTAACAAACCGTATGTATTCGGTACTGAGTAACGGGTGCGCCATCTAGTAACGAGTACCGAAACGTTACTTACGTATGTATTTCGTTACCCGTATCTTTCGTACTAAGAGTATCTACACTGTTTCAGTTCACTCGAGTACCGTTGATGCGTGTATTCATTCATTGTAACGTCTGCTGATCGTGATGATTGAGCAAACCGTATGTATTCGGTACTGTGATCGGTACTGAGTAACGAAATGTCAGCAACAAATGCATTTCATTACTCGCATTTTCGTATTATTATGGGTAGGTACTTGTACTGTTTACGCAAGTATTCTACCGTTGATGCAAAATATGCGTGTATTTACGTATTTGAAACGTTTGCTGATGGTAAGTTTTACGCATGCGCGCGATTATTCGGTAAATTTAAAAACACTAAAAGTACGTTACAAAGATCGATGTTTCTTTAAATGTAAAGAATTATTTAGAAATTCGTCGATTAAGTTTTTTACTGTTTGAGTTCATTGAGTTGGTATTGATTGTGTGAATAAGTTTTAAATTGGAACAGAAACCAGGTAAGACAGTGTTTTTACAAATTAAAAATATGTATGTGTGGTTTTTACTATCGCGTATTTGCGCCTTTTTTTTTTCTTTAAAAGCATTATTATAATAAAACCGCTCTAATGAGATTTAAATATTTCTTGGTTCACAAAACCTGTTAATTATCAAATATTGTTATACAGGGTGGGCCAAGAATTCGTTAACATTTAAATGTAACTTACCGCGCAAACTATTGCCGCGCGGGGCGCGGGCGCGGGCGGGGGCACTAGCTCGCTTCTTGGAAATTTAGTCGCAATGGATCGCTTCACGGGGCCGCAACGCGCTTACTGCGTGAAACAGTTTTATTTAAACAACTTTTCGCTCATTACTGTGAGACGCTTATTTCGCGTTGAATATGGTTTACACGACTTAAGTCAGTGTCCAAGTGCTCCTTTAATAAAGAAATGGGTGAAGAAGTTCGAAGAGACGGGATCTACACTAAATGTGAAACAAACCGGCGGCCCGCGGACTTCTCGGAGCGAAGAGAACGTGCAGCAAGTTTCCGCTTCTGTTCGACGTGATCCAGATTTATCGACACGCAAACGTTCGGCTGAATTAGGATTATCCCGCACATCATTACGCCGTATTTTGAAATTAGATTTGAAATTACATCCATATAAGATCCAGCTAGTGCAAGAACTAAACCCTAATGATTTAAATTTGCGTAAGTCATATGCCGAAACAATGTTAACTCGATTCAGTAATTTTCACAACATCTTATTCTCTGACGAAGCCCATTTCCACCTAAATGGACATGTAAACAAACAGAATTGCAGGTATTGGAGCAGCGAAAATCCTGAAGCTAAACATGAGAGGCCACTTCACTCTCCCAAGGTAACTGTATGGGCTGCAATTTCAGCAAAAGGAATCATCGGACCTTACTTTTTTGAAGATTCTCGAGGCCGTTCAGTTACTGTTAATTCTGCCGAGTATGTGAAAATGTTACGGGAGTTCTTAGCACCGATGCTACTGGAATTTGCTGGCTATAATCGTAACACTTGGTTTCAACAAGATGGAGCCACGTGTCACACATCGAACGAGTCCTTGCCGGTGGTCAAAGACATGTTTCCGGAAAAGCTGATATCCAGACGGGGTGACATCCCATGGCCACCCAGAAGTCCAGATCTATCACCAGCAGACTTCTTTTTATGGGGTTATTTAAAGAGTCGTGTCTACATTGATAAACCGAATACACTGCGTCAACTTAAAGAAAAAATCATCGAAGAGATGTCGGCGATCTCGCGGCCTCTTTGCAGAAGAGTATTCGAAAACTTTAGGACTCGCTTAGATGAGTGCAAAAACCGAAACGGTGGTCATTTAGACGAAATAATTTTTAAAAAATAAATTACAACTAATTAGCTTTCTCGTAAATAAACGATTTCTAAAATATGTTAAATGGTTTTTTTTATACGATTTTTTCAAATGTTAACTAATTCATGACCCACCCTGTATATTTAAAAAAAAAATATTCAATTACATTCGATTTTTTTTTATACATATTATTTCTTTTTTATTTTACAGTTCAACACCCGCTACAATGGATAAAAAAAGAAGCAAACTATGGAGTTTTTTTACGCAGACTACTGACAATAAGGTAAAATGTGACTTTTGTAATTCCTTTTATTCAGTGAAAGGCGGCTCTACCACGAATTTGAAAAAACATCTTATAAAAAAACATAGATCAACCTATGAAACCATCATTCCATGCTCCGTGTCCGATGCAACAGCTCAGGAAGCTCCAGTACCATCTACTTCAACCATATACCATAATAACATACCATCAACTTCAACAGTTCTGGACATGCCATCGACCTCAACAAGTACAGAATCGACTGATCACGTAATTAAAACAAATGAAACCAATTCGAAGCAGACTAAGTTAAGTGCTTTTATCAAACGTCCTGTAGGTGTAGTAAGAGAAAAAAAAATTAATGAATTAATTTTTAAAATGGTAGTTAAAGACCTTCAGCCGTTTTCTGTAGTTGAAAACACGGGTTTTAACCCTTTATAAGTTAGAGGTGATATTTTCACCACCATGATTTTTATTTTTTTTTCGCCGAAATTACGTCCCACCAGCGGTATTTTTCATTCAGGTAAGTTTTATGATTGTCAATAGACATTTTGACAATGACAGGTTTGACAGTTGACATAAATATTTTTTTCATGAGAGCACAGAGAAGTTGTAAAAGTGTACTTTTTTTTTCGACTAGTTTGAAGCAGGGTTTATCTCGAAGATCTACAAATTTCGAAAGGTAAGTTCTTTTATTTATGGTTTACGTGAGCTTCTTCTAATAAAAAATGTAAATATTTTCAAGTTTGCTATACGCGGTTTTGGACAATCTTGATTTTTTGTGGTGGGTTGTATATTCCCTTTGCCCTTCTGCCTGTAAATTTTACGGTGGTTTGAATATTCCCTCTGTCTGTGTGGCGTTCGTTTTTGTGTTGCTTGGTATGGCTTGAAACTCTTTTTTTTTGCTTTGTTTTAGAAATGGATCGTCACTTGAAGGATTACGAAGTAGAGGAGGCCCTTCAAGACATGTTTGGCCTACCCGATGACCCTGATCAATCGGACGATAATTTAGAATCTGACGACGAATGCCCAAATTTTAGTGTAATCCGCCTTCAGCACATTCTAGAAGATATAGATGACCCTCGTCCCGCAAATTTGCCGATGTTTGAAATTAGCGCGATTGCCCTCCTGGTTTGTTTACATTTCTATCAAAATCGTACCGACGAAATTTGTTTATGTTACGGATACTTTAAAATGTACCTATCTAATTATTTGCCTACTACAGCTACAAGGACACGTAGAGCGAAAGAAATGCATGCGTCTCGCTCACACTTCCACCATGCTCCATTCATGCGTGATGGCAGGCTACGCCGTTTACTATCTCTTATTTTCGTTATTATTAATTTTACGCGTGCGCAGTAGGGTGTATTTATTTTCATGTATTTTAAGGATATTTTGAACTTTTACTGTATTAATGATACCAAGAAAATATTAGCGTATATGGCTTCTAACCTACATACACAACACACCATATTGTTGTCCAGACGGTAAAAAAAATCAGCCGGTATAAAACCTACCTACTAATTCTTTAGCTATAAAAACTTTTTGAACTTCCGATTCATTATTTTTCTGCATAGCTTGGTGTGTGGATTACTTTTATTTTTTTATAGAAATTTATCAAAAATGCGACCAGAAGAGGTTGAGAGCATATTGAAGAGGTTAGAAAATGGTGAAATTTCGGAAGACGATTCCACCGACAATGAAGATGACATAGACTATTATTCGAGCCAAAGAGATCGTCTGATGGAGCTAGAAGATGAAGAGGATGTAAAGAACAATCAACAACAGATGAATATGAAAACAAGATGTAAGCACTCAATTTTTACAACCAATACTCAAGTTTTGCAACCACTTAAAAAGAAAACTTTACCGGAAGGCATTTTTGAAAGCAAAAAGAAAACATGAAATCTTTACAAAATATTATACCTCAAAATAGAATGTCCTATTTGGAGAGAACTCCCTGATTTTGGACAGAACTCGCTACTTTTGATGACATTATTTTCATAGAATCTGATTTTTCTTCAAATATTTATTATGGCATAATAAATTTGAAGAATTGTATATTAACATACTCTGTTTCTTTTTTAAAAATTTACATCTTTTTGTATACAGATATGTTGGAGACGAGCTAACAAAAAAGCGATAACTCAAATTTTAATTCTATAATTACTAAGCGGTGTTGCAGTACCTCAAGAAGGTATATCCACATACATTTTTAATATTTAAATTATTTAATTCAATTTAATAAGCAAAAAAGTCATTATATAAAGTTAAAAAAAACTATTTTTACATAAATTGAAGTGTCTCGAAACTTGCTTTCATCGAGATACAGCTTAGGTGCTTAGATGATTAGTGTAAAGTGTGTAAAAAACACATAGCAACTTTAGCAAGCTTAACGAAAATATAGATTCCTCCCCTGCTACAGTACCTAGGGAGCTTTTTTTGATTTCAAAGGAACTTTGCTGAACCAATGATGACGACCCACTATAAGTACAATCAAAACAAACCCTTCCAATTAAACAACATTTTTGCTGACTTAGCTCTAGGTACATACAATGCTCTTTTTTGTTTTCAAAGAAACTGCTGTACCAACCAATGATAAATACCCACTACAAGTAAAAACGAAAATTTAAATGAAACAACATTTTTGCTTACTCTAGGTATCTACTACTTATGACCTTCTTGTCTTCAGAGAAGCTTTGCTAAGAGATGATTCCAAATACAGATTAGACTAGCTTGGTCCATAGTGCTTGTAGCTATCAGGTTATATACCCTCTGCCCATTGTAGACTGGTAGAAAATGATTACAACACTCACTAAGACCTCCTTTCTACCTTACCTTATACATTGTTTATGTTTAAAAAAAGTCTACTAGTAGAACGAGTTTCACGTAAGACAGTTTCAACAAAAAGAAAAACCAAATTAGAACAAAATTATTTAACACAATTTATGACAAAGTCCAACGAACTCAATGTAATTGATGACCTAACCGAGACAAACTCTCAATTACACCTCGATGAGCTCGAAGCTACTTACCCGGAATAGAAACAATTCCATGGTTATTTACTAACGTTAAATAGGTGGTAAATGCGAAACACTAACAAACTACATCTAACAAAAAACCTCGATACAAGAGGACGTCTTATTGAACAACGATGTCATTCGATAATAAGCAATGGAATTATGGAATTATTAATTAAACAAGATACTGGCAAGTACACAACAAAGAAAATTAATGAATAAGGGATGGATCAATCTCGATCAATCGACAATCTTTTACGTTATGACTGTGACTGTCTGTCTATACTCCGACTTCTAGGAGATATAAATGGCGGACATAGGGATGCTCCCAATACGGTACCAACGTAATATCGACAAATGATATTAGGTTGCAAATAACTAAATAAATGATATATCGATATTTAGGGCTCTTTCAATTTATGCATTTGATGCCGGACCACTGCGGTGCCAGAGCGGTGCGTTTGTCGTATTACGCATGGACGGTCGTTTGATTTAATACAAAGCGCGCGGTGCGACGTCTGTGGCGGCGTCGGTATTACGCAAAAAATAAATTATTTTTATTCTTACGCACGCTCGACGGAGGGATGACAAATGTCACGCGTCAACTGTATGAAAAAAGACAACCGTCCGTATCAGCCCGAAAAACGCACTGCTTCAGCACCACAGCGGTCCGGCACCAAACGCATATATTGAAAGAGCCCTAAATACGATATTTTGGCCAAAGGATGCGCTTCGATATACCGTACTCCAAAACTTTGTTTATAATTTATTTCTTTTTGTTTATAATAAATGTACCAACCTTTGGACAAAGCCCGTTATCAGTGTTTTGGCATTGTGTTATCTTCATTGTCTACATTGTCTTCTAAAAGCCAGTTTTCTTTAGCCGGATCTACACTTTCAGAAAGTTGTAACATGACATATCTACAGCGTTTAACAAAATTATTGTTTTTGTTCAGTTTAAGTGCAGCCTTTCTTGAACATAAAAATACTTTTCTTTTTATAACTTAAAATGTATCGTATAAAGTAAAGACAGATATACCTTATATAATAATATTTTACCTTCAAAATACCCTACCATGACATAACCAGTATACTTACTTAGACATGAGATATGGTTACGATGCGATATATCGATACAAAGGGATCCGATAATGTCGCGTATCGATACAGACGCATTCGGAAAGGTTATGATGCGATATATCGATACAACAGACTTCTAGGCAATCCTTGGCGGCCATGTCAGTTTGACAGATTTTTCCTGTGTCGATTTTTTTTTAATGTGGCTGACATGTGCCACAGATCATAGCGCTGGCTAGTGACGTCACCGACGCCGTTGCAGTACCATATTGTCAAAGTAGTGTTTTGGCGCGCTATTTAAATGTTGAATTTTTAAATTGATGTTTTTCAGCAAGTATGTACCAGAATTTGAAAAATACAACTTGTACTGGGTTCCTTAAACTCTACTAAATTTTATAAAATGGATTTTAATAAAAACCAGTCTAATAGACTGTAGTAATAAGGCTTACTAAAATTAAATATCTCTGGGCTTACCTTTTTGGTAAACGTTCAAATGCCAGCCCGACATTCTCAGTTCAAAAGCAACCTACTTTTGAATCATTAAAAATCGAATATTACTTTTCACGAGCCGTGAGCACAAGAGTCAAATTAAACCCAAAAACCTAAAAATTAACTTGAAGTTTGTGTTCACGACTCGTGAAAAGTAATACACCTTGACACCGACACTCATGACAGTATAAAGACGGGTCCAGACATGTGCAATCCGATCACCGTATCCGTATCGCCCGATGCGTATTATGATCGCATATTTGGACGGATCATGGTACGCTGCTCTGATACGACGTGCAATACGGACCGGACCGACCCATGTCAAACCGGTTTCATCCGATCATCAAAGGAGATACGGATATACGAGCCGACGTGTGTCTGCCAGTGTGTTGGCGGCCAACACGTGTAATGCGAGCGACCAACACGTATGCGTCATTTACTCCGTGAGTTGTACAGCTATATATAAAATGTTATAAAATTCATCGAGGCCTATAAAGAAAAAAAAAATATTATGGGACCCTAAGCCTAAAAAATATTTTAACAGGTATTTGAAGCAAGAGACTTGGGAAGAACTTTCGATCGAAATTTGCTGTGCACAGGCAGCCTTAGATCAGTGTCGGCAAACGCAGTACGGGGAGTTATGTGTTCGATTGGCACTATAGTACCATATTTTATGCCAATAAAATATTTTTATTCTTAAAACCTACAATAAAATACATCGCTAAACGCTAAACGATTTAATACTAAAAAAAAATATGTTGTAACAGACAATCCATAGATGTATTTTATTTTGCATACTTAAATCTGAAACAAAAATATGTGTTGATTAACAAGAGATCATTCAGTCAGCCAGCAGTCCAGTTCCCGGGGCGTTAATGTTAAGAAACATATTATAGACCGCCCAAGTTTATTATTGTTCGTCTCGCACAGATCGCGTGGACACATTAAAAAAATCCTAAAGACTTAAAAGAAAGAAAAGATTTGTTACATTTGACTAATGGATAATATAAATGCGAAAGTTTGGATGAATGGATGTTTGTTACACAATCTAGAACATAACGGCTAAACGGACCTGGCTGAAATTTGGCACAGAGATATACAATCTGTAATAGGCTATCCCGAAAATATTTACAGCCCCCTTAGGTCTTTGACGCGAACGAAATCGCGGGCGGAAGCAAGTAAATAATATATTTTAAGAAATCTAATTCCTGGGTTTATGTACTATATGAGCTAACGGGACTGGACTACAAAAACTAAATACTTTGTTACAAAAAACAAAGACACTTCCTGTTTTTTACAATTGGCTAGTTGTCATCATTATCTAATAATTCCTAGACAAAACTTCTTTAGGTATCTCAATACTGAAAAACCCTGAATCTTGGTGTGTGGTCCTTTGGGTAATAATTTGCCATAGTAATCGTGTACTTGTGATTACTATCGCGAACTCGGCCATTATTTGGTTACAGGCAAAGATTGAGATTAAGATCGGGATTGAGATACATTATTCATATCAAGAGTTAGCGAATTATTTAGCTTTATTTTAGTGTAGGCACAGAAGGAGGTACCTTTTTATGCATGCTTTCTCCGCTTCAGTTATTTCGGGCTCCTTATACACGCATTGAAGCCCAGGGAAGCCGAGCAGCTCCGCCAGCGTGTTGATCTCCTGGTAGGACGGCTTCGCACGAAGCAGCTGTGGACATCATTTATATCTCATTTAAGCCATTTTGAAAAGTAAGAACTTTTGAAAACTCAGTTAGTTAGAAAGTTGGAAGCTAGTTGCTTCTTCTAAAACATTGACCTAGGTCACCATGGAGAAGAACGAGAAAGAAACTTGACGGACACTCAGTTATCATTATTGCATATTGTTTAAAAGAATATACAGCAAAGTTTTTGCATTTTAATAAAGGTTTAAAAAAAAAAAGAACTTATTATTATTGTACCGTCGGATGTCTAAATTGGCCGGACTATATAAATAACCAACTACCTACATCAAGAGGAACGATTAAAAGCGTAGCAATAAGTGTTGGGTACCTCAGCGGACACTTCTACGCGATCCTCGATGGGGGGCATGTTCCAAAACACGAAGCCGACCACAATCTCGTCCCGCAGGTAGAACAGCAGGCCGCGCTTATACCGGTTGAAGTACTCCGTGTCCCGGGGGCTGCAACAACGAACAGGCTATAACTTACCTTTGTTTTAATACATAATAATATCACAACAGTGATAGTGCGTTTATTTCTACTAATTGTCTATGTATTCTAATCCGCGGCCAATGTTTGGCGCTGATAACAACAAAGTTGCAGCAGTAAATTATCTTTATAGATAAGTAAGTATTACAATGTATTTCCAGAGATAACTAAATTGTACACTAAATAAATGTAGAAGAAAGCAGTTACTGCAGTTAATGTTATCTACCTTTGAGTAAAACATTTCTTTATGCCCTTTTCGGCGCTTTGACCTGTGATCTTTTCAGCTTCCTTGACAGAGTCCTCATCGGTGCACTCTTTAAACAAGGCCACAATGGGCATACACGCTCCCACTTCACCAAACACCTGGACACAAACAACATTTAAACGCAAAAGTTAACGCATTACATATTCTTGTGTTTCGTCACGCCTGTTGTATATAGGTATAGACAGCTAGCAATGTTGAGACGAAACTATTATATTTAAACGGGACTAAATCCGGACTCTGAAGTAGTCCGGTGATATGGTATGGCCCAGTAATACTTTGTCCAATTTGGGAAACAAATTCAGGGCCTCAATGCCACAGACAAATTTTACTGTGGTTCCAATATCGTTGGAAATTGTAACGTCATATAGCAACGAGAATTACCTCCATCTGTACTGACTCTCCCAACCTGACCCAGTAGTTGGGCTCCATATTGCAGGGTAACCAGTATCCGGTCATATTGGCGCCGGCGACGAAGCCCTGCTGCTCCGCGTTCAAGTAGTGCTCTACCCGTAGTCGGGTGTCCCGCCATTGTGAGTAGTAGCTGGCAGCGTCGCCTGCCTGACACAGATATTCTTTACTGTACAGCTTTCCATAGAATGAAAGAACAACAACACGAGACAAGAAAACGGCTGATTGGCGGTATTGTCGTATTGTGAAGGCGGCTTCACACTGGCGAAGCGAGGAGTAGATTTAATGGGACATTTAGGGTCAGTTCATACCGAGACTCGAAGCGACCCGACGCGACAATGCACACGATGCCGCACCATCCAGCATCGAATTCTCACAATGAAATGTGTATCTTTTCGTGTAGTAAATAAAGTTATATTTTGAGTCAATGTGCTTGCAGCGTCGCGTCGCGTCGAGTCTCGGTGTGAACTGACCCTTAAGGTTTAAAGAAATAATAAATACTCTATTCATGCAGTAATATAGTTCAATGTTGTCCGAACAAATATTTCAATTTTCGTCTCGCCAATCGATGGTGTGAAAAGTCCAGACACGCGAAGGTGTGCGAGGTGAGAACTGAAATATTTCTTCGTCCGAAAATTGTACTATATTGCTGCATTAATAGAGCATTTGTTACTTTCCAAAATGGATACACAAATTTTGTGCAAGCCGACGCGTGCCAGCGCTGATCGGCGCAGTACATCTTTCGATGTGTGAGAGTTAGTCTCAGTGTCAATGAGTCGTGATTCCAATTTTCGATCATCCAACCCACTCGTCGGCTTACGGGTTAAGACTATCCTCAGAAGTACCCCTACATGATGTGATACATTTTGAGTCGACCATGACAAAGATCGACCACGGACTGGTTCCATCTTTAGAATAGAATGCCTAATACGAGTTTTTCTAAACGTGTAAACATTAGATAACGTTTACCGATAACAATAATGTATTGTTTTAATATACGATGAACAATTTAACTCTGGGTTGGTGGGTTGCGGGGTGTCAGAAACACGTACTGGGTATATGTAGAAATATCCAAGGTAACATGTTACCTGTCAATGCTCCTTCCAACGCGTATATGATTTCAGAAAAGTAAGACCTAAGTATTAAATAGTGTGCACTACTTACAATATAGAGGTGTGTTCTGGCTTCTAATTCGGTATTTACGAGGTAACCTCCGTTCACATAGTCTCTTTCTAAGAACGAGTCCTCGGCTAGTTCGTCTCGGGGTTCCGCTCCCACCGCCAAAAACGCCTGAACAATAATACCATCATGTCTTATGTGAATTAAGACTTATTACTTATAAAAATACTTAACCTGCGTGGGGTACTAATCCAGTCGACCTGATGAGTCTTATTGTTTGAGTGTCGTAAGTTTTTCATATATTTTTATTACATATTATACCTTCGTATGTCACCTCATAGACCTATACCTATTATAGATATTTTAAAAGCGAAAGGTAACCTGTCCACTCGCTAGCTAAACACAGAATCTCGCAAAGCTACTTTTTTTTCGGATTGGAAATCATCACATGACTTCCCCTGCTCTTAGTGTCAGACTTTTACTGACTAAAACCCATCGATGTTTCTTCTTGTGCCTTTTGCGTTCCGGAGGCGCGGTATCTCTTTCGAACAACTCGCGCCGCCCAAGCGGGGCACACCGCCACGGTGTGCTCCACCGTGTCCTCGAAGCGACCCTCGCAGTGGTGACACCCGGGCGTTTCCTCCTGCCCGGTGATGTACAGGAACCTCCCGAAATACGCATGTACGGTGAGAACCTGCGTCAGGCGGTAGGTGAGGGCGCCGTGGCGCCTCTCTAGTCACTCCTCAAAGAGGGGACTTACCGCCTCTATTAAGGCGAACCCTGCACGGGGTTGCAACATCCGCTCTCTCCATGTCGCCATGAGATCGAGTTGGAGGGCAGTCCGCTGAGCGGCGATTTGCCGCGGTAGCAGACTTTAGCAATAACTACTTGACTACTAGCGGATGTTACGACAGAGCCGAATTCAGGTGGTATTTGATTAACTTGCGGGCGGAGTCGAGTCATCAACAATTCAACATAGGTAGACACTTATAATAAACTAGCGAACTGCGCGCGACTTCACCCGCGTAGCTTTAGGTTACGTCTTTGGTTACTGCTCCGCTCCCGTGTGTCGTAGTGTGAGCTTATGTTACCTTACAGGAATAATGTAGAGCTATCTATTAGTGAAAAATTGGTTAAAATCGGTCCAGAAGTTTTCTAAAATCTTTCCTCTTTATAATATTAGTATAGTCATATGATAAAACATGAAAGTAATTACTTACTTAAACTATTTAGATAAAAAGATAAATTGAAAATAATTACATAATCAGTGACGAGCGACTTTCCATTTGATAAAGTCATTTCGAGTCTTCCATCTTTCGTCTCAAAAATATCGTACACTTGAGCTGTAAACGTAAGTACGTAATATATTAGTTACCCTGGCCTATTTACAGTGGTCTGTTTTTACCCGGCAAAGCAATATGGAAGGTCATGTATGTATGTGTGTTCATCTGTTCCCCTCTGAACTTTTAAACTCCTTATCGAAACTTGACAAATGATCGTTGGAAGCGTCTTGATCGTCCGCTAGGCTATGACGTTACATTAAATTGACGAAACGATACATTCTAAAAATAGTAAGCGATCATAAGCTTTAGAAGAAAGTGGCATACGACCACAGCTCCTGTGTCCAGTGTCCTCTAAACATCATCATAAGACGGTAATAAATACAAAATAGAACTCATGTACTACAGAAAAAGTGACAACAAGAAAAATAAAGATCTATAGTTGGGGTGAAAGAAAGTACTGTAGTAGTGGTAGTAAGGAAGTCCGAATTATGTAAATTGCGCTTAATTTAATAGGTGACGTATGCGACGAAAACGAGTGCGCGGGGTACAGAACGCGAGCGATAGCGGGTGATCGTGGCACTGCCACTTAATCTTGGCAGGATCGCGCTTGTAACAGCGGGCCCATCGGACGGCTGACTGTCCGAGGCTGCGGAGCGGAAAAATGGAGAAATATAAACCAGTAGGATTGCGTAACTGGGTTAGGTTAGCAACCCTATTGGTTATTATATTTCCGTTTCTCCGCTTCGCAGTCTCGCTCCGCTTCTGTGGACAGGCAGCCTTGCTCGCATAGCCGTGGCGACGACGCCATCTAGCGGTGTGGGGAGTTGCTTGTGGGGTTGGCAGTATAGATTGAATGGCTCGTTGATCTGGTTCCCCGTTATGAATTTTATCAGCAGCTCCGTCAACTGGATTATTGGCCCGCTAATGACACCACTGACAGCATAATTGTCAAAATGTGTAAAATAGTACTCAATAAATACGCTCTAACCTCTACCCCACCTAACTCCTCGTGGAGCGCAGGCGTAATACACATTCAATAGTAAAGTTGTGACATTGGTAACTATCACCCCAGGAGAGGTTACGTCCAAGGACGATATCATGTTATCACATATACCTTTAGGGATCTGTTTGATTCCTTCACATTTGATCTGTTCCGCCGCCCAAACTCCGAGGTACTCTGGCAGAATGCCGGAGAGAACCCCCTTGTCTTTGTATATGTGAACTATCTCTAATGGAGGAACTTCTTCTGGCCTTTCTACGACTTTATCTGGACAAGGCAGATATTGGTTAAAGTTTTACGCATCTTTAAAAATCACCAATTAGCGAGAAGTTCAGTCTAGCGACACGTCTACGAAACATACGCCTTTTTTTGAATTCGAGCAACTTGTCAGGTTAACCTTCATTCGGGCGGAAGTTTGGCAACAACACCGTTTTGTATATTACATTGCATCGCGTAATAGCAAGCGTTACTACCTACATTTAGCCGCTGAGTTACAGCGACGTAATTTCGAGAGGTGTGTCGCTACACTGGCGCTCTTTAGGTGGCAGACTTACTCCTCTTCCCCAAGTACCAAGCTAGTTCGCAGCCCAAGGGGCCAGCGCCGATAATTGTGACATGTTTCGCCTCCTTTACCTTTCTGCAAATAATACATCAATTTAACATCACGTCTGTTTTTATCCTTTTCTTGTTTGCCCTCTGGGGTCAAAACAGAGCACGCACCACCGTACGTAGGCATTCGATAGGCGGACCGCATCTGCTCTCTCTCTCTCTAAGCGCCCGAGACATTAAAGAAGATTACAAACAAAAAAGATAATATCGTACCTAAATGCAATTTCAAAGTCCCTTATAGTCCTCAATAAGCAAATTTTGTCCCGTACAGCTTTTGGCGCAGCCTTCACAATATCTAGGGTCTTAGCTTTTGCACCTGCACACAGAATAGAAGACGGTCCCATAAAGTTGCAAAAAAATCAAACTTCTAAGCTTACGTAAAAAAAGATACGGCCGTTTAATCAGCACAAAAATTAGCCAAGTGCGAGTTGAACTCGCACGCCGAGGGTTCCGTACTTAGGATTATTATTTAACTGCCCCGGTGGTCTCGTGGTCGCAAACGTAACTGCTGAGCATAGGTTCCTGGGTTCGATTCCCAGGTCGGGCAAAAAGTGTTATTGGGTTTTTCCATTAGGAATTTCCTAATAACAGCCCAGAGTTTGGAAGTTGGTGGTGTGACACCCCGTGGCTTGATCTCTCCCAGGTTATGTCAGATTGCCGTCCCATCGGAATATGAGAGTGAGGGAAGAGGGAGTGCACCTGTGTTTGCGCACAGACTTGTGCACTATAATATCTCCTGCGTACTTGGCTAGTCTGCCTTAAGATTAGCCGCCGTGGCCGGAATTGGTCTGGAGAATACATACATACATTATAAATTACAGAATTAAATAAATAGTTTATTAAAATAAATAAATAGTATATTTATTTACCTACTAAAATTTACTTAGTATCTAGGTATTGGGTAATTAAAATTATTTTAAATTTTTCGTTTTACGGACTTCGGAGACAAAGAGTACCTACTTTTATATATTTTTCATTATAAATAAGAAATAATGCGTCGGAAAAAATAAATAAAATATATTTTACAATGTGCACATGAAGCCCTTTTATATGATACCCCATTTGTACCAGTAGCTTCAATTTGAAATATAAAAAAAAACTTTCCCCTCTTTGTCTCCGAAGTCTATGACACGAAAAATTTCAAATACTTGTAATTACCTAATACCTAATATCTAAGTAATTTTTTTAAATTTAATTCAGTAATTTATAATGATCCTACGTACGGAACCCTCAGTGTGCGAGTCCGATTCGCACTTGTCCGGCTTTTTTGATGTTATTGAATAAGAAACAAGCCAGCGCTGACGGCCCACCATGTAAAGGTAAGTATAGTTACCGCCGCCTATAGATTGCAATATCAGAGGTTACACCGATGAGTTGCCAACCCAGAGACTTGAAATGTCTCATACACTTGTAATTAGACCGGTACACCCATCAAACCGCAACACAGCAACGCTGTAGGTATGGTAGCAGCACTTTCCCGGACGACTTCATTCAGAGAGGGCTCATGTGTCAATCAGTTTGGTCAGCTCACCGGGCGCAAGAAGACATCGCTCGTAGTAGATGGGACGTTCCCCACACAAGGTCTTTACCCAGACCACGTGGTCGTCGGCGTCCACCCTCAGGACACACCAACCCGATGCAAGAGACACCGCCGGACCCCTCTTCTTCCGATAAAACTTCACGGGGTCCATAAAGTCTAAACATTCTGCATTTAACATCCTGAAACGATAAAAATAAATCAGCGAAGAGTCACAACATGAACCGGAACTTGCAGCTTACGACTCGTGCCAGTTACTATACTAACGTTTTTCTTCTCATATTTTCGACGTAATGAAGTTTGTTCACGTCGGGCGGTTCTTTATTCCACCACATAAACTCGCTGAGAGGTGGCCTTCTGTATGGCAACGAGTCTTCTTTGGTAATGAAGAATACCTGAATAGCATCTTTACGTTAATGTATAATTCTTTTTGGTAATTAGGGTTAAATTTGGGTTGTTTACTTTTCCTTTCTCAGTTAATCTGTATTTCTTATACTGGTACCTAAATAAAATTAAACTTATGATTGACAATACGGTATTTCATTACCTATCGACCGATACCTAATTCCTTTAATAACGGTGTGACATAAAGATGTTAGAAGGTATTGTCACAGCACAAGGGGCGATTTATATGAGGCTAGATGTGGACAAATGGTGGTCATGTCCTTGTAGCATGTCGTGTACCTTGGCGAATTTGTCGTGCTGCATGATAGACCGGTACGCAGCCCAGCCCGCCGCTCCCGTACCTATGATAAGGTACTGAACACAATCAGGTAGGTCCCGTTCGGTAAGCGGCCGTTTCACCTTTCTCCGAGGCCGCCCTGGACAACAAAATACAATTGTCATTGTATCTACATTACATAGCTTTACATCTGTATTCCCAGAAAGGCATAAACGTATATGCAAGTAACCTATATCTACATTATCTATACTCTATACAAATAAAAAACGTGTTCTGCGAGCACGCTTCAGGGATGCAATCTTTGTTACGTAAAAATATTGTAAAAAGAATTACCTATTAAGATGAATTTCACTTACATGTATCTTTTTCACCCGTCAAACGTCTGTTTTCTGCCCACAAATACAATTTATACATCTGAAAGAAAATGAAAATTATAGGTAGATGCAACAGAAAATGACTTGGACAATTACCGGATATCCGGCTTTGGCTTACCCAGATAGGGATGTATATTCGGCAACAATTTCGGCAAAATTCATGTCAAACGCGGCATTTTTATTTTTTTCTTAGTTTAAAACTCAGACCAACAATTTTTTTCTTTTTTATTGGTCTGAGACTTAACGCAAAACTTTTTTTAGTGCCGACCTGTACCTATCGTATAAAACCGGATGACTTGTATAATTTGGCTTTATTAAATACATACATAAACTCACGCCTTCTACCCCAGAGGGTAGACAGAAACCATAGAACGCCATCTGCCACGAGCCTTACATGGTGTAAAAACTTTATTATGTTTTTTTAAACTGCACTGCACTCGAAACAAAATAACCCTCTTTCTGGCGCAGTCGGGCAAAAAGATAACTAAATCTAAACAACGTCGTACATATTAGTTAACATTATAGCCACATAGGAAATTCAAATTTTGAAGAATTTTGTAATGTAATCCTGTTTATCTTTCACAGTTTAATATTAGTTATTACTATTAAGTTAATTAATGTTTTTAATTTTTTATATAATACAACATTTATTACATTGGAAAATTTAGACACTTATGCTTCGTAAGAAATTATTTTTTTCCCCTTTTACCGAGGTAGGGCTTGTGGTCCGGCAGAGGGACCTAATTATCCTTTCTTTTGCCAATATCCGGCCTAGGCAAATACTTTATATTCGACTACACTACAAAGTGCGAAAAATCGTCTGGGTACCGAATGCCGGATTTTGAACGGATATCCGTTGCATCTGTAGTCAGTAACTGCGCGTACGCAACGCTGTCAAGGTGATGTCTAGAACACGAATATGCGTCTATCGTGTGAACTATGTTGCTTAAACCCAGACCGCAGATGCAAGATGGCTAGTTTAAATTCGAAAGTCACATAAATATAAATTAAAAACAGACATTTGCGTGAATTCCTAATGTGCTGTGGAGGCACTGCAATGTAGTTTAGTGAAGACATGTCTACGCAGCGCTAGCGCATTGTACGGAGCATCTCTTTTTGAATGCGAAGTCGATGAAAAGTCCACGCCCGCGCTGCATGTATTCCCGTTCATCCCATCGACTTCGTCCCCCTCGTGGGACGAACGGGAATAATTTATTAATTATTTTTTTTAGTCCTATTGGTCCCACCAAATAATTTATTTAAGTATTAATATTTTTTCATATCAAAATACACATACACTTAAACATAAAAACAAAATAAAAATTTCCAAAAAACCATAAATTATGATTTAAAAAAAAACCGACCAAAAATATAAAAGGAAACCGTCCTAATGATTACAGTCACACTTGCTCATAACGGTATACAGTGGCACATTTTTGCGTTAAACATTATAATAAGTGATCAGCACAGTTAACTTGTTAATTTTACACATAAATACACATTTAATATAAGTTAATTTTATACATAAATAGCGTCAATAAATAATCACGATTTCAAAATCAAAAATAAAATATATATACCCATAATATCACAAAAAGTTAGTAAAAAATCAAAAAGAAACTATCGTTCTTATTACAACAAAGTCACATTTGCTTATGTATACGGTGGCACGTTTTTGCGTTAAACATTGTTAAGGTGATCAGATCAGTTTACTCATTAATGTTACACATAATTTTTTTGTTAAGTAGCAGCATCGCCAGCGCTTCTCACATCCCACGTCCACATCCCATGAAACAACGATTAAACATTTTACGCACAAAATTATTTAGTGGGACGATCGGGAATAAATTTAATATTATTTTTGTATATTCCCGTTCGTCCCACGACTGGGACCAAGTCGGTGGGTTGAACGGGACTACATGCCGCGCTGGACATACGCGCTAGGAAGTCACGGTGATGGTCACGCCTTTGCATCAATAGAAACTCCAATAAATCTCAACATGGCGACATCACCTCCGCGATAATTTGATGGCCCTGCGTGGCTGGCGCTGCTATTCTCACTCCCATGGAGCTAACGCCTTGTTCTGTGAACCCTCACCATTATGACAATTCCCCTGGAGTGTAGCTTGGCTTCTGTTGAGCTTAGAACTTGAATTATTCCATGCAGTGATGTGCCGGACTCAGCGAGGCTTTTGACGTACTGGCAGATTTAAAATATTTTTATTGGTGTAAGCTTGACCAGCCCATTAATAAAATAAAATATATATATTTTTTTTTATTTCAATTACATAATTCGTTAACGTACATGTTTTGGAGATCACCTTTTTAGCAAGGAGATGCTTGTGTTAGGTGACTCCGCTCTTCCACTTAATATTATGCAGTGTATGCAATTGAAAACATAACAAGCGAAACTAAAATTAGAGATAAATAAAAATACAAAAGGGAGCGCACTTGATCAATGATCAATTCAGTATGCATGTACCAGGACAAGCGCTGACCAATCATAATGCCCAGGTATTTAGTATACTGTACCTAACCTAAATTTTTTTGTGCAAGTGCAGTTAGGATCAAGGGTAATCAAGCAGTGGATCTTTATATGGAATTCTGACGGTGGTTGAGTGTTTGAATACTTGGTGAAGCATAAATGTAGTTAGACTTGGAGGCGTTTAGTGTGAGAAGGTTACGATTAAGCCATTTTGCAGCCTCTGACAAGCCGGCCTTAATTCCATTTCATTGACTTCAAACACGTATGGAATCCATTACAAGCATTACCATCACTACATATAGGGACAGAGAAAGCGACTTTGCTTTATATTAAGGCTCCTATCACACTGGCGTTTTTCGAGGCAAAGCGAGCACGCGACGGGCGCGCTACGTTATCGCCGCCTGAGTGTGGCGGAGCGGGCTGCCGAATGCGACTGTACAAAATGGCTTCGGCGGCGCCATTCGCGGCGAAACCGCTGCGCTCTCGCCACGCTTTGAATTCGCTTGAAAACCGCTAGTGTGATAACGCCCTAAAACAAAGTCGCTTTCTCTGTCCCTATATCCCTATGTATGCTTAAATCTTTAAAATTACGACACGGATTTTGATGCGGTTTTTTTAATAGATAGAGTGATTGAAGAGGAAGGCTTATATGTATAATAACATCATTTAAATAGTGGAGAAATACTGTTATTTTTCAGGTTTCTAATGTGGTGTCCTAAATAATTAAATTTTTTCCGCTTACATTGCAAACGCAGGCTGAACCCTACGAGATTTATCAAAATAATGTACTAAGTATTGTACTCATTGAAAAGGTCTACATAAAACTCCGCGATGGTATATGTCTATCTCTTATGGATATCCCACAATATTTTTATTTTCTCATTTACTTTTTACGACAAATAATGGCTAATTTTCGAAGCGATTTTAACCAATACAGCATTAATCCTTATCCAATTAAATACCCTAAATACATTGTTGATTTAATATTCCATATGGCCCTTTACAGCATATGATTTAAATTAATATTTTCGAAGATATTACAGATTAAAAAATTGCGGGACGTAGCGTTTGCGGCGGTACCGGCCGGCCGAGGCGGCGGGAGCGTGCATATAAAGACATTCTGTAATATATTAATTGTTGTAAAAATAAAATAAATAGATAAAAATGTTAAAAGTAAATAAGTAAAAATGTAGTGTACGAATTTAGATATTCCAAAGACAGCAGGAAATTTCATGGTATAGGGAAAGGGGAATTGTTTTACTCCAAAT
Source organism: Caradrina kadenii (assembly GCA_947462355.1). Taxonomy (NCBI): domain Eukaryota; kingdom Metazoa; phylum Arthropoda; class Insecta; order Lepidoptera; family Noctuidae; genus Caradrina; species Caradrina kadenii. Next base: position 665,626 of record OX381691.1, on the reverse strand, counting down.
TTAACGCGTGCGGGCCACGGGCAGTAATGAATATAAATCAAAACTACTGGATCGATTTTAATCATTTTTTCAGTGAGTGACATAGGCTATATATTTTATACCCGTGCGAAGCCGGAGCGGGTCGCTTGTTAAGTATAAACGAAATTATTTCAGAGGAGTCATAATACGCTCTTACAGCAGTTGGTTAAAATTTGACACAACCAGACGTGTTACCAGCAATCATTACGATGACCGCAATCGCGGTGCACGGTGTCTATTAGGACAGCGCGTCAAACGATTTTTTCCAGGGTCGTCAGGGCAGTTTCTTTGTCTTGCACATAAACTGCCCTGCAAATAGCAATCGCGGTGCACGGTGTCTATTAGGACAGCGCGTCAAACGATTTTTTCCAGGGTCGTCAGGGCAGTTTCTTTGTCTTGCACATAAACTGCCCTGCAAATAATAATGGCAGGTCACCAGAGTAAAGAATAATACATTTGGATACTGACCCCACCAAACGCACCGAAGAACGCCACCAGTGCACACACATAGGCCCAAGGGAATGACGGGGGTGGTGGTGGCGGAGGCGGCGGCGGATCCAGTACAGGTTTCAACGAACAAGGCCCTTGCCTTTTCGCGCAGTCTATCATTGGCTGGAAGGTCAAATCAAAACACATTTCTCAAAATGAAAATTCCTAATGGCATCTTGAACGTCAACGTAACAGCGTCTAACACACTGCGACGCGTCCCGTGATGGGCAGTGACTGAGCGACATGTCCCGCGTCCTACGCGAGCTACGCTCAGCCGCGTGGCGTTGTGCGAGAAGTCTACAACCTCACCTGTTGCATAATTCATCCATTTCTCGGGTTCGAGCTATGAAATTTGGACACTCGGCGCTAGTGTTCCTTGGTAGGTACACATTTTGTACACATCTAAGTTTAAGTAATTTAAAAAAAAAGTTCAAATTCATAGTTTCTATTTGTAATTGGTGGCAGATACAGCGAATTTTTATACATGTTAGTTTACTATTCCATTTTGTTTGGTGGTTGTCATAAATGTTATCTCTGTTCGAAAACTATTTCGCTCGTGGGTGCTGTAACTATATCTTTATCACGTCTTGCCATATTAGCCATTAGCTGATTGTCTTGTTCCTAGACCCTAACTACGAAGTAAATATACAGGGGAGATGGCCTAATCAAATGTGCACCGACTCCCAAAAGTGCTGACGGTTCCAAAGTGGGCGAGACTTCGGTCAATGGAGATATTCGTCTATCGTTCATGTTTAGGTCTTACTATTCACTGCAAGGGGAAGTGAGAGGGGCTTGATCAGAAATGGACGGGAAATGAGAGGGACATGTTATTTTCGGGCTATCCGAGAATATCATGTCCTCTGTATAAGAACCTATTTCCTTCGTGACTAACCATGACACCAGTAATAGACCCAAGTAATCTTACAAAAAACAGTTATTTATTAGAAACTATGCGACATTTTAAGCAACTAAATATAAAGTCTTTCCTATTTTTTTTTTGGTTTCAGAAATCAGAGCCCTTTGCACGACGTTTCTGCTTTCATCGACAGCTTCTCTGTCAACTCTAGCTCCTCCTTCTCGGCTTCTTCCAACAGAGTGATACGGTCCAGCGGCTTCCACGGCTCGTGGAAGGCATACTTGAACTTGTTCTTGCCATGGTACCCCAGATTGGGCAGCACCTCCTTCGCTACTTCCGCCAATCTCTTCGGCTTATCTTTCCAGTAGTCAGGGTGCACGATAGGAGAGTTGTGAAACAAATCTTGAACACAAGAACTCGATTGCAAACTGGTTCCCGGATAATTGAACAGCTCCGACGAATCCTCATTCGGAATTTCCTGTCAAAAAACGTTACTATTCACTTCAGGACTATCGGCTGGGAGGTGTTATAGTGCGTTGGACGAAATTCAGTACCCTCGAAAACTTTGTAATGATGTAAATGAAACCATCTGATTTTCTGGTAAAAGGTCTATTTCATTATGATGTTTGGGTGTGTATATTATAATTTAAGCCGCGCCACCAGTAGGTGATTTTTCGATGGCGGGTTTGAAGGTTTTTTCAATGTTCTGGCTGTCTTGTATCATGGCATCCTCCTCCTGCTTCCTTTTGCCTGAGAACTTTCCGAACAAGCCTTTGAGCCGTCCAAGGAAGGTATCTTCTTTGGGCTCCTCTTCCGCGCCGCGCTGATGTTGTTGTGGTGTGTAGCCTTGATGGTAGCCTTGGGGACAGTTTGAGGCTTGACTTGGGTGTTGCTCGTCAGAGAGTGTGTGCACCATGCCGGTCCGCTGATGAACAAAGTACAAGCTGGATTTCATTAGATACTTAATTTCACGGCGCGGGACTCTGATTTCGTCAAACGCACTATTTAAACACCGTTTTATGAATGTCGCAAAGATTCAATAAAAGTTTTCACGTACCGATAATGCATTTAAAAAGTGGAGTTACCTTGGCATTACTGGGGGGGAGCGGTGGCACGACAGTGTCGGGCACTTTTATTCTGTAGGGGTCGTAGTTAGGGGGCTGGGGCTCGTCCGGGCACTCGGCGCGCCATGGCAGCGCGGGCTGCTCGGCTTTAGGCCAAGGCTCCACTTTCATGCCTTCGGTCTGCGCTACATCTTTACAGCACCCGCCTTTGTCTTGTGAGTAATTTAGGCGACCCGCTGCAACAAAAAAACAGGCAGCATTCAACAAAGAATAATATAAATACTAGGTAAATTATAAAATACTAAAATAACACTGCTAGTTATGTCCAATAGTATAATAATACCTATATTTTCGAGATTAGCAGTATCGCAATACGCAATATTTTCTTTTGGTTACACAATGTGACTTATCATGTGCGCGTGTCACACTAGACATGGAACTAAACTGGGCGGCTTATGGCGCTTTGTCCTCCAGTGCCATCTTAAAATGACTCGGGCCGTGGCTTCAGGAAATATATAAATAAATCGTGACTTACTTAAGCCGGAGACAACTTGGCTTAGATTACTATTGGAGAGCGCAAGGGCGGCATGGTTCAGGTGCTTCGCCTGCGTCGAACAACGAAACGGAGCAAGCATCTTGGCTCCAGACACAACAATTTTCATCAACATAAAAAATTAGTATTAACACACCCAATTTTGAAGTTACATTTAAAAAAATTACATTGTTTTTGTGAGGTTCGGTTTATGTAAGGTTTAGGTTTTTAGAGAATTGTCTTCTGACAGGCATTTGGAAAAAATTGAACGAGATGAAATATTCTTTTTTGTCTTTTAGAACAAATATTCGGTAGGTACCTAGCAGGTTTTTCTGTCAAAAAAGGACTTACATATACTTTAAGGAGGTTGAACGTTTCTCAATTTGTAGCCTGTGTTGCAGCTCTGTCATTCAAGAAAATGCATGGTTTTATTTTATTTTAAAAAATAAACCTCGTTCATTTAATAAATAGTTAAGTAATACTATTTTTCAAAAAACTCTGAAATTAAAAAATACTTTTTATTCCATCAGATTCGTTTCTATTTCTATCCCATCCAGATTCGACATTAACTATGACATTACATAACACTACAGCCATATAAACTCAGAGTTAAATTTCGTTTTGCTAGAAAGAAACTAGCTGATTAAGACCGCATGAAGACGCTGGATGCAGGCCGCTTCCAACCGGTCCTTTTGGAAATCTATGTGGGAGGCCTATGTCCAGCAGTGGACGTCCTGCAGTGGACGTCCTGCAGCTGATATGATAATAATGATGGCCCATCATCATCATCATATCAGCTGCAGGACGTCATAGGATGTCATAGTTAATGTCGGATCTGTCTAATCGATGCGTAATAAGTAATGCGTAACTTTAAAATCGACCAAGAAATGCGGCCGTTATAAACGGCCGTACGTTAGACAATAGGTATCCGATTTTTTGTCGGAGAGACTGGAACATGAATTCTAATTAATATACCACCGCAGAATTCAAATAAATATGAATTCTAGTAAATACCAGGGCCTTATTTTACATAGAACTACTTTGAAAGTCGGCACTCCACATAATCTTTGCTTTGATAATTTAGTTGGATTAGTTTGTTCTAAGCTTTTTTTATGTGTACGAGAAGTCTTCCGGCAGTCATAGTCGGGAATATTCATGCGAGACTATGAAAAAAAAAAACATAATAATACATTCCAAACATAATTTATTTTTGTACAAAATAACATTAGAATTATTTTTAATAAATACATTACTTAATTGCTCGTTTTTTTACAAAAATACTTTTAATAAATTCACATAAATAGTTGTTACAACATGGAATGGCATAGCACAAAATATCAGGAAGATTGCATAACAAAGCAAGTAAAAATAACAAATATTGCTATTTTTTAAAACTAAAATTTGAAAGGGTTCGTGGCATGCTGCACTTTAAACCGTTAATGTACGGTTTATGTAGAAGCGACGCGAATGCTTTGCAATCCGTGAAAAACATTACCTACGATCTATAAGTAACCCCCGGTTCCCTAAGAGCCTAATAGCTAACTTTTTTTTCTCACATAACAAGTGATTATTTTGACTACATTTAGGTACTTATCAAAGACTTAAGTATCACAAAATAGGGTGTAATTAATGTGGAAAATAAATGCTTACCACATTAGTCCAACCACAGCCAATCAAATCACTCGAAACGAGTTTGGTAAACTTTAAGCCAATTTTTTTAATGATTCGCTTTTGAGAATCCGGGAGTTAGGAATTGGTCCGTCAGACAAGAATAATATTACCACCGATCATGTGTTAGCCCCTTGCCGCGTACGAGTCACGAGCCACACACACTAGTGACAAAACGCCGCCACTGAGCTGCGACCTCCAGTTATTACACACTATTTCTCTGTTTGTAGAAATGTTAAGAGTCAATTGTATCTAGTCGACAACCTACTAGATACAATTGACTTGGACACGGAAGGCGGAAGGTAGCTTCGTGTTGCCACGCTGACACGCGCGGTTCCTCAGTGATCAGTAAAGTAGCGGTCAAGTACCAAGAGCTCGCAGCCACAGGTGGCGACATCTCGTGGCTAGTGATACCGATACTTGCAAACCATTTGTATAGTATTGTTAACTACATTATTATATCGACTTGCGTTAAAAATATTTTATATTTACATTAACTACAGCTTTTTGTGAGCTTACCATTATGTATAAGGGAAGTCTGGCGTCAAAAGATTTAGGCATAATTCGCAATTATCTAATAATACATAGAAAGGGTGTGAAAAGACACTTAACAAAGTTAAATATAACATGTTCTTCTTTGCGAGCATCTTCTTATACAGGACCATACTTGGGAACTTAATTTTTTATTTTTTTTAAAGTATATTACATCTTTAAACTTGACTTCGATCTCTGTACTGTTGGATACCCTTGTTATAACGTGTATGTGTTTTCCGCACCAAAAAATAAAAGTGGTTCCCAGTGAACGTACTAAGCGGCTATGTAATGTGTCTGCTTACGTCTTTTATCTATTTTTATTTATTACACAAACTATAATAGTATGAGCTTCTAGATTCTGCAAAGGGTTTACACAAACGACGCTGTTGTACAAACGAAGAAAGGAAAAAAAAAACTCTTAAAAAACGAAGTATTCATTGCCATTTACGAGTAAATAAATATTTAATAACTTCGAAGCAAACTGGCAATGAACGTTTTTCTTTAAGAATAACCGTTATTAAAACCCATGTCAACTATAAGTCGAATAGTAGTCTAAATAATGTTTACGATTTATTAAAATATACACATATACAGGGTATTTTTACACCAGGCACTCTCAGTTATTCATAATTTGTTACGAATTATTCGACCAATAAATAGTTGACATAGGTCACCACTAGTAACTTATAGTTTATGATTTTATAATTATATATTATTATACAATTTGATGTACTTACTCATATCGTTCGTATAGTTACGAATAAGGGCCTGTGCACACCACGTTTTTTAAACGCGCCATCGACGCACGTTTTGGGAACGCGCGTCGACAGCGCGTTTTTCTTTCCACATTGCAGTTTGTTTTTGTCTGACTCGCATGCGTATAGCGTCTGTATCGCAACAAACGCGCGTCAACGGCGCGTTTAAAAACGCGGTGTGCACAGGCACTACTAGTAATAATGTTGCGGTAATTTATTAAAAAATATATACTTGTACATTTTGGGAGATCAAATAGCAGTAAATTAATAAAGGTTACAATTGAACTGACTGAACTAAAAAAAGAAATAAGGATAACATAAATGACAGCATGTATCGATAAACTTAACAACTTAATAGGTCATTTTAAATTTTATAACTAAGTATAATATGTGTCTATTTTGACTTGAAATATAATTAAAAGGAAAATAGCTTGGCACTATCCAAGTACTTATTGCGTCTCGTCGACTATTCTCTGAATTAGATAGCTAGGAGTGGCTAAGTTCTGTCTCAGCGGGTTTATAGCAGTGGAACTATTCCGTGACATCGTAATACCATTGTATTTAAGTACACGTTTATATTTCTGACAAACATAAGTGCGGTAAAATCATAATACTGACATGCCACGCCCATTATCGAAAATTACCATGAGTTAACCAAATTAGTGGAATAAAATTATTGTTTTACTTTTGTTCAACCTATTAGATTGAACAGAAGATAAAAATATAAGTACGTTCGGCACCCCAAGCAGTCTGCCCCGGCACCACGTAGAACTGACGGGGTAATATTATTACTAATAATATTCTCTCACAGGAGACTTGCCAGAAAGCTACGCAGGATACCAAATGCGATACTTGCGCACACCCGCGCGCGGCACAGGAGTGTCACACCACCAACTTCCAAAATCAGGACTGATACTGAGAAATTCCTAAATAAAATCCAATTACAGTTCAAACCCTGGGAATCGAACCCCGGACGGCTTGATCAGCACTCTCGCTTGCTGCAACGAGACCAACTATTAATTGGCAAGAATATTGTTCATCTTGAGCGTGGTTTGAATAACGAAGAGTGGTAATGGCGTGTCATAAGTATGATTTTGTGAGTTGGATATCGTACAATATCTGGCATTGGATAGACCTCACCACATGGTTTATTAGGCAAACTAGGGCGCGACTCTAACCATTTTCTCAATTTAAAAAAAATATTGGAATTTTTGTTACTAAATCGCGGCTGATCAAATTTGTATATTTGGTATATTGAAAGACGGGTCTGGTTTATATTATGTTTACCAGACACCTGAAAATATGTCACTGTACTCATTAGCTGATCATAAATGCACGGATCAGCTGTTTTTTTTTGGCGATTATGGATTGGTCACATGGTAAAAGTAGTTCAAAATGTTGAGTGCAATGGCCCCCTTTCCAGGTTCGTGGTTAAGAAAAGCTAAAGATATTTTTGAGGTACATAAATAAAGCCGGATCGGCGACAAACTACAATTCAAACGTTGTAGCACGGTGTGGGTGACAGGCGACAGATTGGTATCACTAGGGATTCAAAAACTTTCAATGGCATTAATAAATATCGATTACAAAAGGTACAAATATTCCAATCTTGATTAAGAAAAAAAATATTATTAGACGTTTCTCGAAGTATTTATTCTAATAATAGTAATATATAGCACACATTTTATAATATCACTTTCAGAAAAAAATATATTTAATTATTATCGTATGGTTTTCTCACAATCATTTGAATTGTATTATTCAATTTTGTGAACCTACAGTTACGATCTAATGACCTGTCTCCCGCACCATGCTACGACGTTTGGAATATAAGACGAAACTGAAAAAAATAAATGTTTACATAGTAAACCATTGTTGCAAAAACATTATTGTGTAGTTAAACACATTTCCAACACACAGTTGCCGGCAACATGTTTCACACAACACTAAAACAGGTTGCGGAAACAATGTTGTGCAACTTTTGTTTACTATGACTATGAGGCATTACTTACACGTAACATTCTTCTATACTGTACAATGTATAGGTTTTCAAACCAAACGGATATTATGCGCTTTCACTTCACTCATGAGAACTCAACACTAAGGTCCACAAACACAACAGTTCACTTAGTAAGCACGTACGTCCCGTGGAGACGGCGCTGTCCTCATTCGAGGCCGAACAGCCAGTTGATGCCTTGAGCGAGGAACAAGATGAGTGGCTGCCAGGCCACGAGCCAACGGATCCAGTCCAGCAGCTGGCCGTACAGGAGGTGCGGCCGGTCCCAACTGAGGAGGCGTTAAGGCTAACAGATTGGTGATCAAAATACGTGGACATTAATTAACAAAAAGTTATGTATAAGTCTAATGCAAAGACTCTACAAATTTCTAATTCATATCCAATGAATTCATAATGTATAACATACAGGGGGATGATTTTAATAAATAGAAACAATTATAGATCCTAAAATTTTAAATAAGTAGGAAAGTACAGTACGGCCGATGCATGTTGGCGGTCCTGAAGTCAGCCGATTTGCTGCGCAGTAGACAACTTTGTTCCTAAAAGACCGATTGCGCACACAATGATTAATGTCGTTGTGTGGCAAACAAGCCGACGGTCCACCTGATGTTAAGTGGTCACCGCTGCCTATAAACATATGCAGTGCCAGAGGCAGAGAGATACTAAGTTTCGTTTCATGTTCATGTAATTTCACGGACCCCCCCTTTGACCATACCATTTCGAAATTGAGCTCTACTCTTGTTACATCGCGCATAAAACACAGGAGTAAAGGATACGGGTTGGTGAACATCCTCTTGAGGTCCACCTTCTCCTTGCAGTAGGGGCAGGTCTGCTTCTTGCCGACGATGCACCAGCCGCGGATGCAGAACTCGTGGAACACGTGTCCGCAGGTTAGCTTGTACGTGTTCTCTGTGAGAAATTGTACACAGAAAGTTAAAGCAAAGTAAGCACAAAAATATATCTTATTGGGCTATTACAAATGAGTTTGAATGTGACCATTATCTACCTAGCCTTCTCCCAACAATGTTGGGGTCGGCTTCCAGCCCAACCGAATGCAGCTGAGTACCAGTGTTTTACATGGAGCGACTGCTTACCTGACCTCCGCAACCTAGTTACTGGGCAACCCGATACCTCTTGGTTAGACTGGTTGTCAGACTTCCTGGTTTCTGACTGTCTTAACGACGGACATAGATCTACAAATGACAGTCGGGACCAACGGCTTTACGTGCTTTCCAAAGCACGGGGGTGTCACACCAAGAACTTAAGTACGTAAAAATACATCTTTTTGTAAGATGGTGATTCCCAAAGTATATTTATAGTATGGTGTAATTACAGGCAGATCAGACATTTCAATTTTGTCTCTGAGATGGCAATGCTTTTGCAGCGGTGAACACTTTATATCAGGTGGGTCCACGGAATGTTTGCCAACCAATGATGTTTTAAAAAACAAATAAAGATAGATCAGATAAGTGTTGACATAATTATTATTGCACATAATTGTGTGTTTTAATCTTATCTTACTACTATTATAAATGCGAAAGTTTTGACGGATGGATGAGCGTTACACAATTTATCATTTGAATTTAATAGTTATCCAATCTAAATAAGGTATATATTTTAATGCTGCGTTGCGATGCTCTGAGGGCGATCACCGACCATTGAAATACACACCTTATTTCGATTGGATAACTATTAAATTTAATTGATAAATTTAAAATCGTCTGCCGTGCCGTCCGCCAGCCTGCGCGGCCCATTAGTTGGTGTGTACGTACCCAGCACGCCCTCTACGTTGACGTCCACTAACAACTGGTTCCCGCACACCGCGCACACGTTGTTGTCCAACTGACGCGTCGGCATGCCCTCCTGGGTGTAGTACTGAAACATGCACACATCACTCATATTATGTATGACCAACAATAACCTACCTGAATATGCGCATTTTCAAAAGGGGTCTAAAAGTTTGGCACATACAGGAAAATTTGTTAATTTGTGCAGAAATTGTTTTGAGTAGGTTTTTTTTTTTAATTTGGTATCAGTAATAGAACACATTACCATTAATGTTTCAATACTTTTTAATGTTTTCATTATTGCATGTAATTTCAGTTACAAAACTGAAATTACAACTGTTTAGTTCGTAGCTGATGAAATTAGCGGTCAGTAACCTGTTGGAGTAGGTACCGAGCGCAGTTAATACCCACCTATCGCGCCGCAGTCAGTCGCCGGTGGTGGCGAGTGCCCATAAAATAAATTTCAAAATAGACATTTTTGGTATTTTTTTTTTTTAATATCTAAACCATATCAACCTAAAAATGCGTATTTATTGCAATTCTTTTTAGTTTGTTAATTAATAATTTACGCACTAAAATGCACTGTATACATATATATATTAATTTAGCTTACCACCTAGTATAATTATCCCGATTGTTGTGTTTCTATGGGATAATTAGGGACTTTAACTGAATTCCAAAGTCTATGCACACATTATGGACAGAAACTAGTATACTTATAAAGGCAAAAAAATCCTCACCCCTATAGAAGCGGCCATTTTATCACTACAATACTCCGCGACATCCCTGCCCAGGACCCCGAAGTACAGGCCGTAAAACAGTAACATGAGAGCCACGTCCATCCACTGCTGGGGTTTGTGGCCGAAAGCCAGGTTCAGCCCGAAGAACGTCAGCATCATCAGGATGTAGCCCACCACGCCGATGAAGCAGCTCACTTTGTATATTAGGTAGAACCATTTATATACTAGTCTGGAATTATGGAGGGATAAATGTAGATATACTTTCGTTCGTCTAATAATAATTAAACTATGGAACAATTTTCCATCCATTTTATTTGAGAAAGTCTTGCTTTTACATGGAACAGTTGATTTTTACATTAAACCACTTTCTAACATCAATCAATATCGGTCAAAATCTCCGATGTCTGCAATAATTTAAAAACCATACCATCACGCCTGTATTCCCCGAAGGGTAAGGCAGAGGGGTAACAATGTACACCCACCGTTCGCCAATATGTTTAGGTAATAAGAGGCGAGCCTATTGCCATTAATTGGGCACAAATCCTAACTCCGAGCTGCTACTGAGAATTTCATAGAAAAACCCGATAATACTTTTTGCTCGACCTGGGAATCGGACCCAAGACCAAAAACACAATAAAAAGTCCAAGTAATATCGTCGTAATTGTCTTACCGAGGCGTGGTAACCGTCATAGGTCTGTTGGTAGATTTCCTTATGACTAGAGCGGTGAGCATGGTGAATATGCTCCAGATGATGATGAACCTCCACCACTGGTTTTTGGCGCTCATCAGCACTGGTATCGACCACATCGCCACCATTGTGAAGAACTGAAGTGAGAGAAGAGTGGCAAAAAACCATAATTAATATGTGTAGTTGTATAAAGTCAAGACATTATTACAATATCATTGTAGTACATTTTAACCCCACTGAGACAGAGCCCAAGAGGAGGGTTACGGGTTTGATCTGTATGTACATATGTATTTAACACATTTTTATTATTTACGTGTATGTTTGTAACTGTAATTTCAATATGGCTTATATGTATAATGCTTTCCAAAAATGGTTAAACCAATAACAAATTTGAAATGGCTTCTAAAACGGATTAATGCTCACTAAATTGCGTTGACATAGTGTCTTAAAACTGTGACTCTTTTTATTTTTTATTTTGTGCCATAATAATACTGACATACACATTTTAAGGGCCAGTTCACACAGAGTCGCGACGCGATGCCGCGCGCACATTACTCAAAATATAACTTTATTAACGACATGAAAAGATACACATTTCATTGTGATCTCGCTATATTATAATGTGCCCGCAGCGTTGCGTATCGATGTGAACTGACCCTAAGATGTTTAATTTTAACATGGCTTTTCCCTCCAGTGGTTGTATCATACACAACTAAATTGTTTGTTAGGCAATTTTAAATTTATGAATTTCCCCCGTACTACAGTACCAACACAAATTGTATTGTTGTAGGATAAAAGTAATAAAAATATTGCTAATAAAACAGAAGAAATATAAATTTAAACAAAAATATTTATTTGTTAACTTTTTAAAAATATCTGGCATCTCAAACTTGTTAGTTTTACTTGTATAGTAACCAGGACAAGTTGCGAGCACAAACTTCAAGTTCATTTTGGATCTGATTGACGGACTAATCTCAAAGTGCAGACCCAAAAACCCAGAAAACCCAAGAATAAACCCAAAATGAACTTGAAGTCTGTGCTCACGACTCCTGCTGGTTACTTTACATACTTGGTTACTTTCATGCTCCAAATGAGAATTGGAATAAAGTAGAAATGGTTCCACATTACTAGGACTGACTAAACTTTCATTGGACATCGTATTGTATAATGTACAGCGCGAGCGCCGCACAGAGACGCACCCTGTGGCCGACAGAAGTGCGGTGCGGTGTGCCCGTGGCAGCGGCCGGTGGGTCGCGGGGCAGAGGAAAATGAATTTTTGCTAGCCTGTCGTATTTAGATATAGCTTCTGATGTCATTTACTATTTTAGCAAAATAAAATTTGGTGAGCATTTATACATTTTGGATGAAACATTATTTACGTCTAGAACGCATAATTATTCTGAATTTAAATATGAATAACTTATTTTGCTATGAATTTAATTTACATAGAGAAAACCCCTTTCAGCGACACAAAGCACACACAATTATACATTTGTCATTCCAATGCAATATGCAACTATTGATATGCACTGGGGTTCCTATTTGGGCTTTCGACCGGAAAGGCTTTTGTAGCAAGGTTTGAATTGATTTTATTTCTTTTGAGTGTTTAAAATGTCTTGCCCAGAATGGGCTTCTTACACAAAACATTTTTGGGTGGGTTTTAGTTGTCAATTTGAACATTAAAAGAGCCTTAACAATGGTATATTTTATAATTCGAATAAATGTTTTGACTCTCACTTAGTTAGCTACTGGTTTGAAGTTGTATAATAAGTCTTAAAACAAAGCTACTCACGGCATAGGACCTGTAATGCCTCTTCTTCCACTCCATGACTATGATTTGTGCAACAATGAGGGTGACGATGAGGACCATCACCATGGTCGTGTGCATTGACTCATGGCCCTTGTGGAGCTCGTGAAGCTTCTGATGATCATATCTGTAAGAATTGCGTTATGGTATTTCATGTCCAAATTGACTGCAAATTTTAATAAATGTGAAAGTTTGTGAAGATGTTTGGATCTTTGTTACTTAATCACACCAGAACGGATCTGGATGAAACTCGACACATAGGCTACTTTTTATCCCAAAAAAGATTATGTTTTCTGAGGAATAAATAATAAATATATTAAGTTTGATGTGGACGAAGTCGCTGGTAGTAGCTAGTATAATTGGAAAATATTTATTGAGTTGATAAAAACAGTTTATTATTTAATTTATATACTTAAAACTAGGTATCAACTGTGTCATAAATAGATAAGGTGGGTTCCATTCTATACAAGCAAGAATGCACGAAAACAAAGTGTTGATACATCTCTGACAGTTCTACCAACCACTACTAACCACCACTTTTCCTATGCTTCAATACATTGCTAACTTTATGATACAATATCTTTTATTTTTTAAAGAGATAATAGCTAATAGAAATTTGCTTCATCATATTGTCTTGTCATTAACAGTGTGGTGTAATATTTACTTAACAAACAATTGTCCGGGCTTGTGGAACTGTAACATGAATACAATAAAAAGTCAGGTCAGGTCAGGCCTATAACAAAAACTAAAACCAAGAATTACTTAAGCAATGACTAATTGTATGTTGAATAAAATGATCAGCGTAGATATCAGTGTTTGTTATCAACAATCACGTAGAATCCAGTTTACAAGGCTACAACGCTAAATGTGAGAAATGTTAATGTCAAGATTTTTTAATGTTAATTCTTCATACTTCAATTTATGTAGATGGCATGGCATGAAATAAAACAAAGATTAAAAGTAAATGTTTATAAGAAATAGCTTCTGCCTGTGACTTCGTCCCACTTCCAATGGTTTATTTTCATCTATGTACGGTCTATGGTTACTGCTCTACTCCTGTGGGTCGTAACATCATGTTATACAGCCTATATTATTTGGCATGAATCTGGGTATCAAATATTAAAATGTTATTTGCATTCCAACCATAGTCCGATAGATTAGGGTGTTTAAACAAACAAACAAAACAAATCTTTAGCTTTGTTAGTCTAGATTCAGTGCTGAAAAATCAGCTGATAACCAATATTCTTATGACGAAATAAATAAGCATTTTCATAAACAATGATAATTTTTTCCACAGACATGTATGCTTTGTTACAAGAGCCGTTGTAGCCCAAATATTTTATTAAAACAGGGAATGGGACTTTTCTATGTAAACATATGGTGTCTTATCATAATTTATTCCACCTCAGCTCAATTAGGTAATGATACTAATTCCTAACATAATTACAATTTATTAGAATAACTATAAGAGCATAATATCCATAATAGATACCTTATTCATTCACGTTAAAGAATTCAAATGGGAGCTATAATCATTGTGTCAATTGGCTTATCATTAGAGCAGAGTAGAGCACCACAAAATGAATGACTATGAATTGAATACGAAACCAATAAATGTCTATAAACCTTACCTCAACTTTTCTTCAGAAGTCAACTCCTCGTAAGTCTACACAGAAAACACAGTAGAATTAACATTAATTTATCACTACATAATATTATCACAGCAATCTTTTATTAGAATCCAATATGTTTTACCTTATTAGGATCGACTGGTCTGTGGAGATCCATGGCTATACTTTTGGACTATTAAGAAATTAAAGTATCTTATTAAATAACCTTATGTGAATTAATCTAATTATAATAATTGAAATCTAAAATCCCCATGGAACTGATGCCGGACAGCCGGAGCGGATACCTAAGCGTTCCAAGGACAAGGACAGGAAATCGTGTACTTCTTGAGTATTTAATCTTTTAAAATATGCTCTCTCTGTTTCACTTCCATTGAATTACTATTTTTGTCTTTGTTCTTCATGCTATTAAACACATTTTTTGATAAATTTGTCAAAGTGACAGTTGAAGTGCTGACAACATGTTCCGTTCATTGCCTTGTTTATGGATGGATTTATATACCTATCATGGTTATGGTTTTTGGTGGTGTAATTTTTGACATTGTGACAAATAACATGTTGACATAGCTTGTCAAACTTTACGGGAAAATAATAAGGATTGACGGTTGATGTTTTTATTTTCGGGGTGATAATATGTTTTGTTTATTAACAAAATAATTACGAGTCTGGGAATCAAATGATTTTTCTGATATCTTTTGGAGATCCACTTTAACATAATGCCGAATAAAGGTAAATACATAATAAATAACACTCCAAAACTTACTCGGTATTCCAGCAATACTAGGGTTTTAGCAAAAGTAAAAGCCTAGCATGGTATAAATTATAAGAATGCATACTGTAGACAAACCTATTTTTTCTTTATTGTGCCTCCCAGCACGCCACCGTTCAAGCCGCGAACTTTCACAAAGGACTTTCACGTTGTATTGTTCAGAGGTTGTCTGGTAATCCTTACCTATAATGGTCCTTGGGTAGTCTTAGGGGCGGTGTTCTATTTTGAGGTCTTGGACAGACGTTACCTATACTATCAGCTATCTCTTCTACCCTTATCCCCTAATTTATTTAGGACCGCGCTACACCTGCACTTTATGTACTTCCCTATCTCTTCATCATCCATCTTTTGTTTTGGTCTGTCTTTAAAGTTTCACACATATCAGTTCTCTTGTCACATGGTACTTCCTTGTCTATAAGTAGAGTCAAAAGTTCTGTGTATTATTTTATGTGTTATCAATTTTTTTGACATATTGCTTGGCCTGTTATTGCAACTGTATAAGACTGAGACTGATAATGAGTTATGCTCATAACCCATTGTAAACAGAAGCTGTCAGTAAACCTTAATAAATTAATTATTAATAGTAAATAAACTTTTCTTTCAAGTCCCTATTACATACTTACTCCTATGTTATCCTCCAACATTTGACAATTATATTGTAAGTAGCTTTTTATATTTCTTTTTTCCCCTATAATACACAGAAATGAATCGCAGTCAACCAGTGGACAGCAAGGTGGTCACCCCCACAACCCAGCATGGGGTAGCTGTCAAAGTAACACCAGGTGTCACTAAAGCAGTTGTTGTCAAGGTATGTGGTAGATACATGCAGTATATGGAACTTATTTGTGTTGATGTTTTAACAATATTGATTTTGTGACAGATAGAGTTTAAATGAACTTTTATAAAAACCTCATACAGATAGGTAGTTGATTAATATGGGTATTGTTAATCTTTTACTTTTAAAATAGAGCCAGGGCTTCCTGTGTTGAAATTGTAAATTGAAACCAGCTTTGTAACTTTGCCTGACACTAGGAATATACCCTGTATTGTGGGTGCGTTTACTAACATATAAACTTACATACACAAACAGCCAGACCTGCAAAAACTATCTGTAGACCATACAACTCCTGGCAGGGCTGAGGGTTGTTCGAGGGCACAGGAAGGAAAAATGGTTGGGTTTTAGTCAGTAAAAGTCTGACTCTCCCTCCCACCCCGACCAGGGCGGGGGAAGTCCACCCAGAACAAAAAAAAAAACCGTAACTCTTTGTTCCGAGCGTGAACCAAAACTGTAACACAAAGTGCAGCAACTAATTGCTTAGGGTGTGTACCAACCATGACATATGTGTACCAACCATATTATACATATTATGTGTGTTGCAAGAACTGTCTTATTCTATTGATTAATGGGGTATGTAAGCAAATGGCATTCTGTAGTTTCTATTTAAGTTGTCCTATACATGTATGAACTGCATTACACACCGTCCCTTGAAGTTCACCAACACTGGGTAAAATAATGAAACATACATATATTCATGCTGTATTATATTTATTGTACATTTGGTCTATGTGCTTGACAAGTGGTATGTTGATTAGCGTCCCTACGTCCTTAGCAAACGCAAAGTCTAAGTGGTTGAACTTAGGCCAGGAACAGCCAGGCCTGACTTCTTCTAGGACACCATTGGCCTTCAGCTCCTGTGCTAGCCGCATTATTTGCTGTAAATATTAAGATTCTGTATTAATTCTTAACGCAATTGTGTGCCGTTTGTGTGCTCATATGCTTATCCTTCTTCTTTTCAAGTTGATAATAATCTTATAATTGTTTGGTCCAGTAGGTGGCCACATTTATCGCGGCATCAGTAGTGTTGTTTGGGCCTAAGGACACCACGTTAATTAAACGCGTTGATGACACGCGTTTTAGGAACGCGCGGCGACAGCGCGTTTTACTTTCCACTTTACAGGTTGTTTATTCTGACTCGCGTGCGTATCGCTACAAACGCAAGTCGACGGCGCGTTTACAAAACGTGGTGTGCACAGGCCCTTAACGTCCTCTTTAGTACCGGTGTAGGGAGCAAGGATTTACGTTGTTTTTGAGTCTTACCATTACAAATTTGATGACAATAAGCTTACTTGTCATGGGATTTAAATATAATTGGCAGAATTAAGGTTTTCACTATACACTTATCTCTGCCTACGCTTTCATAGAATACAGCCTGGGTGTGTATGTAAAGATATGTAGATAAATATAGATAGGAACTTACAGACTTTTCAGTGAGCTGATCATTTTCTCCATACAGAAGAGAGACAGGAATTTTTACATTAGTTAAGTTATATGGTTGTACTGGACCGGACAGCCCGCCGATGAATTTTGTGAATACTCCTGAAAGTAAAAGTTAATTGAAGAATATTAGGCTTTCCAGCTTGCCTGCCACAATCTCTTAAAACAGTTTTAGTTTAGTATTACTGTACCTTGCGCACTGTTGAATTTTCAATGCTTGGCTCAGTGCCAAGAGTTGGATATCCAACAATTGAAATTACAAAGTAATATCGAAATGGTACTGTTTTAAGAGATGGTGGTAGTCAAAAATCGTCTAATTTACCTACATTTTTTTAAGATTGATTGTCGCTGAAATGAGTTTGCGACTGGATATTGAACGTTTTTTTAATTAGTAGAATTAGTCTTCTGTTTGCGCCGAGCATTAATTTAATTCAAGCCACTCTGGACGCTGATTGTTTATAATAATGTTTTTTATTTATAAAACACACTAGAAAAATAATAATAACTAATTACCTGTCAGGGCAATTTTTCCGTAATGCTCCAATGTATGCCACGACAGCGGCTGTATTCTGCGCGCATATATAGGAAACATGTCCTGAAAACCAACATTAAAATATCAATAAGGTACAATTCCTGGTAGTCAGAACAAGCCTTAGAAGAATAAGTTCAAGCCTCTTATTTATTTTGTAAATACGTTAAAAATAACACATCACCACGTATTTTTTTTAAAAACAGAATAATACACAGAGCTCGTAGTCTTAAGTTATTGAAGATCGAACCACACAGATTAGAGTAGACCTCTCCAGACAGTGCAAGCATGTGGCAGTCGCCGTCAGGTCAACTCAGGACATAACGAGCTCAACGACTAAACAAACATTACCAAAGAATTATAATTTCATTTATTTTATGTAGTAGAGGTCTTTGTAAAGGAGCTCGTTCGGGGAAGTACTATCACCTTATCTATTTCTGTAGCATTCTAGCGTTACTGTGCTTCGATTTGAAGGGTATGGGTGCCGGTGTAATTACATTCACATGAGACATTTCAACTTTTTCTCTGGGATGGCAACGCATTTGCACGGCCGCTGGTACTGCAAATGGCTATGGGCAGCGGTGACCACATAACATAAAGTGGGCCGTCTGCTAGTTTACGGATGGTAAACTAGCAGAATGAAAAAATAAGAATAGGCATTTTTTGAAGCACGAAGCACTCAAATTGACAGAATATTCAAAACATTATTTCCGACCGCATCCGAGCCTAATCTCTTCAAAGTAAGCGTGAAGAGTCTTCTTCTGGGGAAGCTCACAGAGTCAAGAGGTTACCCATCATGAATAAATAAAAACAATATCAACACAAACTATTTTAAACCCTTAAATATTCGTACCAAGTCAAGTTGTTCGTAGTCCTCACCAACCAGGGCGAAAACCACGGTCGTGCATATGTCAGTCTGCGGTCTGTTGAGGTTACAGACGTTTGTTATAAAGTTGTTCAGCATTTGTGGCTGGACTGCCAGCATGCCTCTGGCCTGCATCACGTTCTGTAACATTAAAATAAACCCGCTATACGCTCCTGTGATTCGTAGCGTGATTTTATATGATAATTAGGATTAACTTTCCTAAGAAAAGGGCTACGTAACGCAAATTGGACCAATGGTTCCTGAGTGTAGCGCATTCAAACAAACTCTTCAGTTTTAAATATTAGTATAGTATGAATAACAACAAAAGCAGTAACAACAAAAATATAGCTATTGTTTGACTAAATATTATGTAATATCCTTTAGGAGCATCACTATAACAAACTAGCCATGTGCAAGTCGGACTCGCGCACGAAGGGTTCCGTACCATTATCTATAACAAGGCAAGTCTTTACCCGTTAAAAACAAACAACTACATAGTTTTAGAATACCTTTTCAACCATACCCCACACGATAGGGTAGACGACGAAAAAAATATTCATCCCCACTTCACATGTTGTCGGCATAATTGTACAACTAATAACTAATATACATACTCCTACAAAATTACATTTTTCTAATACCAACGGTCTCTTAGCAAAACCCCGGACAGACAGACAGACGGATATGAAACTATAAGGGTTCCTTGTCAGAACTACGGAACCATAAAAACATATAATATTAAATTTAATTACGGAAGTCAGGTTTTTGCTTTGTCTTGCACATGTTTTTGCACTTTCTGCTACAAATCGTAAATGATAATTAACTTTTTGTCTGGTGTTTTAAGTACAATTCTGGCAGGACAGCTATATCTCTGGTTTACTCACCGGTAAATCTAAAGTATTCAACAGGAAATTCGCCACCGGCTTTATATTGTCGAAATACACAGCTGGTGTGAGGCCTATGAAGGCTATTAGCTTCTCATTATACTCAGGCCTTTCAGACATCAAGGTGAAGAAGGTGGTGGTTCCCATAGAGTATCCCAAATACATGATCTTGTTGAGACCTGTGACGTTCAAGACTAAGTCTATCATTGCCGGGGCGTCGTATATGCCGTGTTCATGGAAACTGCAAGACGATTAAATTCGTTAGTAAACATGTTGGTACATGTCAGGAGCATCTGCGTAATAAAGATGTGCTCAAAAGACACTAAGACGCTTGATCTATTGATTGTAAAGGTTGGGAGAGACTTGCTTCACATAGGTCGCCATGACGCGCTACTGTCTATAAAAATATGTTTAAAAACGAAAAATACGTAATGAGAGACCTGAGCCCACCTACACCTATACACCTATACGTTTAACTCTGCGGGTCAACTCTATTGAGTTACTGGATGTTCAAAATTGAATTTGGTCTAGCTAGTCATATTAGAGCCTTAGAGCACAAACTGGGAAACTGGGAAAAGGTGCGCCGTTATCGAATTCAATAAGGATGACTACATCAGGACGAAAAATATAGTTTTCTTTCTTTTAGGTTAGGAATCTCTGTCGTGATCCCGTAGGGTTGTTGACAGGGGAGACTGAATGATTAAATCGTATGGATCATCAAGAGCATACTTTGGTCTAGCTTGATAATACTGCTGTTCTTGCTTTATGTAAATCTCACCATATGGCCTTATCATAACTCTTATTTAATAATTTTCTTCAAGTGGGCTATTAAACAATAGCACATACCTGTAGTCCCAGAATTTCTTGTCATTTTTGGTGAGGTTCGTGTGAGAGGAGTACACGGTGCCTCGTTTATTGGCTAGCCACACGTCATACCCAGCGTCAGCTAGAAGATACGCTGTAAACATAAAGATGGCAATCAACTTTCCTTTCCTTCTCATGCAGTTGCCGAATCCGTATAATTTAATTTACTTATTGGTGTATCAACATTAATACATAGCAAAATATTATTAGAAATAGACAATAATTTGCGCATCCAGGTTTAATGTACGCACCACAACGGTATGTGGTTGATTAACGTCGTAAGTTGTTGTCCTATAATGCTTCAGAATGTCCTGAAGGTTTCACGCGAGCCTCATGAGGTGATATCTTAATTAATGTTTGGTTATTTCTGTCGAAAAGATAGAAAGTAAAGCTCAAAACCTACCAAGGCTTCTCTTGGGTCCCATAATCACGAAATCTCCACTGCTGCCCCCTAAACCGTGCACGACTATAATTGCTTTCTTTCCCTTGGCGTTGACGTTGCTGGCCCTTCTGGCAGAGCGCCTGCCAGCCGGGATCCGGTGCATCTGCAGTATGTAGCCGTCTTGCGTCGTCACGCGGTGCTTCTCTACTGGATAGCCTTCAGCTTTGATGAGGCTAGGCTGTGGATGATGGGGATAGTTTTAGAAGTCTGACGAACAGAGACGGCAAAACGTGTAAGCTTTTCTTATGGTACTCAATGTAGACTTGAAACTCCAAAATACTTTTAACCGCTCTAACTTTAATAGCAGTATGTTTTGAAGACCTGAAATAGATTCCTTCGTATTTACGTAAGTTTTTCTTTAGCTACGAACTCTTTCCCTTAGTAATAATCCATGTAATTGATATAACGATCTATTTTCCAGCTATTAATGCGATAGATCGATCTTCATTATATTTAATGATTTCATACACGTGATGCTACAATTACTCTATAATTCTGTCTAGTAAAAGAAATTACTTTATTTAATGGGGTCGTTTATTTTTTTCATGGTTTTACAGGCATGACGACAAATATCGTGGCGTCTGTCTGCTTTGTATGTAATTTGAACTCGGATCGATATGATATTGTCTTCCATTTTTTCCGGTCATCATTAATTGTCGTTTTATTCATGCTTATCATCATTATTTTCCTGCCCGGGTCCATTCATATTCCTCAAAAAAACACATCGATCGTTTATTTTATCTTTTTTTTACTCTCTCTTAGCCACATTGGCATCATCCCTCTTTATCACGTGCCCATAAGAAAACGATTCCTTTTCAACCTCTAACATACACATACCATCACGCCAGTATTACCGAAGGGTTAGGCAGAGGTGTAACAATGTACACCCACAGTTCGCCGGTATGTTTAGGTCCCATGTAATACATTGCCATTAACCGGGCACAAATCCTAACTCCGAGCTGCTACTGAGAATTTCATAGAGATACCCAATAACACTTTTTGCTCGACCTGGGAATCGAACCCAAGACCTCTAGCGTAGCAGTCGCGCTTAGGACCACTAGACTACCGAGGCACTCATAACATACTCATTTCATTTTTTATCTATTTTTCACATTCCACACACCTATGTCATTACTCTCAACTTATTTTTTAACTTTAAAAAAATATGTTAGTAATAGTAAGATATAAGGTGTTATTTACCGATAAAAAATATGTACGACTAGCTATACCCCGCGGTTGCACCCGCGTTCAGTTACATCTTTGGTTACTGCTCCGCTCCCGTGGATCGTAGCCTGATGTTATTTAGCCTTTATAATTCCTCATGAATGTGGCTATCATATTATACAAAAATATTTTTTCCAATCCGACTCCAGACCGGTTTCAATCCGGTTCCAGTGATTGGCGCGTTTTAACAAACAAAAACTTTCAACTTTATAATATTATTTAATTATAGTTTCACTTAAACATGATTGCAAGAATTAATTTATTACTACAATAACATTAGTACCAATCTAATATAATTTTTAGAGAGATGAATTATGGCCTGGAAGAGCAATAGGCTTTTTGTCCCGTTTTTGTGTTCCCGAGGGATAACTTTTGTTTTTTTTTCTGAAATCTACGCACACGATGTCGCAAGTAGTAGGTAGTGAATAATAAAACTGTTGATTCTGTAATGTAGGGTGCGTAAACACACTAAATGTCTCTTAATTTTATAGGTATTTAGTGTGTAGCGTTAGTAAGTGCGTTTTAATTGCGTACGTAAGGACCATTTACGATCAACTATGTGTAAGGAGTTAGATGACAGTTATAGTTTCATGTGCTTATTCGACAAAAAACCTTTTCTGTTTCACCGTTTTCCTCATTGGTTGCTTTGTCACAAGCACTGCTGAGCTTGGGTTCGCTGAGCTTGGGGGCGAGTTTATTTCCCAGGTCGGGTAGTGTTATTGGGATTTTCTAATAAGAATACCTCGAAAGTAGCCCAGAGTTTGTGGAGCGACACCCTCGTACAGTTTATTTTTTAAAGTCAAATCGCTTTTAACTCTAACATCTCAAAAATAAAGGTCCTGATGTTGTTACCGGGAATGTGATGCAGCATGGACATTATGCGTAAGTTATGAAAGTGTAGAATCCAGGGCAATATAAACACATGTTGTTGACATAATCAAGTATCTATAGTAATGATAATTTAGATCATAATTAAACAAGTTCTCATTTTACACCGGCTTAGTTGCCGCTCATTAGCAAATCTGTCAAGGTTTGTCTGAATATACTATTGCTTAAGAATCCAGGCTAAGTGGAGTTGTCAAGGGCCTTGTCTTGGTACCATCAGCAACCATTAATATTAGGTAGATTTAAAAAAGATTTCGAGTGTAAAGCATTGTATAACCAAGAAATCGTAGAATGATCAAATACAAACCTTTTCCATTGTTTAAAGAGGGTTTTGTCAAAACATGATCAAGTCACCCTATTAAGCCTCTGTCTCACATTCTGGCTTTCTCCGATAAAAGGTGAGCCAAAATGCTATTTCATCTACTTAGTGGTTGTTGTTTAGGTTTATTGCAGTCTCCTGTTTAAATAATATAATGGCAAAAGAAAATATTCATACCAGACTGTGCTAAACATATAGGTACCATAATAAATCAAGGACCCTAGGACCATAAAAAGCATTGGTCCTTACAGAATCACCGCTTGACTAAACACAAATGCATTTGGTTGACTAACTGTCTACTTGATCACAATTGCAGTAGGTACAGGTCAATCAAATCCCCTGTGGAGCCCTGAACTGATTGTCTCACCTAGAACCAGACCTTTATTGTAGGTATTAACCGACAGACCTCGACATCGCTAAACGTTATTTACCGTTTTTGCCTGAAGTTGTCATTAAAGCTCTATGTTAAGTGCAAATTGATTTGAAAATACCAACACGCTTACATTGCAGTAGCTATTAGCGTAGTTGTCTTGAAGATTGACTGTGCTAGTATTTTTGTTTAGACGCATACTGCCCATAGAACTAAGTAACATAGATCAACATTTTTTGCTAGGAAGCGACTTTTTTTTGGTGCGAAACATGCTTACGGGTGCAGGCAATAATACATGCGTCGTGTCGCGCCTACTTAAAACCAGTAACCAAAACCTTTCTAGGAATACTCCAGAACAAAAAATGTTTGCAACGATGGGAAGTAGGCGTACATGTAACTATCGTCTTCGTAAGTGTCTATTTACTCCTTATATTTGATCTAAGCTCGAAATGTAAAAATAACAATGCGATCATTGCTTCACTGTGAGTAACCTGTTACCAAAACGGCTTGAATTTAATTATGAAAATGGAAATTTATTTATTATTATAAGGTAAAAAACCCCGATACTTTTTACTTTATATTAAAAAAAAATCATTTCCATGTGTGAGTCTGACTAGCGTTTTACTGGTTTATTTTTATAAAAAACCGGTAAAGTGACCGCGTCAAGCTTTCCTTATTCGAGCCTCTACAATAAATAATTACTATTAGCCTAAAACATATCAATCCTAGTAAAGCAATTTAATACACATTAGCATTTTTAGCGGTACTGTAATAGTAACGTCTTAACTCTCTACCTGCGTCTGTATTTCCGATCGCATCCAACGCTAATCTCTTCAAAGTTAGAGTGAACAGGCTTCTTCAGGGTAAGCTTACTCCATCGTCGACTTGGTCTTTGTCACCTCTGACCTAGACTAGAGTCGAGAACTTACCCATCCCGAATAAAAATAAATCATGCTTATACCTGTATTGTTGTAAGTAAAGGACGTATAGCGTATAGCAATGAGTAATTAATAATTTTCTTTATTCAATTATTATTATTCACTTTGATTGGACTTGGTAATTTAACGCTGCATCGTGTTGTTATATCAATACGAGTGTCAGTTTTTATTAATGACTTCGTATTAATAAGCAATTAATAAATTTATACTAACTTATTTTTCTCATATAATTTTCCTTTGATAGGTCTCATGATCTCATCCACGGGCAGAGGTCTCTTGCCATCCTGCAGCGCGTGTCAAACGCGATGCCTTTAATTAAAACATAAGTCCTTCCTAATCCTTAGGGAGTTCCAAGATGTTATGATGACCGTCCTAGGGAATTCATGACTTGTCTCATATGTTTTAAGGTCGTCATTCTCTTCTTTTCGAGTCTATGGATTTAGATAATGCTTTTATTTGGGTTCATTAGGATTATTACTTCAGCAGTCGGCCAGGCTGACTGTTATTTTTACGACGCACGTGGGCTCGGTATCTGTTTAAAATTTTGTATTTTTAATAAGGACCACCCATACCTTTGTCTTGCATTTATAACAGCTAAATCGTTATCGGTCCACGCTCAAGGAAATAAAAATATACAACTCATACATAAAAACGGGTGCGTGATACCAATTTGGATGCGGAATTCGCAGGGCTTGCGCGCGCATCTTTATGACATAATCAGTATAAACGTGACGCGAATCTTGCGCAGCCATTGTTGTCGTTTTTGTTGTGCGCCTTTGTATTATTGGACAATTATATTGTTCGCGTGTAAATATATGATTAAAGTGGTATGGGCCATTTGGATCTACCCTTCAGTTAGATAAATGTGAGAAATATGTTACAATGTAAAGCCGTGTTTCAGGCTGATTAAACAGAAAACATGGGATCTCTAACAATGTATGGCCTTCTTGTGTTTAAACAATTCTTCAGACTGATCTTTGTTTAATAGTCTTATATTGTTGTATGTTGTTAATTTCTTCTTACGGTTCTGACGCAGAATGCCAACTTCTCAAAATGTCAACACGACGCAAAACGCCAACTTCGAAGAATGCCAAATTCTTACGTGCTAATGGTTCGTTTCTCCTATCCAATCTTTCCTTTTGAATTAATAAATGGCCACAGGAACGTCTACATAAATATCGTCCTTTCGTGCTGGTGTTCGCACACAGTGGATAAGCCAATAATTGGTGCAATTACCAGGGTCGCCAGTCGTCAAGACGACTTGGACCAAAATATCGGGATTTTTAACTTGAAATCAAATGTCCCACGCGCGACAGCGACTGTTCCGTTGTTTTGCAATTTTTCCACCTGGTGCAGTGGGCATTTAGAGTTTTAATCAGAGATTCAATCATGTAGACTTGTCAAGCTGACTTGATCGTTTCGTAGACACGTTATAACTTGAAACTGCACCGTGATCGCTACCTAATCGTCGCCGGCGCATTCTTTCATCAGGCATTTGTTTATTTATCTATATCTATTTACTAAAGCGCGGTCGCTCGGTAATTTTGCGATATTATCAGTACTTACACTCATGACTTGATTGTTGCGTGTTTATGTTTTATAGTACATATATATTAGTACATTGTATTGTGTTGTGTTGTGTAGGAACTGTATGCACTGCCTAGGTAGGTACCTGTTGGAACAACAGCGGTGCGGCGGTTGACAACCAACGTCCGGCCAAGGTTACCTCGGCCGGAAGGCTTGTTGCCAACACTGCACATTGTGGCTGGCGTTATCAAACTTTTTTAATTCAATAAAAAAGTGGTTACTTATGTATCCCCGAAACGATCAAATCCACTTGACAAATCTACGTGATTGAAGCCAATATTGAACGTTTACCGCGTATGCCTACTTAACGTCAAGTGTACGCAGTAAACGATCAATATTGATCAATATTCGCTTCAATCACGTAGACTTGTCAAGTGGACTTGATCGTCTCGCCAAAGTATGGGCGTTCAATTATTCACAAAATATTTAGGCATAAAACAATAAAAAGTCTTTGTGAAAATTAAAAGAAAATCGATTACCGCACGAATAAAGTAGGTAGTGTAATGTACAAGCACGAGCGCTATACACCGCTTTGTGACCCTTGAAGCGTTGGAGTAAGATCCACTATTCGAGCAAGTACTTATGTTACCAAGACTAAGATTACCCGCTACGCAAAACTGTTGCTGTTAGTACCACCTACTCAGTACACAGAACTAATTAATAGGCTACAGCGCTAAACAGTGCTTCAGAAAGTAATCACTCCGTACCTATCAAATAAGTTGTTAGGTCCTACGATGAGATGATGAACGTAAGACTTCTGTTTTGCAGAAGCTGATTTTAAAACGTAGTCCTTTCGGACCAATGAGAAGTAAGAATTTATGTAGGAAGAGGCGTCGAATTCTTTTACCATGTTCACAAATCCTGTCTAAATCCCATTGAAGAAAAGTTCTATTAAAAAATGCAACACCTACACAGTGAAAATGTTACAGCTGATTTTGGTTTAAATAACTGACGAAAAATGTTATTGCTTAGGGATCTTTTTTTAACGATGGGAAATCATCAAATGACTTCTTCCCCCCTGGCGCCCGGCAAAGCGGAAGCGTGTGTCAGATTCTTACTGACTAAAACTCATCCGTGTTCTTCGTAATGCCCTTTGCGTTCCAGGGCTGGGTTGACCCTCTCGAACAAACTCCGCAACTTCGGGTCGCTTAGGATATACAATCATGTACAAAATCATCTACGGTAAAAGTTTTCGTTACGAAGGCTCTTCTACCCATTACATATCACACATACCAATACACCTGTATTCCCCGAAGGGTTAGGCAGAGGTATACCAACGTACACCCACAGTTCGCCAACTCATGCAGTAGGGGGAGAGCCTATAGCCATTAACGTGCAACAAATCCTAACCCCGAGCTGCTACTGAGAATTTCATAAAAAAAAAACGAATAACACTTTGCTCTATCTGGGAATCGTACCCAAGACCTCTAAAGCGCGATTTCGTAACAGCTGCTTCAAGCATAGGAGACAATGACAGGTACTTAACCATAATTAGTATCAGGTCATCATTCATTAGGCCGCGAGCGTGCAATTATCGACGCTTTGAAGTGATCAATATAATTGGTTCAGTTGCAGTTGCAACAGTTTATCCTATTAGCACTCTGCGTGTATTCCCTTAGGGGCGAGTGGGTAGAACTTGAAGCCTAGCACCTTTGCCAGATGATGATGATGATCGATGAACAAAATTAACAATGCACAAGGGAAAACACTTAAACCCCACTATGAAGATGACGTAAAAATTTTCAAAATCGGGCCAATATTCCCGGAAATTAGCGTGTTTAAACAAACAAACAAACTCTTCAACTTTGTAGGTAATCTATACTAATATTATAAAGAAAAGATTTTTTTATTTGTTTGTACCGAATAAGCTCCGAAACTACTAAGTATACCGTTTTTAACCTTTGTTTCACTAATAGATAGCTACTTTATTTCTGAATTACATAGGTTATATAACATCACGCTATGACGTACGGAAGCAGAGCAGTAACCAAAGACGTAACTGAACATAGGTGGAATAAGCCACGCGGTTGAAGGCGCGGGCGGAAGCAAGTATTAGTACAGAGTATTAGTATAGATTTGAATATAAAGAGCACGTGCGCGCCGCTATTGTAGGCCGTCTCTTGTTGGTATTTTGTCTAGGGACAACATACCCGGAATTAACTACAGTATTGTTGTTAAGTTGTACGTGATTATTATAATTTGCGTATGAAGTAATCAGTAGTCGCTGTTTGTCAGAATGAGACGATGTTGTATAAAAGGAATATTACTCTTGAACAAG
Source organism: Caradrina kadenii (assembly GCA_947462355.1). Classification (NCBI taxonomy): domain Eukaryota; kingdom Metazoa; phylum Arthropoda; class Insecta; order Lepidoptera; family Noctuidae; genus Caradrina; species Caradrina kadenii. Next base: position 636,814 of record OX381691.1, on the reverse strand, counting down.
GATTAAGGATATTAAACTGGAATTAGAGTTTGAAAAAATTAGAGGATGGAGTGAGAAAGGTTGAAAAGAGACTGCTTAGATGGTTCGGTCATGTTGAGAGGATAAGTGAAACAAAAGGAATTTATGTGGCTAATGTGTGTGGCAACGCCGGGACCACGCCCTAGAAAGACCTACCCTGACCTTATTGGTGAGGTTCTTCAGAAAGGTCAGGTGTGCGTACTCGTAACCGGCGTGCTTTTATGACCAGATGTATGAACGTGGACGAGGCGACAGGAGTTTGTAAGGACCGTAGCAGGTGGCGTTCTGTGGTTTCTACCTATCCCCGTGGGAAAAATTCGTGAGTTATGTACAGTATTTAACCGTCTGAGCTGTTATTCACTCATACCAGTTGCGCAACAATGACAAACACCTAAGTGTAGGTAGAAACATTAGTTTATTATTATTAAACAAATTTTCAGTTTAATGTTGCTATGCAATTTAAATGGGGAAGTTATTACCATCTAACATGTCAATCATGCATTAAGATAACAAAAACGCAGCAAAAACGACCTACCGAATAATTTCATTTGGCACGCAATTAACTTGTCTGTGTTCCTAATGTATGTTATTAATATTAATAAGCAGGATAGGGCAAAAGCAAGAATAAAGTTGGCATTATTATTTATTTCTCTTTGGACGGCAAATACGCCACGGCCCACTTGATGTTAAGTGTTTGAGGCCTTATAAATGCGTTGCCATCCCAGAGGCAAAGTTGAAATCTCTCATGTGCTTATAATTATACCAGCCCCCATACCTACCTTTCAAACCGGAACACCGCTGCTTTGCGGCAGGAACAGGTATAGTGGTGGTTACCCGGACATAAAGAGCATAATTTTAATGTGACCATACATCAATTATTGATTATTCTCAACTAACTATATACCCCGCGGTGTCACACGTGTTCAGTTACGTCTTTGGGCACTGCTCTGCTCTCCTAGGTCGTGGCGTGATGTTATGTACATATAAACCTTTCTTTTGAACCACTCTATCTATCGATAATCGCATTATATTCCGTTGCGCAGTTTAATAGATCTGACTATACAAAGGGACAGACGGTGGAAACCGACCTTGTTTTATACTATGTAGAGATTTATAAGGCTTTCATTTATTTGTGAACAGGTAAATCTATATAAACATGGACAAACGTTTACAAGGAAAGAGAATAAGTACATATTTCAACAAGTTGTGGTCTTTCCTTCCCCTCTTACAAAATAATGAAAGCACTTCACTTTTTAAGTTGGGAGAATACGTGTGTTAAGGAAACCCAAACGTCTTGTACGGTTTCGCAACTCAAAAGGAAGAACGGAAGTCTTGTATGATCCCTTTTTTCAGCTCTGTATCACAAAGAATATTATTTTTATCTTTTATTGTTTTATATTCACCTTCATTGTTTTCACATATAGAAGCAACAAGAATATTGTAACCAGGATTTTGTGAAAACCTAATTAAAAAGAGTGTTCGTGAAGTTAGTCGTTTGCTCTTCTTTATAGAGGCTATCCTAAGTTTTGGAAAGAGCAATTTAAGTGGCTCTAATTTTCAGACTAACTGGCCGACTCCTTGACAATTCAAAAGTGTCTCTAAATTAACTAATTGAAATAAACGCTTTGACTTTGAAGGGGTTTTCCTCAAGATTTATGCGACGTAGGAATTAGGATTTTGGGGCAATGTTAGATCTTGATAATGCACACACACACACTGCAAATAATTATATTTTTTATTTTTTAGCTTTTATTTGTCAAGCCAGTTTGATGTTACAAAACATGTTTTTAATGTCATATTGTGGCAGGTATCCTTCGAAAGAACTTCTTAAAAAAAGGATTCTTAAAAATTAAGTAAGTTTTTGATTCAGTGGCATTAGAAATATAGCTTAAACATTCCCATTTCTCCTATGTTTCTGTTTATATTATACTTTATGTAGTAATTTTTATGTTATTACATATTAGTCCATGCCCGCGACTTCATCCAAGTACATATATTTTCCCACGGGAACAGTAGATACATACATTTTTCCGGGATAAAAAATAGCACATATATTTCAGACTATAATCACCTATCTGTGAGCTAAATTTTATCCAGATCCGTATAGTCGTTCTGGCGTGGTTGTGTTACAAACATCCATTTAATTTTTCGTATTGAGCCAGAGAATACGGAACAACAGAATGGTCCGTGAACGTCATGTTTTCATGAAATTGGCACATTTACGTATAATTCTAACACGGAGAGTCATGTTGATGATTTAATTGATTATAATTCAGTAAACACACACACATAATACATAGTGTCGCGTCTATTTTTTTTAATTAGGTACCGTACAACCTGATCTGAAAAAAACGTAAATAAAAATGAATTTCGCAGGTTACCCTCGCGCTTTATTTATTTACTTTAACGAATTCTCCACTAATAACAAAAGTATAATGAGATCGGTTATTGAAAGGGCAATTTCCCAACGTATTTACGAAATTGCGCGTTGAATAACCGCGCTAAGACTTTTTTCTTCGGATTTGCATCTCGCATGTAAACCTGTTTAGCCGGACCTTCCCGTGGTGCCTTAAAAATGTAAGCGTCCAGCCAGGGCTTAAAAGATATAAACTAATCGAGACTACACGCTAAGGGCATTCCGTGCGTGGTACGGACCTCTGGGAGAGAGTCCCTGGGGCTGAGGGCAGCAAGGGCACAGGCTGGATCGGATCTTCAATATTTAGGAACGCATTTAAAGCTAGCGTTCCAACTGCTGTGGGTTGCGCTTAACCGCTGATGGCAAGTAATTGCATATACCACACCGTGCATCATGTACCTACTGTGCACACGCAATTTACTTTTACAGAAAACATTGCAGTAACAGCTAAATTGTTATGTGGACAAGTTCGCCAGTTAGAGGGAAATTGATAACCAATTTCAACGCAATCAAATTTAAACTCGCTTATCGTGTTTTATTTACAATGTTACCAAATAAATACGCATTCAGCAGGAACATTATTTTTTGGGGACGCGGGTCATGGGTCATGCTAATGTCAGGATTTCGACTCATGGTAACAGGAGGCCCGTGGGAATTTAGTTGGTAAAAGTCCGACCTAACCCTCTGTTCTCCTCAAACGGAGGATGCCTGAAGATTTCCCCAAAAAAACATAGGACCATAATTTTATTAATTACTAGCGACCTGGCTGCGACTTCGCGTCCGCGTGGCTCATTTCACCCGCGTTAATTTACGTCTTTCGTTACTGCTCCGCTCCCGTACGTCGTAGTGTAATGTTATACAGCCTATTTTTCTCAGGAACAATGTAGCTATACAAAAAATAAAATATACCATCACGCCTGTATTCCTCGAAGGGTTAGGCAGAGGTGTAACAATGTACACCCACAGTTCGCCGGTATATTTAGGTCCCATGTAATAAGGGGCGAGCCTATTGCCATTAACCGGGCAGAAATCCTAACTCCGAGCTGCTACTGAGAATTTCATAGAAAAACCCAATAACACTTTTTGCTCGACCTGGGAATCGAACCCAAGACCTCTAGCGTAGCAGTCGCGCTTAGGACCACTAGGCTACCGAGGCAGTTCGGGGCAGTTCCGAGGCATGTAGCTATCTATTTGTGAAATTTTTTTAAAATCTGTTTAGTAGCTTCGGAGCCTATTCGTTGCAAACAAACAAAAAAAATGTCCTCTTTATAATATTAGTATAGACAGAAGTAACTCATTCAATCGAATGTCGTAAAATGCCTAATTAATGACCAAGTGTCAGCGAAAACTGAGCAGCACTTTATTCGAGTAGTTGTCATTTACTAAATGACTAGCTTGTGCCCTCGACTTACTTCACCTGAATTTGTTACGGACTCCTATTTTTTTGATAATAACATCCTATCACTTAGGGATTACGTTGCTCTCTATTAGCGAAATACTTTTTTCAGAATGGAGCTAGTAATTTCGGAGATTACATATTCCTCTTCAATGAAGTCTTGAAGTTTATGATATTAGTGTAAAAATGTTTTAAATTACATCATAAATAGAATTGAAAATGTCAAAACGCTTGCACGTTATTTATTATCTTCCATGAAATTACACAAATTTTAACTCAATTTCTGTTAATTGTATACCAATAAATGAAGACTGCTGCTCTGTTATCAAAGTACTGTAATGTACCGTCGTAATTCAATTTAAAGATCAGACTCTTAACTATAACACAACATACCATCTCGCCTGTATACCCCGAAGGGTTAGGCAGAGGTTGTACCAATGTACACCCGCAGTTCGCCGGTATGTTTTTAGGTTCCATGTTATAGGGGGCGACCCTTTTGCTATTAAATGGGCAGAAATCCTAACTCCGAGCTGCTACTGAGAACTTCATAGATAAACCCAGTAACACTGCTCGACCTGCAAATCGAACCCAAGACCTCTAGCGTAGCAGTCGCGCTTAGGACTAATAGACTAATACTTTACCTATAGTCAACTGTCTAGTTGACTATAGGTAAAGTATAACGATGTTCAGCATTTGACATTTTTTTTAAGATAGGCTTGCGCACACACAACTCAAAATGTTCTAACATCACTTTCATACATCCAGCGCAATATACAGGAGAACAGGAATCAGGCAGCTCAGTACTGCAGTGCATTGCGCTGCCGCCCGATGCGGGTCATACTTATAATATGCACTAACCCACTATTCAACGTTTCATTTCTTTCTAAGTTTATCTTGGTCATCTCTAACATCGGTGAAGGAAAACATCGCGAGGAAACCTGGACTTATAATGAATATAAATCTGATATCACCAATCCTTGGGCAAGCGTGGTGATCAATGCTTGTGCCTTTTCTGTATGGGAAGCGGCCTTTGCCCTGCAGTGGGTAAATAATAGGCTGGTATTATTGTATTAAGTAATAATCAATAAATTAATTAATATTAATTATTAGATTGATAATAAATAAAGTTTTCTTATAGTTAAACACTTTTGTTTGAAGTAAACTTTCTGTACTTTTTCTTCAATCATCATTTCGATAAGGTAAGCGGTACACTGCATCAGGCATTGAGAATGAACAAAAACGTGTTATTGAATATTAAGTAAGTGTTGAATACGGATGGGACATAATCAAGTTTACTAAGTTATTATAGAATACCTCGTTAGTGAGTTTATATGCCCTTGATTTAGATGTAAAATTAATGTAACAGGTTTATATAATGTTCATTTGCGTGGTGATCCTGTGATATACGAGCGTACCTATATGTATACTGACTTTATTTTGAACTGAGTTCGAAGGTATCGTTTTTGAAGTTTCTGTCACAATCAAAAATTGTTATCTAGTAAGTACAGAAATATCATCAATTTATTGCTACAGACTTCCTGTTTCTGTATCATATTGGTTATGTAATATACAGGCACGAATATATTTGTTTATCAATTTCGAACAACAAAACAATCCAACAGGATTGTGTTGTTAGTAAAAATGCCCTATAACTAGCGTTAGCAACACAGCGAAAATACAGAAAACATAAGGAATTAAGTGTCCGAAGCAGGTGCAGACTAAGATCGATTAAGCAACAGGTAAGCTTCCTTACTGACAATTCTCTCCACAAAATGCCTCAGAAAAGGGGATGAGGGTTCTCGGCCACTGATTTTAGGATGCTATTGTTACTGACCGGCATTCAAATGCAACTTTGGTTATAAATTAGATTTTGTACTCACAACTGTCATAAAAACCTGCTTTTTCACCGGCGTCTGCGCCTCACAGTAAACACTAAATAACACAATCAAACATAATTTCTGTAAAGAACACATTTTTATTGCTTGACACTAAATCACGTTTTCCTAAAAATAGGTAATTGTATAAAAATGACCTCTTAGCCTATTTAAAAAAAAAAACTAAGGTTCTAATTTGAAAGAGCGCGCGTTCGCGCCGCAATGTCATCCCAATACTCGAAACTCGACCGTTCATGCAGGGGCTTTTATCATTCTGTCCTACGTCAGCGCTCGTGTCGAGAATACGACGCGTATCGCGGAAAATAGGTAGCGCGATATCAATTCATCGATAGCTATTGAAAAAAAAACCGGCCAAGTGCGAGTCGGACTCGAAAGGTTTCGTTCCATTATTTATAAAAACCGGACGAGTGCGAGTCGGACTCTCCACCGAGGGTTCCGTAGGTACTTAAGATCATTATAATTTACAGAATATAATAAATAGTAAATTAAAATAAATAAATAGTAAATTAAATAAAAAAAATTGTTTCTCAGACTTCGGAGACAGAGGGGACCGTATTTTTTTTTTAATTTTTACCGTCCCATTTCACCCTTTGGGTACGAATTATGAAACGATTGCGAGTCGGACTCTCCACCGAGGGTTCCGTAGGTACTTAAGATCATTATAATTTACAGAATATAATAAATAGTTTATTAAAATAAATAAATAGTAAATTAAATAAAAAAAATTGTTTCTCAGACTTCGGAGACAGAGGGGACCGTATTTTTTTTAAAATTTTTCCCGTCCCATTTCACCCTTTGGGTACGAATTATGAAACCCTAAAAACCCCAAGTCGGGCTCGTGCAGTAGTGCCTCAGGGTTCCGCACTACTCAAACATGCTGCTCAGTTTGTTTATTTTATTTGGCTGTTGGCAGTCTTCATTTAATCTTTTGATGATAAAACTATCGAAATTTGTGCCTTTAGCACAGACCCACTTCGTTATGTGTACCTACTATCTATGGTAATGTACACATTAATTGAATTATACAGGATTTTTTATAAATAAGTGTGGATTTCTTTGTTAGTTGTTTAGTATCAGTAATAGAAAAATAGAAAACATTTCCATTTATTGTTAGGTACTTTTTAATGTTTTATTTTTTTTTGAATTGTGAAACTGAAATTACAACTCTTTAGTTCGTAGCAGATGAAAATAGCGGTCAGTAACACGCGTCATCAGCGCAAGGACCAAGCGCACGTGTAATACCAACGCGCCACTGTCGCTTGCAGGTGGAGGCGAATGCCCATAACTTAAATTTCAAAGTTCCTATCTTTCGTAAACAAAACGAATAACTAAATTTTTTGGAACTAAACCATGTGAACATAAAAAAAATACTTGTTTATTAAAAGTCCTTTGAGTTTATTTAGTTAAAATTAACTGGCTCCTGAAATACGGCAAGCTCTACTAACATAACTTTGACATTTTTCGAAACATATTGTTAAGTGAAAAATAATTATTTAATTTTAGTTTTCTACCTACTAATAAAAAATATATTATTGTTTCAAATATATTTCCAAAGAAACGAAATCCTACTTTAGTTTACACTTCGCCTTAATATAAAAATTAAGTAATTATTATTATCTAAGATATTAGTTCGACTCGCTTGACTCAGTAGTACATTGTAAAAATAATTAAAACTGTATTTTTCTACACATGTGTCCTAGGTTCATGGTTAAGGTTAAATTCAATTTAGACTCGCCCAACCATAGACAAGACGGTAGCAACATAGAGTAGAGGATTTTATGACGTAGGATGGCAGGGAAACCAGTGGCCCACCTGTTGTTAAGTTATCACCGGTGCCTGTAGACTACTGCAATATCAGAGGCCTTGCAAATGCGTTGCTATCTCAGAGACAAAGTTGAACCGTGTAATTTCATCTGCGCCTATTATTACCCTTTGGAACACAGCAACGCTGCAGCTTTGCGGCAGAAATAGGTATGGTGGTAGGACTTCCCCGGATGAGCTCCTTCACAAAGAGCTTTACTACTACGAATTATTATACTTATAAAGACAACTGAAACTTCAAGTGTATTTTGTAACTTTTATCTTTTATTTAAATCATTCCAGTCTATTATTGTCCTATGGCGAGGCAAAGGCCTCTTATACAGAGAAGGCACGACTTTTGATCACCACAACTGCTAAAGGCGGATTGGCGATTTCAGACTTCTATTTTTATTATTATTTTATGTAATCATAGGTTCCGGGTTCCTCACGATGTTTTCCTTCACCAATGTCAGTAGGTTTGTAGTATTTAACCTTTTCCCGCCTGCCCCGTTGGTCTCGTAGTCGCAAGCGCGACTGATGAGCATGGGGTCCTGGGTTCGATTCCCAGGTCGAGCAAAAAGTATTATTGGGTTTTTCCATTTGGAATTTCTCAGTAGCAGCTCGAAGTTAGGATTATGCCCGGTTAATGGCAATAGGCTCGCCCCCTATTACATGGGACCTAAGCATACCGGCGAACTGTGGGTGTAAATTGGTACACCTCTGCCTAACCCTTCGGGGAATACAGGCGTGATGGTATGATGGTATTTAACCTTTTCAAATTATTTGCTTTTTTTCAAGAAATTTCAAAAGATTCTCGGTCAATGGCAATAGGCTCGCCCCCTATTACATGGGACCTTAACATATCGGCAAACTGTGGGTGTACACTGGTATGCTTCTGCCTAACCCTTCGGGGAATACAGGCGAGATGGTATGTGTGTTATGTATTTAAAAGATTACACGCACCTTGTGTTCTAATTAAAAAAAAAAACCTTATTGACTTTTTTGCGGGCACGGTCTTCGTTTGTTTTTTAAGCTGTGCTAAGACCGAATCAAAAACGTCCAGGAATTAGAACAAAAAGTGTATGTTTAACTGATTCTAGAATAGGTACATCTAAATTACTTAGCAGACACCATGTAAATGGTTTAATACAAATAACATCATAGTATCCGGTTGAGGAAAAACTATTTCATGTTTATTTTTACGATCCTAACTCAATAATTAAAAATTATGTTCGCAAAGAGAAATTGCCAAACAGCGGCTACTACATTCTGTAATTCTCAACCGTTAGGGTTGAATCTACGATCGATACGTCGATAACGTGGCATTTTAAGACGCTATCCCTCAAAGAACAGATACAAAATGGCTCACCATAGTCCTTTACTAAGGGCGGAAACCAAACGCCCAAAAAACAATTAATATAATATACCGCAAGGAATTTCGTTGCAACATGTCACGATTCAACAAAAACCAATCATTTAATATTGTAGACACGCCATAAAATGGTTGGTTTTTTGTTTGAAATTTAAATTGCATTCCAAAGGTCTACACGGATAAGCACACAAAACTATTGTTACCTACCTAATCTTTAATGAAATACTTATTATATGTAATAGTTTACGTTTTCTTTGTGAGTCAATTTAAACAATTATGTTAATAGGGCGCGTCAGGTGCGCAAGTAAACGTGTAGCGACTTTAAATCTGTTTCATTGTTGATAGTTTTACGGTCGAAAATATTTGTAGGTTTATTAAATAGGCAAATTCTTGGGTGGTCCTTTGTCCCTTTGCACGTGGTCCTAAGATACAAATAACTTAGTCACACGAAGAAGGTGCAACAATTTCAACAATATTTAATAACATATCATCACGCCTATATTTTCCTAAGGGTTAGACAAAGGTGTACCAATCACAGTTCGCCGGTATGTTAGGTCCTATGTACCTAAGAGGGGGCGAGCCTATCGCCATTAACCGGGCACAAATCCTAATTCCGAGCTGCTGCTGAGAATTTCATAGAAAATTTCAAATTCCCAATAATGATTTTTGCTCTCTCGACCCGGTCCTAAGGACGACTGCTACGCTAGGGCCATAGTGGTCCGTAAACGAGGCAGTTAATTATTTTGTGTTATTTTTTTTTTTGTTATTAAAATAAATACATCAGCGTAAACTACAATTGTCAGTAATCAAAGTAAAATTTCAATCCTTGTTGCTTTATTTTTTACCTCTCTACGGCAAAGCAAAAATGTGGGTTATAAATTTTAGTTAAAAAACAGGTACTAAAATCTATTTTAAGTTACTACGACTAGTTAATTCAACCTTGTTTTAATCTTTAACCATAAAAGAAGGCGTGTTTGTTTTTATGGTAATTAAATTTTGTGTATGATGGTGCCACAAACATGATTAACTAAACTACAAGATTATCTATTTTTTTTTCCACTTCGCCTAATTACACAGTTCAGACGGAATGTGTTATGTAGACACATGACTTGCCTACATTTAAATTACCTCAGCTACGAGATAAGTACTGTTAACAAAACTATTTGGTATACACTCAACTTACTTGCAATTACTTTTAAACAATGTTGTGAGTGGACTGAGCAGACAATTCTTTTACATCACTCTTTTAGGTGTGTCATAAGCTTAAAAACTTATTACACGTCCAATAAAAATGAATATTGGCAGTGTTGTAGAAAAACGAATAATTTTGCCTGTATACCAAATAATTTTGTTGACTGTACTGTAGAGTCTTGCTGGTTCAGCCATATGAAACTTTATTTTATACTAGCTTATGTTCACGGCTTCGGCTTGAATGTCGGTTATCACGGAATATGTTTGTTTATGCGGGGAACCCTATTTCTTTTTCTAAACCTAAATAGTGGCTTAGGCTTAGAAAAAGAATTTCACTTTCATAAAGACCCTTCAAAGATTATGTAAATTATCCCACGGGAACCATACATTTTCAGTGATAAAAAGCCTGTGTGCTATTCCAGACTATAATCTGTCTCTGTGCCACATTTCGGCCTGATTCGTGCAGTGGTCCTGGCGTGACTGACTAATAAACGACCATCCGTTCAAACTTCCCCATGCATAATAGTAGTAAGATAAATGTCGCATCTTCAAGTTGTATTTATAACTTTTTGGTGAACGTTTCTATCATAAGTAGTCGGGTTTTAGTTTTTTTCCCAACTGATCTTATTGGTTCTGTTAAAGCCAGAGTGTCAAGGTCAGTATTCATTAATGGTAGTGAATGATCATCCTTTTAGTTATGCGGATCTACGGAATAAACCCAATTATAATTAAATTAAAACTCAATTAATACTCTGCACGGAATTTGGTCCAAGCGCATTGTAACATACCATTACGCCTGTATTCCCCGAAGGGTTAGGCAGAGGTGTACCAATGTTCACCCACAGTTCGCCGGTATATTTTTAGGTCCTATGTAATAGGGGGCGAGCCTATTGCCATTAACCGGGCACAAATCCTAACTCCGAAATGCTACTGAGAATTTCAAAGAAAAACCCAATAACACTTTGCTCGTCCTAGGAATTGAACCCAAGACCTACAGCGTAGCAGTCGCATTATGTGGTTTAATAAAACACACAGGAAGGTTTCCTGTTTTGTAAATCTAAGAAAGTCATCTGTTTGGTAGTACCTAAATTTAAATTATGAATTGACAATAACGGATGAAAGTTGTGCCATACATTTTGACCATGTAGGTATTTACATTTTTCCATGAAACTGCTGTTTTTTTTTAAATAATGTACTTACTGAATCCATGTTCAAAGTTTTCGTACCATTTATAGACATTTTAATAAATGTTTTTTTTTTATGTAATTAATAAAATAATAATAATAAAAACCAGTGCTTTCATCTCTGGCTCTGATAAATCTATGGAAAAATTGGCATAAATAATAATTTTTCCATAGATTTGTCCTATTATTAAGCAGTCATTAATCATTTACAATGTAGCTTTATCCTATTTTTAACTGCTGGCCTCTGAACCAAAAAAAAACAGAACACAGATGTTATTAAATTGGAAATATAAATTACATTAATTGTGCACTAGTTTGCAGTCACAGATTATATTACAATGTTGTGGTACCTACAGGTCTACTGTAAATACTGGAAATACTATCATTGTCGCGGTTTGAACGGTGTACCGGTAACTGTGTAACCTACCAGCGGCGAAGGGTCAATTTTCGTAAGGCAGAAGGAGCACCAAACATTGCTATATTGTATTAGATGCAACTTTACTTTTTTGAATTCAAGATCATCTATCTGGACAAGACAACAATACTGAACACTGTTTTTTTCATGTTTTTATCTGATGATGTAATTAAAATACAGTGTGACCATTGGCTGTACCATTTTTCAATGAATCGAGTTGCATGAAGTCTGTTAATGCCTACATGAGCAATCCCAGCCTCATCTGTAGGATAGCAACTAATCCGCGAAACCTCTGATATTTCACCACTTTTTTTTTTACTTATCATTAGATTAATCAGGCTTGCTCCATCCAATTACATTAAAAAAACCTATCCAACCACTAAAGTTTACTCATCAGCCTAAATGACAATAATTACGTAAAATTCTCATTTCCTGCGCATTACCATCAGCTCAAGGGAACTCTTTTGTGTCACAAAATGAGGCCTCTCTGGTCATTGTCTCCATTTTGGCAAGCTCTTTCCAGTGTCTGCAGTATTTTGTTATCTGTTCTACTTCCGGGGTTGATATCGTTGACTATCTGGGCCTTGTGTGCCTGCGTGACATACATATATGTCCCCTTTGTTCTATAGAACAAAGGGTGTCTTTATTTTAAACTGTCTTCTGTGCATGGAATTTTTACCATGAATCAGTATTAATAGATAGATCTTTCGAATAAAAATCATCCCAAAATTAATTCTTTATTAAATTTTTGACCCGACGTTCTTCTATTGTTTGAAGATAATCCAATTAACCAATGACAGTAGCTTACATAAGCTTGACAATTGGTCACGTATATGTTTAGTTCCAAAAAACCGGCGTAATCTGTTTAATTCTATTGTAATGTCTGGGGCCTGTAGTTGTAATAAGTTTCCCTTACTTTTTAAGGGTGGGAAATCGTAGGACTTATTCCGCTTTAGGCGGGGCGGAAGGAAGTGTCAAACTCTTACTGGCTAAAACCCATCCGTGTTCCTCCTAATGCGCTTTGCGTTCCAGGCCACGGTGACTTTCGAACGAGGTCCGCCAACCAGGCAGGTTAAAGTTTCCCTACAGGGCTAAAGTAACCTGCATTTACCCGGTACTTACGCGGAAGCATAAAAAGTTCTATGTCCATGGTAATAAAGGCTAACGCTAAATTAAACGTGGCCGTCGATCGCTTTGTTTCGGATCGGACGACGTTGTCCGGCAACGCATTTGCATAAAGCCGATTTTCTGACGACATCACTACGGCACGTCCGCGTCAACAAACCTGAGCATACCCCTAAATCTTCAATCTAGCTTCACGAGTGATTCTTCAAATATGGTAATGAATGTTATCACTTTTAACAGCAATGTTTTTTCCGAAAGAATTTTTAATTAAACTATACATTCCACAGCCACATTTTTTATTTCAATTTGAAGTTAGATACTTCCTTGTGACTATTAATTGAACTACATATTTCCATTTGCTAAATTCGCACACCTGATTAAATTTTTTGCGGATCAAGATTATGTATGCACATTTTTTAAATAATTTACGACCTACGAATGGGTAGTAAATACTCCAGTCATGTCACAATTAATTATTGATTTATAGTCACGTACAGAAGTGGTTTGGTGGTAATCTAACGGCTATCTGAATTTAGTTTAAAATAGAAATAGACCCCCAAATCTAAAACCTGTCAAATCTAAACTTGTCTTACTTCGAAATTGCAACCACATAACATAACCCTTTGTAATCTAAATCTACGCACACGACTCTTGGTAGTAACGTAACAAATTATTAACTATACCTCATTAATAGAGTCAGCAGATTAAAACAACTTAAATATATTTTCATGTTGATCTTGTTTCAGGTCGTGAAAGACGCCGCCATGTCACCCGGAGCGCCATCCAGCATAGATGCGGAACGGACGGAACTGCTGGGCTCCCTGACCACAGAGCAGCAGCAGAGAACCAGTGCCAGGGTCATCAAGAAGCTGCGACTGGAACCGCCCGTGGAGAGGGACAAGAGACCTGGGAAGAAAGATGGCTCTGATGGTAGTATTTTACTTACACCGTGGGATACCAGAATATTCAAAACAGTTACCTATGACTTATTTCCATAAATATTGTATGTAACTGTTTGTAAAGTAACTTTGAATAAGAAGATGTTTCTTTTGACCTTTATCAATAGAAGTAGTCATGTGCAGTGCAGTGGCTGAGCGATTGACTACTGCGCCTCTAGACTCGCTCACGGAATAAATATTTGTATTGAATATCGCAAACTTAATGGCATACAATCTTTGGTTGACGTTTGAATCTTTCAATAATGTTTTCTTTGTAAGTGAATTTGTAATTCTTTTGAAGGAATTAATTAAGGTAGAGCCTCGGGTAGCCGGCAAAATTCGATGATCGTGGCTTTCAGGAGTTAAAGTGGTTAGAAACAGTGTGGCGAAATGTCCGAATAAAAAAAAATCTAGTTAAGTAAAATTTTTTCGTTCTTACTTCCAGATATCCCAGAATGCGAGACCCCGAGCAAGATCGACGAGAAAGAGCTCAAATTCCCTACAGTGAAGCAACGAATGCCGAAAGCCCTCTGGTCTACCGACGAAAAGAACTTGTTCTTCGAAGCCCTCAACGAGTACGGCAAAGACTTCGACGCTATAACAGCCTACATCTGTGCTAAGATGAAAAAGAAAGGCATGCCGGATGTGAACTTGAAGACCAAGACGCAAGTCAGCCATTTTTACTACAGGACCTGGCACAAGCTGTCCAAACATGTGCATTTTGATGAGAGTAAGTCGAGAGTAATTCGTTTAAAAAAAATCTAAACCCCGGAGCTAGTATTAAATGAATAACAGAGGCCAGTGCATTCTCTTAGCTATTGGGTCTGGGTCTGTCTAGTGGTCACAAGTAAGACTGCTGAACATTGAGGCCTGGGTTCGACACCTAAGTCGGGCAAAGTCTTGGATTTTTTCATTAGGATTTTCTCAAACTATTGAGGGGCTAGGTACTAACCTAGCCCTTTTTATAAGGATTAAATGACTTTTTCCGCTCTGGGTGGAGCGAAAGGGAGTGTCAGACTTTTACTGACTAAAACCCATCCGTGTCCCTAATGCCCTTTATGCTCCAGGGCCGCGGTAACTCCTTCAAACAAAGGACACAAGATAGGTCCTCCTGTGTTACATGGAATTTGGGAACGTATTTGATAAAATAAAGACTTATGTAATTCTTAAACCATACAATTAACTCTAGTGATTGATACGTTAAACTTATCGTAAACACACTTAGTATGCTGATATATTTAATAGCCGATGTTTTCGTGCCTCTACACAGATCACTACTCATTCCAAGCCGAAATAGTTTTTCATGTCATAAATAATGAGCTCTCCGCTTCGCGACACGAGGGGGTATTTTATATAATTTTGTAATTATAGGTATAAAACATGTATAAATAATCTATACTAATATTATTAAAACGGACTTTTTGTTTGTTTGTTTGTACCGAGTAAGCTCCAAAACTACTGGGCCGATTTTAACAATTTTTTCAACAATATACTGCTACATTACTCCCGAGTAACATAGGCAATATAACATCACGCTACGGCTCACGAGAGAAGAGCAGTAACCAAAGGTGTAACTTCACGCGGTTAAATAAGCCACGCGGACGAAGTTGCGGTTAGAAGCTAGTCATATATAAGTATAAATAATATTAACATATACTGTACATAATCTATAAAACATAAAAAAGTTTTATTTGCATTCTGAGTAACTCATACATACCTATAATTTAGCAACATAGTAGCTTGTCTGTCGTAGTAACCTACGGCACACATCACATCATCAATTTGAAGTATCTTACAGTATGTACATTATTAAGTAAATTAAAATAAGTATATCCATGACTGTACGACGTTTAAACCTGTACATAATATTCCATGCGACAAGCTGAGCTAATGAGACGTGGTGTGGGACATGAGTCGTATCATTACGAGCGATGTAACGTTTAATATCATTACATTCACACATTGTACTGCTGGCCTGACATGTGAATGCCATCGTTGCGCACTTAGATTACTAGATATTTAGATAATAACCTACGATATGGCTGCTAGCTTCAATTGTAATCCATACTATTAGTATAAATGCGAACGTGAGTTTGTTTATTTATTTGTTTATTACGTTTTCGCGGCTAAACTACTGAATGGATTTTGATGAAATTTTGCACTAAGCTTGAACCCCTTAAAAGGATATACACTCAACGTCAAAAAAATCGCAACCTCCCAAAAATGTTGCATAGACTCGTAGTATACATTGATTTGAATTGAAATTAGTATTAATTGGATAGTCATTTAACTTCTTTAAAATAAACTACGATTTTATTTTAAAAACAACAATGGTCGCTCGCAAAAGTGACGCTAAAAACAAATTGTCTCGAGGTCCACTTTTTCCGCTGGCTGAAAGAGGTATAAAAGTGTTGTTTAATGTAGATTTTGATGCATTTTCAAACATAATTTTGTTAATGCACTGTTTTTAAAAATCTTTTTGAAAATTAGGGTTAATAACGCTTGTTTTTCCGTTATCAACTAATCCCTATTTTTTTCCGTTTTGGTACTTAAACAAAATAAAAACTCTGATTAACAATACTTTATTTCATAACCTTTCGACTGAAATCTAATAGATCTCTTAATATTGGTTTGAACATGTAAATGGTGCATGTTGTGTTAGCCTATAAGTGTTTGAGGCACTTATAAATGCAATATTAAGAAATTATTTATAATGTTTTGTGTAAACAATTGTTGGCTAACCTAAATAAATAAAAAATGTTACAAATATTTCTTGCAACAAAAGGTGCGATTTCTTTGAGGCCGAGTATAGGTTAACTATTCCGCCACTTCGTCTGCATCCGAGATAACCGACATTTACGCGGATCCTTCTGGTTACAGAGATAGTGAAGGTCAAAGTTCCAATATTTTGTCACGTTGTTTTTACGAAAACCAGTATTACATGTTATAACTAAACTTTTAATACTCCCACGCGGCCTGTACGTACAGTGTACTCGAAAGTACTATGCTTTGCGTGTGTTACATTGCACATTACCATAAACAGTGACTTTTCACACCAAAAATAAATGCCCAGCAATCATTTGTCTAATGGACTTTATGCGTTGTTAATAGCTATGTAATGTGTGTGTTTTTACACCCCGTTTACGGTATCTTTCTACCAGCCGTCTTAGTGCTTCATATCTTCATACCCAGAGGTATCCTTTACCGGCCAATTAGTCCAAAAGACATCAGTGTCATCGCAATGATTGGCTGCTGCGCTGCTTGTCGCAGTTTCGATTCCCCCACGGGACAAATAGGTATTTGTATTTATTTATTTATTAAAGCTTTATGCACAAATGTAAAACAAAATACACCGTACAAAGGCGGACTTAATGCCTTAGGCATTTTCTACCAGCCTACCTTAGGGTGATGCAGAGACAAAATATAGTAGGTGCAAGGAAGACGAAGTAAAAATTTCCAAGAATAAAATATAATAATAAATACATATATACATACATACCAACAATATATACAAAGTAGATAGAGATCAAAACACATAGGTGGAGAAATATAACAAACTAATTGTGAGACGAGTCTGCTAACTTTTTATTGAAGTATTCGCGAGCTTTTATCTTGAAAGTGAACCGACTGGTGGCCATCCTAATATTCTGAGGCGCATTCCAAAGAAAAACCGCCTGGACAAGAAATGAAGATTTAAGAAAACCTGTACGGTGAGAAGGACATCGTAGAAGACGATTATTGGAGGAACGAAGATTTTTACTGTGCGCGGAGCACAAGTATTGAAAGTGAGAAGTCAGATAAGAAGGAGAACTAGGTTTGTCTAAAAGGGAAAATAAGGTTGTCAAAGCCCTTAACGCCCTGCGCTGTCTGATGGGCAATCATTTTAAGAGGGACCGATGTGCGGACACATGATCATACTTGCGGAGATTAAATACGAATCGAATGCAGTCATTAAGAAGTCGGTCGGATGACCTACAGATAGCTGTACCGGGTCTGGCTGTTTGTGTATGTGAGTTTATATGTTTGTAAACGCACCCACGATACAGCAAAAGATCCTATAGAGGCAATATTTAAAGAAAAATACATTAGTATAATAAAACTGCATTGTAATAGTCACTTAAATCTTTTTCAGATGTGAAAAAAGTAGCTCAAGAGCTGTATGCATTAATAAATTACGGCGAGCTCCGCAAGAAGCTGGTGTCTGTGAACGAGAAGACGTGCGCTCGCCTCGGCGACATGGTGCTGTGTGGGAGCATTGTCGTGCGTGCGCGAGGCCGCAACCTGCGTGTGCGCACGCCCATGTGTCGCGCGCTTAGGAGGTTAAATCAGATTACTGGTATGTACTTTGTCTTTTTGAAGTATTAATTATTAACTCGTTTTTGTGAAAAAGGAATGGATCATTATCAATAGTGGCCCTGATTTGAGTTGGAGGTTGTAGAAAGAAATTAAAAAAATAATTGATTATTTATTTTATATAAAAGGGCTGAAGCCAGTTACACTATTTGAACATATAATATATTTAAATCAGACATGCATTCTTCTTACAAAAATTCAAACATGTTCTTTACACAAATTTCCACTTAGCCGTTGTGACGGATTACCGTTCACTACTTGACACAGACAGGAAGTCTGAGTCGGAAGGCTATTAAGTATAATAATGAATGGTATTACATCTTTTTATGTCACTAAATAAACAATCCGACGCGGTCGAAGTCGCGAGCGTAAGCTAGATAGTAAATAAAATAAGATTGAAATTAGAATTGACCGTCCTTTTGTATGCGCAGAGCTGTCGTGCGGCGCGCGCGTGTGCTCGCGCGCGCAGGTGTCGCTGCGCGCGCGCGACGCGGGCGCGTGGGCGCGCGTGCAGGCGGCGGCGCACAACCCGCGCGGCGCGCTGGCGCTGCCGCTGCGCGCGCGCCTGCACGCGCTGCTGTGCGCGCTGCAGCTGCGCTGGCGGAGCGTATCCTCTACATGCTATACCACTCACTCTATTTGTACTCGGTTAACGAATGAGAAACAAGAAACGATATTTTATTTTTCATACTGTATGTTTTGTGAGAGCTACCACCTTATTTTTTGGAACCAACCAGTCTCGTTTCAACTTACTGTAAATTTTAATCAATTTCGATATTAATAGCCCTTAAATATTTATAGCTGCCTCGTTGGCCTAGCGGTCCTAAGCGCGACTGTTACGCTAGAGGTCTTGGGTTCGATTCCTAGGTCGAGCAAAAAATGTTTTTGGGTATTTTATGAATTTCTCAGTAGCAGTTCAGAGTTAGGATTTGTGCCCGGTTAGACTGGTGGCAATAGACTCACCCCCTATTACATAGGACCTAAAAACATACCGGCGAACTGTGGGTGTACATTAGTGCACCTCTGCCTAACCCTCTGGGAAATACAAGCGTGACGATACGTAAATATTTATAGCCACCATGCTGCAACTTAGGACTTATATAAGTAGTTTCACAAACACATACATTTCATTATCAATTAATAAATGGAAACTGGTCAAGCATATTACTGCTGCTCCGTTTTTGCTAATACTTAAAAAAAAAACAAATCAACATTTCGTGCTAAAAACTCGTTCGTTTTTATGCAACAGTTATTTTTAGCCTAACTATAAAACAGGTCATAATTATTCTTCACTTAATAATAATCTAACTTATATTCGTCTAATATCATAACCAAGTTTTTTATAGAACTGACATTATAGAAACAGGATTGAAATGATTTTAAACTTACAAAGGAAACAAAATCAAATGTAATCGAGTTAACGTTTCTAATCCCAATACTCAATATCTTCATTGCTTTTCCATTTGTATCCTTGACTCCTAAAGTATTTTAAATCAAAAGTTGTAAGGAAATAAAGCTAAATATTTAGATTTATTGATATCACGGCAGACAAGGAATATTATTATTTTCTTGGTTATACCTAGAATTTGGTTTCGTATGAACAGCTACTTAAGTAACTCAAATAGTTTTTAAAAAACTTAAAGGTTATTTAGGTTAATCTGAATGTGCGTCTGTATTTCCGAACGCATTCAACCCTAATCTTTTCAAAGTTAGAGCGGACTGGCTTCTTCCTGGTAAGTTCACTCCATCGTCGACTTTGTTTTTGTCACCTCTGACCTAGACTAGAGTCATGATCAAACCCATCTTACTAATAAATAAATGCAAAAATTTGTGAGGATGGATGAATGCATTGATTCAATGGATGGATGGATGTTTGTTCCTCTTTCACGCTTAAACGGTTGAACGTATATGGATGAAATTTGGCACTAAGATAGATTGTAGTAGGGAAAACACAAGAGATATTTTTGATCCCGAAAAAAATGTACGATTCCCGTGGGATAATACATTAACTTTGACGTGGACAAAAAATACTATTCATTACCCTAGCTGGCACAAATCATTCTAAAAACCAAGAAAATTGCACAATTTATCCATAACTCGCCGCAGTCTACTTTCAAACTAAACAAAGTCACTGAACACGTCGACATGAAGTCAGAAGACACACAGAAGGAGCCAGAAGAATACACCGAGCTGCCTCGACCGTGCACAGAAGAGACTGAAGTTAACAGAGAATTAGAAGAGCATCTGAATCTGGAGACAGAGAGGATTATATTTCAAGGTAAGGGTCCAAAAGCAATGAATGATCGTGCTTATGTTAATATACAAACATACATCAGCATAAAATAAAATCAGGTCTTTTAAAGCCCCTGTGGTAAGCCGGTTTCACAAGAAATCTTCCCCTTCATTTCGACCCCGTGACAGTTGGTTGTTCACGTCGAATTGTCCTGGGTTTAAGTTGTCGGGGTCCAGTTGTTTGGGTCGAAATGTCAGGACGAATTGTCCGGGTCGAGTAGTCCTGTGGTAACTGAAACGGGATCTAGTTGTCTCGGGGTGAAGTTGTCGTAGGATCGGTGAGCTGAGGGCTATGCAACATAGAAAACTATATTGGTAGACATAAGGTCAGTCTCCAAATCGCCTGCTCGCGTTGTTTTTTGTAACTTTGAACCCTCAAAAAGTACCGACTTTCAGACTATTTTGTACCATGTTTTTTTTAAATCTTGTATAGAACAAAAAGCCCCAAAGAAGCTGGCTCTCCACCTGGGCCCAAGGCCAGGAGCTGACATCCACCTGCCCGTGGTCAGTCCGAGCGAACAGCTGTCCAGTCAGAAGATATGCTTCTCTTCTTACCTGGAGAGGATGGGCACACAGAGGGACAAAGATGGCGGTGGTAAGGACATTTTATGGACATTATCTTTTCCAAGCGCACCTTTCTCTCCGCCGCACACGAGTCACAGATAAAACGCCACCACCCAGCTGCGAATGACAGACTTCGTAAAGCTGGGAGCTACATACCACTCGGCACTGCTTCTCGCCTCGTACGGCCTCCACCGACACTCGCGCGATACCACAACGCGTTGCATCGAAGTCCATTGTGGTACTGCCAGCATTGTGAGTAGCGGCCAGCCACCACTTGCGTCGCCCGCAGAACATAGGTGGCTGTCACACTCAGTAGCCGCTCCCAGTTGGCGACGTGCTGGTGCGGAACACATGTGGCATAAGCAACGCGACGTACCTGATCATAAAAGGAAGTATGAATCTTAATTACTTATTAAATTGTTATTGTCGGTATTGTTTTGTCTCCGCATCACCCTAAGGTTGACTGGTAGAAAATGCCAAAGGCATTAAGTCTGCCTTTGTACAGTGTATTATTTACATTATGTGCAAAAAGTTTTAATAAATAAATAAATGAACCTCAAAAATTGTCCACAGCAAAAATTCGAACACCGAAACGCCAACGCAAAGACAGCACAACAGATAAAGATAAAGAAGAACAAAAGAAATTCAAAATGGACGACCAAGACAAACTTATAAACATTGAAGAAACGGCCATAGACGGCATCGAGCTCATGGCACACTACAAAATACTACAAGAAGACGAAGAAAAGCCTAGCACAGAAGATGAGAAGGAACGAGAAGTAACAGAAGATGATACAGGTTGTCTGCCAGAAAGAGACAAAGATATATCGGAGAGGGACAAGGATATATCGGAAAGAGACAAAGATATGTCTGAGAGAGAGAAGGATAGCTTCTCTGAAATGGAGGACGATGAGAAATATAATAAGAGTGATACAGATAATGAAAGTGATGGCAAAGATAAGACTGGGAAGGATACTAAGTTTAAGAATTTGAAGGTATTGTATTGTACTAGTGAATTGACTTCGAAATGCTTGAGCACAACATAGATAATGAAAGATTTTTTTAATTTATTTTAATTTATTGTACATGCCATCACGCCTGTGTTCCCCGAAGGTTTAGGCAGAGGTGTAACAATGTACACCCACAGTTCGCCGGTATGTTTCAGGTCCCATGTAATAGGGGGCGAGCCTATTGCCATTAACCGGGCACAAATCCTAACTCCGAGCTGCTACTGAGAATTTCATAGAAAAATCCAATAACACTTTTTGCTCCACCTGGGCATCGAACCCAAGACCTCTAGCGTAGCAGTCGCGCTTAGGACCACTAGGCTACCGAGGCAGTTTATTTTATTGTATTTATTTGTAATATATTAAAATTTTCTTTTCTAGGTGAAATTCCGCATTCGACCAAAGAAGCGTGGAGGCAGCATCTACACGTTAGTCGTGGACAAGGATGCAGAGGAAACAAAGATCGAGGAGCCAAAGACTGAGGAGCCAGCTAAGGTGGAAGAGGAGGCCAAGTCTGATATTGATGTGGACTTGGCGATGAGACAGATCAGGAAGGGGTGGAGTGTGTATGATGCAGGGGATCTGACGATTGGAGACTTGTATCTTATGGTGAGATTATAGCACATGGCGAGTGAATGAATGAGTGAAAGTGAACGAACATTAAAATAAATGTTTATTTAAGAACAGATAATGCTGTAGTATGATGTTTATAATATTTTTATTCCAGTTCGGTTCCCGGTCTAAGCTAGAGTTAGACTACTGGTGGGCAGAACCAACCCCACCCTTACCACAGCCACAAAAATCTGCCGTCACCCTCCCCACGACCCTTCCATCCGACAAACGCGACAGAATGACCGACAAAGGAGCCGACAGCTCAGTGGAAGATGAAAAGGAGAGAGCAAGAGAAA
Source organism: Caradrina kadenii (assembly GCA_947462355.1). NCBI lineage: Eukaryota > Metazoa > Arthropoda > Insecta > Lepidoptera > Noctuidae > Caradrina > Caradrina kadenii. The sequence continues at coordinate 613,940 of OX381691.1, read as the reverse complement.
GTGATAATGATATCCTGTCTCCAAAGAATACGTACAGTCAAGACAGTAACGATGGAATGTCGGGAGACGAGAGGAAGTGTAAGTACTGACTTTTATTTATATTCATTAATCCATAGTTTTTATCATCAATATGTATAACTCTTGTCTGTTTCACCTTCACTACTAAACAACTGACTCGATTTTGATGAAATTTGGTACAGGGTAAGTTTGAACCCCATGAAAGAACATAGGCTACATTTTAATCTCTCTTCGTCTTCTTTTTTAGCTGGTAAACTATTTTTGAAATCACTTCATGTCACTCGGCCTTCTCAAACTCGCAAACATTCTGACAAGACCGTTTTCCATTCATGAATTCTTAACCCTCTAATTCTGAAACGTCATTTACCAAAAAGTTGTTAGTGTAGTACTAATCTCTTTGTATTGACATGAGAGTGACAATGACAAGTAATACAAATAAAAATCAAGTTTTATGAATAAGAAAGTCAATTTATCAGCTTTGCTAATTATTACCCATTATGAATGTTACATCAATGTTATGTTGGTACAGCTCTGCCTAACCCTCTGGGAAATACAGGCGTGATGGTATGAATGTTACTCCCCTGTAATAAACACTAAGACGCCATCCCAAAATAATTAAGTGTTAGACACTGCCAATCAATTGATTTAATTTTCATGACCTGTCAAAACACGATTTTGTATGGCATTAGTAAACGTGACGTCACTTTATTGCAAACTCAATTGAAATCGAATTTTACAGTAAATTGGAAATTAATCGGGTTTTCAGGCCTAACAAAGTGTTCCGAGAAGTTATTTCTTGGAATTGTTGGTTAATTGGTGTTTTCTAACCAATTATCGCCGCGATGATATCGCTGTGTGGACTTTGATTCAGAGAGTTTCTAGAATTGGATGTCACGGGACGTTACATGGTGATGGCGCCTAACTATAATATAATCATGATGATATTCTCTTTAATTCATCCTAAGTTGCATGATGCTTGAGGATTTTATAACAGTACTGGATTTAGACAAAAAACATTTATTCTTCTTAAATCCAGCGCTGTTCCCATCTGACATAACTTGTATGATAATAACTTGTTAATTAATAATAATTAACGTATTTATTGATCAGTAATTTGGTCGTAGGTGAACAGTTAGCTTCTCCGGACCACAAGTCTTCGTCGTCGGGTGGTACTCTGAAGCTGGTGAGCAAACTGATCAACAGGCCCCAGGGTCCGCCGCCGCAGAATGGGTTCTCCATGTTGAGTGACAGGTATGCGTGAAAGTGTGCCGTTTGCTATCTCGTATTCAAGTTCAACATTTTACAGATTTTAAGAGTTTTGTAGCTTATGTAGAATGATTTCAAGTTACCCGTTGAAAATCTTAGGAATTGTTTAGATTTATACCAATAATAACAACTTTATAAGTTTTACGTTCAATTTCAAGAACATATGTTGTGCTATTTAGTAAAAAAATATTTCTGTAAATTTAAGTGTAGTGGGCTTGAGGTGAGTTGTTGTTGACAGCTTACCTCAAGCTGTCTCAGAATAGCCGTGCAGGTGGGCAGTGCCTAGAGGCTGAGTATTGCACGTGTTACAGACTGCGGCGCCTGCTGGCGCTGGCGGGCAACCCGCTCGCGCCCGCCGCGCGCTGCGCCTGCGCCGGCGCGCCGCCGCGCCGCCCGCCCGCCACGGTGAGCGTACCCCATGCGAGGACGGGCGCCCTAAACAACACCACACGACATATATGATGCTATCAAATCAAAAATATACATAGAAAAGAACTGACAACTCATGGTCATATAATTAGTAGTCATTTATTATTTAATTTAGGGCAATTTTTTTTATTGACGTATACTTCAACAGAGAAATAAAAATAACGCCTTTTACATAGGACATTTATCTGTTCTTTATTCTTCAAATAAATGTTATCTAGATAGCATTTAATATTTGTTCATTTATCAGAAACCGCAGCAGTACTTGACGCAGACGACGCGATTGGACGACGCTAGCGCAGTGTTCAGGCATCCCACGCCCATCGCACCCAGACCCGACAGTGGCGAGGTACTAATATTTGAGGACTTATGTAGAACTTGCATTTTACAATGTATTATCAACAACGGCTGCGGTTTATAAAATGATGATTATCAATAAAATGTAATGTAATTAGATATATACCATCACGCCTGTATTCCCCGAAGGGTTAGGCAGAGGTGTAACAATGTACACCCACAGTTCGCCGGTATATTTTTAGGTCCCATGTAATAGGGGGCGAGCCTATTGCCATTAACCGGGCACAAATCCTAACTCCGAGCTGCTACTGAGAATTTCATAGAAAAACCCAATAACACTTTTTGCTCGACCTGGGAATCGAACCCAAGACCTCTAGCGTAGCAGTCGCGTTTAGGACCACTAGGCTACCGAGGCAGTTATTAGATTATTCTTCATTTAATTATAACTCTTTGGTATCGTCAGTGTGAATGTGGTGATGGTACTGCGCAGGCACAGTGATTTTGTAGGTGAACTATGGACATATCACATAGATGCAGTTAAATGTTGATTGATATGGAAGTTCCATCTTCGCACATTGCAAGCACATAAGCAGTAGTGCACTCCGTGTGCAGGTGAAGCAGACGGAGATGCAGCTGGAGGGGCTCCCGCGCTGGCGGCGCGGCCGGCCCCGCCAGCCGGACCGCCGCGTCGTGGTGCGCCGCCTGCTGCCGCTGCTGCCCAAGCTGCAGCCGCACGCCGGACACGGTGCGTACTGACAGGACGCCGCTTAAACTTAGCTTAATTAAAACAATACACTTCGCAATTGACTGTTACAATATTAGGACTGATACTAATCTGAATATGGTTTCAAACTCCGTCTGAACTGAGCCTGAACTCACTGTACCATGCGTGATTTACCTCTTTTATAACTTTGTACAAGTTTGAAAATGATGGGGTTTACCCCTTACTCGGCAATTATGCACGTGTCGAAGCGACGGGTTTTTATCGCTTATGTAGTGATTTACAAATACTTAAATTGTTCATAATAGTACGCAGGGGGAAGGGGGGGGGTCATGTGCTATGTTTATTAGTGCACAAAATGATAAATGAGAAAAAAAAATTCATACAGATCCTTAACTTTGTAAAAACATAATTTATCTGGTCATGTCGCTTCCTCTGCATAAGTCAGCTCTATTTAAATGATTGTTGATCTACAGCATCTCTGATGCCGATGAAAGCAGTCGCGACGTGTCCGCCGCCGCCGCCCAGGATATTGCCCAAACCACCGCCACCCTCGACCACAGAGTAAGTCCAAAATTATGTAGATAACAGATTGTCATAATAGTAATATTATTTTCCAACTGAATCTTTATCACGGCGACCAATGTTAATGGAAACTGACGAAGTGCGCAGGGGAGATTATAATGCACAAGTCTGTGCGCAAACACAGGTGCTCTCCCTCTTCCCTCACTCCTATGATCCGATGATGCGGCAATTAGTACACGACCGGAGAGACATCGGCGACATGTGTACACACCCTCTCGCGAGACACAGGGGTGTCGCAATACGTCACCACCTACCATCCAATACATCCAATTTCCAGTCTACTATTGACAAATTCCTTATGCAAATACCCAATATACACTTCAAAACCCTTGACTACTTGCTTGATACATTGTCGTAATGAACATATGAATGACTGCCCGTGTCGCCAGCAGTGGGCTGTCCATCGTGTACGTGCTGAGCGAGTCCAACGGACAGTTCTTCTTCCACGACGGCGACCGCCGCATCCCCATCACGCAGGCGGCGCTGCACCAGCCCATGCTTATAAGTAAGTGCACTGTCCCTGCCCCACACCCGACCCCGCGGGGGCAGCTCGATGTGCTTCAACTGAGACGAATTGATGGATGATAATGACTGTCTAAATTAGATTGAGATACATTATTCCATCGTCTTTAAGCATCTCATGAACTCTGGTTCTTTTTTATGTAAAGGCCTGGCGCCTATTGGCGGCATGGTCGTAAGCATATCACGGTATATTTTTTGTACTTACGCGCGTTAACGTTGAAATTTCAACTTTATTTTCATACTGTTAATTTATATTTTTATTTATCGCCAAAAAATACCTTGCCATGCCGCCAATGGGCGCCGGGCCTTTTATGACTTATTATGTGTCGTAATGGCCCAGTGGTCAGGCGGCCGCTTTTTATACATGATATTAGCGAAGAATGTATAAATAATAATTCTGTGGTTTCTGCCTACCCCCATGGGAAAAAGGCGTGAGTTTGTGTGTTTATGTTTATGTATTAGCGGAGAAAAACATCGTGAGGAAACTTGAATTTAAAATTAATATTAGTCTGAAATCACCAATCCGTCTTGAGCAAGCGTGGTGATCAATGCTTGTGCCTTCTCTGTACGAGAAAAGGCCTTTTTTGTCAGAAATTATAGGTTAATTTAAATCCATAATTATGTGCCGATTTTTATGATCCTATGCGGAACATTTGAAATTCATGAAATTAAAAAAAAAACGGAATTATGAACCAACTTCCATTGCTGGCTCATTTTTAAATTATTTTCGTCAAATCTCAGGCCAATTTAATCTCTGTTTTTGCCTAAATACAGAAGAGGAGTTATCATCCGACGACGTGTCGCTTTGCGAAGACACGCCGACTAACGGCAATCACATCAAGTTGGAATCCAACTCGTGTCCCGACAGCAGCCGGGGGCCGCGAGACGCGAAGTTAGAACCTGTCAGCGGACGAGAGGAGAGCAAGGAGCCGCCCTCTGATATACAGCGTGAGTATAACGTCATACGAGGCGATGCGAGATTACAGGTTTGTCAGAACTTTAAGAATTTCGTTGTATGACAAGCTATGAAGCCGACGGCCCACCTGATGTTAAGTGGTCACCACTGCCTATAGACATCTGCAATACCAGAGGTCTTGCAAATGCGTTGTCATCCCAGAGGCAAAGTTGAAATATGTCATGTACCCGTTATTATACCGGCAACAATACCCTACAGACCGGAACACGGCAACGCTGCTTTGTGGCAAAAATAGGTATGGTGGTATTACTTCCTCGGACGAGCTTCTTCACAAAGAGCTGTACTGCTACTACGTCGTTTAGATTCTCCCGACTACTCATTCCCTGTCCAAAGTAACGAATTGGTGTATGCGTAGCGGACTTCCTGGTGTCGGAGTCGATGTCTCCGTCGCGGCTGCTGCACGACGCGGAGGGCTGGCTGGACGCGGCAGCACACGACTTCTCGCTCAGCAGCTTCCTCGGACACCTGGAGGGCAGGCCCGCTGTGAGTGCACCACACACTACACACGCTACAGGAGAGCTGTTCCACTAACCAAATGACGTACAAATTGAGTTGTAGACACTATTAAACAATAATGCAAAGGCACAACTTCTCTATAAAACTGTTTATTTTAGCCCTAAAAACCCAATTGATTTTTAAATAACTATAAATCAATAAATAGTTTGTGAGTGAATTGAGTTGGCAAATAAGTGACATCACAGTCACCCATTTTGCCTATTTATTTTGTTATTGTATTTATTTTTTCTCTATTTATTTATTTTTTTTGCTTATTTTATGTCATCACAGTGTTTTGTTGTCGTACAAAATCTATGGGGGAATCGTGTTATGACAGGTCATAAAAAGTACGCCAATTGATTACTGGTGTCATCTACCCAATTCAAGTCGCAATAATTATAATCTCAGTGTCAAGAATGCCAGTTCTCGTAACTAAAAACGTTCAAAATCTAGTCACAATCTCATCTCAACGACAATCAATGTCAAAATCTTATCGAAATGTAGGTGAGTTAGAGGAGTTTTTGATGAATTGAGATTAGAATGCGATCGTTATTAATCTGACGGGAATTACCCCTCTGCTATAGGGTATCAATTAGTTTGCCATTTAAATGTTCCGACACAGATTAATTGACCTCTGATTACTGAAAGCCTGATTCAATTTAACATATTTACAGGTTGCAAAGTAAATATTTGTTGGAAACTAGGAATATTAATCATTGTATCAATTTCCTACTCTCCAGGTCGATTCGCATTTACAATCTCTGATGGCGGAGTCCAGTGTAGACTACGTGGCGAAGTTCGCAGACCTGGCCGCAGAAGTGACGGATGAACCGGACCCACATGATCCTCCCGACGAACATACATAGAAAATGTAAAACGGAAAGTTAACGTTAAGTCTAAATAAATGAAACGTATTTTTTAATGACAGAACTATTTACAAATTTATAAAACCGTTTTAGGTGCAGTGCAAATTAAACTTAATGAGATGGTTTCAAGGTTTCTAATTCTGAAGTATGTTGATTCTATATATCATATATATCTGATAGACAGATTTTATATAAGTATTATTATTGAACAAATGTGTTTTCTTTTAAAGTGTTATCTTTATACAAGATTGTATCGTAAATATTGTGTTGGATTGTAATGTACTGTGATTAATGTTATTCATGTTTGTAGATGGACTTGAACATTTTGTTATTAAGCACTCTAGGTATAAGCAGAAATATAATGTTATGTTGTAGATATTAAAATAAATGTTTTATTTTCTCCTCTAATCGATATGTAAGAACATAAATCAAAGGTTCTATAATAAACGACACGTGTGATTTAGACACTTGCCACTTGACATGTCTCTTGAGGAAGACAGACACTGCTTTCTCTTGCTCCTACAGTAATATACGAAACGTAACTCTCTCTCTCTCTCTTTTTCTATCTTCACTAACTTATATCTCCCTCTCAACTTCCGTTTGCCCCATCACACTCATTTCCGTAACGCTCTTGTCACACATTCACCAGCTAGCTCCACAAGTCAAGCGTGCATAAAGAAGTTTTACTTCAAAAAATCTAATAAAACAAGGGAACAGGTGCAGTAGCATCAACCAGTGTGGTGCTGGACTGCTATTTGAAGAAGAAAATCAGTCTCTACATTGCAAGAGTTGACAAAAAGTTACGAAAACTGAGCTCAATACTCTATTGAGATAATGTGTTGTTTATGCTCAGCGCCCGTAATGGACACAATAATAGTTCCTACTGTGCGAATAATGTAAAGACTAACATTCAGAACCCCCCTTTATTTTGAAGATACACCAGCCTAAACGCAAGTGGAGTGAACGTAATGCATTTTATAATTATTTATAAATTGGAACTATCCATTTCACACGTAATATTTATAAAGTGTAAATGCTTATCATACCAGTGGGTGATACTAATTGTGCTACTCGTATAAAATCTTAAAATTAAACCAAAATTCTTATGGGAGGGTCGTATTTCCAGTTGAAAATTGACTCATTTAAATAGTTTTTCACTTCGTCCACCTACAAAACATGAGCAACACTAACCAACTTAGTAAAAACAGCTTTTTAAAGCAATATATGTACTAAAAGTGAAATATACAATAATATTAAATTATAAAACTTTAGTCGATAATAATCGACTACGTTTTTAAAATGTAGTTGTATTTTGCTTTGCATGACTGCGTCGTCTGATCCAGCGCGACAGCACGAGCCTTACTCTACTATTCTATTATACTGTCTATGGTTTACCTGCCAACGGGAATGTTTACGTTGCGAGGTTATGTGCAATTTCTGTTGCTCCGTTATTTAACTAGTATTTAATTATTATCGCCGTCAATCAATCCAGATGTGTTTCCTCAGCACAAATACAATTGTATACTCCTAATGTAGATCGCTAAAACAATTTGTTTCCACAATGTTCTTGCAGTGGTTCATGTACGTATTTTTTTCAAAAATTTACAGTGTTTTTCATGTTATTGATTCGTTTACAAGGTTTTATGATAAAACATGTTAGTTATTTATTACTGTGACGTAGTTTTAGTGATAAAATTTGTTTCGGCCGCCTTTTGAAATCGAAATTGCGATAACATTGTTTTTTTGCTAATATTTGTTAATTTAGCAATTACCAATACGGTAATTACTATTACTTCTGATAACTTTACGCTAACGTACAGATACAGAACACTTATTTACATTTCGGATCTACCGACAAAACAACCCAAACTTAATAATAATAGTATTTCTTCTTTTTAGCTTACTGGTGATCCTTCCCTTGATATTCATAGGATTTCTGATATTTATAACGTTTGTATTGATACCCTTCGCGTTCATCTTCGCGTCATGGTACATGAGAATAAAGGAACGCAAGTTGACAAGACGAAAGAGAGACGGAGCTAATGTAGCATTCTTTCATCCATACTGCAATGCCGGTGGTGGTGGAGAGAGGGTCTTGTGGGTGGCTATCAAGGCAATACTTGCCAGGTTTGTTTTTAAATCGAAATATTAATGGCTTAGATATAACACATCTATGTTTATTGATAACAACAACACTATTACACTGATAATAATCATAACTTAGGTGGGGAGTGGCTTTTGTGTCAACCCTTTTGATAAAAATGACTTCTCTTTACTATGATTTTAGCGTAAACATTCACCCATTATATAACCTACAGGTGTTCCCCATTCTCAAAATATTGGAGTTAATTAGTTGTTCCGGGTCTGGCTGTTTGTGTATGTGATTTAATATGTTTGTAAACGCACTCACAACACAGAAGAAATTCCTAGTGTGGGGCAATGTTTTATAAGAAAAAAGAAAGAAATAATTAGGTAACTAAGCCCCTAATGTGCCTGGAGCCCTTGTCTTTTGTTCTTCCTAGCATCTATGACCTGAGCCTACTCTAAATATGTAGTAAAATATAGATTTGAGTTGACTAATGATATTCTTATTTGAATTTACAGATTCTATTCTGCATTCAATCTTGTACAATATGTAAATTCCAATACCATAATAAAAAAGGTTCCTTTTAAATATATCATTCATAAAAATTATTTATTGTAAGCTTATTTGACACAACCATATTCTAGAATGAGTTGTCATCTTTTGTGCAGGTACCCAGACTCAAACATCCATATATACACAATAGAAACAGCTGAAGCGCAAACAATAATAGACCGCGCTCAGAACCAGTTCAATGTGAAGGTTGATCGTAGTAAGATCACCTTTGTGCGGCTCAAAATGAGGAAGTTTATTGAGGCACAGTCCTATCCGTACTTTACTCTACTGCTACAGAGTTTGGGATCCATGATTCTGGGGATAGAGGCTTTTATGAATCTGAACCCTGGTGAGTTAACTCTCTTTTGTCTTTACATATAGTATCTTAGTCTTCTTTTAACCTGAGTATCATGTTTATTAATAAGAAGAGCATAAAAATCGTTTGCAGATTATATTAACCATAATAGTATACTCAAGTGTCATCATAGGAACATAATAATGATACATTTAGTGCTTAGAGAAGTCGGACACTTCCTAAATCACACATCTTTTCCAGACATATACATAGACACAACAGGGTTTGCATTCACATTTCCAATATTCCGCTACCTCGCGCAGTGCCCGGTCGGTTGCTATGTGCACTACCCGACCATCACTAGCACCATGATGAGGCGCGTTAAGCACCGCATCGTGTCGTACAACAACAACAGTGCCATCGCACGGAACCCGCTGTTCACGTGGCTCAAGTTGTTGTACTACAATATATTTGGATGGGTGAGTTTCATGGTTTTCTGTCTTGGCTTTGGATTTTAATTTCATCGGCTTCGTGATTCAGAAGTCAGAACGCCAGAATAACTCATACTCCTCCTCCTGGTGGTCCTATTCCATTAGATTTCCTAATAAAGAATTAAATTTTGTCAACTGCCTCGGTAGCCTAGTGGTCGTAAGCGCGACTGCTACGCTAGAGGTCTTGGGTTCGATTCTCAGAACGAGCAAGTGTTTTTGGGTTTTTCTATGAAATTCTCAGTAAAGCTCGGAGTTAGGATTTGTGCCCGGTTAATGGCAATAGGCTCGCCCCCTATTACATGGGACCTAAATACCTATACCGGCGGTCAGTGGGTGTACAGTGGTACACTTCTGCCTAATCCTTCTGGGAATACTGGCGTGGTAGTATGATGATGTTGTCATACACCATTTTATTTGAAATAGTGGTAAAGCAATATGCTGAAGGCCAAGTACACTTTTTAGTTGAATGGTTATCTTTGTACCGTCAGCTGTACGGCGTGGTCGGCCGCTGCGCTGACGTGGTGATGGCGAACGGCACGTGGACAGAGGACCACATCAACGAGCTGTGGCAGATGCCGCTCAGCACGTTCAGGGTCTTTCCGCCATGCGAGGTATGAATTTGAAGTTAAATGCTCAGTACTGCTTACCCAAAATCGCGTATGTCTTTTTCAGCAGTAAAAATTCGTCCTTTGTTCATGCTTTTGAGATGCCGTAAAACACGTTGATGGAGTTAATTCCTATGGATGGGTGGCCAAGTATCTCACAATTTGATTCCTCGTTTAATACCTAAAGTACGTTAATAAGTTATCAGGGTACTATTTCTTATCGATACGGTTGGCGTAGTGGCTGAGCGATTGGTTGCCTCGCTGCGTGTCGTGGGTTCGATTTCGAAACAAATATTTGTATGGCCTATTTACAGGTAGTTGTTCATTGCAGGTATCAGAACTGAAACAACTTCGCTCTCTAGTAAAGGACTCTGACCCCATTCGTATCCTGTCGGTGGCTCAGTTCAGGCCGGAGAAGGATCACCCGCTCATGTTGCAAGCAATGTACGAGTTACGGAACTTGTTAGTCAAGAATGAGCTGCTGTGGAACAAGGTAATGATGAGGAACACTTGAACATGTCTAAATGTCCAAGTGTAAACAATCTATTTCTCTATGGATTAAAAAAAAAAAAAAAATGTGTCATTATTATCTAGATGTAATAAAAAAAAACTTTTTTAGTTATTCTGATGCGGCCAGTAGTATTGAATACAATATTATCTGGAAAAAAATGTATTCCTGGTTTTTTTTTTCTGTAAAATCTAGGGCCTCTGTTTTTTTTTTTTGACCGGGAAGGAAAGATCAGTACAGGTTTATTGATCTTTTTATATCCAGTCATTTATGTTCTACATTCCAGATCAAACTAGTCCTCGTAGGCTCTTGCCGCAACGCTGAGGATGAGGAACGGGTCCAGAACCTGAAGGACCTGGCGAAGCACCTGTCTCTGGAGGACAGTGTGCAGTTTGTGGTGAACGCGCCGTATGCCCGCCTGCTGCAGATGTACCAGACCAGCAGCCTCGCCCTACATGCCATGTGGAACGAGCATTTTGGCATTAGTTAGTATTACTATGAAAGGAAATTTTTCCAAAGCCTCGAATACAAAATTTGTGCCACATTGATTCAGCAACATGTTTTCTGCTAGGTACCCAAAACATGTTTGTCACACAAAATACACCATACAATGTTATCGGTACCACAAAAACGGTGCTGCGACAAAACTATTGCGTTACCGTTTGCCATCAATACGAACAAATCCAAGGCTGTAAATCTGCCGGGGCTGCGGGTTGTTCGCAAGAGATACCGCGCCCCCGGAACGCAAAGGGCACAAGAAGGAACATGGGTGGGTTTTAGTCAGTAAAAGTCTGACACTCCCTCCCGCCCCGCCCAGGGCGGGAGAAGTTATTTGATGATTTCCCACCCAACAAAAAAAAAAAAAAAGGCTGTAAATGCGACATAACGCGATGATTTAGCAACTAAATACTTGTTGTTTCTTTGTATTTAGAGGGGTTGACAATTCAAAAGTGCCTGTAAATGGTCTAATTGAAATAAATGTTTTGATTTTGACTGGTTGGCCCTGTAGTGTGACATTTTGATTATACTACTACTACTACACACCACGATAGGCTCATTTATAGTGTTCTTGTGCTATTTGTACTAGAGAGAAAGAAACTGCAGGTTTTTTTAAATATTTTTATGAATAATCCCCAGGTGTAGTAGAATGCATGGCGGCCGGCCTCATCACCATCGCGCACCGCTCGGGGGGCCCGCTGGCGGACATCATCGAGACGTCGCAGGGCTCCCGCACCGGCTTCCTCGCCGCCGAGGCCGACGAGTACGCGCGCGCCATCCTCGAGGTCATTGCGCTGCCCGGAGACGAGAGGAAGAGGATCATTGAGGCTGCGAGGTAAGGGTCACTTTTGTCGTAGAAAACTTACATTGTTATGGCAATAAATACTTAGTTTCTTCTCTTGTTATGGTCTTTGAACGCATTCTGCCAGCTTAGAGAGAGGGACAGAGAGATAGTTTAGAGAGAGAGAGAGAGGTAATCGTATTTCTTTTTCGAAAATAGACTCAATTCCAATATTTTTACGTTAGCCCTCGGGTGCTAGGCCTACAGTAGTTGCAATATAGCATGTGGAACAATCAGCGATGCGGCGGTTAGTGACAGTCGCAGATCGCGGGTCCGAGTACCTTTTGTTCTCGAAACATACAATTCAATCGCAAATTCGTTGTATACATACCTACGTCACTTAGACAATTTTTATAAGAGCCTAGCTTCCACCCGCGACATCATTCGCGTGACTTATTTCACCGTTAAGTTACGTCTTTGGTTACAGCTCCGGTCCCGTTTGTTGGAGCGTGATGTTATAGTAGCCTTTGTTAATCAGGAATAACGTAGCTATCTATTGGCAAAAACATGGTTAAACTAGGTCTTGTAGTTTCGGAGTATATTTGGTACAAACAAACAAAAAATATGTCCTCTTTAAGGTATTACAGTAGAGATAAATGAAGTATCTTTTTTTGTTCCCAGAGCCTCCGTTGACCGTTTCTCCGAAATGGAGTTCGAGAAATCATTCCTGAGAGCTGCAGAGCCACTCTTAAGATTAGATTAGCTATAGTGTATACACATGCTTTTATCCTTCTGTACATTTTGTTCCAATTGTTGTAAGCGTAATAATAAAGATTAATCAAAGCTTCGTCTGTGTTCTTTTCTAACATTATAGTAATAATACGCAGGGATGAAGTTATTCGGGAACAATTTAGTAATATCCTGAAATAAATCGTAATAAAGCTGTAAAATAAAATTTTTTGCATTTAAATTTCATGTAAAAAATCATTTAATTATTTTAACATAAAGATAAAATGTATATATTATGTAGGTAAGTATATAAAGTAATGCTTAAATTAACATTGGAATTGGAATGATATGCTATACGTCTATGTGTGACCGACCCTGTCTCTGGGAATCAACCTCAGTTCCGATCCATGCTTCAAGAATACATTGCCTGAAACAAGAGAATTTGGGTCAGAATTTAAATATACATACTTCACTAGCTTTTGTCAGTGATTTTATCCGCGTAAATGTCGGTTATATTCGAAATTCAATCATGATTTGAATGATACGTGGCGCCATCTATTAAGATGAGAAACATTATAGTCGTTATCCTCGGAAACAGTACTTTTTTCGGGATGAAAGGTCTATGTATGTTTCTGTACATCTGACAACGTATATGCAAAAATTCAGGATGATCGGTTCAGTAGATTAGGCGAGAAAAGGTAACAAACTTACTTTCGCATTTATATTATTAGTGAGGATTGGATTCATAGTTGTATTCGCAATGTAATTATGTTAATGTCGGTATGTCACCTGCGGTCTGTTGTGGGTTGATGCCGATGCCGTCATCAGTGATGATAGCGCTAGTCGCTGGCTCCACGCGGAACTCTTCGGCGGCAAACTTGAGCACCGCTGTGAATGGCGTCGCTTCTGGCACGCTCAGCCTAAGGGTTGGTTATCAGAATAGAAGAGTAATGGGCAAGGGTAACCAGATTGTTTTTGTCTTCATAAGAGATACCTACATCAGGCATAGAAGTAGCTGAATGGACGAGGTCACCCTTGGCCGTGTTGGCCTCGTGACTCCCAATTATTTGAATCAAATGTTTGCATTGCAGACTTGCTACTCATAACATAATGATTATTTCAACAAGTTGCTGGCTGTTATTTTAGTCTTTAGATGTCATGGGGTTGTAGTTGTATGTTAACTTTACAAAAGAAACAAGATTATTTACAAAAAATTTAAAATATATTTACAAAATATTTTCCCAATAAACCAAATCAGAATCATAATTTTTAACAATATCGAAAAACTGACACTTTAAATAGTCATTAGTGCATATTCTTTGAACCACACCAACCAACTCGGAATAATTTAGTTCTATATAAAAAGATTCAGCAGACATTCCCTCTCGCAGCAGCTTCCCACAGTCGGCTAAGGCTTCAACTATGTATGTGAAGATATCAGAATTTTCAACACACATTTCGGTTAGATATTTGTTGTCAACTTTAAAAAGTAGTGTCCAGAAATTTTTAGATATGTTGTCTTTTCTTAACACTATGTTCAGAATCCCATCGGCAATTAACTTTACGGCTCCAGCATGTTTGGGATCATTATTTAATAAACTTACAACTAATAGCTCTACTATATCCTGATTACAGTTGCTCAATAAATTAAAAATGTCAGACTGGCAACAATTAAGTTCTAATAACAGAACTTTACTTTTGAATTCAAGTATTTTATTTTTTGGTACTTTGTTATTGACAGTTCTTAGTAACGTTTCTTTAGACGCTGCCTCAAGCATCAGCTCTGTTAGACAGTTCTCCAATTTTTCCTCAGAAAATAACTCGAGAAATAGTGTGAATCCAACTTCCATTACATTTATGTTTGTATTAGAGTTAATTATCTTTTTAAGTACATATTTTGGAGGATCAGTCAGACAGTTTTTGATGAGATTGTTTGATGTCTCATAATAACTGTTCAAAACAGATAGAAATTCGTTGATGACGTTTTTCTTTTGTAGTCTATCAAGACTCTTTTCAATATGTCGTGATATTATAAAAGCATTCCTTAGTTCAGCCTCTGTTGTAACATTGTCAGGCCAGTTGTCTAACTGACAGAGGTTAATATAGTCTTGGAAGAAGTTGAGGAACTGTTGTACAACAGCTGTGTCCATTTTTAAACCTTGTAACTTCAACGCAGTGCCTTGGGCCATTCAGCATCTGTTGGAATGAACAAACTAAAGTTGACTATGAAAAATACATATAAGGCAAGTTATTCAAGGACATGGGTTACGTTGAAGTTACAGGAGTTTGTAGAGGAGGTGTTAAAGCTAGAACTTACACTTTGAACGGCAGTTTAGGGTCAGAAGTTAGGGTAATCTTGAAAGTTACTTTAGACCTGAAGAAATAAAAGATCAATGAGTCAAAGACAGCTGACATAATACCACAATAGACCCCTAATATGAGTGTTGTGTATATTTCACTTACATTTTTATAGAATTACAGAATTATAAGTATAGAAATTCTCTCTCAATATTTTCGCAACTCGAGCAGTCCACTACCACGATCCACGATATAAAAATGACGTTTTTGTTTCACAATTGACGGACACGTTTGTAAATGCCAATGTCAAAATTTACATATTATCACGTTTTTCGGTAACTAAAGCAGTGCTTCCTCATATCTGCCAATAAAGTTATTTATTTAATATATTCGTTGATGAATGTAAATTCATTAATGGATTTTTGTATTCTTGGAGATTTTAAAGTTTATTTAAATTAGTTAGCTAATAAATAAATATTGGTATCATGCGTTTAATTTCTGCCAGCAGCTGTCTTGCAAGTTTCTATAATAATCAAATTCGATCTGACTGTCATTTCATAAGTCAAAACTGTCAGAATAAAATGTAAAAGTTGCAAAACACAGATCGATGAGATTCATCTACTATTATAAATGTTTTAATTTGTAATATCGCATTACCAAAAGAATAATAAAATGTTTTTCAAAAGAAATCTTTTAGAGTGCACAACAATTTTCTCTTGCGCAGGAACATTTATCTGCGTCCTATTAAACTATATTACGAATATTTCTCCCATAACCGGAATATGGTTCCCTCTTTACGTTTTAACTTTATTTGTAGTGTCACTGTGTGTTAGTTTCAAGTTTATTCAATGGTTGTTGCATTTGAACAAACCTATAAAGTATGATTTGGATGGTCTTGTGGCGGATTATCCGTATTTATCGGCGTTGTCGCGGGTGTTGCCCCAGCCGCGGAAGACGTCCAACGCATCGGAGTGTCGGGAGTATGATACGAATGAGCTGAGTGTGATATCGACAGTACTGGAGAGGAAGTTAGTGTCGTCGTGGTACGTGCCGTATATATCGCAGGAGATTGGTTTCCCGTTCGCTTGTAAACAAATGTTGGATCAAATGATTGGCAAAAGTTTTCAGGTGTGGTATTATAGCATTTATTTTAACCGGTAAAACTACTCTTGGGCCGTAAGCACACAGCGTATTTTAAGCTCGCAGCTGACGTACGTTTCTTATGGAAGCATTTTTGTATGGAACAGCTACAATTATTCGTTTGCGCGTTTGTAATACGTTGTGTGCTTACGGCCTTAGTTTTATCGTGCAGGAAGAAGCCACCATAATACTTAATTTTGCTTACAGATTTGCAATAAGATAGAGACCAAAGATGTTTATGTTGACATAACCACTGTTCTAACTAGTCATTTGAAAGAGTACCAGAAGGCTCTGAAACGCCATGAAAAAACGCCTAATAGTACAATAGAATCATTGTACAAGAAATCTCACCCAATCTTTGACATCTCTAACAAAACGATTCAATCTGCGGACCACTGTACCAATATCCTGCGCATTGTTCTCAAGGAACTGATACCTTGGGAACTATGGGACACTCCACATTCTGAATTGTTAGTCCGCATACTGTCAAAGAAACTTGACACCTTCATCAACAGTACCCTCGCAGAACCCGCCTGGTTAAACGATAAGTTGTTAACAATTTTAAAAGGAAAACAAGAATCAATAGTGGTTGAAGAACAGAAAGAAACTGAATTCCCTGAAGAAACAGTATTAGATAAAAAACCAGAACCAACTGCTGAGTCAGAAATAACCATAGGAGTAGCTAAAAGTATCGCTACAACCCCTCAACGGGTTCCTGACATTACAAAAGAGGAGTCTGAAGTGGAGAAGATAGAGAATATAGTTGAAGAAGTACCTGTTGCAAGTACTGACCCCGTTGATATAAAATCTTCGCCTATTTTAAGACAGAAGAGAGGCAGACAGGGAAGGAATGAAGTAAAGATCTATGATAGGATTATTGAAGGTTGGTGAGTGGAAACGAAGGGGGGCTGTCATCCCAGTAATATTTTAATAGTAATAACTCCTAACTTTTGTGCATAGGTAGTGTCAAAACCTGGGAAACTGACATAGATCTTCAGTGCATCAGCCTGGGTCAAGATCTACTGGCGAGCTTGGATGGAGAAATCACCCTCAGCCGGTTGTGGGGGCAGGACGCTGACACTGACGGCAGCCCCAACCCGCCGCGCAGCAAGTCGCCACAGCCGCTGTGGTTTGGTAACATTGATGTCATCTCTATTACTAAATATAAGCCTATCAGTAACAGGGTTGTTTCTACAATTGCTTAGCCAATATCTATTGATGACAAATAGGTCAATCAACAGTTTTCTTTAATAATACTACAAATTAAATATTTTATGTTGTAAAAAGGAAAATGATCTTGAATTACCCCTATTTGCAGGACAATGTTTCTGTAGGCAAAGGCTATGGGGAGAATTACATGAAAATATACCTGTAGGCCACAATTTTGAATTACTTTTTTCAAAACCCATTAATTTCAGGTGAGGAAGAAATAATAGAAGTAGACCCTTTAGACCCGAGTTTATACAAAGAAACAAAGAAGGAACAGAGTCCAAAGCCAGCAGATGCCTTGCTGAAAGACTTGCAGTCCACCGTCAGGGAGGCCAAGACGAAAATAGGGGATCTACAGGTGGACCCCAAACTTGCCTTAGATGTGCCCCGCAAGCAAAACTCCAGTGTATGTTGTTTGCACGATCTTTCTGCTTATGCTTTCTGTAATTTGGTGCTGGGCCTTCACTATGGATGAGGATTTTTGTAATACAATAGTTTTGTAATGCACTAACCCCAAATTCAAGTCAAAATCATGTTATATCACTAAGAGGCATTTTTAAAAGTCATTTACAATAAAAAAGAATTTGAATCAAGTTGTCCCTTCCAAAAGGTAATAATTTCGTATGGAGAAGAGTGGGCAAGAAACTCCATGCTTACTCTTTTGAAATAAATGTTATACAGTATTTGGTGCACATGAGAACAATGTTCCTATAATATAAGCACAATATTAAAATAGATACAAAGTATTACAGATTAAAAAATGGCATCAAAACTTTGTTCATAAATATGTACCTACATGGTTTCCAATTTTAGTTATTTTTGGAACAGCTGACACAGGAATTGGCATCAGATAGATTTATTGATTTTCTTAAACTGATGGTTTGAACAGCTTTAAAAAGAACCTTGCGATTGAGGCAAGTCTATAAGGCGGTAACTAGTCTAGATAAAACTATTTGATGACCCCCGAAAATGCTGCTTAGAAGATGTGTGGTTTTTATCGGCAAGCAAAAAGTATCAAAACTATTACCAAAAGTGCATAGAAAAATCAACCCTAATGTCTTTTTTATGGGATTACTTTTTAGGTCGGCAGTCTCTTGACAGCTGCATTTTGTAATTTTAACACATACTTAAATGTTTTGTATCAATTTTATAGACAGGTACCACATATCGGGCGAGCACCGCACTGGCTCAGGTTATGATTGCTTTGAATGTCACTGTCCTACTATTCTATGTACTATCCTGGCGACTGCAGTTACCACATACTTGATGTTATCTTAAGCCTTACTTGATACAAACTGATAGATTGTGTATTGAATTTTAACATAATAATGTCATTTCCTTTGACCTATATCTATTTCTAAAATATTTGAGAGTGAGTCTTTTTAAAATAAATAAATGTAAATAAAAGGAATTTAAAAAAAAGTAGCTTTCTCCTTAAACTCCTAAGCATCACAGACATCTTTCTTATTTGTTTATTTTTTTACAAGACAATGCGTGTACAATGCGCTACATTTAAAACTCTAAACTGAAACTGTTACGGTTCAAAATCCAATATCCAATCTATAAGTCTACTGTAGTAAGGCAGTTTGTTTGACTGCATGAAACATGTGACGAGCATGTCTGTCACTATGCACGGATATTTAGACGAGTTGTGTTACTGTTTCATTCTGAGTTGTTGTGTGAGTGTGTTAACTTGAGAATGTACCCTATTTACTTGAGAATGTACCTTCTTTACTTGACAATGTACCCTCACCTGTAATTTACTGAAGTATTTCGATGGAAGTCGGGGGTGGGTGGGGTATAGCAGGGGAGCAGCCGCTCTTTTCTCTCTTTTCCTGACCCCCGATAAACTTGACCTGGGACCTATGGTTTTCAAAAACCCTTTGAATTGATTCTGCATACATTCTTAAAGCTAATCGTGCGCACAAAGCGAATACAATTTTTTTTGTCATTGAATCTCAAGGTTTGCGGCAATACCTTTATGCAATTGGCTAGTAGATACGACCAATCACTTGACATACTTTTTATAAGCTGTCAATACGCAAATCCCTCTAAATTTTGTATAGAAATGGCGAACTGTGACATAAATTATTTGCCAGCTCAATGACCAACTTGAAAATGAGTCGGTCTTTTTAGGGCTAAAGTAAAGTGTTTTTTTTAAAGAATAATATTTCACTTTCACACATTTTTGACACTCCCAGTTCTGTTTACAAACGGTTCCATACTACATGTATTTTTATCATATTTGTATTTGTAATGTTGCTGTTTCCTGGTGTAGGACGAAGCGGCCGGCATGATGGAAGGTCTACTGGACTTAGGTATCGCAGGACTGAAAAAAGGTCTCCGCTTTACTGGACTCAGCGACCAGGTCAGTGTGATCATGAATCCACGTGCTCTAGACATTGGATGTTTTCTTTATTTTACACTTTATAAAAATACTGAAACAGCTAAAGGCCAGCGCAATCAAAGTAGCAATATGTTTGATCAGTTTTCATTTATCAATTAATAATTATGTACCTAAAATACAACACAAATTGAGTTAAATTGGTGTGCAGTCAAACACACAAAATTTTATCAAAATCGGTCCAGCCGTTTAGGAGTTCAGTGATATGCACACGTACAGAAGATCGATAAATTTGACTATGGTTAGCAAAGAGTGTTGGTATTTATTCAAAATGGTTGTTTATTCAATGAGATGAAACGTAAGTAATACGCCTGTTTCGTGTCTAGGAAAAATCGCCGTCCCACCATCGGGAGCGCAGTAGCGACAAGACGTCTCCGTCCGAGATGGCGCGCGGCAAGCCCATACCGGAATACAGGGACGTACAGACCGCCAATGGACAAAGGGGTATGATGTGCAGTTGATATTGATCCTTCTGTAATGTAAATTAAGCTTACCTACAAACTCACAATAATTACAGTAATTACGCCGATCTAAATTTAAATGCCAAATGTACGCAATAAGAGTTCAATATACATTGAACCTACGCTTAGCATCGATTTAAAGTTGATTAGTGTTAAATATCCAAAATCATTACAGCCTACTAGCTTCTGCCCGCGACTTCGTCCGCGTGAAAGTTAACATATTATCCCACGGGAACCAAACATTTTTTCGGGATAAAAAGAAGACACATAGAATTGTGTTATTCCACACTACAATCTATCTCAGTGCCAAATTACATCCAGATCCGGTCCGTGAAAGTCTAACAAGCAACTATCTATCCATCCATCCTCACAAACTTTCGCATTTATAATATTAGTTACGACATAGTATAACAGCTGAAAGTTCCTCTGCGCAATGTCCCCAAGGGGGGTAACAACGATTGAAGTTTGGATCATGGTGGCTTTGGCAGGGAGATTTTTTTCTTGCATTTTATGACTTTGCCACGTCAGGGTCGCTCTTGCGCGTCTTTGTGTGTCGGCTCCTAATTTGCGTAAAATAAACTAATCATCATTTTCCGTTGACAGATGAGAACAATGTGCACCCGTTAGTGAAGCAGCAAAGAGTCATCTCACAGGATAGCGTGGTCAGTGCTTTGACTTTCAAAATGTAAACCATGTCATTGAAATAAGTTCTTTGACTTTTTGACTATGAGTGTTGTGAGGAACGTCGAAGTCCTCAGTACACAAAACCCAATAATGTTGTGAAATAAATAAGATGATGGCTTGTACTGGGCAGATGACACCAATAAATAATAATTCCAAGACACAACTTTACAAAAAAGCAGTTTTTAGCCCTGAAATCCCAAATAATTTTTAAATGACTATAAAATTAGATTTTTAGTTGCTTTGAAATCAAGTTTAATGAATTGAGTCAACTTAGTGAATTGAGACGACAAAAAAGTGACGTCATAGTTTACAACTAAAAATTCGTCATCTATGGGGGAATGCGTTTCACAGCTCATAAAAAGTACGTCAATTGATTAGTGGTGTCATCTACCCGATTGTAATGCTGTTGAAACCTGTTACATTTGAGATTCATGCGTGGCCATCGTTCTGGAATCACTAGCAAGTTATTTATTTATTTATTTATTTATTAAGGTTTGCCAACAGCTTCTGTATACAAAAGAACTTAAATATAAAACAAATACAGTCTAGGACTTATACAGTCGCCAATTACAGGCCAACCAGCATGTCTACAAAAAGGATAACAAAATTACAAATACAAAATACTAAATACAGAAAAAAGAAAACACTTTAACACTAGCACAAATTACAGTTAAAGAAAGTAAAAGAAAGTAATAGTAATTAATAAAAAAAAAAAAAAAAAACTATATACTCTAATTAAACTAAGACCTTGACAACTGTGAAAGGTATGACAGAAAAAAAGACAAGTTGATCGCACAAGTGTACTTTTGTATCAGTTGTGGACTGTAAATACAACTTTTCACGTGTTATTCAAAAGTGTCTTTGCCCTAATTTAAATACATGATTTAATTTCGACCTTAAAAACACGATGTTCACGTGGAGTTTTTGCTATCACAGATGAGTAGCGATCTTATTATGCATTTGCTTCTCTCTTCTTCCAATAAAAAAATTATGTATAAATCTCAACAGCCATCTCTACCTCGGCCCGTCCCCAAGGCGGACCTCCCATTGGTCCCCGAGCCGGACTCGCCGGAACCGGAGTACGAGGAGGCAGCCGACCTGTCCACTAGCATTGCGAAGTTACGCTGTCTGTTGCAGCAACGCGCCGAGACCAGTCCCAGGTACACGCACGACTGAATTCTTAAACACCGACCGACAGAATTGGCCCATTTAATCAAATTAAATGTTTATTTCTATGTAGAAGATTGCCATAAATTCCATTAACATTATTTAAAATCCACCAATCATCTTCAGAGCCGAGAGGACGGAGGACGTGTGGTGGGAGAGCGCGGAGGAGACGCGCGGGCGCACGCAGCCCCACCACCACCACCACTCCTCCCGCCCCGTCGACACCGCCACGCTTGCCGGTAACCATGCCATACAAAATACATGCACTTTGAAAACTATTTAAATGGTTCATCGTTTAAATAAGGTATTACACTCATTTTTGAAAAGTGTCTCAATTACATACTATAGTTCTAATAAACCGCAAAAAAATCAAAATTTTATTCAATTGCTAAGCACCCCAAATAGCATTTAAAAATTTTATTTTCAAATTTCGCGCGTAATTTGACAAAAATGCAGGTCGCATTGGACGCCATATTTACTCTGTGGTCGTGAGTTCGTGACGTCCGTTGGCTGTGACACAGCCAACAAACGCGCTGATTTTCCGATCAGCTGACAGCTGTCACTTTACACAACTAAATGACGTAATAACATGGTAGCTACTATTTCATATAGATACAGAAAAAAAAAGCTAAAAAAAAAGCTTGAATTGACTTTTAAAATTTATTTTGATATTTTATGAACTACAACTAACTCTTACCGACTGCTTTTGGCTTACGCTACCCCCATAATATATTTTTTCTCCTATAGAGTAAAATACCCTATTCTGACATTTAATAGACTACTGACTTCTGGACTTCCTTTAAAATACGTTATGTAACAAAACAAGACATATTTTGTCATTTTACCTATTGTACCAGAAGAGAGACAATGTTTTCTATTATAAGTTAATACGCAGGCGTTCGACCAAATGACAGCTGCATTCTAAGGATACTATATTCGTTTGAATGGTTTTCAGACGAGTACGACATGAACATAGACAGAAACGTGTCCCCCGGCCAGACCTCAAACAATATGCAGAGACTAGATAAGTGAGTACACTGATCACGCACGAACCTTGCCAATGTGGACGCCCCTTAAGAGTCACCGCTAACAGAGCGAAACAGGGTGGAAAGGATATCGTAATGAAAACTTCTTCCATTGATTCAGAACATAATTTTAGAAACCCAGGGATAAAATTCGTCGGTAAAAAAAATGAGCAGTTCCATACAAAAGTGCGATACTTACGGACAAGGTCGAAATCTACGGAACAGTAGATTTTTTTTAACCGGTTTTCTTCCTGGCTAACATCAATAAAAGTGATACAAATAATAACCTTTTCTACCTTTATCCGTCGTTTGTTGTTCGAATATGCGCTTTATTTGTACAATATTGCAGACTATTCCATCGCACAGTGACCGGAGTGTTCAACTCCATAAAGACGGCGGTGGGCGCGGAGGGGGAGGAGCCGGCGCGTGCTCTGCACGACTGGACCTACGTGTGCACCTCCATCGACCTTAATGTAAGTACAACCGCATTCCCAACAGACCGTAGTAACAAGTTAACGAAATGGAGTAAAGTCACCAGTGAATATGAACCCTACTAAACATACATAAGGTTCAGTATTGCATCCTCGTCATATTAGTATTAATTTATGTATTTGCATACCTTATTGTTTTTATAAGATGTTAAGAAAGGCTTGAAAGCTAAAGTACAGTTATGGACCCTTTTTTTATCGTGGGGAAATCCCTCATGGACTATCCCCCGTCTGGGGCGAGACGGGGGGCGTGCCGGACTCTTACCGGCTAAAACCACCACGGTGTTCCTCGACCGACCTTCGGACGGGGGTACGGGGTCGCTCGCGCATTCTACCGCGCCCCCGCCAGGCCCTGACCCGCCGGTGATATAGGCGGGTCCCGTGTACGTCGGCGGTCCTACAGTTATGGACCCTGGTAGGGCATAGCCACATAGTGTTAACTTGTCCGAACCGCGGCGGCTACGCAAGAGGGCTTGGGTTCGATTCCCAGGTCGAGCAAAGTGTGATTGGGTTTTTCTACACAATTCTCATTAGCAACTCGGATTTAGGATTTGTGCCCGGTTAATGGCAATAGGCTCGCCCCGTATTACACGGGACCTAAACATACCGGCGAACTGTGGGTGTAAATTGGTACACCCCTGCCTAATCTTTCGGGGAATTCAGGCGCGATGGTATTGGTATTTTCTAACGAATTGGCATATTTGCAAGATATAAATACATGACAATGTTAGTATTTTGTGCCTTATTAATATGGGTTTACAGCTATCAATTTGTTGAATATTAACTTTTTTATTTATTTATTTAAATCAGGCATCAAGACCCATAGAATATACATATTTCAGTACAATAGGATAATATAAAATACTGTACATAAACAATATAATTACGTATATTTAAAAACTACTTCACTCGACCCATGATATTATTTTTGAAAAATGAAAAGTGTAGGCGAGTCTGCACTATTTACAATACCATAACTGACCCTGCATGAGCGTAAGCGTAGTAGTAGTAGCGTTTTTTTACCCGTCTGCCAAGGAGTGGTTATGCTTTTCGCGCTTATCTTGTATGTTTGTAAATTTCTTCGTACCCACGTATCTTCCGAACAGCTGGATGGATTTCGACAATTTAGGTATTGTTAGATTGGTTTAAAAAACCCAAGTGTCCTTGGATACGTTTTTTGAAAAAAAGATAGAAGATTATGATAGTATTCAATACTTAATTGATTAAGTAACACTTAGGTTGACGTGAGCGAAGCCTCGGACACAGCTACTCTTAAATAAAAAACGAATCTCCACATATTGTTTACATTAAGATTTACTATTACATTATGGCGTCATAAAATGGCTTTAAATATAAGAAAAACAATTGTCAAGCGTATCTTTAGTGACTTTAGAACATTGAAGTACTTCACGAAAATCTGTCAAATACCCTATTCGCTGTTCATGTAACCAAGGGTTTGTAAAATCCCAATTTTGAAAGAAAAGAGTGTCCATGGAGTTTCTTGCTCGTTCTTCTAGATAGAGACCTACGTTTTGTAACGAGGAACTAGCTTCAACTTTCTATGTCACTTCTTGACAATTCAAAAGTGCCTGTAAATGGTCTAATTGAACTTGTCCAATTGAACTTTGACCTTGACTTTGTTGATGAATACCTCGTGTAGTCTTATTAAAGTACTGATGGAGGATCCATCGCAGGTGGGTGGCGCGGTGTCCCGCCTGGTGGGCTCTCGCCGCGCGTTCTCCCACGTGGAGGCGGCGCTGGACTCGCTCGACCAGCTCACCGCGAAGGACCTCGCTAGACCCCATACACCAGACGACTTTGGTGAGTTTAAGTCGCGTATTCATTTCGATACAAACCTAACCAATTTTGTGTCGCCAGTCAGACAATCGTCGACAATCGTGACATTATTATCAATGTTTATGGCATTTTTTTTTTTTGACATTTGTGACATTCGTTGACGTCCGTGACTTTCATTGACACTCGCGACACTTCTGTGACACTGTTGTCGATTCTTGTGACACTGTTGTCGATACTTGTGACACTGTTGTCGATACTTGTGACACTGGTGTCGATACTTGTGACACTGTTGTCGATACTTGTGACACTGTTGTCGATACTTGTGACACTGTTGTCGATACTTGTGACACTGGTGTCGATACTTGTGACACTGTTGTCGATACTTGTGACACTGTTGTCGATACTTGTGACACTGTTGTCGATACTTGTGACACTGTTGTCGATACTTGTGACACTATTGTCGATACTTGTGACACTGCTGTCGATACTTGTGACACTGCTGTCGATACTTGTGACACTAGTCGACAAGAGTGTCACGAGTGTTGTATGTTGGCCCGATTAGAAAAGACATAGTATGTAATAGGTATGTTTGTCCCCCAGAGGAGTGGTGCAGCTCGTGCGGCGCGGGCTGGTGCGGCTCGTGCGCGCTGGTGGCGGCGGCGGGCGTGGCGCGCGCGCACGTGGCGCACCGCCTCGCCACGCTGCTGCTCGCGGGTACGTATTGCGCACCTACGAGGTTGCCAATAGAATTGGGGAGTTGATACCGTTAACCAATAATTCCGAGACACAAATTCCTTAACAATAAAATTGGAGGAATACCAACCTATTATTGTCTCACTGAAGGGCAAAGACCTCTTCTCATACAAAGAAGGCACGAGCATAGATTGCCACGCTTGCTCATTGCGGATTGGCGATTTCTGATGTTTTCTTTGTCCGATGTCAAAGATATCGAAGATAAACTTAGAAAGTATGTGAAAGGAAAAGTCACTTTGGTACTTTCTCGCTTTCGAACCTGCAACATCATGCATTAGAGACGAGCGCCTTAACCACTGGGTCTTTACGAAAATGATACGAAAACTTCCTTAAAAAATAAAAATACAAAACCAAAAGAGCTGATAATTTTGAAACCGCTGAACCAATTTCCTCCAAATATAGCTAAGAACACTCCCGACGAATATACCTTTCAAACAAGAAAAACTAAATCAAAATTGGTTCATGCGTTCGGGAGCTACGATGCCACAGGCAGAAACACGCACACAGACGCACACATACGCACACATACACACACACACACACACACACAAACACGCACACAGACACGTCACACATATAACACCCAGTCGTTTTTGCGCCGGGGGTTAAAAACACTTTATTTTAATCCTTAATCAACGCTACAATCCTTACTTTTCTCCTCTTCTTCACATTACAGACCTAGTCGAGTCCCTCCTAGATGCGTGGCTCTCAGACTTGGCTTCGTGGCTCCGGAGACAGATCTTCCTAGTGTTTGAACAACTGTCGGAGAAGGATACTGGGTTCTTTGAGTCTAAGGACAAGCTGAGGGAGCTCAATGTGGACGAAACGTGCGCGGCTGTGCTGGAGAAGATGCCAGGTAATAAGTGGTGCTCGTCAGTGACACAGCTGGACTTGGACAAGTCGATGACTCCGATGTATAATCGTTGTATTTTTGTCGAGTTCCTCATTGCCAGTGAAAGTCCCGTCAATATAGATTTTGGAGATTAGCGGGAACAAACGGATAGATAGGCTGACCAAAATTTTAAAAATTTGATATTTTTTTATAAGTACCCTGTAAACAAAAAAATGCAAATGTACACAAGTTGTTAATTTATACAAGGCAATTATTTTAAGGGAGTGTAGTGCTTATGAAAATAAACCACTTTCACTATGCAATCAAACTTAAAATTGCGAAAAAGCAGCTGTTCCTTACATGTTGTCGAGTTATGCGAACGTTAATGTATGAAGGAGTATATATTTTTTTGAGATTATACGTTTCATACTATAGTAAAAGTTGTGCCTCGTCTTCCCTAACGCCTGTATATACATATATTTCAGCTTGTCAACACACTATATCTGTCCACAGCACTTCTGTACGTGTTTGGTGAGGACACAGTGAGCGAGGCCACGCGCCTGGTGGTGAGGAGCTTCACCCACAAGGAAGTCAACGCAGACGTCATGTTCAGGGCGCTGGACTTGTTCGCAGGGCACTTTAAAAAGTCTGCGGGGCTGAGAAACCCTTCTTTTGATAGCAATTAATCTTTGCGTAGAATCTGTACTTTGGAGTTTCTTCTCAATGATCTGGTGAGTGGCGAGGTTTGATACTACACTGGGTGTAAAGACACGAAGCCGTAAACTAAACTGCCCATCAAATTAAGTATATTGAGCACACCTTTTTACTGGGAAAATCTCTGGTCTTTATCTTTTTATTGATTTTGTTAATTTAACACATTGCTCCACAATAGGAACTTCTTCGAACCAGAAGGGTCCCAGGCATGATCTACAACAACAAAACACTCGCAGCAATGTAGCTTCGGTTTTGTTAAGGCTCTTCGCCCACGACTGATGTTTTTGCCGATTTTTGACAGATATCTTTGTCGGCGAGAAGGAATCTGTCAAAAATCGGAGAGCGTAAGTGTCTTAACACCCGTTACAATTGTCACCTCATCTTGGCGGTCAAGTAATGAAAACCAAGTGTTGGATTTGTGCTGGCTTATCACTGTCCTTCCAAACTAGTATTAATGTCTGACTGTTAGGAAATAAATAGTTCGCCGGTTCTACTATGTCACTAGGAACATTTAAATAATTCGTTTTATATTCCCTTCACCGCTGGTGTCAAATTTACCGGATTATTTCGTAAGCAGTATATTACTAGCCTCTACAGGTGTCTTCGTCCGTGTTGTTTTTTTCCTCACTCTGGAGCACACTGCAAACTAAAGATTGAGGTTGCCTGTTCAATAGGATTGCATACAATCTTTGCTCCGCCCCAGTTATGCAATTCTATTGGTTAATATTTCTCCGTTTCTCCGTTCCGCAGCCTCGTTCCGCTTCTGTGGACAGGCAGCCTTAATCTTTGGTTACTGCTCCGCTCCCGTTTGTCGTAGGGTAATGTTATATAGCCTATATTATTCCTCATGAATCTGGCTATCAAATACAAACATATTTTTCCAATTTATCTGGTAGTTCCAGAGAGTAGCGCGGCCTAAACAATGGCATTAGGTTTATAATAATAATAAAGATTTCTTTAAACTGGTTCTAGTCGTATATAGCAGATCTGATGTTGTAATAATGAGATTAAAATGAATCGTGATGTATTTAATATATGACATTCCATGTTTATTGTAGTTGTAGAGATTACTAAATAAATAAGATAAATAAATAAAACATTTTTTGTTGGAAAACCCATACATGTCTTAGCTGATCACTGACATCGGTGAAGGAAAACATTGTAAGGATACTTGGACTTATATATTTATGTAAGTCTTAAATCACTAATTCCCCTTAAGCAAGCGTGGTGATCAATGCTCGTGATTTCTCTGCATGAAAAGCGGATTTTACTTACTCTGTGACCTACACTGACTTTACTGGGGAGGTTCTTCAGAAAGGTCGGGTACGAAGTACTCGTAACCGAAAGTGTGTATGACCAGATGTATGAACGTGGACGAGGCGCAAGGAGTATGTAACATAGCTGGTGGCCTTCTGTGGTTTCTGCCTACCCTCATGGAAAAAAGGTGTGGGTTTATATGTGTATGTATTTTGTATTCTATTATCAGATTTGAGTGATATTTTGATTCTAGGGTAAGGTAAGTACATAGAATGAAAACCAAATATCCAAAAACCATCCTTTAGTGTTTAATTGCTATAAAAATATTGAATATCACAGAGATTGCATATTTGTTATATTTTAAAGACAAAGTACGGACAGCAACAGCAATGCAGCGTCTGTGTTGCTGTCTGTACCAAAATAAAATAAAATTAGTTTTGTTAATCATTACATTTAGTGTTGTACAGTCAGCATAATAAATCAACGCTAATATAATTTTCTATAAGTAATTTTGTGCTTGGAATGGATGATTTTTATTTAATTAAGTGTCTTTTAGGTTTTTTATTTAGGTTAATTATAGTTTTTAGAAGTAATCAAATAAATAAAGTCATCTTAATATGCTGGCTGTACATTTTATACTCTACTATCTTACAAGTCACGCACACATTGATAATAATGAAATATTTAATAAATTCGTAATAGATGCGTCAATCTTCAATCTGACGCATAGACCATTAGAAAGAGACGTCACATAGTGTGAGAGAGACAATGCTCTACACAGCCGAGTTTTGATATTACGATCGTCTGTTCATCATCTGCTTTGAGCTACTATACGAAGTGTTTACATACAAACAAATAAACATATGTACCTGTAAGTCTTACCATTATTCCACTTACATTAACTAATAACTAGGGGCCATTTTAACAACTTTGTCATAACCTATCACACCTACAATATCATATTTATATTATAACTCATAAGTCTTTGTAATTTGACGATTTTTAACACCGTTGGTAAGGCGGTCCCTTCGATAGTTTTGACCCAATAATCCTAAATGTTTATCTAATACAATAATTCGGATTCAATTCTAATAACATCGTTATCAAGGATGAATACAAAAAATATAAATGGGTACCTCTGGCGTTAGAGTCATACATTTTGTTCTAAATATTTACAAATCTAAGTAAAGGTCATTTGTTTTATGGATGTGGCTAGACCATGTTTTATAAGTATTCACCATGTGGCTTGAACATATTCAGTAGCACCAGCGATTAGTTACGACCAACGATGGCGACAAAATAACAAAGCCTAATTAATATTAAAGAAAAGATGTCGAATTTGGGGCCGTATTATGACGTGTACAAAAGATGGTGCTATAGGTCACGTCGCAGTAATTAGAACATCATTGATTCGTTAGTTAAACTTGCCGATCCATATTATGGCTAAATATGACAGATCAAACATAACTATGACACAATAAACAAATATAAAAAAATCTTCTCCAATCCTTGCTACTAGGTACTATGTCCATTGCGCCGCTACGTGAAAACAATATCCATTTAATGGCCTCATAGTGCACGTAAGAGAGAAAACTTAAGGGCCAAACCCCACACGCTACTTTTAGCATCGGCGATCTGCGATTTCGCAATAGAGGAAGTCGCGAAACTGCCATGCAGCATAGACAGAATCTCTAAAACACGCGATTTGAATACTGCGGTGAAAAGCATAGTGTCGAAAACGCGATGCAACACGATACAATCGCAAAATCGCAGATCGCCGATGCTAAAAATAGCGTGTGTGCTTTGGCCTTAAAATCATGGCGTCGTAACATTCATCCATTAGCCCACCTACTTACAGTTTTGGTAACATTGAGCAATTAATACAGCGTGCTTTATTATAATTAATATTCACATTCTAGGCCGATATTCAAAGTGGATCAATGTAAAGTCTAAGTACGCTCTATGGGTCTCAGCTTTATTTACAATGACAATAGCCCTGATTGGATACTCTATTTTCAATGTCAAATGCCCTGTCCAAGTGACAGTTACAGCTGTCCTGTTCAAATTGCTTCCTTTTCATCCAATCTACGGCTATTTCCTAAGTATAGTGTACGTGGTGCAGTAAACTAGTAGTTATAGGGCGGTGACGACGACCAGCTCTTCATCTTGTCTGATCGTCTCTGGTGAGGGCAGCGGCTCCAGTTCTACCGAGTCCGCTTCTATGTCGGACTTGTCCGTGAAACTTAGGAACATCTGTGGGAAACGATATGAGGAATGTTAAATTATGAAGTACATATTTGTGTCAGCGCGCACGACTTTAACAGCAAATACTTCGCCATTCAAGTTAGGGGTTTGCTTCTTGTGCGTTAAAATAATTGTATAATGACAAGTTAAAAATGATGACAGATCGCGAGCGGCGCATTTAAGGCCGATGCTTTGATTTTTGATGCTATTCGGGCCGTGTTAGAGCCCTTAGAGCAGTGCTGTCAGAATGACCATTTGAAATCGTGTTTTCGCTGCTTAATGTTCTCTTAAAACGTACTTAATTCAATATTTGGAGGGAAAATTCTTTAAATAATATATCTGGCATAAAATGTAGTAGAAATTGTATTCTAATTTATCATTTTTATAATATTATTTTACATTAAAATAGGGACTTTAAAGGTTCTAGAGAGAAATAAAGTATCTTTGGTACACTTACGTACTAAAACATAGGTTCAAATGTGCAATGAATAAATCAGTTACCTGCTCAAGCGAGCTTTGGTTGACGGTGAAGTCTTCTATATCACAGGTGGACTGTAGCTCCGCCATCAGCCGGAAGATGTCGCTCAGACGAGTCGTTACTTCTTTTTTGTCAACTGCAAGTTAAAAAAATAAATGTAATATTATATTCATCACAAAAATAATATAGAATAGCGTACACATAAAGTGATGTGTACTACACGCTATAAGCATAACCAAGATGAAATGTAAAACAAAAATATTTGTACAGCTTAAATACCGAATATATATATATACCAAAACCAATAGATCTTAATAACTTATGTCAGCTATCTATGTTCTTGCAAATAAATAAAGATTAATTAATTCGTTCCAATCTGCGCGATTTTTCTATATGTTCTTATGCTACGCTAAATATTACAGTGCGCATAGTTTATTTTACACAAATCGATTAGCGCATATTCTCTGTATTCTCATCATAGTTAAGTGTAAGTGTATCAACCTGTGGTGTGGCTGGGCATGAGGAAGTGCAGCGTGTGCTGGTGCAGCACGCGCAGCTGCGCGGCGGGAGCGCGCGCGCGCACGCGGCGCCACACTACGCGCGGCCCCGCGCGCGGCACGCGGCACTGCACCACGTAGCCGCCGCCGAACCTACACAAACAATCTTTATGTTATTACAGTGTTTAAACAGCAACATTTTAATGGAAGTATTTAGGCAATACCAAATATCTATTAACTACCTATTTTAATAGGAATAAGAGTATTTTTACAAGACGCCCGCGTGTAGACATGGCCTAAATAGCTCACTGAAAAGAAAAAGAGCGATTAGCTCTTTGACTCAAAAGAGCTATCACTCTGTTAGCTCACTAGCTCGTCTATAGCTCAATCGCTCGGACGCAGACTGTTAGCTCATTTGCCTCACACCGCCGGCCGCACACGCGTCGCATGAGACGGTTCGGCTCGCTCAATAGTCAGTCGCTCTTTCGAAGTATGAACTCTTTTCTTTAGTATAAAAACACGTAGCGTTAAGCGAATTGTGCACGTGCACGCTGGAGAGCTATTGTTGGAAAAGTAAAAGTAAGTGCGATGCGATCCGAATATAATCGAAGTATTCCGAATCAAGCCGAAGAGCCGTTCGTCGTCGTTGTCGGTCGGTGCCACCGATCGGTGAACGGCTCGGTGGCTTCGTAGTTCGTATTTGCACGTGTGCCGAGTGCTACTGAGCTATTCAGCGACGGAGTGAGCTGGAGCGACAACAATCGAAAAGAGCTAGCTCTTTTCTATCTCACGAGCTACCCAAGTCTACCCGCGAGACAGATCATGTAACATCTCGACACTCCGTTGTAATTTGACCTATGTTTTACAAATAAAGCAATCTGATTCTGACACTGTCACTTACCTAATCAAACACTCGTCTAACGACGCAAGCGCGACCAGCTCTCCGTGCCTCAAGAGCGCGACGCGTGCCGCCAGGCGCCGCGCGTCGTCCAGCGCGTGTGTGGACAGCAGCACGCCGCGGGCATGCGCGCACGCCGACACCACGCCGCGTGACACGCAGCCGCGGGACACCGGGTCCATGCCGCTAGAGAATGGGATACAAGTAATTAGCTCCTGTGTTCTTAAAGAAGTCCAGGGTCATACAATATAAATTCCTGAGTCTTATTTAAATATCAGTATCAAAATTAAGCCTCAAATTGATTTTAATATCAATTGTATCGCTGACAGTTGACGCTTAATTTTTTCTGCGGCCATTTTTATTTTTGGGTAGATGACACTTCTAAACAATTGACGTACTTTTTATGAGCTATCAAAACGTAATTCTCTCAAAGATTTTGTACGACAATACATGATAATGACGTCACTTTTTTGACATCTCAATTCGCTAACTATTTATTGATTCCAAAGCAACTATAAATTGAATTTTATAGTTATTTAAAAAAATAATTGGGTTTTAAGGGCTAAAATGAACTGTTCCTTTTGTGAAGTTGTGTCTTGGAATTATTGTTTAATGGTGTCATGTACCCAATTGTCACTAAACTTTGATTTAAATTACGCACAAAGTGGACTTACCATTACCCAGCAAGAGTACCTATGTTATAAACATGTTGATATTTACCTGGTAGGCTCATCGAGTAGCACAAGTGAAGTCCTCGCCATGAACGCGATGGCAGTGCAGAGTTTCCTCTTGTTGCCCCCGCTGAGCGTGCCGGTGCGGACGTCGGCGTACTTGCGTAGGTCGAACATGTCCACTGTTCGCTTTATCACCTTCACGGAAATTATTCATTGAAAAATAATATAAGGGCATTATAGAGAAACCTAATGTACATACCTTAGATAGAAAGTTAAATTTGGACTTTTATGATTTAACCTACAGAGGTTTACCTACACTCAGTATATCTATATTTTATCAACTATAGTTTTAGTCCAAACGAGGTGAGCTAACATCCAAATTTCGAACAGCTTCTTAGAAAGTCCTAACGTAAAAACGTAAATAATTAACACTGCCAGACAATGCTTAGACCATAGATAAACCTTGGTTTTACTACTCATTTAATTTGCTCTAAATTATTATTTTCAAAAATAGGACAATAGCCTTCACAGTTAATCCTCCGTTCAGTCAGCTTTGCTGGCAGTACCTAAGTAGCTCTACATAAAAACCACGAAGTAAATATAAAAACCAATCAAGAAAAGTCATGTCGTCCATGTTTGTATACCTCTTCCTGCTCGGTGATGCCTCGGAGTCGGCAGTAGAAGCGCAGCGTTTCGGTGACAGTCAGCAGGGGGTCGATCGCATCGCTCTGCGGACAGTAGCCTGCAAGGAACAATACAGTTTAAATAAGATGTATAGGATTGATTAGATAGACTTACTAATACAATAGCTAATTTACCTGTTTCGTAGGAATATGCGTTCCTAGTTCCTACGCAATAGGTATCCTAGTCCTAACCGATATGGATTACCTAATAAGAATAGGATCTTCATAATCTAATGGGATTGTAGGGTTTATTTAGTTTTAATTTATGGCACATCTTTATGGCGTCCCGGCTGCCATTCGGAGATCTTTGACAGTGGTTACGGATAGTCAGAAGCCAGGAAATCTGATAACCACTTTTACCAAGAGGTATCGTGTTGCCAAGTAACTGGATTGCGGAGGTCAGATAAGCAGACGCTCTATGTAAAACACTGGTATTCAGCTGCATCCGGTTAGACTGGAAGCCGACCCTAACATAGTTGGGAAAAGGCTAAGCAGAAAATGATTTTTAGGGGATAAAAGTCCTGAAATATTACAAAATAATCTTAGTTCACTTACTGATGAGTCCTGTGCACAGCTGCGTCGAATTGACTAACTCATTATTGAGGTACAACTGTCCGGAGGAAGGTCGCACCTCGCCTGTCAGCATGGAGAACGTGGTGGACTTGCCCGCGCCGTTCTGACCCAGGAGGGCTGTGCACTGTCGAGAGATAGATTTAATTAAAGATTGTTAGTTATATACGTTTATTCATTTAGCAAATGGAAAACATATTACAATTCGGTTTTGTCCCACAGCCACATTTGAACACTGAGAAGGACAAAAATCCCCTCTTAATTAAAGCCTTCACTTTTCTTGGTAAGTACATGTTATATTTCTTTATTTAGGGAACAACAAACAATACATTTAATTGGTATGACAAGTATTAAACCTCAGGATTAGCTGTATTTCTATATACACTGTACTGCAAGACTTAAAAAAGATAACGATAGAAACGATTGCATGGGTACCCATCTCAACTAAACTAAGTAGGCTGCGGAACAGTTCACACATACATTTCTAAATTTTAACACGATTGCATAATTGTGTGTTTTTTTTTCTATTGCCGAGGATCGAGAGGTATGTTGTACCTAGTTAAAACATCTTATTAACGTACCTGTCCAGGCGGTATTCCTAACGTGAGGCTCCGGAGCGCCACGCGCTTGCCGGCGAGCCCGGAGTAGCACTTAGACAGCTCCACGCACTGCGCCGCGTCTGAAGTGGGAGACACCACGCGCTGCATCGAGTTCTTCTTACCCTCCGTGTGGACGAAGCCTGGCGGTGACAAACATTTATGGTAAGTAAAGTAGTCGGGTTTTAGACTTTTCTACGCATTGGTAATTGTGATCAGGCTAGATGACCCATTCGGTTGGAGGGTCCTCACCTTTCGCCGGAGGAAGATATCATATCATCAAGCGCCACACCACAAATATTATTTCTTAATTATGTTCTTCTTGGTAACCAGTTCGAAAGGTATAATTAAAAGTTAGTTTGCTATGCCTTAACTCATTATCATTGACCTTGCCGCGCTGGCCGTTGGTTTTACACTTTTTCTATTACGATGAAATCACATACGCGAAAAAAAAGAGTAATCCCTCTCACCTCTGTTAATATTCCCGATAGTGTTGACCCGGAGCGGCGCGTGAAGCGCGCGCGTGGCGTGCACGCGCTTTCTCTCTGCGCTCACTTCCACTGGCTCTAATTCACCACCCTCTCGAGGGGGGATGGTTTCTGGACGGCATCTGCAACAGAACAAGATGTTAAACTAAAATTAATGCTTGCTTTGTATAACAATAAGCTCAAAACTACAAAATAAACACCAAGAACACCGTACCTTCCACAATCAGAAAGTACAAGAAAAAAGGGCGACCAGGTCGAGTCCCAAAACTGATTAGTTCAGCACTAACCTAGCTAACAGCGAGCCGAAGCAGTTGTACTCGATGGCGATGTTGAGCATCAGTAGCACTGTGCCCATTATGCACAGGTACGTGAAGTGTAGGGTCAGCAGGCTGCTGTGCAAGGGGTCCTGGTACGTGTCCATGCCGAAACGACTCAGCACCTGAGACAAGAACATTTGGACACTCCAATAAGATTGTGGAGGAACGAAGAAATGGCTCTCCCATGGAAACGGTGAAGACCTTAAAGTCACACGGATGATAGGATCAAACGACGGTGTTAAGCTGTATGTAAGTACATCTATTATGTCTTAATTTCTATTTCATTAAATTGATGCTTTGTGGTTCAGAAATTTGTCACCAATGTGGTGTTACCTAGAACGTCTAGATGTTGTTACTAAGAAGGCTAACTTTAATTGTAGGTTTCGAGAAAAATTGCTTTAAACGTATTTAGACAGATGATCAGCGACCAGCATAAAGCCTACTTTATTAGATTCTCGTAAAGTTCATATTACACTGACCTGTGCTCGTATGGTGTTTTTAGCTATGTCGAGCAATCCGTCTCCGAGCGCGAACTGCGGCGCTAGCATGAACAGCTTGTGCAGCCACCAGCGAGCGTTGTCCGTCGCCTGCGGAGAACAATACACACACTTAGACCACTCACCGTTTGAACTGGTATCTTAACTCTGTTTATTTGTAAAATTTTACTTTTAACTCATTGCTTTCAGGAGGTGACAGAACTCTTGAATATGAAAAATTAAATCAGCTGTTCCTTATAAGAATCCACTACAGCACAATTAAAATATTTGGAACAGCAGACTGATTTATATAAACATACCATCACGCCTGTATTTCTCGAGGGGTTTGGCAGAGGTATAACCAATGTACACCAACAGTTCGCCGGTATGTTTTTAAGTCCCATGTAATAGGGGGCGAGCCTATTGCCATTAACCGGACACAAATCCTAAATCCAAGCTGCTACTGAGAATTTCATAGAAAAACCCAGTAACACTTTGCGCGACCTGGGAATCGAACCCAAGATCTCTAGCGTAGCAGTCGCGCTTGGGACCACTAGGCTAACGAGGCAGCAGATTTATTTATTCACATTTCAGGGTTGGCCCTATAGTAAAAGTTGTTATTCGCACAAAATAAGAAGAAACATACGTCAGACTCGGAGATGATATCAAACATGAGTAGTACAGCCATGAAGGACAGTCCCAGGAAAGCGTTGCCGCAGAACAGTACCATGTTCGCTATGCTGGCGTCAGCGAATAACTTCTCCGCGACGTGAATCAGGCTGCCGCAGGCATACCTGACAGAACGAGAACGAACATTTTACATTTAGTATTCTTAGTAGTATAATAGTAGTCCGAGTTACATAAACGCTTTTTTATGATGGGACCATGCAGTGCACAACCGAAAAGACACACTTACAAATTTTGTGCCTATCAACAACTGTAGTTGATGCAATTTTTGGGGTGACCTGTAATGTTAGTTGTGTTGTGTTATTGTGAATTTTTAGGTCAGTTTCGCAGTTTAATAAACAGTCTATGCTGGTTAGTTGAATTCGACTGTCTGACACGATGGGGCAGTCGAAGAGAATATGCTACAAGACGTCGGTCATTGAAAATTTCAGAAATCATTTGGCATTCTAAGCTGAGGATGATCGCCGAGGACGCCAACTCACCCGTATAACACAATCAGTACACATATGGCGGGAAGGTTGTTCCGCTCCACGAACACGGGGAAGCCGAAAGCAACCATCAGCGACGCCGTGATACACATGTTTATTGTCATTATCTGAAAACACACAAACATAACATCTTAGTTTATTGCACTATTCTGTGGGTCCCAAGACCACATAGTTATACAATTCCTTGTGATAGTATGTCATGTTCAGTTCTGTTACTAACTGTTACCAATTAGCAAAGCGTTGACCACGTGTCCCAGTAGAAAAAGTATTAAATGCTTTAGGAACCTTTCATGGCCAAGTAGCAATAAATAAGATCTCATATCTTATTTATTAAAAGAATTTGACTGCGGTTAGGATTTGGATGTCTTCCTCTGCCTACCCGCTAAGAGAATACATGCGAGATGATTTATTTTGGCGCTACGCTGATCTACTTTGTTTCTATGGTCAGCCACGAATTAGTACTTTTGCAGTTGTAGGTACTGTTCATCATGCCATCGACTCAGCAAGTAATGTATCCTCCTCACCATCATATCCCACACGAGGGCGGTGCCCCAGTACAGCGTGGGCGAGACCCCACACAGCAGCTGCAGCCTCTTCTCCTGGCTGCAGCGCGCGCGCACCAGGTAGATGGCGGCGCCAGCGCTCACGAGGTTGTATGATATGAGGATGAGACCGGAGATGCCGGCGTCTGCTATGTGCTGGTAGCTGGGGGAGACGACATTGCGATTAGAGTTATATAAAACTGCTTAAAATATCAGAGCAACTGTCCGAAGCGCGACTGCTACGATAGAGGTCATGGGTTCGATTCCCAGGTCGAGCAAGTGTTATTGGGTTTGTCCATGAAATTCTCTGTAGCAGCTCGGAGTTAGGGTTTGTGCCCGGTTAATGGCAATAGGCTCGCCCCTGTCACATGGGACCGAAATATTCCGTCTAACTGTGGGTGTACATTGGTACACCTCTGCCTAACCCTTCGGGGAATACAGGCGTGATGGTATGATGATGATAAAATAGCAAACTTGGATAGTGAATTAGTGTATTTGGTAAATACTATACGAAACAGAGTCGAACGGCGGTGTTGCAACTCTGGGATTTTGTCGGATACCTTGAATAAAACTTTTTTTAGTGTCAGTGACTCTGCAACCTATGAAAAAAATGTTGCTGGCAACATTTTATTGTCTATATATGAAACATATTACTGGCAACACTGATGTCGTTACACTGTTGTACAAGTCCTGTTTACCACGAACACTTACATAGTAGACTTGCTGATCTGTTCTTTAGAGATCTTGAACGGATGCGTGTAGGTTGTAATGTTTGCTTCAGGAGCGTTGGCAACGGTCTTCAGTATAGCGTTGTTGATGCTGTTGATGGTGGCTGGGAGGGCGTGGTGACCCTTGTTGTTGTACCAGGCTATCAGATTCGTGACGTTGTTCTTCAGGGATGAGGAGAAACCGCTGTATCTGAAGAAGAATGAAGTTATTTAGTAAATTGGATGATTAGACTATGGAAGTCACTGATAAAGTCGCCATATCATTTGTTGTGTTTCTTTAATGACATTTTCGTATACCTAGGTCAACATCCAGTCATACCTTTTCTCGATGTAGATCTCCTGTGTGTCGACGAGCCATTGGTTGAGTGTGTCTGCGTCGGGCAGCAGCATCATCTCCGGAAGGGATCGCGTGTGGTTGTCGGTGATGTCACAGTGCTGGCTGCTGTCACTGCACACGCAGTGGGGGTTCTCCTAAGATATACAAGATGGAAATCTTTTGAATATAACTTGGAGAAAGGTCGTAAGAAGCGGACCGTGAATTTCTTGGGCCCCGGGATATTACTACTTGGGGCCTACCTCATTAATCAAACTAATTGCCACTTTGACAATAAATAACTGTTTTCAATAATAATGTATGCAGAATAGGGTTTTTATAATTGACAATTTAGTCCATTGACGTCAAGAGCCCATAAAGCCCGTACCTAGATCCGCCCCTGGATGTCGTGTTGTATGAGTGATAGCGTACAGATTATATAGCATCCAAAGTTCATTTAAAGGAAATCAAATATGAATATGTTTTAAAAACGTTACTGTTAGTGTCTAACTTCTTAAGTGGTAACTGCAACGAAATTAAGAAATAGAAATATCATTCGTTACTAACAAACGCCAATTATAGTCTATGTGACAAAAATATACGTACATCAGCGGTCCAGTTCCTGGTCTGTTTGTCCATCATGAGGTATTGTAAGACGCTCTCCGCAAACGATGTGTCTAAGTCATCAGAATCCATTGATGGTTGTTGTCTGCACACGAGAGACACAATAATTGATTAAAAAAACAAACGAATGCTAAACTTGTATAAAATTATGTATGTACAGCCAAACTTTGTAAGAACAGGATGCAGCGAATTCATCCATTCAAGTACTTAAGGTCGACCGACCCGCACTAGGCTTGCTTATTTGGATTAAGCCCTACTCCCACTCACACAGAGGAGCCTGTGGGTCCCAGCAGTAGGCCACTATAGGCTGATTAGAAATGTACTTACACGAGGAAATCAGTAGATCCCGCATACAAGTGGTCGTCAAGTTTGAGAGAAACTTCGTTGTCTGCGGGCGGACGCAACATGGAGAAGCCCATGGCTAAGGTAATAAACATTGCGGGCAGGACGATCAGCATGAACAGTAGCCATCTGGGGTGAGCAGGAAGAGGTAAAGTTGTATTTAAAGACACCAATGTAACAAAGTACGCTCAAAGTACTGTAGTCGCTTAACCTAGGAGTATTTTTGAAATACGTGATGGCTCGGAAACCTTCGAACCACCAATTTCTTTTTGGGGCATTTTTTTTTCTTAATTTACGACAATATTGAGCCTATCAAAACAAAAATTTATTCAAATCGGTCATTTTCGGGTTTTTGCAAGATTATCGCATGATAATGGATGACTTTATGACTAAACAGGCGTAGGTACGTAAGATTTGGAGAAAACATTATTTTAAATTGTAGATGCTATGGTCTTGAACTTTCATATTGATTGTGACGGTTGTAGTGACACTATGACCAACCAATTCCTACTTATACCTTTTACTTTAAACGTCTTATGAGCACTTAAGTGATAAAATGTATAAATGGTAGATTTTAAGCTGAATTAT
Source organism: Caradrina kadenii (assembly GCA_947462355.1). Lineage (NCBI taxonomy): Eukaryota > Metazoa > Arthropoda > Insecta > Lepidoptera > Noctuidae > Caradrina > Caradrina kadenii. Next base: position 572,761 of record OX381691.1, on the reverse strand, counting down.
ATTATATTTGTCTGCGATTTGATCCGCCATGGAAATGATTAATAGCAATAGTGTAGCATTCTGCAGGTGAAAGACTTTTTGTAATCGGTTCAGTATTTTCGTAGATTGTCTCACATACAAACAAACATACAAAGACCTCCTAGTTTAGATGTGCAAAATAGCCTTGAAAACCAGTAGTAAAACTCTTCATCGGGGTCACGATTAAGAAGTTTATCTAGTTGTTATAAGTACGTACGTATTCCGAGTGTGATGCAGGTATCTGGCGTGCATGAGTGCCTTGAACTGCTCCCACGTAGTGCCCTTTAGCGGACCCTCGGGCGGGACCAGCTCCTGGGACGCACGGTCCGTTCTGATGCTAGAGCTGGATGCACTCTTGGATGGAGTGCCTTCAGGTACTGTGGAAGAAATATTATCCCTAAAATATTGATCAGCAGCGGACATACTTCTGCTTGATGATCTTGTGGCTAGCAATAATATAGTCTAGATAGAGAAAATTCCATTTTTGCATTATCTTGATTCTATTAAATAAGAAACAGCTTATTCCAAAATACAAGGGGGATTCTATTTTCTGTAAAATCTTCACGGAAAGTGACTTACCAAACTCGATACCGTTCTCAGGCGCGTCAGCCTGCTGGCAAATATTAAAGAACACTTGCTCTAGACTGCTGCAGTCCAGCATATAGTTCTTGAAGCCCAGGGCTGACTGTGTGGCTTCTAGTACTGCGCACAGTTGTAGGAAGCTGTGGGTAACATACAATATATGTTTAATTAGTCTTTTATGTTCAATTTATAACAAAGGCTATACATAAATCATGACATACAAATAATTATTAACTAAAGGTATTACGTAAGTGTATTTCGTCATTTATAGGAGACAACAGCATGCCCAATAAAGTCAACAACTACCGAACAAAGTAATAATAAAAAAATTTACAGCTTAACTTCGAATTTATTTACACTATTCAACATACACCTCTCAGAACTCGGTCTCAAATACTTTCTTTCGTGTAAAAGGCAACTGAGTCCTCCGAGATATAGTTGCCACATTGCAGTACAATAGGGATGCCAAGGTAAGTAACTATTGGCCTAATCAGTTCATACAAGGCAAGATAGATGGCGCTTATTGTTAGCTAGGTGAGCTTGTATCTTCACACCTCAGAGGTACGCGAACATTGTATCTTTTTTAAAAAGACATTACGAGCACGTACGAGTCTGAGATTTGTCCTACTTAAAAGTTTTATGAAGGAGAGGTGCAGAGAGTTAAAATTATTAAAAACAATACGGTCTATTTCGACAAAAGTGTATTTTCTAATCTCAGTTATTAAAAAGCTGTCGAATCAGTCTCTAACATCATTAGATGCGCTTTACTTCTTCTTAGCGTATTGTAATGTATTCTGGATGTTTTTTTTGGTTTGCCTAGTATTAGGGACGTTTGACTACTGAGCGAACACTAGTCATCATTTGCTTAGCCTTTTCCCCACTATGTTGGGGTCGGCTTCCAGTCCAACCTTATGCAGCTAAATATCAGTGTTCTACATATAGCGACTGCCTATCTGACCTCCACAACCCAGTAACTGGGCAACACGATACCTCTTGGTTAGACTGGTTGTCAGACTTTCTGGATTCTGACTATCCGTAACGACTGAGCGACCACTAGTACCAATTGTTATTAAAAAGTAGTCATAAATTATAAGAAGTTCACCCACTTGTTATTCAACCCATTAGCATCGAAGAAGGGCAGCGCTATCTCCACCTCAAGCCCGTTCGTGTCCACGACGTTAGCGTTCTTCACGACGTCCCTGACGATTGTCAGCAGCTGCTTGATCTTCTCCTCCTGGCTGGTCTCCTCCCAGGTGTCCTCGTGCTCAGGGTCGCGGCTCGGGTACACCACGGTTAGCTTGTAGCCGTTACCGAGGGTACGTTTGATCTCTATGGGGGAGCCTGTGGTGTGGATCTGACCCTGTTCGGAAAAAGTAAATAATTTGGAAGTCGCTATTTTTATGAAGTAATAAAAAATACTTAAGTTGTACGTTCATAACTGAGGCAACAAACGTTACAAGATTATAAATTTTCACTTGAATGAATTTAAATAATAATACAATCGCGCCTGTATTCCCTGGAGGGTTAGGCAGAGGTGTAACACCCTACACCCACAGTCCGCCGTTATGTTTAGGTCCCATGTAATAAGAGGCGAGCCTATTGCCATTAACCGGGCGTTTATTATTATTAAATAATAATAATACCAGCCTATTTTTGTCCCACTGCCGGGAAAATTCCTCTTTTAACAGAGAAGGAATGACTTTAGAAAAAAAATGTTATTTCTCAAAACGTTAATAAAAACCAGTACAACCAACCAACATATTGTTCAAAAAACCAACAAAAAATACAAAAAGAGGTTTTCACAACAATAGAACCAGGTTTTCTAAACAAAAACAACAAAAGGAGGTCAATTAGCTACTGCTGTGGGGTTGAGACATGAGTCTCTATCATCATTTATCTTGTGACAGTTGTGTACATGTATTCTATTACCGTAAGATGATTGCTTAATCATAGCATGGTTTGTGGCAGGACTTAGACCGGCTCCTGCCGGGGCCGGCTTCCAGAGTAGCTACGGACCCCCCGAGGTAACACGCTGAAATAAGCCTCCACTATAAAACAGTCAGGGAAACTTCACTTGCGCGATGCAGGATTTCAACTTTCAGATTTTATTTCGAGAACACCATTTGACTATTATGTGATGTTTAGATTCAGTCGGTGCGGGAATGCGCTAAAGTATTTACTGATAATTTTTATTTTAGTTCAAAGTTGGTTTTTATTAATTTATTTTAATAAGCCTTTTCAGAATTGTCCTAAATCGCAATTCTTTGAGTTAGAGGGAGATAGATAAGTGATTTCGTCCCGAAGCTCCCGCCCTAGCCACACTCGTGTGAGTGACCCCGCCCATTTATTGATTACAGGGTAGTTTGCGTTCGTTTTATCCATGGTACAAATAAATACTACGCCAGGTATGGCATTCCGAGTGACAGTGGTCACGTGGGTGACACTGAACTACGTCATCACCGCTATCGTTGGTTGTCAAACTTTATTGTTTGGGGAAATTCTATCTCTTAGGGCCAAAGCAGACACGCTACTTTAAACGGTGGCGATCGGCGATTTTGTAACTGTATCGCGATACTGCATCGCGTTTTGGCGACTAACTGCGTCCGGAATCACGAGCTGCTCCGATGCTAGATCGTATTGACTGTAGTGTTGCCGATCCCTAGTCGACTATGGATAGTTTGCTGATTTGCAATGGTATTGTTTATCCTATTTATATTATAAATGAGAAAGTTAGTGAGGATGGGTAATGGTTGGATGGACGGAAACATCCATCCATCCATCCATCTGTATCCTAATAAACTTTTGCATTTATAATATTAGTAGGATGATAGGATTATAAATGCGATCGTTTGTGAGGATCGATGGATGGATGTTTCCATTCATCTATTCATACTCATAAACTGTCATATTTATAAGTACTATTATTATAAATGCAAAAGTTTGTAAGGATGGTTGGATGGATGTTTGTTACTCTTTCACGCTTGCTTTTTATCAATTACAATTTAACTACATAGTAATTCTATTCTATACTTATTACCATTTTTAATGGTTGTGTTTGGTCCACAATAGCGTAGTCATTCATTGGCTACAGATTATTTTTGGGGAAAAAAACTTATTGTACCGCCTTTTAAACTTTTACTCTCACAGTTTCGAATAGAACAACCAACCATTTTGATATTCTGGTCAAAGAAAAACAACCAAACTAGATAATAATCGTCCAGAAATAAATGTTTGAGAATTACTGGGACACTGGCACTGAGCGAGACAGGCTTACGCGTTGAACAAGAATAGCGACAAAATGACGGAATGTCAATGAGACAGCCCATTTCTGTGTTACCAGTATTGTGTAATAATTTCCCAACAACCTATAATACCTGTGCGAATATTTAAAAACAATAAGGTTTTAAATAACAATTACGTTGGTATATATTTAAACATAATCGTTACGTTTGATTTAAAAAACGAATCGGCAGTTTAAGTGCTATAGATGTATATTAAAACAGAATGGTAACTGAAAATGTTTCCATGATTTCGTGTTTTCTTGCAATAAAGTGGCAACTAGGAAGTGACGTAACCGGTGTCAATGCATCATTCACTCCCGGAGTGCCAGACCTTGTTTTTTTAGACCATGGTTTTATCTTCATAGAATGTATTATTCCTCGATTTACACAACACTTACAACCTTTTTATTCGTGTATTATGTATAAGTTAGATATAAGTTAGTTATGCATAATTATTATAAGTACAGACAAAAAAATAATGTTGAATACAATTCTGATCATTTGGGAATAAGATGGTAGCGGGAAATAGTGTCAACTAACTTTTACTTTAAATAACTACATTACGTAAGTACGCGTCAACGAAAACTAAACCGTACGCTAGGGCGTAGTAAAGTTTGAGATACCACGTAGCTAGGTGCGAGTTACGTCGTAGCACGGTGTTGCTACGCCGTAGTGTTGCTACGACAGGGTTGCCTCTACGCTTTAAAAATGTTTTAGCTTTCTCTTGTAATGAATTCATTATTTAGATGTATTACTACTAGTGCTTTTTCCTTTCAACGTAAAGAATATTTTAATTCGAATCCGGTATTTACACCTTTCATTCCTTAATATACTCGTAACTATCGAAATCAATTTCAAGTTGCATAGCAGTTTTTTCTTCAGGGAATAATGAACCCATCACTTATTCATCATTCATTTCACTAACTAGCTGCGCGAGGCGCCGATGACGAGTGCGCTCCGCACTCTCAACCTCATTGCTGTTGACGTCGACATATCCTTTTGTTCTTTGAGTGAGTTTGGAAAAATAGCTACCTATAGAATATGCTATGGTACAAACAGTGTAACTATATAATTGTTAAGTGTGCTACAATATCGCATTGGGTCTAGCCTGTAAGATTTATATAAAGATATTTGTATGTTTTTGAGAAATAAATAAATTATCGCAGCACGGAAAATTAGGGTTCAAATCGTGTGCGTAAAATGCGTAAAATGCGTTGGATTTTTGAGGCGATCCCGGCCGGACAGTTGTCGTGTTCCATTGGACTCCGGCGAGCAGTTCCATTTAGGTATGTTGACCAGGGTTCTCCTTACCTTGTGCATGATGACGATCTGGTCGCTGAGCAGTTCCGCTTCATCGAGGTGGTGCGTCGTCAGCAGGATGGTCCGGTCTTCCTTCAGCTTCACGATCATGGACCAGATGTCTCTGGAATTGATGATATGTTCAGACGGTATTCCCGAAAACATCATTGTGTTTTCAGGAGGTAGGAAAACTATCATACGTAATTTTTAAAGCACAGTTAATTACGTTCTAGGTACTTAGAGTACGTAAACTTATGTTTGAAGGTTACATGATTCTGGTCAAAGTAATGTCTTTAGAAATGTATGCTGAGCATATAAGATACAAATAAGTAAAATTGAAATGTCTGTTTGTTATCTCAAAATAACAGCTTTTTACTAAATGCATATAAATCTTTACACAGTAATTATACCAAGAAACCAATTTATATTTTTTTTTGTCTTTGTGTCTGCCTGCTTGTTCCGGCTAATCTCTAAAACGGCTAGATTAATTTGGGCGGGATATACACCACGCGGGATATTATAGATGTTATAAGGAGTAACTTAGTCTACTTTTATATTAGAAACATATTTAAGGTTTCGCGCGAAAGAATTAAAACCTGTGATAAGCGATATTTATGCGACAGAAGACGCGGTTATAAGCAAGTTACAAATAAATCGGGATCCCAGGACCCATGATGATGGTGCCAGGCATAGACAAAGAACAGTTCATCTCACCTCCTCGCAGCAGGGTCCACTCCAGCAGTCGGTTCGTCCAGAGTCACGAGGTGCGGACTGCCGATGAAGGCGAGGGCCACACATAATCGCCTCCTGGTCCCGCCTGACAGACGCGCCACTGGCTCCGAACATATCGCGCCTAATGAAAGGACTTGCAGCATTCTGGGAGAGAACTAGTGGTTAGATGGGAGGGGATTAAGCGATTGGGAGGTAAATGAGTTTAATGGTTGTTGGTCTGATAAGATATATTAACATAAAGATGATAATTACAAACTGACGACTTTTAAATGGGGCTCAGTAGGAAATTGCGCATAAAACACGTAGATACGTTTTAGAAAGTGCTACTTATAGTATTAAAATATATTTCTACTCCTACATCATGACGTACTTTTCCGATTTTGCTGAAGTTCTAAGAGTTTTATCATTAGGAAATCGTTGCCCCTCTCTAAAAATTTTCTAGATCGTGGATGCGTTTAAACCACATAAACTCCTATACACCCCGACCGAAAAACTACCAGCTATGCAAGTATTATAAGTATTTTGAGTGCGAGAATCGAGCTCGCGACCTGAAGCGCTGCAGCTCATCGTTTAGCCACAGCGCCAACCGTGAAGTCAGTTCTTAACTTTGATAATTATTCTGGTTAATAACTACAGTAGCTAGCAACCCGGCGAGGCGCGGGGTCATCACAGTAGCACGGACTCACTTGTCGACGTCGTCCTGTACTTCGTGCGCGGCGCGGCCGGTCTTGAGCTGCGCGTACAGCTGCACGTGCTCGCGCGCGCTCATGTACTCCAGCAGCACGTCGCGCTGCGGACACACGCCCAGGCTCGTGCCCGGCTGCTCCGACCGGATGATCACGTGGCCCTTGGAAGGCTTCAGCATGCCAGTCAGGATCTTACTGCGGATTAAATTACATGGAGAGAGATAATGCGAGTGTGTTTGAAGTTTTGCGAGAGGAAGTATGAGAGAATATCCACTGTTATTTATTAAGTGTGTAGTAGATTTTATGATAATATTAGTATTGTTCTAGGTTAATTATTGTAATAATTGGTGTGTAACCGTTTTAATTAACTATAAATAAATAAATAAATATGTCTCTAGACCCAACAAGGAGTGATACCAGAATTAATTCCAATGACAGAGACTGTTTACACCAAATATGGCTACGTCGTAGTACGGCTATTACGTAGTATGAGTAGAGCATTATGGCGTAGTAAGGATACAGCGTAGTGGGGCTACGGTAGAGAATGTCTACAGCGTAGGATGTTGACGAGGGGGCGTAGTGTGTCTACACGGAATACATACCTACTACAACGTAATTTATTTACGACGTACATGACAGTGTATTACATAGTAGTATGTCTCCGACAAAAATACTACGGCGTAGTACGACTACGGCGTAGCACGACTACGGCGTAGTACGACTACAGCATAGTAAAGCAACGAAGTAACACACGTAGTATGCTATGGTGCTTGTCCACTTACATGAGCGTCGTCTTCCCTGCGCCGTTGTGCCCCAGCAGCGTGGTGATCTGCCCCTTGTGCAGTTCGATGGACACGTTGTCGAGCGCCATCTTGGGCCTCCTGGAGCGCTCCCCGTAGATCTTGGTGACGTTGAGGATGCTGACGCCGGCCTTCTCGTCCGTGGTGGTGCAGTGCGTTATGTTGCTCTCTATGGTTTTTATACCTGAGGGAAGAAATCGCGTTGTGATATCTGAATAGATAAGCTACATAAAAGATCAATGTAATTTAAGGTTACTTTTAATTTGGAATAACTGACTTCATCTGTTATGTTGGATTAAACATAAAACATAACGCCTGTATCTCCTAAAGTATTCGGCAGAGATATATAACTTGTTTTCACCCACCTTTCGCTTAATAGAGGGCAGAACTATCGTTATGAACCTAACATAAATCTAGACTTCGGGCTGGTACTGAAAGAGCTTGTTGAGAGTTGTTTGACATGAAATCGAACCGAGGATATTAAGCTTAGCTTCCGCGCTTATAGATACTATCTATAAGCACAATCGGCGGTAAACTATTCTATTTGCCATCCAACTTGTTTGGATACCTTCGGATTGCTAAAGCCTCGCGCCTTTACATGGCTCATCAGAGGAAGAAGGCAAACAGCAAAATTATTACACAACTAAAACAGCAAAGTTGACGCTCACCATAATATCTATCAATAAGCCATCCTATAACGAAGTACAGCGCAGCATCCGCTAACATCATGAGGCCGGCGAGGCCGATGCTCATGTCCTCGCTGTCGCCCGGCGCGAGCCACACGTCGTGCCAGTCCGCGCCCGAGCCGCGCGCTTCGTACCGCGTGATGAACAGGAACGCGTAGCAGAGGGATGAGGACATGGAGAGGCACTGGAACCAAATAGTTGGTGAGGGAGGGAAATTGACACGAAGATATAAATGCGAGGTGGTACTGAATATACATTTTCTAACAGTAGAGTATCAAAACTCTAAGTCAAGTTTATTATTATAGAAAATAATTATCAGTTAACTTACCGAGTATCTGGCTGATAATAATTATAGAAAGAAAGAATCAATATTATATATTGACACAGGCCATGTGCACTCAAAAATAAATAAGAGAAGAACATAATTGTGTGCCTTAAGTATATAGTTGCTACTTATAAGTGCGCCAAACATGCCCAGTTCAGCACAAATGCCAGACCACTTGTGCCTGACGCTGGTAATTAAACAAACTGCTTAGTTAAGAATATATCTGGTACATACATAGTTCCTATCTGGCAATTTTGTAACTAGCCTTCAAAAATTAAAAAAGAAACTCACGACGAAGGTCTTGAGTGAGCTGTACAGCACCGCTTCCAGCGACAGGATAATGATGAAGGGCATGAAGCTGACCAGGTAGAGGATGGCGGCAAACACGGCCGCCAGGCTGGCCGAGTAGAAGAACTTCGAGAGCATGTAGCTGTACAAACAGAGGTTCCATTAATTCAGAAACAAGCGCTAAGAGTTTTTAAAGCCTTTAAAGGTCTCTTCAGCTTCACTCACCAGAAGCTAAGCACAGATAGTCCAAATATAAAGAGCAGTGTGAACACAAGGCTGGGGTCGGTGTGCGGCAGCACACGGCCGAAGTACAGGATCAGGGTCACGCCGACACACGTGACGAGCATCTCCACGAAGCAGGACAGGAACCAGGAGAGAGTGTGCCAGCGAAGGTCCACGCCCATCACTGACATGAGCTGAAAGAGGCAGAGCGTGAATTATCTATACTTATAATAAATCTGTAGAGAGGTCAATTCTGTACATGAAATATATTTCCAAAATAACTATCAGGGGGTGATTAGGGATCGATACTGATGCCAAAAATGCAATCAGTAAAATTTTAGTCTGTCTGTCTGTCTGTATAACCGATATAGAAACAAAAACTACTCGACAGATGTTAACGAAACTTGGCACAATTATTTTTCATACTCCTGAGGTGGTTATAGTATACTTTTCATCACGCTACAATCAATAGGAGCAGAGCAGTGAAGGGAAATGTTGGGAAAACGGGAGAAGTTACTCCATTTTTTAAGCTTCCGTCGCGTGTGCAACCTTAATGGTTAAAGCTACACAGAAATCATGTATGACGGAAATGTTCTCCTTAAAATTATATAAAAAATATCCCACGACAGCATATGTCTATCTTTTATGGTTGACTCACAATATCACGTGTAACTCCCGATAGCTTAGCAGTTCGAAGCTTTCTGATTATATTTGTCTACTCTTACTACAAGCTGACGGAGTCGCGGGCACAGCTATCAACAATAATATTGTGCGGTTCCGTATTGCGATATTTTTCAACAGTATTGTAGATTGACATATTATATTTCCCTACTAAAATATGAAAGTTAATCTGTCTGTTACATCAAAACCACTGAACCGTGAGGTAGGACGTAGGCTACTTTTTTTTACGAGAAACGACGGAAACGCGGACGAAGTTGCGGGCAACAGCTAGTATTAAATAAAAAATAAAATAAAAAATAAAAATTGTTTATTGATACTAGATACATTCACAACTTCGAAGGCTAAAGCGGGCTATTGCACCGCAAAACGAACTTTGAGACTAATGTAATAGTAGATACTATTACTTCTGTCTATTCACAATCTAATCGCAGTTCAACAGCTGTCATAATACAAGTTGTAAGTAGATTGATCTTCAAATATCCCGCAACTGAATACTGTACATTGGATTTAAACTAAACAGAAGTATCGTAAGTATTATGTCAAGGAGATGAAGCACTACGCTTTTGCAAGGTTAGCCTAAGGCTAAGGTTTTACTAAAGCCAAGCTACGGGAAAAGCCTGGCTACTGATGCAGGTGCAGGTAAATATCACTCCATGATTTTGTGTTTTAGGGCTAACATGACCTCTAGAATGGCAATGACTCTTTCGTCTCACTGTGATAACTTAGATGGTTATTTGAAACATTCAAGATGTAGGTTGTCTCACCATAGTATTTCCAGTCTCCTTGTCAGACACGATGAACCTCACGGTGGACGCGACTGTGAACAGCAGCGAGAAGAAGAACGCCACGATCAGCGTCTGTGACTCGTACAGGGACGTCTGGTAGCTGTAATGAGGTGAGGATATTATTGTAATAAATATTTCCCGAGCTTACTGGCTACTAACTTACACCCTTAATTTTTATCAGTCAAGTCTAGCAACAAGTCTTTTGGTTTGGTAGTCAAATGGGTAGCACTCGTGGAGGTCAGATAAGGAGTGGCTTCATGTAAACATACTGGTACTCAGCAGTATCCAGTAAGAATACTTTGTTGAAAAAAGGGTTGTAACTTTTTAACGTTCAAGAAGTTCTGATGGGGAGTCAGAACAGCCTAATTTGAATAAATGTTTTTAACTTGTATACTTACTTGTCCTTCCTATAGCACGGGTAGGGCGTCTGCTGCGTGTACACAGCCCAGTCTACTTTTTCCTCAATGTCTCTCCTATGACGTCGGGTGGAGTTTTGCGACATTGTGATGATAGCCTTGTCCACCATGTCCTGGATCAGCACGAAGCCGCGGAAGTAGCGCATGTTCTCTACGAAGCTGGCCTCCGGGCCTGGGATCCAGAGGCTGTGGGGAAAAATGGGGGTTTATTAAAATTTACACATACTCTTACATACCACCACGCCTGTATTCTCCGAAGGCTTAGGCAGAGGTTTAGCAATGTACACCCATAGTTCGCCGGTATGTTTAGGTCCTATGTAATAGGGGGCGAGCCTATTGCCATTAACCGGGCACAAATCCTAACTCTGAGTTGCTACTGATAATTTTATAGAAACACCACATAACATACCATGACGCCTGTATTCCCCGAAGGGTTAGGCAGAGGTGTAACAATGTACACCCATAGTTCGCCGGTATGTTTTTAGGTCCCATGTAATAGGGGGCGAGCCTATTGCCATTAACCGGGCACAAATCAGAACTCCGAGCTGCTACTGAGAATTTCATAGAAAAACCCAATAACACTTTGCTAGACCTGGGAATCGAACCCAAGACCAACGTAGCAGTCGCGCTTAGGACCACTAGGCTAACGAAGCAGTCCAAAAAACAGCAGCATTAAAATTTAAGTAACAGCACAGGCCTCCCTCCAACTTTATTTTGACATAGAAGTTAGAGTAAATCAAAACTTTATTCATAAACGCTCGTAAACACGTCGATGTCATTTTCGAAATAAAAAAAAGTGAGAAGGCAATAGATAACAACAAAGACGGTTTAAAAATGAAACAGTTACGCCTTGTTTCATCACCTTGTACGAGTACAAGAGTTGGTTGTACGTGCAGACAATTTTATTCAAATTCTGATCAGTTTGTTTTTCAATCACCGATCGTCTTCTGCCAGATACAGTACCTACTTACTTGATTTTTATGAAGAGTTAAAACAGCTGGTTTTTCGCCGAAAACATCTGATTACTAGAAAGTGTTACAGGGCTATACATACTAATCCTTCTTCCTGTTGGTAGTCGGCACGTTTTCGATGTCCATTCTGATCTTGTACTCCACATTAGTAAGAGATTTTTCTAACTGCTCGCTGTTCAAGAACACAATACCTACGGACAAATATACCTTTTATTTTCAAATATCATTGTATGGCAAGTAAGCCGGCGGCCCACCTAACCGCTGCCTACAGAAATCTGCAATACCGGAGGCCTTGCAAATGCGTTGCCATCCCGAGACAAAAATTGAAATGTCCCATGTGTCTGTAATTACACCGGCAACCATACTCTTCAAACCGGAACATAGGTACATACACATACATACATAGGTACATATACATAGGTAACATAGGGATTGTGGTAGTACTACCCCGGACGAGCTCCTTCACAATGAGCTCGTCTACTACTATATTACACTCACACACCAACACTCAAAGCATTAATTTCAATTTGCTTTTTACTTACCCGACTGCGCCAGAAGGAGGGTTATGTTTTTCGAATGTATGTATGTATGTATGTGGGTATATTTCTTTAGCACGCTCTACAGCCTAAACGGCTTGATGGATTTTAACTTGAGAGGTGTCGTTAGATTCGTCTTAAACGTGAGATGGGTACATAAAACTGGCCAAGTGCGAGTTGAACTTGCGTGCAAAGGGTTCCGAACTAAAAATATTTTTTTTTAATCTCTCACATTATATCAAGTGGGGTATCAAAATAAAGGATTTTAAAAATGGTTTACCAAAATATACATAACTTATATGTTTCAATTTAATTTGGACTGATAAATGCTAAAAACAACAAAATATTTTAAAATAAAAACCTAAGATAAATATACCAATATTGCCGAGCTTTTTACCCGACTGCGCCAGAAGGAGGGTTACGTTTTTCAAGAGTATGTATGTATAATTGTTTGGCACGCTCTGCAGCCTGAACGGCTCGATGGATTTTTAACTTGAGAGGTGTCGTTAGATTCGTATTTACTGTGAGAGTGACACTGAGTATATCAAAATAAAAAAAAAAACAAAATGGGAGATTTATGGCGCCAAATTCAAGTGTTTGGCACGCTCTGCGGCCTGAACAGCTCGATGGATTTTAGCTTGAGAGAAATTGTTAGATTCGTATTTACTGTGAGAATGACACTGGGTATATCAAAATAAAAAATAAAATGGCGGATAGGTAAACATTGGCTTAGCAACCATTCTCATTAAAACGTGTAAAATAAAAAAAAATATTTAAAAAATAAAAAAACCCGACTGCGTAAAAACATGAACTTTAAATAAAAACCGAAAAGACAAAAACAAGTCCAGTAACAATCTGAACCGCCTCAAATCTAGACCGGCTTAAATCTAAACCGCCTCAAATCTAGACCGGCTTAAATCTAGACCGGCTTAAATCGTCCTAATAATGGGTCCCGACTGTTACTTAACTGAATTCCAGACTACTGGACTTGTTTTTGTCTTTTCAGTTTTTATTTTAAGTTCATGTTTTTACGCAGTCGGATTTTTTTATTTTTTAAATAATTAATTTTTTACTTTAATTTATTACAATTTTAATTATTTTTATTTTTTTAGAAATTTATGCTTTGCTAGTTGCTTGCTCGGACAAAATCGATAAGATAGACAAAATAGATAACCTAGGAATAAAGAGAGTTTTTCCTCATCACTCTGTGCGTATTGTTCAGATTCTTACCAGCAGTGAATTCGTTGACAATGCTGAGTTGGGCAGCTTCGTGTGTCATTTGGAGCTCGTTCGGTGAGGGTTGGAACCGGTTCAAGTTGAAGCAGTGCAATAGGTCCGATAACTTTGATAGCAGACTTCCGACACCCTGTGGGACAGCAAGAGTCAGTTGAAGATGAAATATTATTTATTGTTGGAATGTTTAAAAAAAAAAACACATTCTATTGGTGCATTTTAAAGTCAGTTCTAGAATCGCATCATGTGGCATTATGTAGTGCTTATCGCCATGGGAAAATAACATGAGCTTATGACTCTAAAAGGAATTCACAATTTTTACAAAAATCTTTAGCCAACCGCTGTTATTTATGTTAACCTGAATGTAGTGCCACCTCAATGACGCTTAACAAAACAAAATATGCAAAAAATTCAAGTGCGAAGTAAATATATATATATATATATATATATAGTTGTCCTTACACCCAAATCTCCGAACATATTGAAGAGTTCATCCAAGTTGATATCGGGTATATGCGAATCGCCATCCCCCGACACGAGCAACTCCCTGATGGTGCGGAACTGTGGCGCGGTCAGCACTCGAAGCAGCACGTCCAGCCCCACGCGGTGAGTGGACAGCTTGCCCACCGAGGGCAGGGCGCCCGACAACGATTGTACAAGTTGAGTCAATTTCACCATTGTTGAGTAGGTTAAGTTGGCCTGTGGAGAAAATGGCGTTGTTGTTTGATTTGTGTTTGTTTATTTAAATCTTAGATGTTGAATACTTACCGAAAGGTTAAATAAAGTGTAACGAACAAATTGTATAACACCGGGCGACAATACTACCAACTTTTAGAAAATACCGCAATCTAATCTCTATCAGTCTCGTTCAAAATGCCTCTATTTACAACAATTTGTTGACATTGACTGTCAGTGAGATGAGGTTTAAGATAAGATCAGATAAGTTACGATTTTACTCAAAAGAAAAGTCGAGAGAAAAAAATATATAGTTTTTAAAATAATTAAGTGTCTGTGTTTTAAGCTTCAAGAAACATAAGAGCCTTGGAAGCCTTTTAATGTTATATTAGGTGCAGCAGTAGCTGAGGAGAGGCCTACGTACAGCCGTGGCCTACGTTACCTGCTGAATGATCTTGGTGACGGTGGGCGTGGGCGGCGTGTACAGGATCTTGCCCATGATGAGCGGCTTCATGAAACTCCACATTATCTTGCCGCCATTCACACTGATGATGTCCTTGTATAAGGAGCGGCAGAAATCGGCTGTGGAACACAAACGTTTTAAATCAACAGAAAGCAGAACCAGTGCTAAAGTACAGGTTTTTGAAAGCCTATTTCACTACGTTCAAAGTTACAGTTAAAACATTTTAATGTTCTGTTTGTCCTTAGTAAATAGATATATTATAATAATATAAATAAATGGCAAACGACACCACAGTAACATTTCCATCATCTCATTATTTAACATACCATCACGCCTGTATTCCCGAAGGGTTAGATAGAGGTGTACCAATGTACACCCACAGTTCGCTGGTATGTCTAGGCCCCATATTATAGAGGGCGAGCCTATTGCTATAACCGGGCACAAATCCTAACTCCGAGCTGATACTGAGAATTTCATAGAAAAACCCAATAACACTTTTGCTCGACCTGGGAATCGAACCCAAGACCTCTAGCGTAGCAGTCGCGCTTCGGACCACTAGGCTAACGAGGCAGTTGCGAGGCTCATTCTTTTTCTAAGGTACTTCCAGGCTTTGCAAATGAGGTAGATATTGAAGACCTGGTCTATAAGGCAACTTACTGGGCAGTACGTCGAGCTGCGCCTGGTCGGGCCCCGTGGCAAAGTCCTCCGCTTCGGTGATAGTCTTGAACATTCGGTTCACATTCACCTGGAACGGCTTGCCGCATATCATGTTGCCGGCACTTGCTAGAAAATCGGGGGCTGTGGAAAACACATTTATGCTTATGAAAAACCAGCACTTTTAATTCGACTTCGTTCACCTGGATTTCGTGCTTTCCACCACAGATAAAACCCCTTCTAAACCCTCTCTGAGGAGTACTATAAAAAACTAATAACGTCCGCCATTTAAACGATTAAACCAAGGAAATAGATATTTAAGAATCTTTATTTCCATCTTTTGTTGTATTTTCAGCTGGGACGTCCGCCAGTCAATCAGTCAGGTTCTCTATTTACCTACATAAACTTCTACATTATTAGCAAACTGTTAGCAAACAGCAAATTGAAGGTGGGCTGGTTTCTGGAAGGCAACACAAAAGTGAGAGAGATTAAGAGCATTGCCAAGAAGACGCACAGCTGAGTGATAGAAAAAGGCAGTTAAAAATCTGACTGACGACTTTTAGGATCGAAAATATATTCGCTTGATGCTTCGTTTACCTCCGATAACATATACGGATTAATCTATAGAAAATTTCCAGTACTTACAAGACAAGAGACTTCCAAAAGAGTCGGGCTCCTTCATGCTCTGAAACAACGACTCGTTGGCAAGGATCTGGAACAGGTCTCTCATGTTCTCTTCTATCACGGGGAACAGAGCTAACAACTGCGGGAACTGGGACAGGATCGTGAAACCCTCCCCCTGGGTCAGGTTTGACGCGGAGTAGATCTTGGTGAGCAGGATGTTTCCTACCTGTAGAACAAATACCAGAATAGTTCGCTATCGTCATAGTACAAAACAAATTAATGATTGTTTAAGATACAATGTACAGTTTTAGCAATCTCTAGGCCCGCCACCATGTTCAAAATTTTTAGATATTTTACAATCAGACGTTTTACGTTTACGTTTTTTACCCAAAGTTTGTCACTCTAATGATGTTATTTTTGCCAAAAAAAACAAATCCACTCTAGTTGGTGTATAATTTTTTTATTGCTAATTGTCATTTACGTAAATAAGTAAGTACTCGTATATATTTTTGAAAAGGGGTTGATTTGTGACTCGAACATACCTTATCAACAACGAAACTGAAGTTAAAGTTCCGGATCAGCACCGGCAGCACCTGCTTGGCGGTCTTATCAGGCAGTCCACAGAACTGTTCTATGACAGCACCGTACACGTCTTCTGCCGTGACCACGTCGAGGTCTCCAGGGTATAAGACCTTGGACATGGGCTCCATCTGACACACGTACTTGGCTATGTGGCTCTCGTCCAGTTTTGAGGAGAGGACCTGAAAAAGGTAATGTGAAAAGGTTGTAATAAACAAGAGCGTTTTGGAACAAACCTTGCGTGAATAAACAGTCGATCAGATAAATAAATTACTTGTTAGGTAGTTGTTGGCGCACATTTGAGGCACACGTGTCTCATGCATGAGGGTTTGCTACCGAGCAAGTACTAACATGTGGGGTTTTTAACAATTCATACGTACTTTCTATGTCTATCTTGGTCACACTGACATCGTTGAATGAAAATATCGTAAGTAAACCTGAATTTAAAATTGATACATGTCTCAAATCGCCAATCCACCATGAGCGACAGTGGTGATCAATGTTTGTGTCTTATTAGTATCAGAAGGGGCGGAAACTCTGCAGTGCGACAATAATAGGCTGGTATTATTAATAATTTCACATACCGGTTTAAGTTGCAGGTGTCCAGCATGAATCCTGGGCGCGGCGATGGACCAGAAGTTCGTGTTGTTGATGCCGAGTGCGCTCAGACCTAGCTCAACGTCATCAGGATCAGGGAACAGCTTTGATACTTCCACTGGGGACAAACATTTAATATGAACGGATGATGAAAAAAATGAAAATAAATACAATAAATTCATTTGTAATTATGGTTTATTGAACTTTTAAATTATAAAAGTTCTAGAAGTGTTTTTTTTTATATTCATTCTTTTTCTGGATATGCTGCTTGGCCTGTTATTGGCGACTGTATAAAACATTAGTAACTAAATAACACAAATTAAGCAAACATTGCTATATTTACTAAGTTTCATGATAGCATATCGAAATAAAAATATGGTTAGAAAGGGATAGTATCATAATGAATGTACAATTATTATTTAAGTTGAAGGACCTACTTTCAAGATTAAGTTCCTCCAGCACGTAGCTCTTGAGCTGCGTCACGACGGCGAGGCCAGAGGACAGTGCGTCCAGGTCCCGCTCCAGAGTAGTGTTGTCCAGCAGTGGGCGCAGCTCGGCTATCACACCCTGCAGACTGATATACAGTATGTGGCTTGAGAAATAGTTACAGGTTTGTGGAGATAGTTACAAGCTTATTGACTAAGAAAACTTAATAGAAGATGGTCTTCTATTCCCGAATGAATAGCATCCCTAAGCAACACTACTAACACTACCACATGGGGAGATATAAAGTTTGTGTCTATCATGATGTTCCTGCCCTCGTCCCATGTTATTTGGAGTCAGCACAACACGTTTTCTTCTTCCATTCCGTCCTCTCAACCATCCTGTTACTGACTCCCTTTTCTTTCATTTCATTGAGTGTGGAACTTAATCATTAACCCCACAAATGTCCAACCCCACCTGTACATGACATTGTCCAAGGCATCATCACTAATGAACAGTATAAGAGCATCCATCATGGCGTCCAGGTGGCCACCCATCAGGCCAGGAACGTCCAGCTTGCTGGCCAGGCCCAGCAGGCGGGCGCCGTGCGACGCGAATTCTCCGATGTGGTCGATGATGATTGACAGAAAGTCAAACTGCCAAAATTTCTCGTTTTGATATTTAGGGAGCTGTAAGAAAAAAAAGTTACAGTCATTGCGAATGGTATCGATCTGTTTAAATTTGAATGTGATTGCGACACAGTAAAACTTATCCTGCTGGCAGTTCATGTTTCAGTGTTACCAAGCCAGGATTTTGTTAGTTGTCGTTTTCTTCAGGTCATAGCCGAAATATAAGAACTATCCAGAACAGTACGATTACCATCCGGAGTTCCCCCTAAATCGAACACCCCATTCATCTTTTCTCCTGAATAGCTTTGCTCTACTATAGAAATTTCTCTAGTACCTCGGATGCGTTTACAAACATTTAAACTCGCATTTACAAACAACGAGGCCTGAAAAACCTAACAGCACGCCATAAAATATTTGCTACGGGTGGGAATTGAACCCGAGACACGTCGCGCAGCAGGCAATCAGTTAGTCATTGCGCCAACTGTGCCATTAATTGGACTAGGCTACCTATTCTCAGGAAATCAATTTGACTTTGTTTTCTTAAAAATTACCATGTATGGTAATGGTAAACTGTAGATACTGATATCATAATTTTCGTTGGGTTGCTGACTCCTGCTCATCAGCATTACTTACCGCTTTAGCAATTAACGTTTTGTTAAGACTATTCTTGATAACTGAGGTTATTTCACTGCAGTTGTATGTTTGACAAATGTCAGACCATTCGCCGTTGGGAATGATAATGTTCTGATCTGAAGACTCAGTAATACTGCGGATCTGGAAATAAATAAGGGTCTTTGATTTTAAACCAAACTTCATGGTCAATTTAAAAAAAAGGTTAAATGATTAAGTTGTGTTGAGTGACGTGTTGCTGAGTTCATTAAGCAATTAGAGAAATAAAAACGAACTTTATTTCGTGGAGCATAAGTAATAACTATTGGCTACCATAAAATACTAACTTCTGGCCGCGACTTCTTTAGCGTAGAAGTCCTAAGAATCAAGCCAAACTTCTAAATTATTGCATGGGAACACAAGAACGGCAGAAAAACTTTATGTGTTTACAAACATTCATCCATCCTCACACACTTTTCTGTTTCAATAGTAGTAGGTGGTCTTAGAGATTATTAGTAATCTCACATTGTTTGCTCACCTTTCGTAAATTAACTTGTGCGTTCTCAATATCATTAACCACATCATGATCGCTCACAATCTTCATCAGTGCTCCACGCAGCTCATTTTTCTTCATCAGATAGTCCTTCAGCGGCATCACCACGTCAAGGTTGTGAGCTACTTCAGTTGACAGCTCCTTCAGGTATTGCAGTTGTTTGACACCTTCGACCTCGTGGATGTGAGGCAGTAGAGCTCGGATCAACTTGGTGGTGTGGGCAAGGACTGACGCGAAGCTGGAAACATTTGAGATTTGTTTAAGTTACCATCCAGTTTAAAATGTTTGTGTTGAAGGACTTTTGTGGCAAGTTTGCTCCACTATTCCCAACCGCTGTAAATAGTGAAATATTGTTGGCATGAAGCAATTTTTTTTACAACATCTTATTGTACCCTGTGTTCACAAAATGAATACATTAATTTGAAACTCATAACAACAGTACTTCTTATTACGAAGTACTTTTTCTTGAACAGTGATTAGGAAAGGCGGAGGAGGACATGTCAGCACTTTGACTGTCCTTGACTTACAAAAATCGACTGTACTCACAGTGTAGCATTCCCGAAATCATTCCTCGTTACATTCTTCGTGAGACATTCCGTAAGCTTCGTACTCTTGGCGCTAATGTCCTCCAGCAGATACACCTTCACTTGTCCCAGAAATTCGTTGATCGATTTGTTCATCTCGTACTTAGTGTAGTTACGTGTTGATATTAACTGTTGAAAAACGAGGAGACATGGTTTGAAATGGTATAATTATAAGTTTTAAGCTGGTCATGCAAAAAACTGTAATTTCCAGGATAATAAGTAGAAACTGTTTCTTTTTAATTCAGAAACTATGACTGTACCGTTGTAAAAAGTTACGTGGTAATTTGTTGCTCTGGTGCTGTGTAAAGGAAATGAAATTACTACTACAACATATATTATAATATTATGTAGAATACCTCTCTGATAGCCATGTCCCAATGGAAATCGTTCTTCAACGTGTTGTACACGTCGTCCAGGCTCATGGACTGTAGGTGGCACAGCAGGTTGTCGTACTCCTGCTTTTTATATAGCTGCAAGTTGAGCTGCTTGAACCACGTCGTGAACTGGGAGCAGACTGTGCATTGACTGAAAGGGAAATGTTAAAAATTTAGGTTTTGTTTAATGAAAATTGATCATGGGTTAAGGTCCAGTGATGATGTGAGGTGTGTGCAGTGGGGCACACATCACGATTTATTTTATTTCTTTTGTTATTTTTAATAAGCTGTTTTTTAGAGCTTCACACTGTGCCAATAAATGTTTATTCATTTTTTTAGAGAAAAATAGGTACCTTTTATTCACCATAACAAGTTTTTAAAATTAATTATTATAGTTGGTGTTAAAAGGGAATACATTGAATTTGAGAGTGGCAGGTCACGACACACGAATTTAAATCCTATCCATTTTGGTTTATAGATTGCTGGTAGTCGGCCGCCATCCACAAATATTTAAGGTAAGAATGCGTCGAAAGTAGGAGGCTAAAAGGGAAGCGGGATCTGATGAAGTAAACGGACAACAGGACAGCCGCCAAGCTTAAATCTATGTCTTGGTAGACTTTAATCGTGATGTGTGGACCACTGGACAGCCTATACATTTTTCTGGATAAGTTCTTTACCTGTTATTCAAGAACAGGGTGCCTGCGTCGACTACGTTGCTCAGCAACGCAAACGATATCTTCGTCAGCGTTTCCTTGGACAGCAGCTGCAGCGCCACCATCCTGAAGTGCTGTATCTTCTCGTCTGTCACCCAGGACGGATTCTTTGGGTGGTTAGGTCCATCCTTTATGAGGTTAAGCCTTAATTCGATCTTAGATATGTCAGCGTTGACAGAAGTGTAGTCGACTTCTTTGGATAGTGTTAAGGAAGATTCGTAGCCCTGAAAAATAAATTTCAATGTTACATGAAACTCCTAATTCTAGTTGTTATGGTATTTGATACACTGAGCTTACTTTATTATAAAAAAATTACCCAATTTAATGAGTCATAAAAATTACAAAATAAAGTGATGCTCAAAACTTTTATGGATTAGATTTACATTTTAGTGATCTACTTCATTTCGAAATGATTTTAACTAAATCCCGGTTTTTATTATTTTATAGTACTTGGCCATAGTACCTAATTGGCCACATTTATTCTTAGACATAAAACTCCAAGACCAAAACCACGAATTCATTACTTGAGAGGCAAACAGCAGCGGCGGCAGTTCCTTATAAAGCTCAGTTTTGTCCACGGTACATATTTGTCGCTTGAGGTCGGACCACAGCCCGGTGCGGTCCGGAATGTAATCTGACAGCGTGATGTTGGGCAAGCAGAACATCTCCGTCTGATTGAAGTCAAGGTCATGAACGAGGCGCACTATCTGAGGAAAACAAATTACATTCCTTACATTAAGTAGTTATATTAATGAAGTTAGAAGAAAAACAAGTCAGAGATCACATGTTAACGAATAAGCTTAGTTTAACTGAATCAAGGACTCCACATACATGTATCTCATCAAAATTACTGAGCAGATCTTCAGCAACATCAAAGCTGTTCTCTAAATAGCCCAAGAACTTGGTAGCATAGGGTCCGTTGTAGAGGTCCCTGAGGAGTTTCCACCAGTCCTCCCCGGCAAGGAAACTCAGGATGACGTCATAACTCTTCATGTTGGACTGCAAATACTTCAAGTAGATGGGAATGCCAAGGTCGTACGAGTGCTTCGTTGAAGTACGCAGATTGCTTACAAACTGTTTCCTGCGAAAAAAAAAAGGTGTCTTGTAAGATTTTGTTAACAAGGTGAATATTTTTTATTGTTTTCATTTTCTCTGGTTTTAATTCTTCGTATACATTTTTTTAATGCATATAATAATTAATTCCATCGCCACAGAGTCTTTAAGGTGTTAGGTACTACAAAAAAATGTTTTATGCACTCACCTATTACTTAGAAATTCAAATACATCTGTGACATTGTCTCCGCCACTGTTCAATGTGTCTACTAGGTTCAGCAAACTTTTCCTTGCACTTTCATAATCTTTTACTGCCACGTTTTGTGCAGCGCTATATATGATACGATACTCCTTTGAACAAATCTGACTCCTTGCTCTTTCATCACTAGCTAATATTGTTTTACTTCTATTTTCTTTTAAATTACTGCACATTATGTCAAAGGCATCAACAATATTATAATTCTCATCATTACTCCATATAACATCTGTTAATATGTCGAAGTGTATGTTTATTGCATCAGTTGGTTTTCTTCTAAACAGATATTTGATTACGTTCAGGTCACTTGCTACTGCTTTTATTTGATCGTCAGTACCTTCATATATTTTGTTTATATCTATGTTATTGATTTCTGTAGACAGTTTATTAATGATACTAACTATTCTAGCCAAATAAATGTGTCCAACAAATTGTTTCATATTAATTTCGTTGAACAACCGATATGAAGGACTGGTTTCATTGAATTTGAATGATAATACTGAATCGACGACTTTCTCCAATTTTCGTTCGATAGTATTCTTTTTGTCGTCATCGTCTGTTAGTAAAGTTTGGTTCTTTTTAGATATCTTAGTCAAATAATCAGCTAATTCTACGGCTTTGGTGTAAGCGTTTTCAAATCTGCTTGTTAGATTGTCCACGGGGATCGTGAAGAAGTAATATTGCTAAAACAAAAAGGTGGCATAAATTCTATAGTTTAAACTATTAAGTGATGCATGCATGCATTACGCACATGCTAAATGTACTTACTGGTTTAGAAAACACATTAAGCAGCGTGTTTTCTCCCCTTGGTAAGGAGAGCCAATGCAGCAGTGTGGGACACACGAAGGGCTGCACCTTCTTCATGAAGGCGTCGTCTATGATGCTGCCCGGTGGTATCACCATGGAGGTTAGCACTGACTCACAGTCCCAGAACTCCGATAGTGACGCGCGACGGACCTGATAATGGTGGGCGTTTAGTTTGAGTGGATGGAGACTTTTCAATGTGTCAGATAGTCTTATTAAGTAGTTTTCTCTTTCGTTTGGATACTGCAGAAACCTCAATTTTGTTCACTATAGAAAAGCTAAGTTTAGCTAGGTTATACCGGATTACTCTAGGGGCCAGCTATGCAAAATGCACCGCAAACTGAGTTAATTATGTCAAACTGAACCAATATTCTAAATGGGTAGGTTGCAGTACATTTTGGCAAACTTAAAGTAATTTGAGTAATATTAATTTTCGTCAACGGTACCTGGCTCATAAACCCAAAGTCCCAGTAGGAGTTGAGCAGCACTCCCATGAACTCTGGCATCTTGTCGTAAAGGGTATACAATCCCGTGCTTCGTGTAAACCCGATTACTTGGAGTATATTCGCGTTGGGCTCTAAAAATAATAAGAGCTAAATTATAAGATCCAAAATTTGGTCCACCACCAAAATATAAGAACATTTTTTTGCCAACATTTACCGAAAATATGTACAATAATTAATGTGAAATGTAACTAACGACAGACAAGTAGGAAAAAACGGCAAAGACAGTAAAATATTACCATTCACTTCCGTAAAGTAAGTGTATAAATCGGAGGCAATATTCTCTAGTATAATCGAGAGGGATCCCAAAAACGTCTTCCAGGCCTTCCTGCCGAGGAGTCTGCAATCATCGTTCATGACACCGATGCAACTGGAGTACCTCTCCCAGAGGTTGCTCATTGGCACGTCGCCGGGAATCGAGGAGTCGTTCATAGCGTTGAGGACTATGTCGACCTTAGAGAAGAGTTTTCTGTGGAATTGGAAATGATTCAGTCGTGGATAGCGTGAACATATTTATAAACTTGAATGATAGCAAACAAAGTCCAAGATGATGACGATTACGATGTACTTCTAGACCAAGTCAATATTTGACAAAAAACAGTTGTCAAGAAGTTGGGTATCATGTGCATTAATTACTGTATGCCACTTCGTCCTGTCCTGTGCTTTATCCCCTCTGCAGCACTGCGTCGCTAGTCTGACTAGGACAACTATTGAACGTTAGGTCCTTATTTTTGTTTGGTATTTAAGATTTTTCATACAAACCTAAGCACAAAATCTCTCTCTGTAGTATTGAGTGCCTTCACAGCGTAATTCCAGGCTTCCATCAACCCGAATCGTGTGTTATCTGTGTTAAAGAACACGTACTGCAAGGCATCCTTAGTGACCAGGATGTCCTCCACCAAGTGGTCGAAACTGGATGAGAACTTGAGGAAGAGGTTAGGCTGGTAGTCTGTGGTGTTCCATGTGGGGGGAATCTAAAAGGTTAATTGAGGTTGTAGGCACAAGAACGTTATGTATGTACATATTTACCACTAAATATATATTGATATGTCTAAAACTGTAACTTACCTTAACAGAATTGTTCTTGGCTGCTAGGTAATCCACCCATTCGATCCGGAAATCCTTGTTCATGCACAGTATCGTTTCTATTCCTATCACAGCTTCTTTAGAGGTAGGGCTTAGTTGAAACAGTTCCGACATGCTAGTTGAGGAACACGGCCATGGTACGTCAGAGTTCAAGAGCGATATGATTCGGTTCACCTGAAAATGTGGAGTTTGGCATCGAATTTCATCAATCCTTAAAGCTGCGATACTAATAAAATATGACTTAACTATGGCATACAAATATGATATTTAGCAGATTCCCTTGACATTTGAATTGTCTTTTATAAACCGGAATAACTTCTTACATATTGGTTATGTTCATAAGACATCTTCACGTATTTGAAATGCAACAAGAAAGTAAGTTCGGCCAAGTACGAGTCGGACTCGAAGGGTTCAGTACCATTATCTATAAAAACGTCAAAAAAAAAACACGTTTGTTGTATGTCCCCCCCCTCCCCCTTAAATATTCGTTTTATTTTAGTTTAATTATTAAAGTGTATATATAACTAAATATTCTGTGAATATTTCAAGCTTAGTACATACAACATCACGTTTGTTGTATGGGAGCCCCCTTATATATTTATTTTATACTGTTTTTTAGTATTTGTTGTTATAGCAGCAGCAGAAATACGTGATCCGTGGAAATTTCACCTGCCTAACTATCACGGTTCATGAGATACAGCCTGGTGACAGACTGATGGACGGATGGACAGCGGAGTCTTAGTAATAGGATCTCGTTTTATCTTTTGGGTACGGAACCCTAAAAACCAATGTCCTCACACTTAGCTTTATTTACAGACAGTCTTTATTTTTAACGAAGACACATAAGTCGCCTATCTACTATCTATCTTCTACTTACATCCGTATCATCACGCATAATGATGTCCACAGCATCCACTGTGAGCCGCGGCATGTTTGGGATGATGCTGCTTAGCGCTTCGATGGTGGTAGGTGGCAGGTTTGAAGTGTATGAGCTGTTAGTTAGTAATGCTGAAATTATAAAATAAACAATAATCATCCTCATTAAAACATTATAAATGCGAAAGTTTGTGAGGATTGATGTTTGTTACTTTTTCACGCTAAGCGTTAAACGGCTCAAACGGCTGAACGGATCTGGATAAAATTTGGCACTGAGCTACATTGTAGTATGGAATAACACAAGGCATACTTTGGGGGATAATATACCAAATTTGACGCAGACGAAGTGGCGGGCAGAAGCAAGTCCTTAATATTACAAGGCTCCATTTTCATTTCAATAATGGTAACCTAGTTTAAACTTGGTCCAACGAGGAAATCGAATCTACATCAACGAATCAGTAACTGATATTTATCTTCTCAAATTATGTTTTAGCTCTAGCCTCTTAAATTTTGGAACCACAGAGATAGATTTACCTGCAACTAATTTGACAGTTTCATCGAAAATACTGATGGGTGCAGCGGAAGTCGTGATCGCATATTTCATTTTCAGCCAAAATTCTCCGCTTACGTTGAACAGACCATGGTCCAAGATGTCCAGGAATCGAAACACTAGTTTTACGCTGAAACAGAAGAGGAAGAAGAATTTTACTCATTGTTCAGCGATATGAAAAGATAGATAGTTTTAGATGCCAGAGTCCTCAGTCCTGCGCCATTTTAACATCCACAATTAACATTTAATCCAACAATCCAGGATCTTGGAACTTAGGAACTCTTTTATTGTTAGTAACAAAGATTAACGATTCATTAAGGTACAATTATAATACCGCGAATCTTATCTGTTAAATGACTACCTTCTGACCTCTTAGATGAAGCCGAATCTAACGTTACCAAAAGCGATTAGGAAAAGCCTTCCATCCATTAGACATGACTAATGCAATGTTACAGCAACTGGTCAATACTAGAGCATGAGGTATCCATATATCAACACAACTCAATTTTAGGCCAACGGATCTGAGGGGAAATTCTACTAACTTGTCAATTTATCAAAAATGCTTGTACTACTTTACATTGATTGTCGCTGATATGAGATTGCGACTAGATTTTAAGCGTTTTTAACTACTTGAAATAGTCCTTCCCAATTCGTCATTTGCAGTGTGACGACATTATGTCTTAAAATTAAATGATGTTTGTATTTCCAAAGGTTAATCTAATAGCACAGCATCCATACATACCTTAACCTCAAACTTCTTTCCATATTATCGACTCCGAACCAGAACTCCTTAGTCTCATTGAACAAGGAATCTACCCTTTTCTTAGTGGCCTCATCCATGTTGTAGGTACTGTACTGGAAGAGGTAGGTGTAGCTTTTTTCCAGTTTGATGTAGAGTTCCTTCAGGTTATTGATGAGCTTGTTCCAGTTAAGGGTTATCACTGGATGAGCTGAGTTCTTGATTGTGGTGATCTGGCGGAGGAATAAATGTATAATTTTTTTATTGAGCACAAACACGACCTAAACAGGGTTATTTGTAAAACAATGACAACCTTGCAGGACTGTATTACTATCATCATAAACAACAACTTTTGTTCTATAATTTTTTACAGAATCAAGCAACGCAAGCGCATTGAAGTGAATGACCGACTGAAGGATTTCCGTAAAATTGTAAATAGGTCCAGTACAAACACCCCCGCCGCCCTAACTCCGCTCCCCTCGCTATTTTACTATAGTTTTCGTTTGCTTCGCATAGACTTCAAAACGTAACATTTAGAGCGTTCAATTTAAATGTTTTTATTTTTGTATGAAAATCTGATGAACTAAAATATGATACATTTTTAAATGTCATAGAACAAAAGTTGTTGATTATGATGTTAGTAACATAGTCCTGAGAGGTTGTCATTGTTTTACAAATAACCCTGTATAGAATAACATTGAATAACTACTTCGTGTTAAGGTGGAAGAACAAAGTACAGTAACACACAAATTAAATATCACCGTTTTCTAATACAGTTTGTTATCCTTATTGGAGGATAATAATAATATTTACGCCAACGACTTTCTAACATGGACCTGCTACGAAGAAATTGGTACAGAAAAAAAAAACTCAATGGCACTTTGCCTAACCTGGAAACCGAGGGGCCTACGCTTAGCAGTCGGAATAAGTGAATAAGGATAATATTACACTTACAGCTTTAGAAACCACAGAGTCAGCTTTCAGTCCGTTCTCGATGGCGATGGTGGCGTCACATAGAGCTTTTACTAATTTCAACTTTGTTTTATTATCTCGTGGTAGTTCCAAGTACTCACTCGCTGTTTCTACTCCATTACACAAAATGTCTTCACCATACGTTGATAGGGCTTTGTAAGTCTGCAATGAAAACATAAACGTAAAAGCAATACTATTATAAGGAAGTTCTTCATTTTTCTCATAAATTGTGGGATCGGTAAGTAAAATCGTAAAACACAAATCATATACAGATATGGCCGTACGGGAATCAAATGCATGATAGCAGTGCAGTGCTTATTCTATAGTCCAGTCAACAGTTTATAATTTATCTCCCGCTTTCCCGGATAACTTAAGGACCATGCTGTCTATATATATTTATTTCAACGATATGGAAGGCTTACTGTGATACGTAATAGGTGGATATTTGTCGTTATTAACAAACCTTTTCCTCATTCAAAGCAGTCAACAGTACTGTCTTAACTACATCGACATACACATCTTTGAAAGCCTGCGCCGGACTCTCAGTGGCCTTCAACTGCTTGTTAATGGCCGAGATCAGGATAATGACGTCATTCAAGTACGGGGAGATCTTGAAGTCAAGGATAGGATTCTGTTTAACGATTTCCTTGGCAAGAGCTCCGTGGATTACTATGCTAAAAGAATATGAAACTAATCAGTATTATTGTCGAAAATAGGTATTAAGATCATCATGATGACAATTAACGATGTGTAATTTTTTAAGGTATTGATTTAAAGCAAAAAAATAAAATGTATGTTTAATAACAAATTCAACAACCAAACGTATAACTGCCCATTATGTTCAACTGATCATACTAACATTCCTGTTTAAATAACAGTTGTAAAAATGATTACTCTTTTTTAAGCCTTGGAGTTTTGTTTCATTACTGAAAGATCCTATACTTACAGCATCTGTTTTCCAAGATGTCCCTTCGCTCTTATCACCTGCAAAAGCTCTGACTCTTCCTTCACTTGGAACAGACTGCTCCAGTTTACTTCTGGTCTCTTCTCCGTCTCTATCTTCGCTAGAGCCTGGCTGAAGTTCTTGAGGACCTGGAAGTCTTGATCGATAGTGTACAGCTGGTTGCTTGTGTCTTTGCCGAGGGTGTCTTGAATTAGGAGCGATGCCATGTTGTTTACCTATAAATAAATTTATAACTTAAAAAATATTACAGTTTTGTGAAGCGATGTGGTGATTCAATGGGTCACAATTTTAATTTAAATCTACATATTTGTGTAACTGACACGTTCAGAGCAAAATTCATCAGTTTAAGTGTAGGTACATATCACATACTTTAAGTAAAACGACGGGAATCAATGTTACTTCTGAGTATAAATAAAGATCGTAAATTTAAGGCTTTTTTTTAAATTTTTATTCGGTTAAACGATATACATAATCTTTACTTACATTTTTTTTAACTTCAAATACTCCAAAGGATTCTATGAAATCTGTGACGTAGTTCTTCCAGGCGTCGGTACACAGTTGTTTCATAATAGACTCTGCTTCCATCTTCGATATGGCGAAAAATGTTTGAAGTTTATAAAGATCACAAAACATTTGCCCAGGGGTGTTGATTTTTGATGTAAAAATCTGCAAGTACAAGTTACAATTGATATTTACTAAAACAATGGATTATCATCAGCGTTTGACAAGCTCTGCATATCAAATGTAAGTTTTATTGGGTAACTAAACCGTAATCTACGTAAACGTACCTGCGTCCTATCAGCGTCTGCCAGAGCTTCAAAAGCTTTGCCCACAATATTTGGTGGCATGCCTTTAAGTACTTTAATAGCCTCGGGGTGCCTCAGGGTAACGTTGTAGCTCAACTGTTCAATATGCATGTTGATGTCGATTACTTTGTAGGCGCTCTCCATCAACTTGGCTACAAGTGTGGAGTAGAACAATACGTCGTGTTTGGTTTCTTTTGGAAGGAATTTGGTGATAAAGTTCATAACTTGAGATAAGCTGAAATAGGAGCAGACACATTGGTTTGAGGATCAATTTATGTTTTTGGCGTGCTTCATTAAGGGTTATTTTAATCTGGTCTACTTACATACTAAATCCGTCAAGCGAAGCATCCTTCTCCATAGCGTTTTCGAATACGTCAGCAGCACTATGGAATACACTAGACACAGCCTGTAAACCCTGTGTGCCTCCTGAACCTCCAGCTTGGCTAAGGCGTTGTCTAGCAAATATTTTGTCCATATACTGAAGAGCAACCACAAAACCGTCCGCGAAATCTTTTATTATTTCATATGACTGAGTGTCCCCAAACGTTGGTTTGAATAGATCCATTAGCTTTGGTAATCTAAAACAAAAATATGCCTCAAAAAGTGAACAACCAAATAAACAAACAAAAATTAAACTGTCTGGACACTTACAAACTTAGCTGTACGTAGCTGAAGTCCACATCTTGACCTTGGAATATGGACACCATCTCTGGTGGCAGGAAGTTCTGAAGCTTCATCATACGTATCACAGCTATAAACATGTCTCCTAGCGTGTTTAACCTACGGTCTCCGGACATTTTGAAGTACATGTCGCCTATCTGAAACGTCATTGGAATCAACATGGTTTTAGATAATATTATCTTTAAGGTGGATATCAACTTCATCTAAGTAATTCTTCAGCTACAACGGATAGCCATCACCTTACCATTGTCATATATTTGCTATAATCTACTTGGAACAGTATTTCAATAAATATTTTTTGTAGGTCCTCCATTGACATGGAACACAGCTTATCCGTGAATACTCTCAAGTGTTCATGGTCTGCCACCACTATGGTTTCATTTAAGGATGTGATGCTGCATCTGTTTAAGTTGCCGCTTAGTATCTGTAAGAGAAACGACATTTTAAAGATTATTATGTATTTTAAATCATTCATTGCAACAAGATTCTGCTTTTATTTACTTCGGAACTTATGTTTATACTGCTGTCTGCTTTACTTATTATTTTATTATTAAATTAGGAAAACCAATTAATTTTTAATGTTTCTTTAGTAACATTATAATTTACATAAATTATTTGTTAATTGTTAGTAGAGTTTACTTCAATTAATAAGATATAAGCTTTAGAATATATATTAATTATTTAATTAGAATTATATGTATGTTAAATAATTATGACTCATCATCTACTGCTGTTATATTGTAATGAATAGAGTTATTTCCAGCTAAACACAAACTTACACCTTTAACACTCAGTTCAGCATCCATTAAACTTTGCGCGACTTCATCGTCTATTGCCAACTTATCTGAAAGGTATCGTGTTACTCTGCGCGGTTTGACAAATAAATCTTTTAGTTTTAGCCCATTTTCTGTAAAATAAATATCATTATTATTGATATGTGTCTCGTGAAATAATTTCATAATGATTAATTTGTTACAGCATGCTTAATAGAAAAGTAGTCTAGCCATATTTTAGTCATTGAGCAACAAAACTCGATGAAATTTGTAGAGAGCATAAGGACATTTATATCTAAGTGGGTAAATAATTTCAAAGTGATATTTAAAAAAATAGTCTCGTACAAACTTTTGTCTGACGTATAATTATCAGCGACAGTACAATTTTTTTGAACTTCATCGTTGAGTACAACCGTATCAAAACCGTGTAGGTACATCTGTTACTTACTGCTTAATTCAATAAACGCAGGCTCATCCGTCACGTCCGCCACCGTCGCCAGGAGCTTGATGGCGTTGGGCACATATAGTACTATGTCCAGCACCTGCTCACTGAACATAGGCGCTACCTTTCGCGACATCTGGGTCAATCTAGAAATATTTTAATAACTATTCTTAAGGGTCTTTTTGTACTTAGTAAGCCTGCAACACTATTTCCGACCACTGAAACTCCTGAAAGCCAGGATCAACTGCGGTGATCAGCAGAAAAGTGCCGACGCAATGAAGCTCGACGAGTGGAGAAATTATTCAACTGTCTTGGATCCCGCAATTAAACTAATCAGAAAAGAACAGCGGAGAAGAAAGAGAAAAACATAATTTCCACTTCCCTTCAAACAACCAGGAAACGAAATAGAACTAGGCCAATAGGCACAAAGGGATGTTTACAACTGGGAGAAGCCCAGATTGCCAAGCATCACCGATTAGCATAAACATTTTAATTAATGGGTCTTCCATTGTAAGCTGTTATATTAGCTTTCAATAATAGGTATGGCATCTACTACTAGGTACATATCTACACAGAAAGTAATTTTTTAAGGTTCATAATCTAATAAAAATCAGAAAAAACCTTACTTGGAATTCTCATAAGTGGGTAGTTCCTCGTATTTATCTAGCGGTGAACACTCGTTGTTTACAGTGCACATGAATGACTGAAAGAAGGGCATCATGCCGGCGCTGGGCAGCACGCGCGCCGTGAACCCACCTGCACAAGTAACACAATGAGGTGGAGCCAGGATACTGCAGAGGTCACACACACTCACACAGTATTTTGAATTGTGAAGCAGTACGAGTCAAAATTTTCTTTTATTTTTCGGAGCAACTGTACCTAATGATTTTGGATATTTTGCGCTGATTAATTCTAAATCGATTGTAATATACACAAATACATACACACATACCATCACGCCTGTTTTCCCCTAAAGGATAGGCAGAGGTATAATGTACACCCACAGTTTGAAGATCTCAAAGACCTTCGAGCGAAACATGCAAAGAACTAAATTAATGTCGAAGGCTTTATCAATTGATGTGATAAGAAGCGTCTGTACAACTTAGCGACAATCGTTCCCACTGATAATTGCAGCATCTGCAGCGTACTTGTGACACAGTCACCCACAAACCTTACATAAACTTGTGTTGCAATATTTACACATACATACTATCACGCCTGTATTTCCCGAAGGGTGAGGCAGAGTTGTACTAATGTAAACCCCTTACTCCGCCGGTACGTTTAGGTCCCATGTATTAGGGAGTGAGTCTGTTGCCATCAACGGGGACAAATCCTAACTCCGAGCTGAGAGTTTCATAGAAAACCCCAATAACACTTTTTGCTCGACCTGGGAATCGAACCCATGACCTCTAGCGTAACAGTCACGCTTAGGACCACTAGGCTAACGAGGCCGAGGGTGAATAGTAATGTAACACATTTGGCCTAATTAATAAGTTTCGCACAATTATTCTAATAATTGAGAGTGGCTTGCCTAGTTTTAACAGAATTAAGCAGAATTTACAAAATAATCTCTTTTTGTTAGTTAATTCGCATATAGACAAATCAGATAGGTGGTGACAAGCACACATACCCACCTCTATGAAGGCAATTCTATTGACATAATCGTACACATACAAATAAACTTTGAAAAGAAATAGAAAGCATCGTAAGTTAATATTTCGTAATCATCGGACGATCAAAGAAACTAAATGTTACACTCGTATATTGAATGCTTCGCGCGTACTTCGCGCCAGCCTGTGTGCTGATGTCTTGTGATAGGCACAATCATTGCACTCATTGGTTTATTATTCTGGTCAGTTGTCAAGGAAAAAGCCAAAAGTGTTAGTGATATTACGACAGTTACAAGAAGTGTAGGGGAAAATTCCACAAACTTTTTCGAATGATTACAATTTAATCTCACTCTTAATCTGTCAAAAATGTCTCTAATTTAGCTACATCTAGATCCCACCGATACCCAGTACAAGTGCGGCACTCCTGACCAGAAAATGCCCCATTTACTACAGTGCCCAAAGTGTCCCTACACCTGCACTTAAGAGGACATTTTTATCGCTACTGATACCGCGATAAACGTGCCCACTTACTGGGCCCAAAAGTCATAAGATTATCATTGACTCGAAAAGAATAAGATCAAATTTTTTTGTTGCTGTGATGAGATAGCAACAATAACGTTTTCAGGTTTCCGAAGGGTGCTAACGGGACCCTATAACCCAGCCTCGCCTACCGTCCGTCTGTCTGTCAGAGGCTCGTACCTCATAAACCGTAATAGGTGGAGTAAAAAATAATGTAGTGCTATGATACGGAATTCTTCGTGTGCGAGTTTCAGTCGTACTTGACCGGTTCTATAATTAATAGAATTGGCTTTCCCACGACCCCATGGAGTGATAAAAACCACGACATGAATCCCAGAGAAGTAGTATTAAAGAATCTCCACGTTTTGGACCGAGCAACTAGCTTAAGTTCCTTACTAACTGACTGGCTCCTTAACAATTCAAAAGTGCCTGTCTAATTGTAATAAATGCCTTGACATTGACTTTGACTATACTTACATGTTGGAAAGTCTTCGTTGTAAATGTTGAGCCGGACCACGTGCAAACTGAACATTATTGATGTTGCCCATATCATGCCTGCTACTGTTATCTGCAACAAAATAAAGGATTTATGACTTCAGGAAAAAAAAAATCTTTCATAGGCTAGATTGGTTGAGCCGTTATCGAGATTTGCCATTCACTTTTATTTATGTAGATAGATAGTCACAATCAGGGAAGTCTGCCAACCAGTCTTACCAAGAGGAATCGTGTTTCACAGAAACCGGGTTGTAGAGGTCAGATAGGCAGTCGCCCCATAATAAAGACTGGTATTCACCTGCATTCGGTTAGACTGGAAGCCGACCCCAACATAGTTCGGTAAAAGGCTAGGCAGATAGATAGATATGTAGGTGAGGTAAATATAAACTGACCAGTTTTCTCCTCCGAATGAGGTAGTCCTTCCAGAGCAGCAAGCGCAGCTGCTGCCCACCCGCCATGATGAACTGCTTGAAGTGCCACGCGACATTCCTGAAACAACAAGAGTGAGGTTGACTTTGATTCGAAATAGAGGGATGGCCCTTAGATCGTTTGTAGACGACAAACAAAGAGCTTAGTGTTGTTAAAATAAAGAATGGGAATTGAGATGTAAGCACTACATAATATAAAACAAAGTCTGTATGCTTAGATCTTTTAAATTCCGCAACTGATTTAGATACGGTTTTTATCAATAGATAGAGTGATTCAAGAGGAAGGTTAATACGTATGGAATATAACGCTACGACCAACGGGAGCATAATCATAACAGATGAGTCTTATTTACATTGTCAATCGAGCCGTCGTTTTAATAAACACATTAAAACATTACACAATTGAACACAATGTCAGAAAACATAACACATTCAATTTACAGATTACAAATCCAGTTTCAATTTCAACATAAAATATCTTTACACCCAATTGTGTTTCAACAGAATTGAATGTTAATGAGATGCTTCCGGCTCATCATACATATACTACACCAAACCAAATGACAATCACATACAACTCAAGCACAATTTTACTGTCACATCATCACAAATACGTTTTGGGGAAATCCGTTTCTATTAAGATTCGCATAAATCTTTGATAAAAATCATACGAATTTGTTGTGTTTTAATTATACATATATTTGCGGGTAAACATCACCTTCAGTGCCAGGAAACCCCCATCTCATTATAGAAGGTCGGAAACTCCTAATTACCTACTGACAACTGAACCTTTTGAAGACTTTACCGATGTTTGATAATTTGTTTTAATTTGATCATGTTTGGCACATGGAATAGCAGTATTTGAAAATAGTTTCTTGTATGTAGAAGTAGCAGTAGAGCTCTCTGTAAAGGAGTTCGTCCGGGGAAGTACTACCACTATACCTATTTCTGCAATTAAAGCAGCGTTACCGTGTTCCGGTTTAAAGGGTTTGGGTGCCGGTTAAATTACAGCCACATGAGACATTTCAACTTTGTCTCTGGGATAGCAACGTATTTGCAACGCCTCTGGTATTGCAGATGTCTATAGGCAGCGGTAAATTCAGGTGGGCCGAAGACTTGTTTGTCATCCAACGACGTTAAAAATGATAGAATGTTCAGCGCGACCAGTCCTTACCAATATTGGCCTGATTTTTTTAAACCTAGTAGAGCGTAAAGCGTAACTCCTTCACAAAGAGCTCTGCTACTACTAAACTTTCTTCCGGCACACGTTAGCTCATCCGACCGCGCCGTCATTGTCAATTTAGTACTACTACGTGTTATATCAACAATCGTTGTTACAATTATCAGCTACAAGGCCATTGTGATTCCAAAGGGATTGGAAATAGTTTTGATTGTCATTCGGAGCCGTCATGTCTATAGAGGATGGTAATTGAGTTCACCGGCGTACGCTAACACAGTGGCTACTGTTCCAATAAATTTTTAACTGTCCTACTGGTCTCGTGTTCGCTTCTACTGAGCTAGGGGTTCGGTAGAAGTGCTTTCAGGTTTTTCCATTAGATATTTCTGAGCAGTAGGTCTTAATTTTACAGGACAGCCCCGTTGGTCACGAGGTCGCAAGCGCGACTGATGAGCATGGGGTCCTGGGTTCGATTCCCGGGTCGGACCAAAAGTGTTATTGGGTTTTGGAAGTTTGGACGTTGGTGGTATGACACCCCCGTACTTTGGAAAGCACGTAAAGCCGTCGGTCCCGGCTGTCATTCGTTGATCTTTGACAGTCGTTACGGATAGTCAGTAGCCAGAAAGTCTGACAACCAGTCTTATCAAGAGGTATCGTGTTTCCCGGTAACTGGGTTGTGGAGGTCAGATAGCCAGTCGCTCCATGTAAAATTATTATTATATTATTATATTCAACTGCATCGGGTTAGACTGAAAGCCGACCCCAACATAGTTGGGAAAAGGCTAAGTAGATGATGATGAGGTCTGCCGTTGGTCCAGCGTTGTCAATCTCTCCATCGTCTCTGTTTGCCGTCTTATCAGTCTATAGAAGATTACGGATGAGTGAGTGTATTGTGCTTGCGCACACACTTGTGCACTACAATATTTTCTGCGTACTGGGCTAGTATACATGAAGATTGAATGCCGCGACCGAAATTCAAAATTGCTTGATTAGAATTTGTTTCTTCTTTAGGAAATTCACAAAACATGTTGCAAAAACTGATACTTATTTATATTGATATACTTAGATCTGTAGGGTCACTTTTTCCGACTGTGGACTATGTTTTAAAAACTTTTCATAACAACGTATTGTTTCTGCGTCGACCTTCGAGACATCTCGCGTATAATAAGTGTTCATGTTGAGCCGCATCCTGTCACAAAGTCGGCCGAAGCCGCGTGACGGACAGATGTCACTCTGATTACATGTTTACCGCGACCGGTAATTTATACGGTAAGTCACACGCACAGGTAGGTCTTGTTACCTCAGGGTCTGCGCAAGCGCAGCAGCAATATGTTCGGGTTTTCATTTATAATTTGATAATAAACTTAAAAGCTACAGAAATATAGTTAAAAATTGCATGATGCATTGCATTGATGACACGGAATGCAATTTTTTTTCTTGAGGACATCCTCATGGACTGCCTCCGTGTTTGAGTTATGCAAAAACGTTCCATTCTTCTACGGGAATCATTGTGGAGTGGAACGTTTTTGCATAACTACGTCCTTGTAATGAGGTATCCAACTATCCATTCCTACTAATATTATAACTGCGAAAGTTTGTGAGGATGGATGGATGTTTGGCACTCAATCACGCTAGAACGGCTGAACGAATCTGGATGTTTGCCACAGAGATAAATTACAGCGTGGAATAGCACTTTTATCCTGTACAAATGTACGGTACCCGCGGGATAATACATTAACTTTGACGCGGACGATGTCACAGGCAGAAGATCAAATACAGTAGATTGTTTTATTAGCCCAATAGTTGTATTAATTTGGGATGACGGGGCAGTTCCCACACCACCGTTAATTAACAAAACATTGCATATGTAATAAAAGCATGTAATAATTGCAAAAACATTGCTAATTAAACCAGTTTATTAAAAAGAACATTGCTCCTTAAATGCTCATATTTTGTGAACAATTTTTTTCTGTTTTTTAATTAACTCTTTGGTGCAAAGTCTAGTAGACAAAAAACTTCTAATGTACAAAAACAGATGAAGTTATTTAAATATGTGCGTAATTCACACGATTATACACATCACGTGTGTTCGAGTTAGGTATTACTGTGAATTTACATAACGAAACGTGTGTTTTGAAACATTCATGTAACACTTAACAACAGCTGTAGAATTGATCTGCGGAAATACCAGCACTATACCTATTTTTGCAGCAAAGCAGCGTTGCCGTGTTCCGGTGTGAAGGGTATGGGTGCCGGTGTAATTACAGGCACATGAGACATTTCAACTTTGTCTCAGGGATGGCAACGCATTTGTAAGACCTGTGGTATTGCAAATGTCTATAAGCAGCGGTGGCCACTTAACATCAGGAAGAAGCCCACTCGGTGGAAGTGAGCTGTCTGAGCTGTCAATCCCCTAAGTATGAAACATGAACACATCTTCTTAGATAAAAATAAAAGATCTACTGAAACCATCAATTCGAAAAGAAGAAGGTATGAGCATCGATCACCTTGCAGCTCAAGGCGGATTGGCTTTTATACATTATAGTATAAGTAACTTATTTATTATAAGTCATAATAACACATAATTGCCATAATTTCACATATTTCATCGATTATGATAATATGCAAAACCTCTTGTAGGTATATTACTGTTTAATGGTCGTATTATTGAATGTCTCGTCACGTTTCCGTAGCCGTGCGATAACGCGGCGGCGCATCCTCACGTACGTACCGACACTTATTCAAAAGATCTAATTTTGCATTTTTTGTTACAATTTATTGACAAGATTAACTTGTATTTAATTAAATTGATTGGTGTTCAAGATTGTTTTTGTAAACAAGACTAATAAAAGTAGATACGGGTATCTACTGAGGCGTAGCCTGGAAAAAGCCAATGTCAACAATTATTTAATAGGCAGGTACTGCCGAGTTGTAAACATTGTGGGGGTTTAGTCAATTTCATCCTTATTCTAGTAAGTTTATAGATCGTAGACTATGAGATAACACGGTTCAAAAATAGAATGATAGGACTTGACAATCTGCCACAAGGGCTGACCGGCGGTTGAATGTGTCTAACGTCGATACATGGGCTTCATTTCGGTAGAAAATAGGACCTTCACGATTCTAAGCCAGACAAAAATCCCTAAAGAACCTAGTGAACTTACCATCAAGCAGAAGACCGCATGCGTGCCAAGTGATATAGAACCTAAGTACAAAGAAGACAAATGTCAAGTTCAACGCGAGTATCACTAGGTGTAATCTGTTGACTATTTACGCAATTTGCGTTTTTAACCGGCTTGAAAAAGGAGGAGATTATTAATTCTGATGATGTGATGAATAATTGTTTTTTTAAAGTATATCCGGGCAAAACTCCGTCATTTATAGGCGGATTTGCAAAACTCTTCCATTCTTCCGCAATGGTCCCATGTAAATTGTTCAAAACCAGTTTAGTAGCTTGGTTTTTAAATCAAAATAAATGAAGAAATATGTCATCTAAGTAAACGAAATTAAGTATTTTCTTAAAACTTTTCAGTGGTGTTTATCTTATTAATGTACGTATTGTTACCGTTTGTTTATTCATGGATTTGAAACTGCCGACTAAACTTGGTACATTATCAACAACGTCGTAGTACGAAAACCCCGGGCGCTATATTTATTTATGACACAAGCCGAGATGTATGCAACTAATTCCGTATGCCTCCTAATCACTTTAGACCTAATAACCATCAAAATAAAACATGTTTTGTGTCAATCATAAAAATATATTGCTCTAATGTGTAATAAGTCTCAAGTTTCCCAGCGAGTGCAGCCGAGTGTGAACAGTAGATGCTGTGGGGAGCTATTTAAGTTGTTTTAACAATACTTAGGTACAAATAAAATAATTGTACCTGCTTTAAGAGGCTTTTTGTTTTGCCAATGGAAAATCCCATGTTTTTTGATCGAGCTTTTCCAAGAGTTTTTTGTCTAATTCGACCGGAGTACCGATCTCTAATTTTATCTAGCGATTAGGAGTTGTTATTTTACTCAGATTTCTTAAAAAAAATATTTGGAATATACTTATGTGGTGTCAGAATTCACATCATCTGCAACTACGCATTCTGTCCATCAAATTAAGTAAGTAGGAGCTAAAATATTTGCTGGGAAATAACTTTTTTTTGTGTCATAAATCACTCATTATGGTAATGCACAATATAACGCACGAAAAACATTGTACTTTCGGGTGCAAGCAGTAGTATGGGGGTCGTGCCAGTGTTTAAACTTTAAATATAACATTTAAAACTGGTTTTCTTAAAATAAGTGTCAAAAAGTTGGAATATTGAATTTCGATATCTCCGTAACCAGAAGGAAGGTTCCCAGTGTCTACGAGTAACTAGATGTAACTTATACCCGATATCACAAAGTCTTTATAATATCTACGTAAAAAGTTTAAGATTAAAATTACGTTTTCTGGAAAAAGAATATAATTATAAATTATTCCGTGATAAAGTCAAAGCATTTATTTCAATTACACCATTTACAGACACTTTTAAGCTGTCAAGAAGTTAGACACAAAGTTGAAGCTAGTTGCTCGTTCCAAAACATCTCTATGGATGGAGAAGACCGAGCAAGAAACTTCACAAACACTCTTCTAAATTTTGTTTATATTATTTAGATGTTGAATGTTATTAGTGTACACAGGGGTGTGCCCAAGAGTAGGAAACCTGCTGACCTTCAAGATACAGGACCACCCTAGCTCGGAGGCCACCAGATTTTCGTTAACATGTCTCGAGAACGCCTAGCACATAATTTTGTTCTAATTCATAAATCTATCAATACAGGTAAAAAAATTGTTGCCTATTTTTGAATAAATTATCTTTATTTAATTTAAATACCTATATATTCATTACATTAGCCTACAGGTCCTAAGCGCGACTGCTACGCTAGAGGTCTTGGGTTCAATTCCCAGGTCGAGCAAAGTGTTATTGGGTTTTTCTGTGAAATTCTCAGTAGCAGCTCGGAGTTAGGATTTGTGCCTGGTTAATGGCAATGAGCTCGCCCGCTATTACATAGGGCCTAAGCATACCGGCGAATACAGGCGTGATGGTATGTATGTAGTTACATTTATAAATGTTAATAAGTAAAACTTTAAATTAAAAAAAAAATTGTAGCAGGTACTAACGTCACGAGGAATTAATGGATCACCTCACCAAGCTTGCTGAAAGCGGATTGGCGGTTTCAGACTTGTATGCATACTAATATTATATTAAAGTAACTCTATCTGTCTGTTACGGTTTCACGAGTCAAAAACCACTGTTAGTTGGAACCCCAAGAAAGGACATAGGCTACTTTTTTTCTGCGAGATTCGACATACACTCGAACAAACCGATGTCAGTAATGTCCAAGATCAACAAGAAGAAGTTGTCTAACAATTTCTAGTATCAAAATATCACCTTCCATTATGTCTGGGTACTAGCAAAGTACTCTGTTATAACTAGATCTATCAAATCAATTTAAGCTCCGCATGTACACATTAGTGGGGTATTCAACAGCGACCGCATCGTATCACAAGCTGTCATTACGAAATGTAATTTCACAAATGGATAACTGGAATGATGACTGTGTGAACGATGATTTTTATTTTTCACAGGAAACTGACGTTTTTCTACATCTCACGTAATTAGTGATCTGAGGAAGATTTTTGTCGGTCCTACACTAAATGATAACGTCGGTTAACTGATATATGGCTTGTTTATGTGTGTCACGGTCAATGCTGAGGCTAATCATCTTCGTTCTTGATTTTGAGAAGGCTGGTCAATTTTCTGATTTTTGTATTTATAACTCCTATGTTGGTATTCTAAAAAGCATAATTATAATAGGAGATGAAAAGTATAAGAAGGAAATAGAAGTAATAGTAGAGCTCTTTGTGGAGGAGCTCTTTCGTGGAAGTACTACCACCATACCTATTTCTGCCGCGAAGCAGCGTTGTTGTGCTTTGAAGGGTATGGGTGCCGGTGTAATTACAGGCACATGAGAAATTTCAACTTTAAAAAAAAAAGACATTTATTGCCTTTAGTGTCTACATAAACACTTAAATATAAACAACTAAGCTTTACAACAACTTTGTCTCTGGGGTGGCAACGCATTTGCAAGGCCTCTGTTATTGTCTATAGGCAGCAGTGACACATTTTATACAGATTGGCCGTCGGTTTGTTTGCCGTCTGTTAATATGATATTTACAAAAAATCACCAGTCCGCCTTGAGCAAGCGTGGTGATCAATGCTCATGCCTTCTCTATAAAAGAGGCCTTTGCCCAACAGCGGGAGAATAATAGGCAGGCATTAGTTATTAATTTTTTGTCGAACAGGTAGAACAGGTCTGTAACATGTTATAGTAACATAAAGTACTGACAGAACTAGAAGTGACATCACTGCATCAATATGTTATTAATCCTCATATATTTTAAAATCAGTTCTTTTTTCTAGCAAAACATGGATTTCTTCCTAATATTAAGACGATTGTGAAGTGCAAGACTTGAAGGCAATTTACTTGCATTTTTGGCTTACCTGCCTTTTCGAAATATTGTTTCGGGCGATAAAGTTTTCACCCTCTTAAACCTAAAGGTTTGAAATGAGACAATTTTGGTCTCATTTGATGATGTACGTCTTAGTCTAGGTCTGTACGTATTTTTATTGGTAATTTAGTTTAATTAATTTTAAAAATCATTGTGGATATTTAAATGGCAATAACTTGTATCATGTGCAATATTTCATGAGAATAATAACTTACGGATCTAGTTAATCTCTAAAATTATCAAAATTAGAATTTGGTTACGGAGGAAAAACGCTATCGCTTTATGTATAAAAACATACAGCTTCACAATCTTCATAAGAAGTGTATATATGTTGTATCTACCTATGTATTAGTAAATAATGAATAATTTGATTTTTTTATTTGAATTTTGATTAATAGTTGTATTTTTAACTTCCTGAGATTACCTCTAACAAACAAACGACACGATTGTCGCATTCGATATTCGCTTGTCAAACATTTGTTATGGCCAATAAGTACTTGCTCTGGGTCTGGTCGTGTTTGCATGTGAGTTTATAAATGTTTGTAAGCGCGCCTACGATACAGGAGAAATCCCATAAGTGGGGCTAATTAAAAAATAAAACGTATTTCTTTGTCTCCTTATAAACGGTAATAGTTTAAATATGTAAAACTTTCAATAAATCGTTGTAAATTATTACAATTCGTGTTTACAATTATTTCTATTCAATAACTAAGTGAAAATCTAATAAGGTTGATCGCAACACGCGATCGCTTCTCAGGTCGTTAATTATAATTTTAAAGTACCTATTAGTAATTGTTAGTCAATGGGATTGGGGACACGGTTTATTAGAGGTTCTGACAACCTCCACGATAAGTGGATGTGGATCAAAATTCACAGATCAAAATTCTGCGCCTTAAATAAAGGGAGAAAAGACCCTTAATAAAACTAATCCTTTTTTGTTGTGGATCGTAACATTGATGGATAACTTTGTACTCGTAGTTACGAAGATATTGAAGGTTAAATGTTATAACTAAGCTTAAGCACCCCACACGCGCTGAACTTGCGTGCCCCCGCAAGCACAATGTGGCGCATGCATTACCATTACCAGTGATTTTTCACACCAAAAATAAAAGTCGTTTCTCCGCAATTACTTTGTGCACCATGGTACTTAGTCTGACGAGCAGTACGCGGAGTTAACGGCTATGTGATATCTTGTTACACCGCGTATAGTCTGCGCGCTATTTACTTGCATGTAATTATGCAATTTTCAATTTTGTTTATATTGTGTTTAAGTTCATAAATCAATGCAAACTGCTCGAGTTTATCGTTTTTATCAAATAGGAAGACGGTAAGATGCACGTCAATATTCTAATGGATCAACAAAATCTTGTTTATCTAAATCCTTGACAAGCTATTGGCCACCGTGTCATTTGCATCCGAGTTATTTCTTGGTAGCCATTAATTAACATCTTATTCATACAGAAGGTAAGTAGGTACCTACAATTCTATACTAATAAATAATAAAGCTGAAAAGTTTTTTGGTTACACGCGCTAATTTCTAGAACTACCAGTCGGATTAAAAAAAAAACTATTTGTATATGATAGCTAGAATCATAAGTAATAGTATAGACTCTGCTCCCGTGAGTCGTAGCGTGATGTTATAACATCAGGGAGCAGAGCAGTAGCCAAAGACGTACTTAAACACAGATGAACAAAACTACGCGGACAAAGTTAAACAGAAGTTAGATATTTGCTTTACAAGCCAAGTGTCGGCTTTTGTTCGTTAATATGTCAAGTCTATTAAAGTGTTGCAATGTTTTGTATGTGTATTTGTTTATGAAATATTAAACATTTTTGTTGCAATCGAAGTGTCAATGACTTTACACGTCTCTAGATGCACGGAGTAACAAAGTATGTAGCGTGAAATGAAACTCATCAAAAAATGTTTTGTAGTTCTGTACATTGAGTTTACAAGTTGGGGAAAAAGTAACAATAACTTGTGACAATATCTTTTAATCGTATGAAAAAAAAAGATTCTTATAAATAAAGATCATAACATACCATCACGCCTGTATTCCCCGAAGGGTTAGGCAGAGGTGTGCCAATGTACATTCATAGTTCGCCGGTATGTTTTAAGTTCCAAGTAATTAGGGTCGTTGCATAAGGATTAAAGAAGAAATATGGGTGGTAACATGGAGTTGTTATCAAAGAGAGCTGACA
Organism: Caradrina kadenii; assembly: GCA_947462355.1. Taxonomy (NCBI): domain Eukaryota; kingdom Metazoa; phylum Arthropoda; class Insecta; order Lepidoptera; family Noctuidae; genus Caradrina; species Caradrina kadenii. The sequence continues at coordinate 528,260 of OX381691.1, read as the reverse complement.
CAAGGCCGACATACCTGTACAAAATTGTTTTACAAAGTTAGCAGAATGCTAATAATAAGGCGCAAAGAAAATTGTACTATAATAATAGCAGCCTATTGCTGTCCTACTGCAGGGCAAAAGCTTCTTCACGTACAGAGAAGGCATGAGCATTGATGATCACTCTGGCTCAATGCAGATTGGCGATTTCCAATTATATTAATATGAAGTTCAGGTCTCCTCACGATGTTTCCCTTCACCGATGTCAGTGATGTCCAAGATAAACTTAGAAAGCACATATGAATTGAAATGTTACATTGGTACTCGATCGGTACGAGCCCACAACCATAGGCATGAGAGGCGCCTAAAATTCTTTTTTTTTCTGTTCAAACATTCGTTAGGTTTTTATTTAACTATCTACAATCAATAATTCTTATAATAATATGCAATAAAACTATAAACAACGAAAGATTTATGATCAAAGCACAGACAACTACCTACTGTTATGGCGATATTTTTTTATCGATTGTTTTTCCTCATTAATAAATTGCAGTACCTACGCTTAAATATTATTCGACTCGTCAGTATTTTATGGAATGCATTCGCGCATTTTTAACGAATAATCGCGCAAAAAACGCGGCGTCAGGGCGAGCTCTTAGTATACACAGCTGTTTAGAGAACAATAACAATATTAATATGGGACATTAGTTACTATTATCAGTGTAATAGTAGCTCAAGTATCATTGCATGTAATTATACAATATACTTATTTAATGGAATTTTTTAAGACATAAGTGTCAAAGTAGCTATCATTATAAATCTATTGCAGATGTTAAATGCTTTAAGCAAACAATGTGGTTATTCAAATAATAGCAGTGTACAATAACAAACAAACGAATAATTAAATAATAAAAAAAAATAGGTACATATATCTATAGAAAATGAAAGAGAATCCGTGAAAGCCACGCCTATTTAATTGGTTTTAATAATATAGAAAAATAGTAAAATGCAAGGAAGATTCCATTAGCCCCACGTGAACTGTGACGTCACAAGTTTTTTATAAGCAACGGAACAACGTAATCATTACGCGTTCTATGTAATCGTTCGTAATTCTAGATAATATGCATTTTAAGCGTGTACTGACGACGACAGAAGTTCAAGGAAAACAATAATTTGAATGGTTTTGGAAAATGATTGTTGCTGAAAATGTCAACAAGTCTAAAGATTTGTTTAATGTTTAAAGTTAGTAAAACTGTAAGTGCCTGTCGGAAGGAGCAATGAGATCCAATTCTTTGTTTCTTGTAATTACGTTCAAAAGTGCCTTATAATAGCCTGATTGAAATAAATGATTTGATTTTGAATCAATGTTTTATTTTGTACCACCTTTGGATTTATTTTTTATCCAAATCGATGTTAGGTTACATGGTTAGGTATTAGTGTGTTTAATAATCATAACGTGGTAGTTTTTTAACCGACTGCACAAAAAGTGGAGGTGCTCAATTGGACTGCATGTTTTTTACGTTTTACGCCAATTATGAATAGATTTTGATGATCCCTTTTTATTAGGTTGTACTTCAGACGTGAGCCCATATTGTTTTTTACGTATAAAACCAACTTGGTACCTTTAGGCGACAAACTAAAGATTCGTCCACATTGGAATAACAAGAGTGAAATGAGACCTTGTTTTAAAACCCAATGTAGAAAATCACAAAATGCAATGAAGATTCCAAGCATTCGATACGTTTCGATTAAAATTTATTTTATAAACAATCTACAATATAGCTTGCTAATGCATGATTGCAAAATCAAAAGGAAATATTTTTTCTTGACTCAATATTGAATTGATTCTTGTTTGAACTGGCATTTAACTTAGCTGTATTACATACATACATACATAAGCTCACGCCTTTTTCTAATAGGAATAGGCAGAAACTACAGAACGTCACCAGCTTAGCTGTATTACTCATTGTTTTAAGGTGCTTTCACAGCGGAAGCAATTGGGACATGGATGGGTTTTAGTCAGTAAAAGTCTGACATTAAGGGTGGGGAAAGGCATTTGATGATTTACCATCGGTAAAAAAAAAAGTCGGCTAACGAGCATCACTACATAGTATAAATCAAAATCGCTTTCTCTGTCCCTATATCCCTATGTATGCTTAAATCTTTAAAACTAAGTAAAGTATTTTGATGCGGATTTTTTAATAGATAGAGTGATTGAAGAGAAAGGTTTATATGTATAATAACATCAGCATTGCACCCGTGCGAAGCCGGGGCGGGTCGCTAGTTATCCTATATAGTAACAATTCAAGATTCAGTTTCGAGCTCGATTTTGAACTATTCGATTCCAAGCGAATGTTCACGGGGACCCATTTAGAATGTTGTTGAAGAATGTCTAGGCGAGCTCCTCGAAACTGATCTACGATCAATTAACATGAGGTTTGTTCCGTGGCGCGGTTCGCACGCCGCGGCTCTGAAGCAACATTGCACCAGCGACTGTGAACTGACAACTACTTCTTATACTTTAAGGATTTTCAATACAAACGCCACACGCCAGCATAAATTACTAACTGTTTTGTATTACACATAATAGACTAATTAAAGACTGCCTCGTTAGTGTAGTGGTCTTAAGCGCGACTGCTACGCTTGAGGTCTTGGGTTCGATTCTCAGGTCGAGCAAAGTGTTATTTGGTTTTTCTATGAAATTCTCAGTAGCAGCTCGGAGTTAGGATTTGTGCCCGGTTGACGGCAATAGGCTCGCTCTCTATTACATAGGACTTAAAAACACACCGACGAACTGTGGGTGTAATAGGGGCGAGTCTATTGCCTTAACCGGGTACAAATTCTAACTCCGAGCTGCTACTGAGAATTTTATAAAAAAACCCAATAACACTTTTTGCTCGACCTGGGAATCGAACCCATGACCTCTAGCGTAGCAGTCGCGCTTAGGACCATTAGACTAACGAGGCAGTTATGATGTTATGGTATGTTTTACTAATTAAGGAATGGTTTGCAAAAAAGTCAGGTCATCCTACTGTATATGTAGACATAACATAGGGTTTACCCTCTCTTAAAACTTTGTTGCATGTTGTGTTTTCAACGTTCGTCTCAGCGGCGAGAGTTAAAAATACATTAGCGCTGAACACAAAGTAATATTAAAAATAACACTGTTTTAATATGTGGTGCTCGGCACCCTGACGTTTATAAATATGTATAGATAGCCCATGTAACTCCTAGAGGTTCGACAAGTGACGAAATTAGCTTAAAATATTTCCTATCTTCTAAAATCTCACTACACATACATAACATCACGCCTGTATTACCAGTAGGGTTAGGCAGAGGTGTACCAATGTACACAATTCGCCGGTATATTTGGGTTCCATGTAATAGGGGGCGAGCCTATTGCCATTAACCGGGCACAAATCCTAAATCCGAGGAACTGCAAAATCTCCCTAGCATCTAAGAATACTAGGTAGGTACTTTAAAGTTCAAACCGACTTTAGGTAAAACCAGTAAACATTAATGAAATGATAAAAACTATGTACTCAAGTGCAGACAATTAATTTATCTTTTATTATTATAAAGCGGAAGGTCACTCACTGACTAAACCTTAAATCTTGAAAACTTGCTGAATGCCAAGCTGATCAAGTTGCAGGGAAATACTCGTACTAGTTACTTATGAATGAAAGAAATAAATGATTTGAATGAAAAATTCTAAACTCATTCATCAATCACACATTACCTGCAGTTTACAGTACCTGCTATTTTTAATGAACACAGATATCACGAAGTTTAAAGTTGACAAGTGCGTTATAATGTGCTCGTTATCATCAAATAATATTACTCGACCATAACCGACATTTGTAAACAAGTAAAAAAGCAATGTGTATCTTGCTTTTTAACAAAATGTCATTGACTTTTAAAAACCTTGTTTGGCATCAGTACATTAAAAATAAATCAACGGAATACCTACATTTTACATAATTTTAGAAAAGGTGACAACATTGCATATTTTACACATTTTATAAAAATTATCAGACATTAGTCAATAGGTGTCTGTATTTATACACTGAATATGTATAATTACAATAATGAAAGCATCCTGTTAGTACAAAATGCTTATACATAGAAATTCAACAAGATGAGCAAAAAACCCAAAGTTGTGGGTAAAAAAACAACCACTTTAAAAATAATAACACCTATTTAAATCGTTCAAAAACACAACATTAAAATGTCATTTTATTTTTAAATCGTACCTAAGAAAAATTTTACGTAATGTTCGAAGTTTGAAAGCGACTGTACCCTCAAGACAGTTCTTAAAACTGTCACACGCCTGTCAAATCTCTGTGCATTCAGTTAAACTGTCTAACAATAGGAAATGATTGTCTGTTTGTCCATACGCACTCGTATCGGTAATGAATGAATACATTTCGATCCTCGTCGTGTGTTTAAATAAGTTAAATAGTTCTTTTGTGCGACGAAGGCTGGGTAAACCTTGGGAATTTGAGGTAATTAGATAAAAATGTATTTAACGGTGGGAAAATAGTTATAAAGACGTATTGTATTGTGTGCTCTTCAATATTTGACAGGTTTCATGAAAGTATTTATTCTAGAAACTAGAATTTTATCATACTTAAGTATTTTTTAACATAAGATATAAAGTCTAAATTTTATGACTGCTTCTTGCTGTTAGGTGGGTAGGTGTAAGTTATTCAGTCAGAGGCGCGAATCATGCGTCAAGCGAATACCAGGCTCTCGACTCCTGGAAGCAGGAGGAAGCATGGGGTTTTAGTCGGTAAGTAGGTATCCGACATAACGTCCAACATTCAATCTCCCCAGACAGAGGGTATCCACGAGGACTTCCCCACAAAAAGACTAGAGATGCTGAAGTGTACACAGAAGTTTAAAAAAGTTGATTCCCCCGATTGCGAGGAATGTGGTGGGTGATGAACGACGCTTACTTTTAGACAGTAAACACGCGAGAAACAGAATGATTGGTGCTTGAAACTAAATTAAATATGAAGGATATTTATGCACTTACATCAATTCCAGCAAATCCCACGTCATCTGCTGCCACCACTTTATTTAACACTAGCTTTTGCCCGCGGCCTCGTCCGCGTAAATATCAGTTATCGCAAACAAAGTCGCGGAATAAAAAGTAGCTTATATCCCTTCTTGGGGTTCAAACTTACTCAAAGTTTATTAAAATCGGGTTAGTGGTTTAGTCGTAAAAGCGTAGGTAACAGACAGATAGATAGATGGAGTTACTTTCGCATTTATAATATTAATATAGTATGGACGTTCATCCGTCAGTGAGGCCTTGTTTCGTACTGATCTGTCCTGTGTTGTGACCAAACGAGCCTTACCAGAATAAAAACCCCTAAAACAAAAGGTTAAAGAAGGTAAACAACGTTGATTCATCAATGGCGTGACAAGTGAAAAATAATTGATTATTATTTATAATTCACAATTGTTTTAACAAAGCTGATTATTCGTTTTCCCAAAACACGTTTGTCTATTGTTTTTGGAAGTCCAAAATATGACTTATAAGTATAAAGGCTTTTTCCACTACATTTGAATAGACACTAAACACCAGAGATGAATTCAAAATTCCCGATCCACTAATCACCAAGTTTAGGGATCTCCCTTTTTCTTTATTTTTCGATCACAATGTATGTTATTACCGAATAAATGGAATTGAATTTAAATTCATGTATTTAAATTAAATAAGTTACATCTATCTGCCTAAACTACCTCGTTAGCCTAGTGGTCCTAAGCGAGACTGCTATGCTAGAGGTCTTGGGTTTGATTCCCAGGTCGGTGTTATTGGGTTTTTCTATGAAATTCTCAGTAGCAGCTCGGAGTTAGGATTTGTGCCCTGTTAATGGCAATAGGCTCGCTCCCTATTACATGGGACCTAAACATACCAGCGAACTGTAGGTGTACATTGATACACGTCTGCCTAACCTTTCGGGGAATACAGGCGTGATGGTATGTGTATGTAAGTTACATCTATACTAATATTATAAAAAGTAAGGATTATTTTGTTTGTTTGTATCAAATAGGCTCCTAATCTACTGGGCCGATTTTACCAATTTCTTCACCAGTACATAGCTACATTACTCCTGAGTAACATAGGATATATAACATCACGCTACGACACACGGGAGCGAAGCAGTGACCAAAGGCGTAACTTAACGCGGGTGAAATAAGCAACGCCGAGGAAGACGCGGGTAGTTCGCTAGTGTAAAATACTTGAATTAGCTCAAAAAGTACATTTTTGGAACTGAAAATAAATTTATTCTGATTCTAATTTATTCTTATCTACCTTTTGCATTAAATGTATATTATATCAAAATACATTTACTTATATTGTTTTTTTTTTGCATTTTTCTTTAAGTAAATATTTGCGCAATATTATAATTAATGCTAATTAAATATTTCCTCTTATGCAATAAAACAAGTGTTAGTCAATAATTATGACTTAGGTACTTAGTACATTCATATTTACTTATGCAAATTGATTCGTACAAGTCTCCATTGCGGTGGCTCGTGTTATACATACCTATCTACGTGCTATGATTATATTTACAAATCTTATGGAATTAGTATTCATAGTACCCTTGATCTAGTTAAGTTCAGATTTTTTTTGCAGATACATAAAATTATTATGGTATAATAAATATTCATTGAACTGCCTCGTTAGCTTAGTGGTCACAAGCGCGACTGCTACGCTAGAGGTCTTGGGTTCGATTCCCAGGTCAAGTAAAGTGTTATTGGGTTTTTCTATGAAATTCTCAGTAGCAGCTCGCAGTTAGGATTTGTGCCCGATTAATGGCAATAGGCTCGCCCTCTATTGATGGGACCTAAACATATCGGCGAACTGTGGGTGTACTTTGGTACAGATCTGCCTAACCCTTCGGGGAATCCAGGCGTGATGGTTTGTTATAATAAATATACCGTATATTTATTATGCTCTAATAATATCCTTCCGACCAATTTTACCGAGACTAGCCAAGTACGCAGGAGATATTATATAGTTCACAAGTGTGTGCGCAAACACAGCTGCACTCCACTCCTTCTTGAATAACTCTCACAGTGCGATGTTAAATTTTTTATTTTTAGAAAAACTTTACCCCACACTAGGAATATCCCCTGTATTGTGGGTGCGTTTACTAATATATAAACTCACATACACAAACAGCCAGACCCGGAACAACTATCTGTAGACCATATAAATATTTGTTCCTTGCGGGAATCGAATCCCCGACACACAGCGCAGCAGCCAATCGCTCAGCCACTGCGCCAACTGTGCCGTCGTTCAATTATAAATGAAATGAAATGATGGAATGGCGAGCGGAGAAAAATTAGACGCAAGAGAAACGGCTCTACGTGCTTTCAAAGACACGAGGGTGTCACACAACCAACTTCCAAACTCGGACCTGGTACTGAGAAATTCGTAATGGCAATACCCAATAACATTTATTGCCAGACCTAGAAATCGAACCCATCACCCTTCACTCAGTAGTCACGATTGTGACCACGAGGCCAACGAGGTAGTCTTTTTACCAAAGACTAGATAAAACCGTTGTACTTTTACACATCTGCTCACAACAATTCGGTATCGCTATAGCTTCGGTATAGCTATGTTTTCTGGAGGCACGAGCTTCGAATATAAATAGCGCAGCAGTCGAGTAGCATCGCTCGGGCATTGAACTTGGGACAACACGCCGTGGAACACACAATGCCTTTATTTACTTTACTTTCTGATCTTTTGTTTTAGAAATATTTAGAGAGATATTAATGGTAGATTTTGTGTAAAGCAGGAGATGAAATGGGTAGGTACTATAAACGATTTTTATTACATCATTGACAGCGATGTGGGCTAGTTTTTAATGCCCTATGAGCTTTTTCTTATAAATAGTGTATTTTTGAGTTTAAGTTAATTATTCATAACATTCAATAAATGTGTATGTAGGTAAAGTAAATAAATGAAAACATGTAAATACTTAATCTTTATTATGTTTGAAATATAATTCTGTGTTATCTTTCCTTCTTCTATGTTAAGTCATGTGTCTTTAATTATTACAATAAGTTAGTAACGTCACCATTATAATCAAAGTAAAATAAATAAACTTAAATCAACATGAGCAACAACAAAGCTTCCTTAGTTATCACCTGCCGTCACAAGGACCTCGATTTAAATGGTAACCTTAAAGTTAACTATAAGTTTAGCGGGCCCTCGGTTAATTGAGCAGTTAACTATGGACTTATGGAGGTCAAGGTACAATTTAAGTTAATTGATCAAAATGTCTTATGTAACGTTATGTTAGTTTGAACTTTGCCTAAACCTGTTTCTGTTCGAAGCGTCTGATCGGTCGGTAGGACGACGTTCAAAGCCTTTCCTTTTTTAGTGATATAAGGTTACTGTTTTGTAGGCAAGCTATTAAAGCCTTACCAAAGTTCACATAATATCATTTCTAAAATTGGGCTAGGATTGCGTGGCGATTATAGTAGAAGAGAGCTCTCGGCTGTGAGTATTTGTAACATACCACCATCACGCCTGTATTCCCCGAAGGGTCAGGCAGAGGTGTACCAATGGACACCCACAGTTCACCGGTATGTTTAGGTCCTATGGGAGCGAGTCTATTGCCATTAATCGGGCACAAATCCTAACTCCGAGCTGCTACTGAGAGTTTTATAAAAAAACTCAATAACACTGCTTGATCTGGGAATTGCTCCCAAGACCTCTAGCGTATAAGTCACGCCAAGGACCACTAGGGTAACGAGGCAGTATCTGGTGTGGCATACTCATGAAGGTACCTAATTATTAGATTAGTATATAGAGCCCTTTGTATTATATGATAGACACAAGATTGGTAATAAAGTGAGTAGCAATTCTTTATACAAAATTGATAATTACTGTTAAGCATTATGCCTTAGAAGTTATGTTATTTAACAATACATTGGAAGATGTTAAATAACCTCGTTTTGTTACGAGTTATTTTATAATATTATAATATGTAAAAAAAACGCATCACACAGCCGTTTACTACGCACACCTACTGCCCCTCACATTAAGGAATATTCAGTAAAAATTATTACGATCCTATTGGTGAGGTTCTTCAGAAAGGTCGGGTGCGCAGTAGGTACTCGTAACTGGCGTGCTTGTAAGATCAGATGTATGAACGTGGAAGAGGCGAAAGGAGTATGTAAGGTTCGTAGCAGGCGGCGTTCTGTTGTTTCTGCCTAACCCCATGGGAAAAAGGCGTGGGTATGTGTATGACATTATTTTTATTTCTGGTGTACATAACGCAAACTATTATGTTTATAAATGCATCCAACAGTACAGGGGTCATATTTAAAGTTTAATTAGAGCATTTCAAACTTGGTATCATCAAAAAACTTGCCAAGAAAAGTTGGGACTCTGGTCTTCAATATCTTCGTAACCAGAAGGTTCCCAGGTGTGTAGAACAACAAAAATATCGCGATGGTGAAAAAGTACAGTACATATAAGTTTGTTAAGTGTATATTTACATTCTTTATAATGTAGCTTCTCCGTCTGAACCGATTTTGCTTATAATTAGCACAGGTCCGAACTACTACAAGTTATAACCAAACGATTAAATTAATTTTCTCGTGAATTTAAAGGTCAATTTCCAATGTACTTTCTTAAATACACCTTTATAAATATCTATCAACCTACACTATTTAAATTACAAACAAAACTGGTCTTTATCATATAACTTCACGCTCAGTCTCCATACATATATTATGCAAATTCCCCAATTTTGGTTAGTTTAGAATTAGCCACGTTCGTTATTAGGCTATTAAAGGCTTTCGAAGGTTTGTATTGTCGGTCATGGTTAGGACATTGGCCCAATTTGAGGCAGCAATGGCATCGTGTCATGTGAGTGGTGTCAGTAGTGTAGTCAGACATGTCTTGTTTCACCTTTCACATGTTTTCTTTACTTCCTCGTTGCTTCAATGTCAGTACTAGCAAATGCGTTCAAAACAGGTTCAAAAAGGTCGGTTAAATGGATTTCGTGGTGTCAAAACGAACCAATCCACGTCAAAATTTCTCCTATTCTTCGAATTCATTGTAATGGTATTGAGTATTTAATTTAATTGATTGTACGTATAAGTTGAGAATGTACATTGAACTGTTATTGCTGGATAGTGTTCTAGTAAATTTTGCATATTGAATTCGAATGACGTTATTAATTGCATTATTGAGAGTTTGTGGATTGGGTCATATTGGCATAATGACAAGCTAAAATGTATTAGATAATTTTGTTAAAAACTAAAAACGAACAGTGTCATATATAATGAGGTTGAAACTAACGCCCCGTTCACACAAAACATTAGTTCGTTGCCGACTGATTGCAGAAAGTCAACTCTACTCATTAAAAACGTCCAAAATGTAGTCGCAATATTTTATTATAAATAAGAGGCATTTTTGGTAGATGAAACGTAGATTAAAAGTTAGTAGAATTACCTTCCTCATTCTGGTGTCTGATTGTTAGCAGTCGTTATGTTAGGTGTGAACGCGGCCTAACGCAGACTTGGTAAAAGGCTGGATGTTAGAAAAGCATGCTTTTAAACCATAAAAATGCAAGCGTTCTAGATCGTTTGATTCGTGATGGTTGTTAGTGTAAACCGGGTTCCTACAACAACTCGTTCAATGAAACGCTTTTAATAAAATAAAATATAGTACTCCGATAATGTAGCTTCTTATCAGAGAAATATTTTTTAGAATCAGAGCAGTAGTTCCGAAATTTAACGCGTTCAAACAAACAAAGAAACTCTTTAGCTATTTATAATTGATGTATAGTAGTCTTACACAAATCCTAAGAAATATTATAAATGCGAAAGTAAGTTCGTTTGTTTGTTACTTTTTCACGCCTAAACCACTGAACTTAAATCATCCTGAAATTTTGCATATACGTTGTCAAAATAATAAATGTCATTTTTGCTCAAAACAACATTCTTTTTTTCATTGCATTCACAACTCATAACCTCAAAGTCAGTCAAATAAAATACCAACTTATGTAACTTGATATTATTGTCTCATTTCGCGGCGCTTGCGCAGATCCGACAGCCGCAGACAGTGTTATGTAACACGTAATATTTAACACATCAACTGCCCCGTTGGCCTCGTGGGCGCAAGATTGACCGATGCGCGTGGAGGCCTAGGTTCGATTCCCAGGTCAAGTAAAAAGTGTTATTGGGGTTTTCCATTACAAATTTCTCAGTAACAGCATAGAGTTTGGAAGTTGGTGGTGTGACACCCTCATGCCTTGGAAAGCACATAAAGCCGTTGGTCCCGGCTGTCATTCGAAGATCTTTGACAATCGTTACGGGAAGTCAGAATCCGGGACGTCTTACCAAGAGGTATCGTGTTGCCTAGTAACTGGGCTGTGGAGCTCAGATAGGCAGTCGCTCTACGTAAAATACTTTGTATTCAGCTGCATCCGGTTAGACTGGAAGCCAACCCCAACATAGTAAAAAAAGCTAGGCAGATGTCATATTTAAACTCATTTTAATTTACAATTATACTTATCCCTTTTCACACGCACACACAATAAGATAAAGCAATTAATAACCAAATTATTGGATTTTGTCGTGTTTGTCACAAAGTTTTCCCTGTGTCAATAACATACATGTACCTTTTGGAAGTTTAATTTGTCTTCTGTCAGAATATTTTTAACACAATATCCTTGGGGTAAAAACTTATTTATTTTAAGACATGAATAGAGGTAAAAGTCGTGTAGGACGTGGGGTTCTAGTGTGATTTTTTGTTTTAAAAACTTGGATTGTTATCTGCTGCAACATGTTAATAATGTAGTAAACGCTAATTTCATTTTAAGGAAACAAAACCTTTCAAAATACTCTAAAAGCGTAGCCGCTTCTGCTTACTGCTCCGTTCCCATTGATCGTAGCGTGATCTTCTGATACGTATAACCTTCGGCTTGAATCACTCTATCTGTTAATGAAACGCGCATTCAAATCCGTTACGAAATTTAAAAGGTATAAATATCGGGAAGTGATTAATTTTTATTTTGCAGAGATGGATTTTTTTACATAATTTGACCAAAATATGACAAGATTGTGTTGTGTATGTATTCGTAAGAATAGCGCAGTAGCTCGCTGCCCTCTTACCACGATCCTATCTCAATAACTTATTAAATAATTCAATACAAGAATCTACAAAATAGATTTGCTTCTATCAAGAAACTATATTCTGTCTTTGTATTATCGAATGATGTGACTAACTAACAGACAGAATCAGATAAAGTCAATACATAGGCGATAATTTATTCATGTACGCAACATTAAACTTTTTACTACTCTTTTTGTGCCGAGATTCATCAAAATTAAAAAAATACTCAGTGTTTACAAGTCACTACCGTATAGGTGTAAGAAATATTGAAATATTAACTGCCTCGTTAGCCTAGTGGTCCTAAACGCGACTGCTACACTAGAGGTCTTTGGTTCGATTTCCAGGTCGAGCAGTGCTATTGGGTTTTTCTATAAAATTCTCAGTAGCAGCTAGAAGTTTGGATTTGTCCCCGTTACTGGCAACAGACTCACTCCCTAATACATGGGACCTAAACGTACCGGCGGAGTAAGGGGTTTACATTAGTACAACTCTGCCTCACCCTTCGGGAAATACAGGCGTGATAGTATGTAAGTGGAAATATTGCAACACAAGTTTATATAAGGTTTGTGGGTGACTGTGTCACAAGTATGCTGCAAATGCTGCAATTGTCAGTGGGAACGATTGTCGCTAAGTTGTACAGAAGCTTCTTATCACATCAATTGATAAAGCCTCCGACATTAATTTAGTTCTTTGCATGTTTCGCTCGAAGGTCTTTGAGATGTTTGATGACGTTTACGTGACCAGAGGTCTAGCTTATGTCAAATAATCGACATTGCCATACAAAGTGGCAATGTGGACACGATTTTTTTTATACAAAGGTAATGTTATTATTTTTTATGTATCACCTAAAACGTAATTTTATGTATAACTACCAATACCTCGCGGTTTTACTCGTGTTAAATCTTTGGCTACTGCTCCGCTCCCGTGTGTCGCAACATGATGTTACGTAACCCTTCCATGATTTATGGACTACTATATGCAACATACTCACTGTACAAATTCCAAAAACATTTTTTAACATTCTATGTTCATTTGTGAAATCATAAAACCAGTTTATTAAACTTTAGCGAAGTGCTAATAGCATAGATGAATCTGTGCAGTTGATACAATCGTATCCTCAGAACGTGTTTATATAAAAACACTATTTAAAATTTAAATATATTTTTCTTTAGGAAGTCTGTCCATTCTCACGACAGTATTTCTGTTATAGCACTTAATTTCAAAGAAGGCTAGTCAAGAAAAGATATTACAGTGCACAAGTGTATGCGCAAACACAGGTGCACTTCCTCTTTCTTCACTCTCATAGTTATCATACTTCTCAGTTATTGAAACTGGAACCTGCTGAAGAATTTAAGATACTTAACTACAGTAGGAAGGTACCACAGCTCCTTACCTAAACATCACAGAACTAGACACACACTAGGAACACTTGCCACTCGGTTGTCATTTGCGGTGGCCTATATAGAAAGCGCTCAATCATTCAAGTAGGTTGTTGCAAACATAACCTAGCAAAATGGGGGATTATAGATCCCACGGATACCCAGTGCGAATGTGGTGCTCCTGACCAGACAATGGCCCACATACTACAGTGCCAAAAATGTCCCTACACCTGCACTTTCGAGGACATTAACAACGCTACTGATGCCACGATAAACATGGCCACTTCCTGGGCACAACAATTATAAGATGAAAAAAAGAAGCAGAACTTGAACACAACAGAACATCATCATCTTCTCCTTAGCCTTTATCCAACTATGTCGGGGTCGGCTTCCAGTCTGACCGGATGCAGTTGAGTACCAGAGATTTACATGGGGCGACTGCCTATCTGACCTCCGCAACCCAGTTACTAGGCAACACAATACCTCTTGGTTAGACTGGTTGTCAGACTTCCTGGCTTCTGACTATCCGTAACGACTGTCAAAGAGCTACGAACGACAGCAGGGGCCAACGGTTTCCATCTGTTTCAGCCGGCACACAACAGAACCCAGGTAATTAAATACAGATTACACTATCTCCCGAGCTGAGAGACTTACATCAATACAGTCAAAAATTATTATGCCATTAAAAGCCGTCATCTCCGAAACGGGTCTACTATTGACCGAACGGAAGACAGTTCATTATAATGTCGTAAAAGATTTACGACATTTTAAATGCGATCGTCCCAAACTGTTTACACATACCATACATGTTTACGTATTCCCCGAACGGTTAGGCAGAGGTATAGCAATATATACCCACAGTTCGCCGGTATGTTTAGGTCCCATTCAATAGGGGGCGAGCCTATTGCCATTAACCGGGCACAAATCTTAACTCCGAGCTGCTACTGAGAATTTCATAGAGAAACCCAATAGCACTTTTTGCTCAACGTGGGAATCGAACCAAATACCTCTAGCGTGGGCCCGTGGACGGTGACCAATGGGTAGCTCACCGTCCTTACGATTAACAGAACGACAGGTCGTGTCGACGGCGCATTCATGTTCCACGCGCGCCTCAAAGAGATGACAGCATATGGAAGGGGCCACTGAGGGCCGATGCCTGCCGGGGCTGCGGGTTGTTCGCAAGAGATACCGCGCCCCCGGAACGCAAAGGGTACAAGAAGGAACATGGGTGGGTTTTAGTCAGTAAAAGCCTGACACTCCCTCCAGTTATTTGATGATTTCCCACCAACCAAAAAAAAAAAAATATACCTCTAGCGTAGTAGTCGCGCTTAGGACCACTAGGCTAATCAGGGAGTTTAAATGGAGAAATATTTTGATAACGACTTTATTAGGCTGACTTGAGGATTAGCTTTTACCCCTACAATTCTTGACCAGGTAAAGGAAAAGGGGTAAAGGAACTAGGTTCTGGATGAAGAAGGACATTGTACTCAAGTCCTATTATTAAGGGGAAGGTCTATTTAACAGTCCAGTATTTATGCTTAGAGGGTAGTGAGAACAGTCAAGGACATGGCCGTGAAATTGATACATACGTGGCTACTTGACATAAGTAGCCAAGTGGGAGGTACCTAAACGTTTACTGTTCCTACTTAGTTTAATCTGTAATATAATATCTTATTTTTTATATGTACAGGTATTACGTGTGTTAGTAGAATTAATTCCTAGCTACTGTAACTTTGTATCTAAATGGTGTTTATCCGTTGTAATTAATAATAAATAAAATAAATTTCGATTTAATATCGTAAAAAGTTAAAATGACAGTCAAAACCAAATATCATTTAAACTAATATTATTGGAATAGAAAAGATTTGATTTCTTTTTGTTGTAACGGATTTTATTGTAATTTATTTCAGCTACGGAAGCTACATTATCAGCAATAACATATGCTATATAATAATATTTTTTGAATTCGCGCGAAGGCGCCGTTGAAGTCGGTCGCGGGGGCAAGCTTAGAGATAAAAAACCTTCATTTCTACGTAAATAAACGTACGAACTAGTGAACAAATATATAAATGAATTGACAATGTTACTTAAATACCTATTACGTGGAAGACACCTAGTTGCAATGATTACCATGCTAACTATTATCTGGACTATGGTCCCTCCAACTAATTGTACGCGCCATTGTTCCGCTGAGAACATCTAATGCAGTCTGACGGGTTATTACCAGAAGCTGTGTCCGTTGTGTAATACGACACGGTATTATATGACATCATTGGATTTAATTCTGACAAAGCGAACCAACACACGGCAATAAGTTTCGGATGTGTATTGAACTGTGTGCTGGAGTTACTATCCAGTAATAACAGTTCAATACACATTTAGTATATTGATGCATGAATGGATAGATGGATGGATGTTTGTTACTCTTTCCCGCTTAAACGGCTGAATGGATCTGGGTGGAAAGCACTGAGATAGATATTTTAGTGTGGAATAACACATCGTGCGATAATATATTAACTTTTACGCGAACGATATCTATTATTTATTGTGCGAGAGTATTTCACAGGGATGTTATTGTTATTATGGTGCATAGTGTATAGAGCACAAACAGGTACCACGATTATAGTAATCTGCGAATGTATCTCGAGCGTGCTCCTTCCCGCCGGCACACATCACACGTTCGCGCGCACGCATCGTAACAAGACTACGTTCCACCATTATACTAATAGTTTTATGATCTACAACACGTAACTCCCAATACTCAGATAATTGAATTAACAATGTGTCTGCAACCAATTGACTTCTCACAATGGTGTGAACAATAAACACGTGAACGTAGTAACACTAGCAGTTAGCAACACATCGTATTTGTTAGCTCATCCAGTTAGTGGAGCACAAGGAGGACACATAATTGTAAGACAATATTAATGCTTGTGAAACTAAATTGATGTAAACAACACCGGAATGATTTTAGTGTCACATTTCACCTATTACCCGTCGGCGAAGAAGGGTTAGTTTATGTAAGTTGTGTGATGTATGTATGTGTAAAGTATGTTCAGGAATTTTGCAATTAATATTAATTCATCCATACCTCCACTGCAGCTATAAAAGCTTGTTGTGAGAATATAATATGTCGACACAAGTAATTCTGAGAACAGGAAAATCTCGCGACAAGATTCTATTTCATAAATTAATGATTCGATGTTATAAATGCCTGTTTGTTTGTTAATTAATGATTTGTTGTTTGGTGTTATGATTTGAAGTTATTGATGTTATAAAATTACGTTTGATTCACTACAAAGTGTAGGTATTTTCTTACATTTACCTAAAAAAAGCTTGTTTATAAAAAAAATGTGTTTTACGTTTTTTATCCTCTGCGTATCTTTAATCAAGTGGTAGCGCTTAGGAATACGAACAACTTTTCACTATGGAAACAACCAATTTTGATCGTGTTGTATTTTTTTTTCAGAATTCGTTTCATAGCGAAAATTGATCGTATTTATACATGCCCCCTGACAGATGATTAAAAGTCAGTCCGTATAATGTCATACCATTAGAGATGATTGATGATTGATGATGATTTGACTTTGACTTTGATGATTTTACCAAAGCCAGATTTTTGTAGAATGAAGTTGAACTAAGTATAAAAATCTGATGAAATTTCAAATCGTTTGTTCAAATTTTGAATTTAATTCCAGTCTCTCTTCTCCTCTGCCAGCGTGTCGCAGTGGTAATAACGGCTTTCTTACAAGTCCGATTTTTTGTAGGACCAATTATCGGACCGCTCAATAAATCCATAGTTTCGTAGGACTGACTTTTTGTAGGACGTATGTGTTGGTATATTAGAATTCATCTATTTCATTCTCTCCGACAAAAAATCGGTCACCGATTTTCTGACGTAAGAACAGCCTTAAGGAGGTTGATCAAATGATGTAGTAAGTTATCATGAATTGCACTTTGTTGTCATAAGAGCTAAGGTTACTATTGAATGATCATAAATAATATTTTATAAATCCTACCACAACCAAGTATAATTATTTATTTCTTCGCTCCACCGATTCCCACGTGCGCTATTGGACACGAGACTGATGACGTAACGAGTTGGCCAAGCGACCGGCGCGGGCGCTGCTTACGACACACTATGGGAACTGTCGCACATTATTACAATACCTAGCTTTACATTACAAGTTTCATTCATTATCAATATTGATTTTTAGAATATTTAATTTACTTATTAAATATCTTTGGATGGCAAACAAGCCGACGCGGCCATTAATCATCAATGCGTTACCATCCCAGAGACGAAGTTGAAATGTATCATGTGAAACCGGAACACAGCAACGCTGCTTTGCGGCGGGAATACGTATGGTGGTAATATAATTATAATTCGTTCTTTGAGCTTGTTCCAATATCGTTCTTCATTTTATTAAAATAAACCCATGCCGTTCTAGTTTATCGGATGTGTGTCATGCTCGGATGTCATAAGAGTCAGCGAAGAGATTATATCACAGATCGGCAGCGACTGTCGATATAGTAACATCATTTACTATTAAGTAATATGCCGTCACGTTAACGAAACAACTTTTAAGTTTAGTAAATGTTTGCCAGAACAGCGTGGTAATAAGATAATGATAAGGGTTTCGAGAAGAGATGGAGTAAGGCTGCATTATAAAAGTTTTCAAAATACTATAAAACTGAAATATAAATGGACAGGATATTCAATGAGGGAGAATACAAATTGGACGAGACTAATAACCGAATGGTTTCCAAACTATGAAAAAAGAGATAACACTTTGGGGAGACGAAATAAAAAAAGTAGTCCAAAATGGTCCCATGTAATAGGGGGCGAGCCTTTTGCCATTAACCGGGCACAAATCCTAACTCCGAGCTGCTACTGAGAATTTCATAGAAAAACCCAATAACTCTTTTTGCTCGACCTGGGAATCGAACCCAAGACCTCTAGCGGAGCATTCGCGTTTAGGACCACTAGGCTACCGAGGCCGTTACATACCGGCGAACTGTGGGTGTACATTGTTACACCTCTGCCTAACCCTTCGGGGAATACAGGCGTGATGGTATGTGTTATGTTGTATGTAGTCCAAAATGGACAAGAGTAGCGAAAGATAGGATTGAATGAAAAGCTATAGAAGATGTCATTGTCAGACAAGCTGAACAGGTTGCCATGTAATTTAAATAAAATAAATATGTATTGTCATGAGAAAAAAACTAGTTAGGTATGACTAATGAATGAATTCAATAAAGAATATTTTTATTACCAGTACCTACGTCTGCAGACAGATATTATTACTCTCTTAGGGAGTAAAATAATTTCATTAGGTAATGTAACCTTTTTTATCACTTCAGGGTCGATAAAGTAAATTGCAGCTTCATGCTCGTAATTCGCAAGACATGTGCAATAAGTGTCTTAAAAATAAACAACGCTTTTTTAACCTTATAATCATGCACACAGGGTAACTTTTAGTTTACTGCGCGTATTTCTGGGGTGAAAGTACTTATGAATACGATATTTTTTTTAAATGAGACCAACACTTGAAGGTAAATTAAAATATATATAAATAGAAATATAAATCTTTGTATATAACAGATTTTTTTAATATTTCGTAGTAAAAGTTGTTCGTATCTATGAGTATATTCCTAAAAGTTGTGAAATACATTAAAAGTTAGGTTAGTCAAAACAGATGACAATGAAAGACGTTTAAGAATTGCCGTATTTAAAAAAAATCAATACCTACAGAATAAACCAAGTACCTAACAAACAAAAAAAAAAAAATAATAAATAATAAAATATATTGACAAATAAAGTTTATTTTTAATTTAGTTCATAATAAATTATGACGTCATACCTAATGAGTGTTGAATATATGTTTTTAATTAGTCTCAATAAATCGCAGCTTTGTGTGAGTTGGTGCATTTGAAATATTACCGTGTACCGGTTATCGAAATTGTTTTATTACAACACACTCTATGAATACGGACATAATAATAATATGCAACCAGTACACTTTTTATGTTCATTGTATAACTAGTTTCTGCTCGCAACTTCGTCTGTATAGACGTCAGAATTAAGCCAAAATACATTTTTTTTTTCAACACGTTTGTGTGGCATCTAAGGCGATGGCCCACCTGATGTTAAGTGGTCACCTCTTTTTTCACGGCCATTCAAGAAACAATGTTTAAATGTCTCATGTGCCTGTAATTTCACCGGCCGCATACGGAAACACATCCCATGTGGTAAACGAGATCAATAATATGTCTATATGTGCACCAAATTTCAGCTTGTACTGCTTAATCGTTTAAGCGTGAGAGAGTAATAAACATCCATCCATACATCCATTTTCACAAAGTTTTGCTTTTATAACAGTGCTAGAATACAATCTCAACATCATAATCATCATCATCATCGTATCAGCTACAGGTGTCTACTGCTGGACATAGGCCTCCCCCATAAATTTCCAAAAGGAAATAGGAATAGGAATCTCTACATAGTATAAAACAAAGTCGCTTCCCGTCGTCTGTCCCTCTGTACGCTTAGATCTTTTAATCCACGCAACGGATTTTAATGCGGTTTTCGTCAATAGATATAGTGATTCAAGAGGAAGCTTTATACGTGTAAGACATCACGCTACGACCAAGGGGAGCGGAGCAGTAACCAAAGACGTAACTGAACGTGATGATATCGCGGGGTATATAGTTAGCCTATACTAATATTATAAAAAGGAAAGATTCTTTTGTTTGCTTTTTGTTCGGGAATAAGCTCCGATAGTACTGGACCGACTTCACCATTTTTTCACCAATAGTTTAGTTGCTACATTATTTTTGAGTAACATAGACTGTATAATATCACGCTACGACCTACGGGAGCGGAGAAGTAACCAAAGACGTAACTTAACGCGGGTGAAATAAGCAACGCAAACGAAGTTATGGCTCGAGCATCGTATAAAACAATTAACAGTGTTTGTAATACGAATATTTTAGTTTTATTTTTCATTGCAACGAGTACGTAATATTTCCAAAACTCGGTCAATGTTTCATGTTCTATAATTCATCGTGAATTGTTATTTCATTGTTATTCGTGAAATGTTAATCTTACTTGTTTTGAATTAACAAATTAGCTATGAAGACCGCATGCCAACTTGATTCACCAAAATAATTGATTATACGAGTTTTATTTTTAATAATAGGTGTGTTATTAAAAGTCGTAAAGAATCACTCTGACATGTTTATTAACACGGCTTAAACATAAAGTAGCGACGTCCGCGCGGTGCGTTAGAACGTCCAAGCTAGTGACAAGTATTTTTTTTCCTATTTGTCTTTTCGGAGGTCAATCTAGGAATTTGCTGGCGGCTTCCTATTGTGCCTTAAAAATTAAGGCCCCCAAGAAGGGCAAAAAACTTACAAACCAAGCGACAGGCGACAAGACAAGCGACAGGTACGGACCTGGTGGAAGACAACAGGGTGACAGGCTGAATGGGATTTTGACTATTAAGGGAGGAATTTTGTATGCTTTAACAAAATTCTAATATTTCTGTGTGGATATTACCTATTTGTTTGTTTCAGTCCTGTACTAACTTCACATTCTACTTTGAGTCAAACTGTCTCAAAGTTCTTTTCTACAGTTATTTTTTTATATGTGTGTGTGATTACGATTTTGAGATTGTCAGAATGGTCAACATTAATAGGTAACCTACCAACGGCTTGCTATGTATACAAAATTTAATATAGGTATAATTAAACACCCATAGTTAGCCCTGTTTACCGAATTTGTCAGTACAGTGGATAGGAACTAGTAGGTAGGTATGTTTCTTTTTTTTAGTTTGCCTGTCGAACCAGCTAAAAGTTCGCCAAACTTTAAATTATGATCTTGCAAATTCAATCTTCTACAGGAAAAGTCTTACATTGGCGTCGCTCGTGTCTGTCCTTGTCCACGTAATTTCCTTTGTCAGTCTCATTAATCTAGTCGTTCATATTCCTCAGTCACGCTGCCACGTGCGCCGGCGCCGGTCAACATCAGATTGTAAGGATATTAGATTACACGCGTGTGTCTATCTACATCCTGGTTTTAAAATTTGTCGTGAGATTAGCATATCATCTGGGTATATGTATAATTCGCATGGTAACAGGAGGACCCGTGAGGTTTTAGTTGGTAAAAGTTTGACATGCCCTCTGTTCTCCCCAGATAGAGGGTATCCATGAGTATTTCCGCACATTAAAAAATGTATATCATTGTGTGATTCGAATAAAAAATAGAAAGTAGCGTCTGAATAGTAGAAGTGTAAGTAGTCTTTTGTTTAACATATTCAATATTGATTATAGGAATTGTTCCTTTATTATTTAGGTATCTTAATTATTTAATGAACATAATTACTTGATGAAAGTTAAATGGAAAATTAAAGAACATTGAGTGAAACACAGCATGGTGTGAAAAATGATTGGTTATGATAGTGCGCAATGTAACGTGCCCTAAACATTGTTCTTACGAGTGCATGCAGTAAAGTCACAGTGCAGGGGGTATGTAAAGGTCAGTTATACATTTAAAACTAGTTATAACGTAAAAAATGACTAACTTTTATTATCTCTGTAACCAGAAGTTTCTCAGGTACAAATTACTTATTTGTTTTATTTAAGGATTACAAACAAGTGATACCTAAAAAAATCGTCGACAAAATATAAGGTGGCACAAATTACAATAAATATATAATATTCACTCAACAGTTATTAGTTACTATAAAAAAAATAACAAACACGAATACAATAAAATACGAATATGATAACAGCGAGCACTAAAGTGATGAATGGGAACAAAGTGTGTTTTTACACCCACTAGGTACATACAGGGGGAAAAGTCTAAAATAGTTATTTATTCCCTTTTCAGCGGTCTGATAAACCAATTTAATAAACATACGAAGTACCTATTACTTTGAGTAATAGTTATCGTGAGCAATTCGTCGTGACATTATCGTTTATGCCTTCACTATCGTCCTTGTCCGTCTCGTGGTCGCTACCGCGACTGCTAAAATTTTGGGTTCTGTTTACAGGTCGGCCAGTGTTTTTGGGTTTTCTTGATAAAACATGCAGGTGTTATTCGTACGATATCGACAATCCACCTCAATGTTTATAGCTACGTCAAAAGTGATGTACTTTAATTTCAAAAACAAACTACTTCCCCCCACTTTGACCCTTACTTATACCTAAAATTGATCTTGATCTTTACCTTCTTAACGGTAATAACATTCTAAAATTAACAAATAAAAAAATACAAAAATATTTATCGTGAAAACAGCGAATCAGTGTTACAAAACACCACTAGTCCCACACTAGGATTCCCTGTGTCGTGGAAACTAGTCTCCTTCAACTTACAGATGAAATACATAATATCAAGAAGGTACACCTGAATTAGTAAGGTTTTTAGACAATAATATAATACAATAACAAATTACTTAATCAAACGTACATACATACATAAACTCACGCCTTTTTCTCATGGGGCAGGCAGGCAGAAACCACAGAACGCCACCGGCTACGATCCTTACATACTTCTTTCGCCTCGTCCACGTTCATACATTTGGTCATCAAACGTGTGTAGACAAAAATAATGACGGAAATCGATCAGAAGCCGACTCCGAACAAACTACTTTCAGTTGGTGCGTTTATTCTTTGACACTTTGAATATAATTATATCCATATTAAAATGATATAGGTGTGGCGACTCTGGGCCCGAAATAGCTACGCTACAAGAATAGATACGAATATATTAAAAAAAAATGCGTTCTTATGACAAGGCGTCACCATCTTCGATTACACGATGTGCATTCATTATAATGCACTTACGACCTTTGCTCTGAGTTAAGAACAAACTTGAACCAAGTCAAAGTTAAATCATTTATTTCAATAAGACCATTAACTTTTCAAATTATTTACAGGAAAGAAAAAAAAATGAATCTAGTCGCCCATTTCATCACCCATCACATCAGCATCACATATCGCAGAAGCAGAGCGGTGGGCTGCGGCGCTACAGGATTCGCTTCACGTGCTAACAAAATGTTTGCATAGTTATAGATAGATGTTTCGGTTCTGGTTGTTTGTCCGTGAGTTTATATGTTTGTAAACGCACCCATGATGTTGGAGAAATTCCTAATGTTGAGAAACAGAGTTAGTTGACTGGGTTCGATTGATTCCTTGTCTTTGAAATGATTATTGGTATTATTAGTTTAGCTTTTATTTCTAATTTGTAGCGCTGAGTACGTATTGCAGTACTTAGAGAGACTTTTATGTTTAATAGATCGTTTAGACATTAGTATATTTTTATGGAATTAACACTAATTCCATGTAAAAATAATGTATAACAATAAGTTGTACAATTACACAATTGTACAACTTATTGTTATACATTTTTTAAAAAGACTATCTATGGAGTTTCTTACCCGTTCTTCTCTATACGAAATTACCTTTTGGAATTGGTAACTAGATTTAATATTATTAATTTTGACATGTAATTGACGTTCAAAAGTGCCTTTTAATGGTCGAATTGAAATAAATGATTTGACTTTGACATTTGCAGAATTAAGCTCATTTGTTTACGACAAAGCCCCTCTGTCACATGCACTTCCTAATAACATTATCTAAAGACAAATAATGACAATAACGAAGGACGTTGTCAGGGAAGTTGAAAACAATAGATTAGCGAATAAATATTCTGTACTTAGTGTGAATGTCGTTATATAAAGAGTTGTATCATTAAATATAATAATTGAAATAAAAAAATGACCTTTGAGCTCGAGGTTTTGCGATATGTATCTTTATAAGATAGTTAATAAGCAGTTAGAAACGTTTTATGTCTTAAATAAATATGAAAAGTGATTTGGTAGTGCTTGTGATCTTTCTAGATTCGTTACCTAAGAGTTAATGGCGTTAGAAGGCCAAAGATTAACTAAATCATAATAACATATATAAAGTTAATATTAAAATCACTGGGAATATTAAAATTTGTTATTGTATGCAAAATATTAGAAAAAAAAAAAAAATTAATATCTACGTAGTTTCTTAAACATTCTTTTACTACCTTTTGTACGCGTAACTAGAAAATTGTTTTTTAAGCGGCTGTCCGAACACAGGACACCGAGATAACGTAAAACACTCATTTTTTGTCATTGGTACATTTTCATTGGTACATATTACAAGCCTGAAAAATTGAGTGTGTCGTCAAGGGTTTAAAGAAAAGACTCACCTTTAAATATTTTATGAAAGTATAATAGTGTGATGGTAAAAAAATCGTGAAAAAACATTAAAAAAATAAAATTGTTTGTCGCATAGATCGCAGAATTTTGAGCGTAAACTATATAATTTTATGTAATGACATTATAGGGAATTTCATGAACTAAAGACAAGAAGAAAAATTATTCCACTGAGTCGTGTATTTTTTTTACAGTTTAAAGAAAACCTCAAAATTACTGTTATTTTTGTGGTTATCCGATTCAACTAACATCAAACGTATCGCTATTTTGAACCTTATTTGTTGCCGCGATGCGTTATTGTCAATTACCTAAACATGTGCTTAAGACAGGGCCTTAATGTTCTGATTAAAATAAATGTTTTGAGTTTGCTTGTTTAAGGCATTTTGTGTATATGCTAGTAATAAAGACTCTCTACAGGTGGCAGGTCGATAACAGAAGTATACTACAGACTTCTGAAAAGAATTGTAGGTACAACGTATAATCGAATTAACAGAAAACCTGAAATGGGATCTTTGAACTCATAATGGAAAAATAATTAACAAATTCTACATACGTATTCCACTACTGCACCTAACCTATGGAAGCAGATTTCATTATATTACAAAATAATACTTCACATCATAATGTATAATTTATTAAGAATACAGAAGGCTGTATGTATACTTTGTTGCAAATCCCACCGTGTCACAGTAGCGTGATTATTTCCGCGAATCGTTGTAATAACAGCGCACTGAAGTAAGCGATGCTATCTAATAAGAAACTCAAACGATAGGACAACACGGATATTGCACTGATGCTCGTGAATTATGTGTAAGGTAATATTTATTCAAACACTTACATAATATGGTTTATTTCTGTTAACTGCATATAAGGCGATGCTGCTTTTTGTTTTTAATTTAATTTCTTACTATTATTATAAAGATATAAACTATGTTGGCGTTTTTATTTATTTTTGTTAATGAGAGATATCTTGTTAATAATCTCTGGAAATAATGGTCTGATTACAAAAAATATTTCTCTGATTGAAAACTACTATTGGCGAGTGTCTTAAGCTATGTTTTATGGTACACTTGATTCCCACGCGGACGAAGTTGTATGCAAGAGTTAGTATTTAATAAGGTACTGATTACCTCAGGAGAAGATAGACTCTTCATACCATCAAATGACAATATTCACAAATGATTTTATCATTTGGATTGGATGGATTATCAAATCGGCCTACAGTAACTTTGGTTGCATTATGATATGTTCCAGGGCAAAGTCTAAAAATGAGCTATGCTTTTACAGCTTTCAATCTCCTCATTCACAAAAACCTGGGCATCACGTTCCATGTAAGTCCGCCCCGCTTCCCACAATCGCCAGTCATTGGATCTGTTGTGAAAACAGTCGCATGTCGACATGTTGTGTTCGTACGACCAACGACTGAACAGTTCTTTATACGCACTCTTATATTTATAAACATTAGGAACATTATATCCCGTCCCAACTGTGGACACGCGGCTTCAACGAGACATATGTTTTTGACGAAAAACCAATTTACGGTTTGTTGAGGAGCTTCGAATTGTTTTTTTTTTAACAATTTAGAATGGCAGACAAGCCGACGGCCCACCTGATGTCAAGTGGTCGTCTCTGCATAGACATCTGCAAAACATGTGAAATGTCTCATATGCTTCTGATTTCACCGGCACCCAAAACCCTAAACCGGTATTTTTGGGGGTACCGTACCAAAATGGCAAAAACACCTTATTATACATTGACTTCTTCCATCACAATTGTTTATTACAATTATCATAATTAAGTCATAGTTTTAATACGCGGTTTAAAACCACATCACACGGCCGCTAACTACACATACTGCAAGCAATAATTATCGGGACACGACTTTTATTTCTGGTGTAAAAATACATTGTTTTAAGTTTAAAACAATATTTTATACAAGAAGTAGATTTGTTGTAGAAAAAGCAAAAGAGTGGATGTCTTAGAAACCTTTAACATTTCCAGAACCTATAGGTCAAGCCAAAGCAAGTCAAAGCATTTATTTCAATTAAACAAGCACTTTTTACCTGTCTAGAAGTTAGAAACAAAGTTGAAGCTAGTTCTCGTTCCAAAACGTAGGTCTCTATGGAGAAGAATGAGCCTGAAACTCCACGGGCACTGTTTTCAATTTGGTTTTTACAAAATCTTGGTTACAATATTCTTGTTGTGTCCCAGATGTGCTCCAGAACTGAAAATGATATCACAATCGCGGGAAGAACATATAACGATTTCATTATGTGTCTGATACCCATTGTAGGAACCAATCATTAGTCAGTTGTTCAGATCATACTAAGTACTATTGTCATGCGGTAAAATCACAAGTCTAAGTGGTCATCGAGGATTCAGGACAGGCCCTTACGAAGTCATTAAGGGGACAGTAAGTGAATACACAGCTGTTTATTATTTAAATACAACTAGTGCCTTGTTAGTCACTACCTTAGTTAGTTCGTACTATTGTTGACGCTCAGCACTGGTATTCTGCCGTTGACGCTTCGGAAAACTTTAAGAAGCTTGACTATCGTAATTATATAACGGTCGAAGAAATGGTACCCTGACCTGACAAATTGACAATTCTATTCGTAACTGGTGTGAAATCCATCAGCAGTAGACTCCCAAAACATTGTGGTGTAGGTACAATAAGTCACACTATCCTACTATTGCATGTATTGTATGCGAGCTACATCCCGCATTTTGTACTTACACGCGTGATGTGACGTCTTTAGTTACTGCTCAGACTCCACCCTTTAGTCACTGTCATAGCGTTCATCATTATTATAACCTTCCTCGATAAACGGGCAATATAACATAACAGCATTTTATTCAAGTCGAAGCAGTCGTTCCTGATATAAGCGCGTTCAAGAAATCAAACACACAAACTATTTAGCTTTATATTATTTGCTATATTTTGGGCTAGTGTCAGCAATGCCATCTATCTAAGCACACTGACCGTCTATTCGAAGGATCATTGATAAACCGATACAATTAGGGAGCTGGTTCACTTAAGTGAGCAATGTTGGGGTCTAGGGAGTTCAGGCCCTGTCGTAATTTGAGAATGACAATTCACACTGGCATTAGTAAAAATTGTCCAACCTATAATCATCATCTACTGAGCCTTTTCCCCACCTATATTATAAACGGCAAATGTCAAAGACATCATTTTAAGCCAGTACAAATCCCCGGTTTCATGAACGAAAAATTAATGTAACCAATTGTAGTAACCTGCTGTGATTGGGTGTTGATAATTTAGTCAACCAATCAATTTCTTATTATTTTAGAAAAGACTACCCGCTGTTGCCAATACTACAAGAAAACGACCACTTATAGAAAGACAAACACAAGCAAATAAGCAATGCAAATGACACTGATACTGTATTCAATAACCACCACCATTGTCTACACACTTTATTACTCTAATGATGGGAAACCACACGATTTTTATTAACCTGATAGGCAAACGTTAGGAAATGTAACCGCTCAGACCGCAAGCATGAATACCTAAGCGACAGGTAATTTGTTGTCATCAGTTGTGCGAGTGATCACACTGATCGGCTGCTTGTCATCCCGAGGGGAGTTCGTGGCTAAATAACGGTGGGGGCGATGAATGTGGAACGATTAACCGATTTTTTTGCTGTGTTAGTGTCTGAGCTTTACGAATTTTGAATCAAAGATAAAACATTTATTTCAATTTAACCGGCGGTCTGTTAGCGGTAGTTCTGCACCTTATAGAAACAAAAATAATGTAACCAGGATTTTGTAAAGACTACTTGTACTTGAAAATAGTGTCCGTCGAGTGTCTTGCTCGTTCTTTTCCATAGAGGCCTAGCTACGTTTTGAAACGATCAACTAGCTTCAACTTTCTGACTAACTGATCACTGCCTAGACCATTCACGACTACCTGTAAATGGTTCAATCGAAACAACTGCTTTAACTTTGATTTTACGCAACGCAAATAGTTACCCGCCTATAACGGTAATATTATTCTATAATTAGCATCCGGCAAATTACGAGGTGGCGAAACTTTTCACAATTTTAATTAAGCAGAAGAGGCCTTGATATTCAAGACGTGTCGCAGTGGATGTGACGTTAGAAAACAGACGGTTCAGGGGACCTTGACCCCGTCTTAGGACTCTTAGCTAACTTAGCGAGTTTGGACATGGGGCAACGGATTTGGTTAGATTCGCTGATAATAATTTTAACTCCAGTTTTGAAGACTCTATTTTCCAAGATTTTAGATAGGATTTATTTAAGTGAGCATCGTGTGTACTTAATTTGTGATTTTGTACCTATTTTTTTTTTATTTGTATGGTTATGCTAAACATTTATTTTAAAATAGTAAGTTTGGATATCTTGCCCAATTTATTCCATACGAAACTACGTAGTAGAAGGACTTGCGTTTTCTTGAGATCAGTAATTTAACTTTCAGTTTGGTTGTCCTACATACCTTTCCGGCCTTTCCTTCTAAGATTTTTGTAAATCCTTTGTCTCAAAAAAATTATTTCCATTATTTTTCATTCAGCAATAGACGACATCAAGAAATAATGATGGTGGCGAGGTAATTAGTAATAATTTAACTGTTGACTTTACTGTTAGGTAATTACCTATATTAATTAATATCCAATCAAATGATTGATAACAGGCATTGACAGGCGTTTACAAACAATGATTGTGTACAAAACAAAACAAAGAAGTGTGCGCAAAATATAGTGCAATGTGAACCATTGCAATAAATTAGCAAGTTATGCAAATACTCATGTTTGTGTAATCTTTTATTGGCATACTAGCTGTGTCCGCGGCTTCGCTCACGGGACTGTGCACCTATTTATACAAATAAATAAAATTGGAGTGTCTGTTTGTAATTTTAAATTAACAGCTTTTCACTAAATGCATATGAAAGTTTAATTATATATAATAAAAATAAAATAAACGATCATTGTTTACAGTACTTAGACTTACTCAGAAATTGGTGAGGGGATGTACAGCACAGTGGAACTTAGAAGGAATGGAGGCTTTAGGCCAGGAATGGTACAGTGGCAAATACAAAAAATAAATAAATAAGGATAGAGACAGGTGGTGTTCTATAGTTTCTGCATAACCACGTGGGTTTTTTTTTTTTTTTTACTTTTATTGATCATAACAAAAACAGTGTACAATATTTTTTAAGTTATAACATACCACACAAACCATCGCGGGTTTAACAGCGGCATGGCCAGATACGGCAACTCAGTGCCTTTACATGTTAAACTTAGATTAGTTAATGAGCAGTAGGTAGGTGGGCACAATCTAAGAGACCCTTTCTAGATTGCAGTACAATCTAGAAAGTGTCTCTTTAATAGCTTTGAGCAGTTCTTCGCATTTATTACATTGCAGATTTCCATAGGTAAATCGTTCATATATGATGGCAGCATGCATTCCCACGTCCGCGCTCCATAAACATTATTAGATTTAGGTACGATATATGTGGATAAGTAGGTTAAACAACGCAATGACTTTGGCCTTTCGTATTTACGCACATTACTTAAATTATGGTAATTTTCACTTATAACACGTAAACGTACCTTGTCAAAGACATTTACAATTTGGCAGTACTTAAATAACCCCGTATCATTATCTTGATATTTATATTTTATTCTGGGTAAAAGTTTATAATGTGTGTTTAACGTCACAATACCTATATTCATAAAAAAATATTTACTGCTGTCTTTATGTTTATTCTTGTTAAACAGTCCAATACAAAACATCACTCTGTTTACATAAAACAACTTGTTATGATTATCTAATAATTGCAGTTATCGGTATGTTTATCTGGCGTTTGTCTCGCGACTTCATTATTATCGACAATATTCAATCCACTAATTCATCTGCTTATGACCAACGCCGCCGTGACTCTGTCGATACGGAGATGACATTGCTACTGAGTACTCACTTCTTCTTCAAACTGTTTGTAATACCAGTTTCTTTAAAAAATACTCCTGACATCGCTAAAGTGTGTGGATTAATCAGATTCCTATTTAGTCATTCCCGAGGACATATAGCATGATAATTTATAGCCTGATCAGATTAAAAGAAAATATTTATGCAAATAACAGCTTTTCTC
Organism: Caradrina kadenii; assembly: GCA_947462355.1. Taxonomy (NCBI): domain Eukaryota; kingdom Metazoa; phylum Arthropoda; class Insecta; order Lepidoptera; family Noctuidae; genus Caradrina; species Caradrina kadenii. Next base: position 497,363 of record OX381691.1, on the reverse strand, counting down.
TGGTAGTAGGTACAGTGGGGGCCGCACGACGCGGGGCGGCGGTCGGAGCTCACGGGGCAATAAAGGTTCTGCCACATTGCCGTCAATGGGGCAAGTGCCTAAAAGGATCGTAGTATTGCCACGTTGTACAGCAATCCAGATTCATTGGCCCAAGAATAAGTCAGCCTTAGTATATCAGATTTAGTACATCAGTGCTTTCCATTCTACTTTTCAGTCATGTCTATAACAAAACTCATTTTAGACAGACACAAGTTTAACTCACTCACGTTCTTGGTACGATCAATTGTCCTGTCGGGTGGGCCAAGTTCTGAAATGCATTACTCTTAGCAAATCTTTATCATACGAGTAATCTCTCAGCCACTGTACCAATAACTTACGTTATCACCGCTCACATTAACGTTTAAGGGACGTGTAATTCACACTGCATCATTAACATGGCTTGTACTACGTCTCACGCTATAATGCAGGTATTCTATTCCTTGGAGGAACCTTATTTTTCTTATTATTTAACATCATGGGCATGCAATTTAGCTTGGCGACCTAAATGCGATGTATCAATCTATTATGTATTTATTATCTGGTAGATAATCCTTACCATTATTAAATAACAGATGAGGTTACGTTTTTCTTATACCTGATCTCGTGATCTCGCACTATTACCTGTTTCTTTGACACCATTCTTCTTTATAATCGACTTTGCCATGTTAGCGATGTTTCTTTAGTCATAGAATTTCCTTTACAACTATGATGAACAGCTTCTACACAGCTTTGGAACAAACAGCTTCGAGGTCGAGACTCCGAGTTAGTGGCAAGGTTGTGACAGAATCATTCACGGATATAATAACTCTCATGGTGTTATATCAGAAACAAAGATGTAGTTTTAATTGATCCACGAAGAGCTAGTACAAGGTTACGATGTTAAAGTGAAACCAATCAATTGTCTATTGTTTACAGATATCGTTATTAGGTAAAAAGTAATGATCGGTTTCATTGAATATCTCTCGTTTATAAGTTTATCCTATTGTTATCGTGTAACTTCAGTAATCTTAGAATTGAAAGTAGGGAATTTTAATTATCTTAATTCTGTTTATTATTCGTGAAAAAAGGAACCAACACACGCGTCACGTTACAATGTCTACCCTTTTTTGGAAGTAATTGTAATTATATTGGATAATTAAAAATATTATTATGTATAATAAAATAATGCTGTAATATTGTTATTCTCAGTAGCAGCTCGGAGTTAAGATTTCTGCCCGGTTAATGGCAATAGCCTCGCCCCTTACTACATAGGACCTAAACATACCTACGAACTGTGGGTGTACATTGTTACACCTCTGCCTAACCTTTCGGGGAATACAGGCGTCATGGTTTGTATTATTACACACAAGTGCCCAAAAAGTTAACTGGCATAAAATATGAGAGCCCTCAGGTCACGTGAAGAGTCGTCGAAAGAGAAGTCACCGAAAAATAAGGCGAGCACTAGGACCCCATGACACTAGTGTTTTAATTAACTAAACACAATTTTTAAGCACAACTTTTATATAAAAATCGAAACTATTTCCCGATAAGTCAGAGAATAATCAAAAAGTTGATCGCAATTAACTAGTCATTAGTTATTATTTACTGATGTCATAATGAAGTTTGCCTCCAAATTATTCAAATTATTGACCGATTTTTTTTTGCCTGAGCGATACCTAATAATTTGAATGTATAATAAATAGACCTATTTAGGTTTGTAATTATTTAATTGAATGCTTAAAGTGTGACGAATGCTGCGGACAAAATTGTAAACATATTATATATTGTTTTGACACGTGGATTTGGTTCAGGATTTTTTTGGTTTTTAATCTCATTGAATGGCAAAGAAGCCGCCACGACCCGCCTGATGTTAAGCGGTCACCGCTTCCAATAGACATCTGCAATACCAGAGGCCTTGCAAATGCATTGCCCTCCCAGAGACGAAGTTGAAATGTCTCATGTGCCTGTAATTACACCGGCACCCATACCCTTCAAACCAAAACACAGCAACACTGCTTTGCGGCAGAAATAGGTATGGTGGTAGTACTTTCATGGACGAGCTCCTTTTCAAAGAGCTCTTCTGCTACTATTATTTAAGGGTTTTCGAGTATATTTCAGAAACGTACAGTCTATGCAACTCACCAAAACTGCTAAGTTCTGTTGAGATCTAGTTACTAGTCAGTTTAGATCCGCTGCCGATGTTTCTGCTTACAACTACATTTCAGTTCATATTCTAAAGTCAATAACCGCTTGCAGAGGTGAAACCTTCTAGTGTCGCATGATACCATCATGGATTTCCTTGATGGATTCTATGAGGATTAATGATTTGTTATTGGTGATTCAAGTAGGAGGTCATTGGAAAACCTTCCTTTTTCAAAAATGTTATCAATTTATTAAAGAGCAGGTACCTATTTCAACAACCATTTTCTAATAACTTAAGAGTTTTAGCAGCTGTAAACAAGACGTCGGTAAGTAAAAAATATAGGTACCTCAAGATTAACAGCATGTACTTATAAGTAGATATATGTTGCTAGGTAGGTACTTTTGCTATTTCTTCAGGTTTTTGTTTTTTGTCTACCTTCAAGTTTTTGCATTTGGTTTGCCTTTTCTCTATCTATACTTCTATACTTATATAATATAGCTGAAGAGATTTTTTGAGCGTTCTGTATGTTTGTTTAAATGTGCTAATCTCTGAAACCTATAGTCGGATTGGAAAAAAATCATTTAGTATATGATAGCCAGAATCATGAGGACTTATAGCTATATAACATCACGTTACGACCGAAAAACGAAACTTAGCGCGGCTGCAGAAAACTAAAACGAAGTCCCGGGCAGATGCTAGTACGATACTAATTGCTAACACATCTGATTCTGCGCCACCTTACCTACTAACAAAACAAAAATGAGTACACTGAGGGCAATAGAAAAACGTATTACGTATCTGATATCCGGTTGTAAACTAGTTTTATTACAAGTAATAGACCGATAGATAGATAGGTAGGCCCCAAACAACCAGCATATGGGTAGACCCAAGTATAAGTAAGTTAAGAACTCAGGTCGGTCGGAGCAAAGACAATATGTTTAGGTGGGGATTCAATGATGGTAACCACTTCAGCTGTTTGTGCGGTACAGCACATACGATGGCCCATCTCACATCGTGCCCTGCGCGCCCTAACAGCTGCACGCAGAAAGAATTAATGCTGCCACCGACAGTGCAGTCAAAGTGGCCAAATTTTGCCTCGCAACAATATAATTCATAATAGTATTGTATTATTTTTTATAGTATAGTTTGTTTGTAGTAACTGCCTTGTTAGCCTAGTGGTCCTATCCGCGACTGCTACGCTAGAGATCTTGGGTTTCATTCCCAGGTCGAGCAATAAGTGTTATTGAGTTTTTCTATGAAATTCTCAGTAGCAGCTCGGAGTTAAAATTTGTGCCCGGTTAATGGCAATGGCTCGCCCCTTATTACATCATCATCATCATCTGCTTAGCCTTTTCCTATATTGGGGTCGGCTTCCAGTCTAACCAGATGCAGTTACATACCAGCGTTTATATGAAGCAAATGCCTATCTGACCTCCACAACTCAGTTACTGGGAAAAACAATAATACCTCTTGGTTAGACTGGGTGTTAGACTTTCTGGCTTCTGACTATCGATAACGACTGTCAAAGATCTACGAATGAGAGCCGGGACCAACGGCTTTAAGTGCTTTCCGAGGCACGGGGGTGTCACACCACCAACTTCCAAACTCCGGGCTGCTACTGAGCAAATCCTAATGGAAAGACCCAATAATACTTTTTGTCCGTCCTAGGAAACGAACCCAGGACCCCACGCTCATTAGCCGCGCTTGGGACCACGAGACCAACGGGGCAGTTTGGCTCGCCCCCTATTACATGAGACCTAAACATACCGTCGAACTGTGGGTGTAAATAGGTTTACATCTGCCTAGTCCTTCGGGGAATACAGGCGTGATGGTATGTGTGTTATAGTTTGTTATCGAAACGCTAAGAAGAAGAAATAAGTTAGGACCAATCAACAAAAGTTAATTATACCAGAATAACCTGCTGACGCGATCATGTTACCTACTGCAAACAAAATAATAAATTAAAAAAGCGTTAGGTTTTACCCGCACCTTCGGAGGAGAGTAGAAAGAGATATTTTTAAACTTGTGACGTCACTATAAACATATCGGTGTGATTACTTACGATACTTTTGGAGCCTCCTGCGAATAACAAATAGATATTATACACTTTTTTATTTTGTTTGTTTATTAAATGTGACTTTTGTATTTTCACATATTTTTTTGTTATCGTTATCTGAGGATTTTATTAAGTGATGTGACTTTGACTTTGAGTGTACTCATAAAAGATCAACTAGCTTCTGCCCGTGACTTCGTCCGCGTCACATTTGATTTATTATCCCACGGGACACATTTTTCCGGGATAAAAAGTATTCTATGTGTTATTCCACACTATCAATATCAGTGCCAAATTTCATCTAGATCCGTTCAGCCGTTTAAGCGTGAAAGAGTAACAAACATTCCTCCATCCATTCATCCTCACAGACTTTAACATTTATAATATTTCAGTAGGACTTAGGATAGGTAGGTATCCTCAAACCTGCCTTGGTATATGTCTACCTAGTCTTGGAATCAAAGATAACTTGAAGAAATAATGAGGGTGATGACTAAGTGATTGATGTCTAAGATATAATCTTGGAGTCAGATCTGACAGTAGGTACCCACCTGTCTAGCAAAAACGTTAGGAAACACGAACAGCGCCGAAAATATAATATGACGCTGTTTAGTTGAATAAGCAGTGACAGGAATAGGTAGTGCCTATTAGCCTAAACTTCGAAGAACAGAGACAAGAAACGGAGACTTTCTTAGGACTAAATTATTTCCGGGACATCTGTCTCAAAATTTCGAGACAACACTTAAATACATTTAAAAAAATGTGTTATTTGGAATAAGTAATTCGTCTCCGTTATTTGGAATAAGTAACTCCATAATAAGTTATTATGGAGTTATAAATTATAAATGTTATGTCTTATCGCAAACTTTAGATAAATATTACTTATTCCAAATAACACATTTTTTTAATGTATTTAAGTGTTGTGTCGAAATTTCGAGACAGATGTTCCGGAAATAATTTAGTTCTAAGGAAGTCTCCGTTTCTTGTCTCTGTTCTTCGAAGTTTAGGCTAATAGGCACTACCTATTCCTATCGTCAAGTCAATCGTAATCGTGGTGTTTTAATAGCCGCTTTACAGAGAAATACTCTAATATAATTCGTTGTTTTTTCCCAAAACAAATCAAATAAGAAGAATAAATATGTTGTGGTGTGTGGTATGTGTGGTTTTGGAAGGATATGTTGGATCAACATACAATTTGGAACCTTTAGCCAAGAACTAAAATATCAAAACGATGATGGGTTAATGCTGGGCAAGCACTGAGCACCGCACTAATATTTTAATATTAGCGAAACACCCCCTGCTCTGCACGGGTGCAAAATTCAGATTTTCAGGTGGATTATAAAAGATTTCATATAAAACCTTGTCTGGAAAACAACAGAAACAAACACACACAACAGAAAAAGAATCAACCAAGTCGGTCCAGCCGTTCTCGAGATTTGCGCTGAGCAACACATTTAGGTAACTATTCATTTTTATTGTGATTATGTTTGTCTCAACCGTCACTGTAAAATAATTGCCTAATACGAAGCAATTTACCTAAAATTGTTGCCTTATTTTATGAATCTAAAGTTTATTTTTAAGTGTCTAAGATATTAGCTTCCTAGATGTAATAAAAGTTTTCTTGTGAGAACAATGGCGGACAAAAAACTAAACACTATATAGAATAACAAATACAGGTACTCATTTATATAATTAATTAACAGTTCCCACGTTCATCTTGCTAATTATATTAAGAAAACACTAACATGATTATGATTTAAACGTTAATATATCTAGTAACATGCTGCTAAAATCTGAGAATGCTGTATTTGCGTCGAAATATTTAAAAGAATACCTACCAAATGTTTTTGAGTAGGTGTTATAATTTCGTACAGCAGCAGAAACATTCCTATACCCGGATAGGATATTAGTATAATCATCATCTTTCTGCTCTTATCCTAATGTTACTAAGGGTCGGCGCAACATGTTTTCTTCTTCCATGCCGTCCTGTCAACTGTCATGCCACTGTGGTCATACTATCACTGACTCCCTTCTCTTACATATCATCCATTCAGATACGAAATTAGTATCGACTATTTTTTAATATCTTCAGCTCAATTTGTCATAATAAATCACATGGAATTTAAGTAGACGTAAGTGTCATGCGCATATTTAATATTAATTAATATTAAATATTTAATATTGACTTATATTTATGATATTCATTGTTTTACGAGAAGTAATCACGAATATAGACTAACATAATGAAGCTGAAGAGATTTTTGTTTGTTTATGCGGGGAACTTCGGAACTACCAGCCGGGTTGGTAAAGATCTTTTTGTATATGATAGCCAGATTCATGAGGAACAGTATCGACTATAGCATCACGGTACGACTCACGGGAGCGGAGCAGTAAGATGAAATTTGGCACTGAGATAGATTATAGTGTTTTGTCCTGGATAAATGTACGGTTCCCGTGGGGTGATGTATCCAATTTGACGCGAACGAAGTCGCGGGCAAAAGCTAGACTTATGTAATATGCTTCAACATATCTTGTTTTACGTATAAATTTCTTTAACCAGACTTAGCTCAAGTTTAAGAGCTCGTAAATTCTAGGTGATCTCGATTAGACCAGGCGGACTACCCAAACAGGTCGCTATTATATTTTTAACGAAGGTTTACATTTTAATATCCATATTCATAATAATCTTGACATTTGCACCTTGCGAAACCTAGTGGATATATTCGCCGAATGCCTAACGTATCAAGCTTGTTTCTTAATAATACATTTGTTGTTGCACTGGGTACTTATTAAGTGTATGAAGTCGTTAAATTCATCTGAATTCAATTGGCTTTTTGTAGTTTCATGAATTAATTATATTTCTTATTTCTGTTAGAAGACTGTTGAAACTGTCGTACCTTCATCAGCATCCGTAATTATAATTATACTTAGGTACTACCCAATGCTTCTTTTTGGATATTCTAACCGACTTCAAACAAGGAGGAGGTTAATTTCTTTGTATTTTTTTTGTTTGTTGCCTCAGAACACCGTCATTTATCAACCGAATTTGAAGATTCTTTAATTGAAAAGATATGCTCTCAGATTGTTCCCATATACACTTTATCAAAATCTGTTTAGTAGTTTGGGTTTTTATATCAAGATAATGATTATCTATCTTTTCAAAGTCAACTTCAGCTACATCAAAACTTTAATGCAGTTTGGTGAGTTTCAATTAATTTCAGTCGGTTTTGTTCAACTAGATTTGACGACCAAATTTTAAATACGTTTCATGATTTGATTGGAAATAATTAATGATATTTATCTTCTTAGGTGGACCAATGATAAGGCATAGGTCATTGTCGTGAAATAATTTCGAGCTTAGAAATTTTTCTAAGATTAGGTACTCTACAACCACGTCGATTGGTTGGTTCAGCCACCTTGACTGGCTGCTAAGCGCTAACGCACAGTTGCATTAACAAACTGCATCCGCAGCTACAGTGTTATGCATGAGTTCAAATGACATCAAACTCTGTATTAACTTCAGTGCATCCGGTCGAGGAAGCGTGCTTGACTGTGCAGTAAAACATACACTTATCCGAGAGTTCAAATAGCCAAGACGTTCAATTGCACAGTTAAGCGTCAACAAGGAGTATTCTCCAGCGATGTCGTAATCGCAGATCTTGAAATCACGACTTTATTCGAGGCAAATCTCAGTCTGAAGCAATAATTTTCCGATTGTTATCTCAACGAATAATTGCACTGTTTTCGTCAAGTTTAGAAAACAACCCACCCCGCAACACGTAAGAAAAAAGTTGACATAATGACTTTGTAAAGTACTCACACGCACAATCCTCCTTGTGGAAAACGTTCTTTGTATCACTTCACAGAACAGCACTGATGTTTAATTGTGAAATAAATAGACGTACAGGTGATTAAGTGGATGTTAATACACTCGCGGCTCGATGTGGCTGGTAGCGCGACTGACGTGCGCCCCGCGCGAGGTACTAATGTGCACTGACTAGGTGCCAGGTAGCTATTGAGCAATATCGCAGGTTGCGAGCAGCGAGGGCTGGTGCGTATGCGCAGCCGAAGGCTCTACTAGGCTGTAATTGATAAAGGTTAATGCATACGTCACGTGCGAATGCATAGTTTGTTTATGTTTTAAGAAAATAAGCGACACGCTTCATGCTTGCATACCTGAAGCGGTAGACAGAGGTACTGAAGTTCATCCTACTTCCTACTATTCTATCCTACTAATAATATTGCCAAATTATTTTTAATATTTTTTTAATAATTACCATTAATGCCAAAGGCATTAAGTCCGCCTTTGTACAGTGTATTATTTACATTATGTGCAAAATGTTTTATATTTTATATAAATAATAAATAATATTGTAAATGCGAACGTTTGTGAGGATGGATGAAAGTTTGTTAGAAAGAAAGACAAACCATTTATTTCCGCGAAAGTGACGCACATACACTCTCACGCTTAACCGGCTGAATGGATCTGGATGAAATTTGTCATAGAGACAGATTGTAGTGTCAAAGAACACATATAATACTTTTTATCCCGGAAAAATGTACAGTTCCCGTGGAATACTACCTATATCAAATTTGACGCGAGCGAAGTCGCTCCCAGCAGCTAGTTAATTATAATTACTTCTCTGACGATTGCTTTGACTGAAAGTTATTCAATTTAAAAAAAAATTATTTGTTCCTATACATTTGTTTATTTATTTACATTTAAGGATTTTAATCTAACTATGCGGATCTTGTTAGACTGGAACTGGTTTAAGCAATGTGAAGTTTTTATTTATTGATCATTAATTTTGAGTTAAAAAACTGAGGTGGAACAAACAACTTTTTATAACGTATTTTAAAAGTTCAAGTTTGAACAAGCGCTCTTCTGATCTATTCTTAGGTTGAGTAGTGTCTATTATTTATTTATTTATTTATTAAAACTTTTTGCACATAATGTAAATAATACATTGTACAAAGGCGGACTTAATGCCTTTGGCATTTTCTACCAGTCAACCTTAGGGTGATGCAGAGACAAAACATAGTAGGTGCAAGAAACAGAAAGTTTCCAGGAATAAAATATAATAAATACATATATACATACATACAAACAAAATATACAGAGTAGAGAAAGCCAAAAAAAAAAAATACATAGGTGAAGAAATATAAGAAACTAATTGTGAGACGAGTCTGCCAACTTCATAAGCAAGTGTTCACGAGCTTTTACTTTGAATATGAAACGACTGGTAGCCATCCTGATATTCTGAGGAAGCGCATTCCAAAGGAAAACCGCCTGGACAAGAAAAGAAGATTTAAGAAAACCAGTGCGGTGAAAAGGACATCGTAGAAGACGATTATTGGAGGAGCGAAGATGCTTACTGTGCGCAGAGCACAAGTATTGGAAGTGAGAAGTCAGATAGGAAGGAGAACTAGGTTTGTCTAGAAGAGAGAACAAAGTAGTCAAGGCCCTTAACGCCCTGCGCTGTCTGATGGGCAACCATTTTAAGAGAGACCGATGTGCGGACACATGGTCATATTTACGGAGATTAAATACGAATCGAATGCAGTTATTAAGAAGTCGGTCAAGTTTATTGAGAAGATCTGCATTCAGGTCATAGTAACACACATCGCCATAATCAATTATGGGGAGGATAAGGGACTGAACCAGCATTGCCTTTATGTGTGACGGGAGAATATTTTTAAATCGGTAAAGCGACCGCAACGTCCCCGTGACTTTTTTGCTCACAATCGCGACCTGCTTACGCCAGTCCAAGCAAGAGTCAACGTACAAACCCAGATCCTTGACGTCAGAGCTAAACGGAATGACTGTGCCATCAAAGGTAAGCGGCGGCACCGCTAAACCATCAAGCTTGCGCAGGCTGTGAGTACTCCCTATAATGATTGCCTGACACTTGGTTGGGTTAACCGCTACCCCGAAACGATCAGACCAATCCTTCACTACTGCTAAATTCCGGTTTAGCTCCTCAATCGCATCGGATAAGTTGTCGACACCAGCCTGACTGTAGAGCTGCAAGTCATCAGCATAAAGATGATACGCACACTGAAGCACGGTTGTAACATGATCTATAAAAATAGAGAAAAGTAGAGGAGATAAAATACCGCCTTGAGGAACCTATTATTATTATTCTAAAATTAGTAGGCACGGCTGTACTACGTCTTTGCCGCGATTATGTCCGTGCAGAAGTACCATATATAGCATGCCTATGACGCTCGGACATAGTGAAGCTCTATCAATTCAATATTTTTTGTAATCAGATCAGTACTTCCAGAGATCACCTCCTACACACAAACAAACTTTACCTTTTTATAATATGAGTATAAATCAAGTAGTTAGGTAGCTCTTGTCCGCGGAAATAAAAAAGCGGTGTTAGTTGATGTCTCGTCCCCATTATTGGCCTTCCAGCTATATAGCTATATAGGCGAAGTAATAGTTCGTTTAGTGTATAATCAGTAAGTGAAGGAATGACTTCCTCGTTAGCCTAGTGGTCCTAAGCGCGATTGCTACGCTAGAGGTCTCTGGTTTGATTCCCAGATTGAGCAAAGTGATAATGGGTTTTTCTATGAAATTCGCAGTAGCAGCTCGGATTTAGGGTTTGTGCCCAGTTAAGGGCAATAGGCTTGCCCCCTATTACATAGGACCTAAACTTACCAGCGAACTGTGGGTGTACATTAGTAGACCTCTGCCTAACTCTTCGGGGAATAAGGCGTGATGGTGTGTGTGTGTGAAGTAATCAGTAAAGTAGTTTTGGATATAGTCATTAAACAGTTTTTCATTCATCGTGGTGATTGCGGCTGGGTTCTGGGTACTGAGAATGTTTCGGATGAGATAAATGTGGAATTCTAGGAACGTACTCGTAGGACTGGACTCCTGTCGAATGCTAATCCTTTCACTACGATGTCACGGTGGCAAATTCAAGCAGTCCACTGATAAAATTATAATATTTATCATCTTTATTTGCAATAGGCGCGCCCCCTATTACATGGGACTTAAACATACCGGCGAACTGTGGATGTACATTGGTACACCTCTGTCTAACCCTTAGGAGAATACAGGCGTGGTGGTGATGGTTATTTGCCATCAATACGCTAAGAAGAAGAAGGGCAAGAGTACAGTGTTGCTCAAATGTATTACTTAGGAACAGCTCAGTGCACATACAAATATTATAGAAAGCGACGTAACAATAGGGAGATAAGACGCACATCAGATGAACCAATATGAATACATTAAAGACTTGCTTGCGTTGCAGCATCGATCGCTGAAGATGAAACTCTCATTGTTTAGTTTGTAATTATAATAATAAGCAACCAACAGGTTTTGGTTGAGCAACCACTCATTTATTGAACGATTACGACTATTGGAGGCTATTAAATAATATATCTAAGATCTAACATGTACATTGGTGTACATTGGTACACCTCTGCCTAACCCTTCGGGGAATACAGGCGTGATGGTATGGTATCTAAGATCTATGTTGTAAGTTAGTAGTTGAGCCTTTTTAAATAAATAAAAAATATTTAAAAATAACAAACATTATACATAAATAACATTAAATTAAATCTTCCCTCTTCCGAATCTTATTATCTAATTAAAGATCATGAATAAATATCATTAATTTATGTAAATTTTCATTAAAATAAGCCGTAATGCAATTTAATTTTTAATACTAAGCTTAGGTACCAAAAATTAAAAGTTTTTCAGATAGGTACGTGTTTTAACTTGAATTTTGATGAATATCCAAAACACAATAGTCTATTGTTTCTAACAGACACCTAGCTCTGAGATCACACGATAATCTTGTTTATTATTCGTTTTATATCCTAACTAAAAAAAATAAAATGTCACAGTTGCGTGAAGCTGTCAAAGGCTGCTTAAGAGATTATTATCGTGATAATTATTTGCATTATTCTGATTTGCAATTACTATCTATGCAAAATTGCTCTGATGTTGCCTTTCCATGCTCCTCCATCCATGTTCCTTCTTGTGCCCTTTGCGTCGGCAGTATCATTATTTAATAACTTACCCGGCCACGAATCGCTGTGATTCATTTTGACTAAAAAAAGTATTTAAAAAACTCCTCTGTTACGATGCAATGTTTTGTAAAACATTTGAGTGAATACATAGACTACATTTCGAGTTTAGCCAACATTTGACAAACACAGGAAAGCTAAGTTTTATACACAGTGTCATTATTATATGACTTCTTATTTATTCATTAAAAACAAAAATACAAACCTTTTCACTTGATTTATTAGTATATAGATTAAATATTTACAGCCTTAAAATTTGATTTAAAAAAAAATCTTAATAACAGCAAAAAAGAAACTAAACCTAAATGGCATCAACAAATTTCACCGCATCACCGTCAACCGGAAAAATGCCCAAAAGAATGGCGGCATTGCCACGTTGGTTGCCAATGCTTAACCTCTTGCCAAGGTAAAAGTGAGCCTTTGGGTCAACCAACCGTTTAAATTTATAAATCCCTAAAAAGGCTTTGGGCACACGGACCCCACGGCCCGAAGGTTTCCTCCCCAAACGGCTCGGACTTCTTACTTGACTATCATTAACAGCTTTACCAAAGAGCTAGTGGTAGTGAATCTAAGCATCCTGGCAAAGTAAAGGTCAACGTCTAAGGATTTATTTAAATTAGGCCATCTACAGGCACTTTTGAATTGTCAAGAAGTTACAGTTTAAAGTTGAAGCTAGTTGCTCGTTCCAAAACGTAAGTCTCTATAGTTTTTACAAAAACCTGGTGTGATTATTCTTGTCTATACCCATGTGAAGGTAGGTGTGGTAGGTAATAACGCCTTCATCTGCTTAATTTATTTAGAGTTTTATTTAGAGCCTTCAACACAAACTCATCGTTCAGAGGTCAGTGCAGCTTGTCAAACATTGGGACATCTTCAATGAGACGCAATGGCAACCCAGTTAAGGGCAATAGGCTTGCCCCCTATTACATAGGACCTAAACTTACCAGCGAACTGTGGGTGTACATTAGTAGACCTCTGCCTAACTCTTCGGGGAATAAGGCGTGATGGTGTGTGTGTGTGAAGTAATCAGTAAAGTAGTTTTGGATATAGTCATTAAACAGTTTTTCATTCATCGTGGTGATTGCGGCTGGGTTCTGGGTACTGAGAATGTTTCGGATGAGATAAATGTGGAATTCTAGGAACGTACTCGTAGGACTGGACTCCTGTCGAATGCTAATCCTTTCACTACGATGTCACGGTGGCAAATTCAAGCAGTCCACTGATAAAATTATAATATTTATCATCTTTATTTGCAATAGGCGCGCTCCCTATTACATGGGACTTAAACATACCGGCGAACTGTGGATGTACATTGGTACACCTCTGTCTAACCCTTAGGAGAATACAGGCGTGGTGGTGATGGTTATTTGCCATCAATACGCTAAGAAGAAGAAGGGCAAGAGTACAGTGTTGCTCAAATGTATTACTTAGGAACAGCTCAGTGCACATACAAATATTATAGAAAGCGACGTAACAATAGGGAGATAAGACGCACATCAGATGAACCAATATGAATACATTAAAGACTTGCTTGCGTTGCAGCATCGATCGCTGAAGATGAAACTCTCATTGTTTAGTTTGTAATTATAATAATAAGCAACCAACAGGTTTTGGTTGAGCAACCACTCATTTATTGAACGATTACGACTATTGGAGGCTATTAAATAATATATCTAAGATCTAACATGTACATTGGTGTACATTGGTACACCTCTGCCTAACCCTTCGGGGAATACAGGCGTGATGGTATGGTATCTAAGATCTATGTTGTAAGTTAGTAGTTGAGCCTTTTTAAATAAATAAAAAATATTTAAAAATAACAAACATTATACATAAATAACATTAAATTAAATCTTCCCTCTTCCGAATCTTATTATCTAATTAAAGATCATGAATAAATATCATTAATTTATGTAAATTTTCATTAAAATAAGCCGTAATGCAATTTAATTTTTAATACTAAGCTTAGGTACCAAAAATTAAAAGTTTTTCAGATAGGTACGTGTTTTAACTTGAATTTTGATGAATATCCAAAACACAATAGTCTATTGTTTCTAACAGACACCTAGCTCTGAGATCACACGATAATCTTGTTTATTATTCGTTTTATATCCTAACTAAAAAAAATAAAATGTCACAGTTGCGTGAAGCTGTCAAAGGCTGCTTAAGAGATTATTATCGTGATAATTATTTGCATTATTCTGATTTGCAATTACTATCTATGCAAAATTGCTCTGATGTTGCCTTTCCATGCTCCTCCATCCATGTTCCTTCTTGTGCCCTTTGCGTCGGCAGTATCATTATTTAATAACTTACCCGGCCACGAATCGCTGTGATTCATTTTGACTAAAAAAAGTATTTAAAAAACTCCTCTGTTACGATGCAATGTTTTGTAAAACATTTGAGTGAATACATAGACTACATTTCGAGTTTAGCCAACATTTGACAAACACAGGAAAGCTAAGTTTTATACACAGTGTCATTATTATATGACTTCTTATTTATTCATTAAAAACAAAAATACAAACCTTTTCACTTGATTTATTAGTATATAGATTAAATATTTACAGCCTTAAAATTTGATTTAAAAAAAAATCTTAATAACAGCAAAAAAGAAACTAAACCTAAATGGCATCAACAAATTTCACCGCATCACCGTCAACCGGAAAAATGCCCAAAAGAATGGCGGCATTGCCACGTTGGTTGCCAATGCTTAACCTCTTGCCAAGGTAAAAGTGAGCCTTTGGGTCAACCAACCGTTTAAATTTATAAATCCCTAAAAAGGCTTTGGGCACACGGACCCCACGGCCCGAAGGTTTCCTCCCCAAACGGCTCGGACTTCTTACTTGACTATCATTAACAGCTTTACCAAAGAGCTAGTGGTAGTGAATCTAAGCATCCTGGCAAAGTAAAGGTCAACGTCTAAGGATTTATTTAAATTAGGCCATCTACAGGCACTTTTGAATTGTCAAGAAGTTACAGTTTAAAGTTGAAGCTAGTTGCTCGTTCCAAAACGTAAGTCTCTATAGTTTTTACAAAAACCTGGTGTGATTATTCTTGTCTATACCCATGTGAAGGTAGGTGTGGTAGGTAATAACGCCTTCATCTGCTTAATTTATTTAGAGTTTTATTTAGAGCCTTCAACACAAACTCATCGTTCAGAGGTCAGTGCAGCTTGTCAAACATTGGGACATCTTCAATGAGACGCAATGGCAACCGGCGTGACCTCTCCCCGACGAAGTACTGCGAGTACTACATATTTGTGTAGGTATGGGGAGATAATGATATATACATCAATATTACCGACATATTGCTTAACCGTTCTATCTGTGGTTTTCAAATTGACATGTTAAAATTCAGAGTGTTTAACTACATACAATACTAATATTTTAAAGAGGAAAGATTTATTCATTTGTTTGTTTGTACCGAATAAGCTACATAACTACTGGACCGATGTTAATTTTTTTTTCATTTTAGATAGCTAAGCGATCAGGAAGTAACATAGGCTATACAACATCACGCTACGACAGTAAAAGCATTAAATCTAGACAAATTCAAAATGACACTCATGAAACTGTTAATCGATAAGTGTTACTACTCAATAAAGGACGACTTGGAAGATAATTCTATAATCCCTCCTGTAGATAATTAGAAAAGAGACATTAAACCCTCATAATATATAGCTCTGTATCTCTGACATTCTCGCATTTATTTTATTATTGAGTCAATTTGACATTACATTAGCTTTTACTGCTTACACAGCTCAATATTTTAATGTTATTATTATTATTGTTTCTTTTTTTCATCTGACTTTTATTTTGTTTTTACGTCATTATTTTTTTATTTGATTTGTTATTTTGACATTCCTATATCAATTTTATTAATTGACATTTTATTATTTGCAGTTTGACATTTTTCCTGTTTTATCTAAGTTCTACAGTGGTGACGTTTTTCCTGTTTTATCTAAGTTCTACAGTGGTGACGTTTTTCCTGTTTTATCTAAGTTCTACAGTGGTGACGTTTTTCCTGTTTTATCTAAGTTCTACAGTGGTGACGTTTTTCCTGTTTTATCTAAGTTCTACAGTGGTGACGTTTTTGAAATATTGGTTTGGTATTTGTTCTGACATTGTAATTCTTAATAAGATTAATTGATATGAGTAATTGATTTTTTAAATATTGTAAGATAAATAATTAAATAAATGTTAATATCTGTACGCCTAATGGCAAAGCGTAGAGGACCAACAAAAATGTAACATCTCACACTCACGTGTATCTGTAACCTATGTTTACAAATAAATAAATCTGAATCTGAATCTGACACATGGGAGAGTAGCAGTAACAAAAGACGTAATTTAGCGCGGGTGAAAATACCCAGACGGACAAAGTCGCGGGCAAAAGCTAGTGTTGTATAATAGTGTTTCATTGTTAGCAGTGTTACGTTCGCTGTCTTTTACGTACTCGCTTTACACTTCCATGTGGAATGCAACGGTTGTCAGTTGCCAACAATATCAGTAACAAGTGAACAACACCAAGTAACAATAGCGGTAACAAAATTAAGGCGAAATGTAATTTTAAATTCAATTTCATCATAAAACCTAATTGAATTTCCCGACACTCGTAAATGGCGTCGTCATAATGTTGTAAACATACAGAGTGCTGCACAGTTATTCATTAAACTCTTAAAAATGACATTATGGAAATCGATAAAATTCACGTGTTTTGGTTAAACTCCTTGATGGCTTCCTCTAGCTACTAGTTATGCATTACCATCTTCTAGACTCTAATGGATAGTGATGTACCTTATATTCGACTGTTGATTCCTCAACTTGAACTCACCTCTAATGAGGAAATTGTTTAAGGTGAGGAGTAAAACGAAAAAGAACTTGAGTAAGGTTGAGACTAGTCAAGCAAATCAAGAGGTTCGACTCAGAATACCTATACGGGTTTGTTCCGTCTATCTTAAGTCTGTCTTGCATTGAAAGTCATACTAAGTTGAGGTATTTTGATGAGATGAGTAGAACGATTTTAATTTTCAATTGACATTTTCTATACTGTCTAACATAACACATAACATACCATCACGCCTGTATTCCCCGAAGGGTTAGGTAGAGGTGTACCAATGTACACTCACAGTTCGCCCGTATATTTAGGTCCCATGTAATAAAGGGTGAGCCTATTGCCAAACTATCTGTACTAATATATATAATCTTTAGAGTTTTTTTGTTTGTGTAGACGCTTGTTCAAAAATGGACGAAATTGGGGTTAACTGTCGATTAGACAATTACTATTGCTCTTTAGAAGTCTGCCCGACAGTTGAGCGGGAATGTAGTTAAATATGGTATACGTACTTGCTAGTTTCAACACTGGGTCATTCTTCAGGTATCAGATACAAGAGGAACCTTAATGTAGCGATGGAGGGATCTACCGACTATTAAAACACGTTCTATAACTTTACGTTTGTTTATTCACGTTTTATATATTTTAATTCTACTTTTTATTCAATATTTTGTTGACAGCCATAGCAACGGACAGACAAACTTCTTTTTAGGGTTCCGTACCTAAAGGGTAAAACGGGACCCGATTACTAAGACTCTGGTGTCCGTCTGTCTGTCACTAGTCTGCCTCTTGAACCGTGATAGTCAGACAGTTGAAATTTTCACAGATGATGTATTTCCGTTGCTGCTATAAAAAAAAATTAAAACACAGAATAAAATACATATTTAAGGGGGCTCCCAAACAAAAAACGTGATTTATTTGCCGTTTTTATAGATAATGAACCCATCCTGCGCGAGTCCGACTCGCAGTTGGCCGGTTTTTATATGTATCTCATAGTGCAAACCTCAAAGAGTTTGCATTTAGCTTATTCGGCCAGCGCCTCAACATTACTAACTTACTTTTAAGAGTGACAGCTATTTTTAATGTTTCACAGGATTTTATTACCAATTTATTTCCAGACAATCTCCATGAGCCAGAAGCTATAAAGTTCTGTTCTTTAAAGCGTCTTGCTCTAAAAATGGTTATGGATTGTTATCGCCAAAACAGAAATCGAACCCGCAACCCAAAACGCTCAACCGCTACATCAAACAACTATTCGTATCGGTAAGAATTTCTCCTGTATCGTGGGTTTACAAACATAAACTCACATACACAGACAGTCAGACACAGAACAACTATAAGAAGCCCATACGAATATAACTATAACTTCATTTAATTAGGTAATCAAGGAAATGAAACACCTAACTTTTATCAAAGCCGACCGGTCTAGCTACATCAACATCTGAAGCACAATAACAGTCATATCAAATCGACACTTATCATCATGCTATTACGTAAGAGCGCCGGCACAACAATGCGCTAAACTCTTTCGGCAGTTAGGTAATACTGCATGGAATCGAACCGGTCGACCGTGGGCTGCAAACTTTCACGGCTGAGCCATGGGTCTAAGGGCCCTTGCAAAATGTCATTTCATATCAATGAAGTTGGGTAACATGTAGCTGGTTGTTGATGTGACCACGTTGTTCCTACGTCATCGTGAGGATGTTGCGTTTCAATGAATCAATAGCGGTTGCTTGTTGATTGCTATGGTAAATAATCCATATTAATCTTAACTATATAATCTGCCCTATCATATTCGAACTAAGTATGTTAGCTCTGGGACGGAGCTAATAAAAAAATGTCCAGTTCTTATAAAGTTCATACAAGTAGCGCCATCTATGTTCTCCAGGTGTTATCAAATACCGTACCAAACATAATAACTAATAAGCTATGTACTACTTACTTAAAACGGGTGTAGAAATACACTTGATGAAGCCGAAAGTAACATGTTCTTCCTATTATTACGTTTGGTTTTCCAGGACTATAACTGGGAATGTGAACCTTCTGGTTTTAGAGATATTGAAGGTCAAACTATCGGGTTATTTTCACGACAACTAGTTTAAACTGAATAGGAATCTCTGTAGTGCTGCAGGCATCCTTACGCACAACTTTCTGCGTTTGTTTGCACAAGAAAACTCAGTTCCCTGCACAAGTTTATGCTCAATAATATTTAGTTTGAGGCAGAATACGTAGTTAACAGCTATGTGAAGAGTCTTTATACATTTAACAATATTTTGTTAAATCCAATCTGAAGTGCTCATGTATTGTTCCAGGTCCACTATTGCGCTGTAGTCCAGCCTCCCCTCCAACTACTGACGTATCTATGTTTACTAGAATTGGTCCTTGTATCCGGGATGTACATGGTTTGCGACACTTAGCTAACCAAGCTCACCTCTATTATTTGCCAAGTTCGAGTGTACGTTTGGCGTATTTTCAACATTGGTTAGGACATTAAACCTTCATTATTTTTTTATTTGTAAGATAATGCTGCAATCAGTCATCAACGTGGTCGTTCAACACTTGGTCAATGGCTGGCTACGCATTCATTATTTTAGTCAAAATATGATGAATTAGTATGTGTGTTGTTTATGCGGTTAGATGGTTGGCGGGAATAAAAATGATCTACTTGTTTTTTAGGATGTCCAATAAAAGATAAACACAAATCATGACATAAATAATAGTCAATAAAAGATATTAAATGTAGGTGTACTCCTACACATAAAGGAGACTACTGTATTACTAGAACTACACACTCATACCTTCTATTTACCTAAATTATTATCTTTTATTACAGGAGCGAAGGAGTATCTGCAGTGTGCGCTCAGTGACTAGTCACTGAGCGCACATGTAATCTCGAAACCTACTTAACCTAATAAAGCTGTAATTTGACAGGTACGTAGTTTACAAGTAGGAGATGTCAGCTAAAAACGGATTTAACTTTAATTTGCACACGGACCAGGTCGCGAGCAAAAGCTATTAGTATGTATAAATATTGTATAAATGAAAAATAATTTTTAATTATATTTAAGGTCAACGGGAAGTGAATCTGGTATTTTCAAAAAAATATCTAAAGTCTGTAAGGACCAATTTCAAGGCCTACATCAAAAAATGAATAATAATTAAAAAGCCTACCCACCCGCTACAATGAGTAATTTAGTAATTATTATGTAAATGACATTGTGTGAAATACCATTTAAAAAATAAATTACCGTACCTACATTCAAATCTGCGTACATAATGTACCCACGTGTTACATGTATTATGATTTTATCATATTGTTTTTAAGGTCGACCCAGACGGTGCTTCTCCCTTACAAAGTTAGAGGGTGATAACTTCAGTGATTGCTATTGTTAGTTCAATAATAAAAAAACCGGTCAAGTGTGATTCGGACTCACACATAAAGGGTTTCGTACCACAAAAACGCGTAACACGTTTCTTGTATGGAGCTTCATATTTCACATCTAAGTTGATTTTATTTTCATTATTTGTTATTATAACGGACATAGTAGGTATTTGAAATGTCTACCTATTACGCAGGAACCTGTAATTTAGCGCTAAATGGATATAGAAAAATATTCTTTTGATTTTTTCAATGCTAAACAAGATGGTTACTACAACAAATTGATGCAATTATCCTCGCCCTTGAAACTCTTATGCCTTTTCTCTCATTAATCCACACAATTTTCCCAATACATATTGACACGGATCGATCCACCTTGACCTACAATACAACATATTTGATCATCACATAGTATTTGCGAGCGCTTATCACCGTCAAACAACGCCCCGTATCAGGTATCAGTGATAAGGATAAAGATACCATGATTCATTTGGCTGACAAAGAGACGTACGGCTCCACAATACTTGGAAACTGGCTTATTATGGCCTCTGTGTTGATAAATAGATTCCAATAAATGTAAAATTTATTATAAAAATGTTTTTGAATCGGCCGCAGTGTTTTTCAAGAAGTTAATATTTTTTCATAAGTTTTTCGTTGTTATTTATCGAGTATATGGAGAAATTGATTAGTGATTGATTAATCTAGTGTATGGATATTGTTTTATCAATTGTCGCGTTGTGGTAATCTTTCTGGTTGGTTAAGTTTCAGTGTACTCATTAATGCGAACAGAATATGAACATATTTTCAGTTGTTTTTTAGTATACAGGACCTGACCTATTAGCAAAAGGTAAGAACTGATGTCTATGTAACCTACCTTTATGTTTAAGTGAATAAAAGCGAAATTTTACGGACTCATTGTTCTTGAAACTTTTTAAATCAAAGCCTTTAAACTTGTTAGGCTGACAGCAATGTCTCACAAAATATGCTAAAAAATAATCTATTCTTTTAAAAATTAAATTCCATCCTAACCAATACGATAATCAAAGTATTATAGCTGTACCTACATACACTAATACCACGAAGTAATGTATGAATTTTATATTAAAAACTATAGCAAGGGAAAACGTGGCCAGAGACCGCACAAGAGAGGGATGTTGAATAGGAAAAAGGACAGGCTTTTACCTGAGAACGGGACACACAATAGGCCAATAAAAACCATTAAAAATACTATGACTAATCATTACAATTTAACCCAGATCCAAGGAGTGCTAACGCTGTCTTTTGTTAACCAAAACGATGTCACTTACTTTAAAAAAGCGAAACATGCAGTTCAGAAGTCAAATCATAAATCCGCATATTCAATAGTCAAGGAATTTGGCTACTCAACACACGCACAAAATAGCTTCAAGAGTAAAACTGCAAGAAATTATCAGCTAAACGCTAATTATTTCCTAATCATCTTAGCTAGCCTAAGCTGGCTTCACATATATCACGCAAACATTTGTACCAATATTGGACGTGTTATTTTACTATAGATTCAGTAGGTAATGTGTTGGTCACGTGATCGCGAATTTCACAACAGTTTCAATAACAGTGCAGTGGATAACAGTGTTTTTGGTCCTTAGAGTCATAAAGTTGATTGTTGTCTTTTTAAGATAGTATTCAAACTAATAATAATGTACGGCGTATGCGTAGGTATACATTCACAAATCATAAGGCAATTTTAGATTAATTGTTTAGATTAATTAATTGGTTGGCTTTTTAAGTTTGTAGTTAGGTAGGTAAGTACACACTTATATAATCTTTACAAACATTGGATGGTACGATTACCTAAGTGTATAGTATTAGTAATACTAGATGGTTATATTTTATTTTGTTGTGTATTCGGGACGTAGATATACAAATAATATCTTATACGAGTATATAAGACATCGATACCGATGATACGTAGATAAAAAAAGTACATATGTAAGTAAAATAAATCATGTAGATATGTACAACAAAACGGTTTACTGTATTTTTTTACATTAAGTGATTTAGTAAGGGTTTAATCGATCAGTAATTTCTTGAAATTTTCAATGTTTGTATCTGGAATTTTCGGGCTCTAAGGACCAAAATGGGTCTTAAAAATTAAATTTATCTATATCTTAACAATAATACTTTAAGTGTAAAGATTTTATTGATTTCAGAAGATTAAATATGGAGCAACCATGACACATGAAAACAGTTTGACATAAACGTGCATAAAGACGAGCGACAACATGAGTCTGAACAGATACACCCAGAACATGGACGGAACGATGAACAAGCCCAAGGACAGCCCTTGTTACTTCTGCAATGAAATGTTTGAGATGGGGCAGCTGCAGGTATATACACACATACAAAACGATACATCATATACAAACATGTAGTCCTAGTTTAAGATATTAAATTGATAATGAATCTGTCGCGAGCACTATCAGCTTATATTTCAAATCTATACTTATATTATAAAGTTTCTCCAAACGTGCTGATCTCAGAAACGGCCGGGCCGATTTTGAAAACCGTTTTGAGTTATGTAGCCCGTTTATCGAGGTAGATTATAGGCTATATAACATCACGCTACAATCCATGAGGGCGGAGCAGCAATCAAAGACGTAACCTAGCGGGGAAACCGCGGGATATAGCTAGGAAATAAATAATGTAATTAAGGTAGTTATTGATTTTGCTATGCATTTAAGCAACGACTAAGGATATGAGGGTCAACGTATTTAATTATTAAAAAGGCAAAGCATTTAAGGCTTAAATGGTCACTTAAATCTTAAGCGGTCAAAGCATTTAAGTTTTAAATTACTGTGGTAGATCAGTCGTCTTGAGTCCGTGAATGCTAGTGACAATAAAGCCTATCCACCCATAATTTATTTGATTTTACGCGTATATACCATTTAATGGCCGCTTTTACACTTAAAGAGGTTTTTCCCTGACTTCGTCTACGTGAATTTACTACGGATCCATTGTTTTTGGAAAAAAAAAGTCTTTAGTACTTAGGAATAACGTACCTTCCTATTAGCGAATAAATTTTCGGAATAGGAAACGGAATTTTGGAGATTATAGGTTTCAAACGAATAAACTCTACCTTTACAATATTAGTATAGAGGTATAAGAATCAATGTTAAGTTCACCGCCGTAAGGTTGCAATCAAGGACCACAATTATTTGTATATCTATTTACCTACGTACATTTATTTTGGTAGTTTTGATTGCACTGCACAGGTACTACAATAAGATAACATCTCCGCAAGTTGTTTGTTATCGCGTATGTACTACCAATGATAAAAGTGCCAATGTTGCAAAAACAGGAGCGGCAATGTTAAATAGTTTTGATTTTATAAACATACAATACATAATCGGTTGGCATAACATGTAAAGTATATGTATATCAAATTAAAATTAACGTGAGGAATACTTTTGGTGCGTTTCAAAGTTGATGCGCTTCGAGGAATACCCCTACGTCTAGTGTAAAATCATACTCAGCCGGTCCCTTCTGTTAAAGTCTCAAAATTTGTTTAAATTAAATCATTAACAGGCACTTTTGAATTGTCAAGGACTCGGTCAATTAGTCAGAAAGTTGAAGCTAGATAGTTGCTCCTTGCAATACGTAAGTAGGCTCTATCGAGAAAAACGAGCAAGAAATTTCACGGACACTCTTTTTTTAATCAGTTTTTAGGAAATGTACTTAAATGGTTTTATTTTTTTCATCATCATCATCATATTCACACACACACCACACCTTTCCCATAGATTTCCAAAAGAACCGGTTGGAAGCAGCCTGCATCCAGTCATTTCCTGCGGTCTTTATCGGGTCGTCGTTCAACTTACTCGATTCGCTGGGCTGGGTATTTTTTTGTTGCTTCTTTATTTTTTGTAAATTTTTGTTACTGGGTAATCATAGACGAAAATAATACAAAAGTAACTGATGATTAGGTTTAATTAGGTACATAGGCGTGGGGCTGCCCTGTCAGTCGTGACATATATGTCGTATATTATGATGACTTATTCTGCACTTTTATTCTCAAACACCAAGAGAATGGCCATTCAAATCATGAAATAATAATATTTATTTTCTGAAATTATTTTAGTTTTTGTCAGACGTATAGGTTTCTTTTCTTCAAGGAAACCTACGCGTGGTTTGAATTCTGGTGTTTTATAAACTTTCTATCCGCGTTTATGTTATATTCTTTCCGTCCTTGCGATTCTATTTTTGTGCTGGACCAAATGGGTATAGTTGGAAAACAGATCACTGGTTATGAGGATTTTGAACGTTATTTAGTTTTTACCCGACTATAGCAACGACAAAAGGAGGGTTATAATTTTAGACGGTTATGTTTTAATTAGTTTAATTTTATTAGTAATTACGAAGATATGAGGGATCATATCTTCTAAATTACTCGTAGTATTCTGAAAAATAAAGTATTATTGAAAGCGTGTGCGTGTCCCCGGGTGATATGATGATATGACGTCGCGAAAGACCAAACATTTCAGTACATCGAGTACAGAAAGAATTCATTACATTAACACTATGTATCATAGCCAAATGTAGCAGCAGTGTCATACTGTCAGCATCATAGTATTCATCTGTAATTTCACGCACACCTCACCCTTACAGCGACCTCAGGCTACAACAAATATTTTTGAAGAAGAAGGCATTTATTTAGTTTATCATCAGTAATTTGTCATGTTTTTGTTAGCTTTCACTGTTATCTACTTACAATAATTTTAAAATTTGTTTATTTAGGTATAACTGTTGAATTTCTGGTTAAAGTAAAAGCCGCCGCTGCTGGTACGTCTTTATATTACTTGGGTAATAATTCTATCACCAGGCCCACCTGAAACTATGCGGCAGCATACTGGAGCAGTGCCCGCTGCGCTGCGGCGCCTGGATCCAGAGGAAACACAAGGAGACACACGTCAAGGAGTGCCCTAAGATGGATAAGGTAAGGGTAGATCCCACAACGTTATAACTAGCAAGTCTACAATGTAATAAAAGTAACCACGAAGTGAACGCCCACAAGGACCAACAGGAAAGACCAACATAGAAGAGACTACTGACACACATCCACTGCTTGACTCTCTGTAGTCCGTAACGGACACTGACACGATCACTGACAACGTATGGAAACCCGGACATATAAAATTAACATACTATTAGCTTTTGACAGCGACTTCGTCTGCGGGAATGTCGGTTATCGCGGATAAAAAATAAGCCTATCTTTTTTTGGGTTCAAGCTTAGTCATTATCAAATTTTATCAAAATCGGTTTAGTAGTGTAGCTTAACAAATTAGTAAACTTAATTTCGCATTTACATTATTCGTATGATTTTAACTGTTATGATACGCGTCCACCGTTAAAAATACGAAATCATAAATACGCTTTCAAAGTTAAACTGACCGTAGAATATCTATTTCTCATGATATTTTGTTGTGACTACAGACGCGCACGTCTTCGAGCCACGTGAGCGTGCCTGCGCCGGCGCCGCCCCCTCCACCTGTGCCGGTCTCCAACCACACGTGGTCGCCCGCACGAGTTCCCCTGGATGACTGCGTGTCTTATTTGGAGAAGGAAGTGGCTTCAATCAAGTAAGAAATATACTTATTGCATATTTTCGACAAAAGTTTTCAAAATGGTTCAACGAATCAGGGGAAGTTTTTACGATGACGTTTATAGTGGAGCGATAATTTTGCGACCCGTACCGTGTTCGATTCCTGCACAAAATAAAGTATTTGAATGATCTAGCTTGCAGATAGTTATTCAGTGTGTGTGTGCGACATTTTGTTGTAAACAGTTGCATAATTTAGGAGAACTAGGTATATTGTGTGGTCCTTCAAAGATATAATGATAGTTTCAGAGTGTAATCAGTTCGTTTGATTAAGGACGAGCTATACCACTTAACTGTTGAAGGATAACTTTGTTGATTTTGTGGAAGTTCTAAACGAACTAACCTATTTAAGTAGTTACGGTATAGTCTCCTGTGAGCAGCTGCATAATACCAAGTTTGTAATCGCACCCAATGTTACAGACTAGTTCTAACAGAAGTGTCCGGTCACCGTGAAGTCCAAGCGACAGAGTTCGAAACCATTCGCTCCAAGCTTGTCCTGGTGGAGGAACGCAGTCAGCACTTCCTTTCAACCCTGGTCTCCTTGAGGGCAGCAGTGGACGACGAGGCCGAACGGTCTGCCAACTGGGCCGCGCAGTTCAAACATGACCTGGCGAATGTGCAGTTGGCTATGCAGGTATGTTTTTTACCTCTTGGTCTACATCCGGATATTGTGGCGGTGTTCGGGATCTTGGATTTTTATAGCCTTTTAAAAAAGGTGACATGAATTGTCATAATAATTATAAGGAAACCTACTCATCCAGTCGGTTACCTGAGACGGACGGACTAGAATGTGCATAACGTACTTACGTATCTTGGTGTCGTCTTTAGACGAAGACCCTATGTATGAGAGTACGGTGCTCTATTTAAAAAAAAATTAAAGCAAACGTGAGACAAAAATTATTAGTCAAGCCAAGGTGTGAAGGTTTATTTCTATTCCGTATGCCTTGAATTTGTGTAAACACCAGTCGCAATGCGATCTTATAGCGCGAAAATCGAGGTCAATTTCTCTGTCACCAATCACTGTACTTACTATAAATATATTTTTTATCCAAGTAAAATAAGTAAAGAACTTGTCAGCACTATATCTTGCAATTCTTTGTCAGGAGCTACAAAGTCAGCAGCTAACTACAGTAATGCGACTGGAGAGCGCGGTCAGCAGCCTGGTGCACGAGCAGCACGAGAGGGAGCTGCTGGAGCAAGCATTGACGCAGCATGACAACAGAATCAGAGCGGTCAATAAGTTAGGTAGGAAGCATACATAGTTATTGTATAATCTGACCGCTTAATTGAGTTTCTGCGTGCCGTTTTGTTTGAGGCTATAAATTATTGATATTTAGCAGAATTAGGATCCCGTATTTTCTCTAATATATTTGTATACGTTAAAAGCCATTTGCTTGCACTGACTATTAATTTTATGTCCGGAAATATTTCGTCAAGCCCTCGCATCCGATATCGCGCAGGCGAGGGACTCAATTATGTGATCAGATTATAATTGAGTAAACTTTTGCTGGACTACTACGTACTATTTACATCAAGCAGCCGTAAAGTAATATTGCCATCTAGATGGATAATAATTAAAGAAATGCAGCAGGTTTACAACACGTGCAGCAGGGCTACGTCAACTATCTTACCCTAACATAATTTTATGTAGAGAAACCTAGAGGGTGAAATTACAACAGAAAGTAACAGTCCTCTCATATTATGTTGGCAAAAACAATTAATTGCATGTTTAATATTTTCCAGAGGACGTTATAAGCTACATAAAACAAACAGTCGAAGAAGAGCGGGAGAGGAATGCAGAGAACCGTGTGGCGTTCGAAGCCGAGCTCATGGAAGCCAGGAGATCTTCGGAACAGCTAGCAAACCTGTCAGCATTGAGGGTCCAGTTGCAAGCCACTTCCAGCGAAAGACCTGTGAGTGGATGATTGTTTTGCTTCTTGATACTAGCGTATAATCATGTAGATTTGTTACTTATTCCTGATGTTCGTCTTCGTTGTCTATGTCAGTAGATATCAAGATATTAGAAAAGTTACTTTGGTGCTTGAAAGAAAAAAATATCCTGATCTAATGAAATATACAATTCTGGAATTGCAAACACACGACCGAAGTTCGCGCCTTCTCTGGATGAGAAATAGGCTGCAATAATTATTAAGACTGACTCTCATGATGTCAATTATCTTTCTCAATTCCAGACGATAGACCGCGTAGCAGTCTTGGAAGTAGCCACAGCAGACTCCAGAGCAGAACTATCAGAGCACTCAACTAAAGTGGACGCTGTACTCCGGGACCTTCGGGCGCTGACCAAGTCTTATCACAAGCTGAGGAACGAACTAGCTGACTTCCAGGCAAGGGTTACGTTTGATAGGAGTGAGATGGGCTCTGATGATGGTAAGTGAAAAAGTACTTTGATGATGCAGAATACTTTACCGACTAGACTAAAAGAGGAAGAACTGGGGAGCAGTTTTAGGCACTTTCTATTAGTGAGTCGATCAGTCAGAAAGTTGAAGCCAATTGCTGTTCTGTGCATCTAAGGTGAAGAACAAGCAAGAAACTCCAGTCTCTATAACACACACACTTTCAAAATCAAAGCTACAGATATTGCAAATCCGGTGATTAGGTATCTGTAGTATGTATGGACTTATGTAGTATGCTAGTTTTAATTTTAAAGAGTTGGCAGGAAACAGGAGAAGATAGGTGCCAAATGTAACACTTGTTGGCTAGGTATATGAACATAAGTACTTACACTATGCAAATACTGATTAGAATCTATTTAATAATGACTAGACATGCCATGAGGAAACTCAACATTCTTTCGATCTCAAGATTCGATTAGTTTTATTAAATTATGTTACAGGCCACTTTATATGGAGGATAGACCACTTCTTGACTCGAATGAAGGATGCCAAGGAGAACGACACAGTACTAAGCAGTCCGATGTTCCGGACTAGCAAATATGGATACACTTTAAAGGTATGATGGAGTTAATTCTTGGTTAAATTATAACCAGGTGCTCTTTTACAACAGCAGGACTGCCTACAATCATGTACTGACTCCATGGGTTAGTGTCCGTTATGTGCCATCCACTCGATATGTTTCCTCCAGGCGGAGCTGAACCTGAACGGCATAGGCAAGTGGAAGGGCCGCCACATAACGTCCACGGTGCGGCTTGTGGCGGGGCCCTACGACGCGCTGCTTGAGTGGCCCTGCGACCTTAACATCAACATCGTGCTAAAGGATCAGCCCAACAACAGAAGTCAGGTGAGGCAGACCGACCTTCTTACGGTTCTTACCGTTTTGGCGAAAAATATTGTTTAAATAATATAGCCGGACTTAACCTATTTTAACTCGTTAGCATGAGTATTAATTGCCGCATTTAGTCAAACAAGATTGGATATTCCAAACCTATTCATATTTTTAATATTTATAGTACAAGTTAGGAAACTTTTACCAAAAAAAACTGTTTGTATGTTTTATTTTAAATTATAAACACACACATACAGCAAACGATCGTGAGGACACGATCCTTCGCTTTTTGTCAGTGATAGGTAGATATGAGAGGTTCAAGGTGAGAAGTTTCGTAAGTCAGGATTACTTATAAAAATGCAGTTTTACATACCTTGGTCATTATGCGTCTACTCTTCGTGACGTAATTGTTGTCTGCGCCGCTGAGGTCCTTGTGACCTGCCTCAGGTACGCACATGCCACACTCATCACGAACTTCTATCACTCAATTTGAAAGCACTGTTTTTTTTGGCATAGCAAACATTAGTTACACTCCGTCTTTATGAAATACGCACGGTAATTGAACCTAGCAATACAAATAATTAAATAAATTGAGTGTTTAGGTTCCATGAGCAAATTGCCGATCACTCGCGACGGCTCAGACTTACAGACACACTGGTAGATAGAAGGAGACTGGGCGCATTCAAAAATCAGACTGCCCACCGTTTGATTATTAAATATTTTTGAATTAACGTTTGCCGTTGGCGGCGCCGTCTCTGTAGGTATACCCTCTATTATTTTACCTAGTAGCCTAGTATTAATGTGCAAAAAAGGTCATAGACCCGTCTTCTGCACCGAGTGTGACATCAGAGCGAGTCAGGGGCGCATCACCTGTCCGTTATTTTGTAATAATATATTACCTATTAATTTTTCTTTGCCTCTAACTGCCTCGATAGCCTAGTGGTCCTAAGCGCGACTGCTACGCTAGAGGTCTTGGGTTCGATTCCCAAGTCGAGCAAAAAGTGTCATTGGGTTTTTCTATGAATTTCTCAGTAGCAGCTCGGAGATAGGATTTGTGCCCGGTTAATGGCAAAAGGCTCGCCCCCTATTACATGGTACCTAAACATACCGGCGAACTGTGGGTGTACATTGTTACACCTCTACCTAACCCTTAGGGGAATACAGGCGTGATGGTATGTTAAGTACGTAAGTATACCTTTCACCACTGTTATTTCACTTCCGATCTCCAGGCCATGGACATAGTGAAATCACTTCAACTCCGGCGCAAGTCCTCGTCCAAGCGCCACGACTACGACGAGGGCGACGAGGAGAAGCACAAGTCTACTGAAACCCTGGACAAGTCTGTGACGCAGCTGAAGAGGCAGTACATCTTCATACCGCACACTAGCTTGGACAAGTTCGAGTATGTAAAGAACGATGTTATGTTTGTGGAGTTTATTGTTAATCAATGACGTTCTTGATGGAGGAAGTAGAAGATGAATGTTATCGGAGAAATGTCATCGGTTTGGTCTTAGTCAAGGCCACGTCTGTATTGAACTTGATTTTCTAAAATTGCTCTTACTGTTACGGAATAAGGACGCTTTTAAAGTCAAACTGTTACTGTTGACGTTACCGTTTACGAGAAACAACAACAACAGCATAGTCACGATAAAATATTGCAAAAATTATAAGATTATAAAACATACTAAGTAGCACAGCGCTTTTTCAATAGTACAATATTCAAGCAAGAGGCATCAAGCGTCTTTTAGGTAAGGCGGGCAGGTGCACACCTGCCTACATTTCGCCAATTTATTACGAAGATTAAGTATATAGAACATTAATAATCATTTTTGTAATAAAACATTTACCGCCTAAGTTAATTATAAGACTTTTTCACGAAATACTTGATTTTCATCAAAAAGACAGAGCTGTGCGCACGAGTGAATATGTAAAACCGAAAGGCAAGACTTTCGACCAATCAGATTGCACAATAAAACTTGTGTTGCTACGAAGACTCCACCTTGAAAATATATAAGACTATAATTCAACAAATTCTCTCTAAATTGTACAATTAAATTATAATTAAATAAAACTATACTTTACTGTATACATATTTTTATTTAATACGATCTAAGTATGTTATACTTATTACATACAATTCATAAACAAATTAGTCAAAAAAAATTTTCAATTTATAACAATTCCAGGACTTTTTTTAATAAATATAGTCAATGAGTACACGTCATACATTATTTCCACCTTATTAATACATTTTTAAAATGAAATGGCACTGCAGTTGTAAAAAGATTGACGGCACGAAATTCCATAAGTGTTACAATTTTTTCAAAGTTCTTAGTTACTAGGACGAATATTGATTCTAATAGCTACTGAATACATTTTTCTACGTTGTGTGAATTTTATTAAAATCTGTTCAGCCGTTACGGCGCTATTGAATACAGACATATAGACATTGAAGAGATACATGAACTTTCCCTACGTATTAAAATTTTCGAGTGTAGACAAAACGTCAGTTATATAGATAGATCCTATATATTGAATGTGATGGACCATATAAGGGGGTGAATAGGGACGCAGAAGTGAATTGGGACGAAACTTTAAAAATAATTTAAACGTTAAAATAATATAGTTTAGTGCCAAGAAGGACACTCAATCGTAAATTATTATTCAGATAAAACATTAGAGTCCTCTTTGGCAACAAACAATACTAGTTCAAAGTTAATATTCCTTATAAAATTTCGTCCCGATTCACCCCTGCGTTCCTATTCACCTCGTTTGGCGATATGTGGTGCAATCACTAAATGACGATTGGTCGAGCAACGCCTACCCGCGGATTTTTTTAAATAAATGCAATTGTATACGCGTATCAAACGAGCGAGTAAAAAACGTCGCTCCCTATTCTCCCCCCTAACCTAACCCGCTCCACTTTCTATGTGGCAGAGGATTTATACATAGACAGACGCTACTCCTTTCAATTTATCACGAGAAACAAGCTCGATTCAAGTTTCAGTACACGTCGAAGTTACACAATTCATACAATAATGATTAATATACAAGTTCATACAATTAAAAAAGTATTGATGGATTCAATACACATTGTACAGTCATCAAAATAGATAGGTCTGCTACATTTAATTTTCAAAGTGCTGAGTGTACTTTATTATAAAATCACACGCAAAAACACATTACCCTCTTTTGCGTCGCGCAGTCGGATCAAACAGAGTGAATATTGAAAGGTGCAAAAATGTTCGATAATGTCTGTCAATCTATTTTGTTCATTGTACATTATTATAAATCGTATACATCGTTACACAGTAGAGATCGTCAATAGCCGAGCCGCTCTCACTGTAACCGCGCGGGAACAAATCATACGTACATACATTCCACATTAGTGTATATTATGCACTACACGTCCACAAACATGCGTAAACTTAGCGCTAATGATTATGTCAAATTCTGCACATATTCTGCGCATGACAAATTCTGCACAAAGTGCATTAATGATTATGTCAAGTTCAGCACAATGTCCGTGTTAAAGATTATGTCAAATTGTGCACAAACTCAGCGCTATAGATTATGTCAAATTATGCACAATTCCTGTGCTAAAGACTATGTCAAATTGTGCACAAACTCAGCGCTCATTATGTCAAATTGTGTACAAACTCAGCGCTAAATCGGTAGTAAGGACTTTAGCGCAGCGTGTGACAGCGACGACGCCTACAGCAGTGACTTGTACTGCGCGAGGAACTCCTCCTCCTCGGTGAGCGAGGTGTCCAGGTAGTCGTCCTCCTCGGTGCGGATGGCGGCCGTCAGCCGGCGCAGCGCCAGCTCGCGCTCTTTCCTCCTGCAAACATTATGTACAGAAACATCAGGTCAAACATCTTGTCAAAGTCAAAGCTTTTTTTTAATTAGACCATTTACAGGCCCTTTTTATTTGTCAAGAAGTTAAACAGAAGGTTGAGGCTGGTTGCTCGTTCCAAAAGGTCTCTATGCAGAAGAACTAGCAAGGAACTCTACGGACACTCTTCAATTTGGTTTTTACTAAATCCTGGTTACAATATTATAGCAGCTTCTTTAAGTGAAAACAGTGAAAGGTGAATAACAAAAATCAATAGTATAATAGCTGCTAAACATTATAGTTAAGGAAGTTAAGATGTTTTTTTTTTATATTTATTTGTATAAAAGGGTTTTTACTCCTAGCGTATGTCCATCCCATCGTATCCTAAACAATAGTACTTTCACAGGACGTGGGCCATGAATTTGAACAAACCTTTTGCATCGTCGCCATCTGAAGTTAAGATAATCTATTTGTGAACTTTTACCTTTTGTCCTTCTTGTGTTTCTTCGTCTTCCTCTTGTTGGCTACTCCTGAGCTGGTGGACGGATCCTCAGGATCATCACCTAGACAAACAGGAGTAAGGATAGGTATCACAGTTGACTGTAAAAGCCACACGAAGACAAACTAACCATCACATAAACAATCATACACAACACAGCGCACATTGTTCAAGCTGAATCTTATTTTAAACGCGAAAGTTAGTGAGGAAGGTTGTGTGATTGATTGTTACTCTTTCCCACCTAAACGGCTGTACGGAATCAGCTGTACTATGGCACACATACCTAGATAAATATATTGATTGTAAAAAGACACTTAACGTATCATTATGATCAGTTTTCTGTTCTGGGCCATGTCTGGGAACCGTGTGGGGACGGAGATATCGAATATTAAAGTTTCTTTTTAAGTATGTTTCTTTTCAAAAACAAGTTTTAAATGTAACATCGCGTGCACCCATTAGCACAATGTTTCGCATGCGTTCCATTGCGCGTTACTACAAACTTGAATTTTCACACCAAACGTAAAAGATGTGGTTCTTTTACACCCCATATAATGCAAAGCGGTGTAAAGCAGCTATCATGTAGCTATGGTTATACTTACTATTCTGACGTTTCCTTTGCGGGTCTAGCATGAAACAAACAGTCAAAGGAAACGTTACCGGGTGATCTTAATTTGTAAAATATATTATAAACGTTTAAAAATGAAACTAGATAAGAGACGTTGGTGCAGGAATGGTCCATACCTGTACCAACTTCTCTTCCATACATCTCAAATCCGTCATCTGGTTATGAACTGGTCTCGCACCTCATCTACTAGCTACGCCCTGCGGTTTCACCCGCGCTCAGTTACGTCGACGGTTACAGCTACCGTGGATCGTAGCGTAATGTAAAATAGCTTATAATATTCCTCATGAATCTAGCTATCAGACACAACAATATTTTTTACAATCCGACTGGTAGTTCCAGAGAATATCGTGTTTAAACAAACATATCTTGATGACATGAGTGTAGAAGTATAGATTAGACAATAAATCCGTATGGTTCTTCGACCTTCCTCTACTCTTATAACCACATTCATACTCAAGGCTTTCGTCACTGGCAGTACACAGAAGGTATGGTATACTGACTGCGTACAACCCTCCCGCCGCCCGCCACGAGCCTGTCGACGGCGCCGCTGATGTGGTTGCGCGACAGACGCAGCGCCATCTTCGCCTCCTCAGGGTCGTAGCCCATGGCTTCCAACTGTGTTAGAAATTATATCAAGATGAATGCAACTACTTAATAAGTGAAATGTGGGTACCGTGGGTACATCTATGATCGGGTCCTGATATCATAGGCGTCAGATGTTAAAGGTCATCGCTCAGTATAACACCACTATACAGACACTGAGATGAAGAGCCTACAATCGTCTCAAAACCAGCGCGCCGACCGCATGACGGAGCGACGCTGTTGAGATAAATGGTGACCAATAGTCTTGTGAGCTCACCTCGGCGACTAGTTTGTTGTCCGGTATGACCACGGAGTCGTCCGAGCTGAGAGTAGAAGTGTCATCTGACGACAAGTCGCTGTCCACTAGCTGTAACAACCAAATTAATAGCCAAACTATCAACTTATGTCAAAGAATCATGGCCTCCCTTACATGTTTGGACTAGAAGAATCTATTTAATAAAATATAACTTGATGAAAAATAATAAAATGTGTGATGTTTTAATTGCATAACTGAAATGCATAACTAAGAACGGCATTTAATGTTAAAGTATGCAAAACAAACATGTCTTTTGACGTTAGAAGTTTAATTACTTTTTTTTTATGAAGACCAGTTTAAAATGTTGTGATGAACTTTAAATACCTCCATGACTCCAGTTCTATTGGATATACCGGCAAGCACGATGTTGGGCGTGCATTACATTGTTTACTACCATAAAAAGTAATTTTTCGCAAGAAATTATAGCCGTGTTTCCCAGCACTAAGTTTAGTTCCATGATGCTCAGTGAGCGTGCGGCTCACCAGCTCGGGCTGCTCCTGGATGAGGCGCACGGCCTCGGCGGCGTGGTTGTTGGAGTTGCGCAGCGCGAGCGCGGCCAGGCGGCGCGGGTAGCCCATGCCGCCCAGCGCACTCACCAGCGCCGCGCTCACCGCGGACCCGTCCATGCACACGCCGATCGCGCGCCGCTGTCTGCAGGCACACGACCGAAATGCACTCAGTTCTCCCAAAACAAAGAACACACGTCAATAATTTCTTCAATTTTTCAAAGCAATTAGGTAGTTGGTATCATTAAACAATAATTCCAAGACGCGACTTCTTTGAAAGACACTTTATTGTTGCCCTGAAAACCCGAAGTAATTTTCAGTTAACTGTAAAATATTCTTTTTTTGGTACTTTTAAACCAATAAATAGTCAAATGAGTTATGACGTCACAAGGATGTTGTGACAATAGATTTTGTGTGACAGTAGGAATTGCCACACAAAATCTATGCGGGGATCGTATTTTGGTAAATTTAAAAAAGTACAACTACATAAAATGGATTGAAACTTTTTGCAAAACTAAATTAAAACAGAAGATTAAAATCGCTCGTAAAATATAAATATTCGTGTGTAAAATGACACCACGAGAGCCAGTACAGTAATGGCGCCCACCTCTCCTGCCGGTGTGCCTCCCTGGCGCGCTCGCGCTGCTGGCGGCGCTCGGCCAGGTAGTGGTGCGCGCGCTCGGTGGGGTTGGCGCCCCCCGCGCCCCCCCCGGCCACGCCCCCCGCGCCCCCCCCGGCCACGCCCCCCGCGCCCCCCTCGCCGCCCACCGCGCGCAGGCCGGCGCGGGCGGCGGCGCGCGACCAGCCCAGCTCCATCAGCGTCAGCACCGCGCTCTCGTCCACCTGCCGGCGGGAGACTGGCTTTACAAGAAGAGGCACGCACCCACGAGTGCCGAGTACCACGCTCAACTGCCGACGCTAATTCGATACTCAGACTGCCACATCTATGGCCAGGTACAGCAATTGCAAAAGCGTCGTACATTGAGAGCTATTAATTGAAATCATCAATTTACCCCATTCATTCATCTTTTTTTTTTACATCGGTCACATTGACAAATAAATACAATAAACAACCCCATTTTAGAATAAAAACTTTTATAATGAGCCTTTTTATCCAACTTGAAAAATATCGAATCACATGTGAAATAATTTCTTTATAATTGTTTGTAAACCACAAAGAAGAATAACACGTAGTAATCTGCCGATGTAGCACGCTTCAGCATACGATACCGGATGAAACAGACAATGTAACGAAAACTTATACCATTGATTATGTTTAACTGGCCCACAACCTCACCAGACTAAAAAGAAATACGTAAGTACCTATTCACAATAGGTTTTATGATAGCCTTTTATTCAGAGAATCAATAGAGGCAGAACAAAGCCACCGCACGTGCTTATGAAATGCTGGGGCGTGGCAGATCAACGAGCGCGGATTCTCCAATTTTCAACATCGCTTCCAGAAGCCTGTAGCAGTCTGAAAAGGCTGCTGACGTTCTGGGATGACTTCGTCTGGTTGGGGTAAGACCACACAGAGAGATACGCACAATGGCCCAATCAAGAGGTTAAGTGTGGAAACAGCCCAGCCACACCAACCAGTACATGATTATGGCGCTCCCGGCTATGAAATTTCTCATCGGCCTACTCTAGTCATGGTTCAAGATTTCGTTATATTATCCCTTACACCCCGTAGTTCATGTCTAAAAAAAATTAAAAAGCCAAAAAATGATAAAATAAAAAAGCCTAAATAAGCTATCTCTTAATTATGAAATGCGCGGCTCACCCTGAGCGCGTTGAGCTCGAGCTCCGCCTTGCCGAGCAGCACCTTGGCCTCGGCGCGCTTGTTCTGGTGGTACGCCACGATGCCCTGCAGCAGGTACAGCCGCATCAGCAGCGCGCGCTCGTTTGCTGGGGGGGGGGACAGTGGCTCGAATCACGCACGGAACAGATTATTGTATGGCCTTTCTTATGAAGGGCAACGTTTGCTTACTATGGCAAGCGTTGTCACGTGCCGGCTCACGACAGTATTCTGATATGTGTCTATTTTGAAAAGTAATCGCACATCCATGTGCATGGCGAGACGTAAATTGAAATATTCATCCATACAACATTGAACTGTAATGCTGTATGTATAGACTATATTATTGATACAAATTTTAATTGTCCCCCATCCAATATACTCTTCACCTCGCCAGTATGAAATCACTTTGAGAAATACTAATTAATGCTTCAGTGGTGCACACACTGACCAGCATTCCCCTTCAAGGCGATGAGCCTTTGCTGGTCCTCCCCGTAGGTGTCGCGGAAGGCGCCCTCCGCGGCCGCCAGGCGGGCGGCGGCGTCGTTGGCATGCGGCAGGCTGCGCAGGCACAGGTAGCACCACGACACGTCCAGCTGCAGCACCGCCCAGTTGTCCACTGTCTTCAGGATTGAGGATCTACATTCACTGCAGACGAGAACACAAAATTCCTATAAGAATGGCCCGATAATGGGAGTGATTACTATGCAATTTAGAAGTTACTTTTACCTAAGCTGCCTGTCTGCCTCGAGCAACAGTACGAGTGCGAGCGGGTAGTCGTGCTGCTTGGCCGCGGCCCGGCCGCGCTCGTGCAGCGCCAGCCCCACCAGCAGCGAGCGCCGCTCCGCTGCCGGCAGCTCCACCGCCTTGCCGGACTGATCTTCCAACTGCAACAAACTTCTCCATCAACATCCAGACAAGGTAATGATGACAGGGAAAGTGAAATTAGATCAGCTAGTTTTAGCCGCTCAAAATATGAACATAAGAACAGACACACAGACATACTATCAAGCCTGTATTCCCCGAACGGTTAGGCAACGGTGTACCTATGTACACCCACAGAACAGAACAGACATAACAATAGAATTAGAGCAAAAACATCTATCAATACAATATGTAAGGCAGAAAGTACAATATGTATCCAAAAACAACTACAATCCCCAGACTCATATTGTCTGTTCCATGGATTTTTTTGCAGTACTTGGACTTAAATTCTAGGCAATTATTAGTTGACTATGAACGCCGTTGTTGTAAACGATATCAGTTCTTACCGTTGGCAGTAAGACGATATTAAAGATATCAATTTTTTTATGAATATCGTAAACATAATATTAAATTGTAATCTGATTACTAATTCAAAACGCTGTATCTGGTCAACGCAAATAACGCGTAACTAATTAGATAATGTATATGTGGAAGCTTGTTATTAGCAAATGTCCTTACTTATGCACAATATTCAAATAATAATAAACTAATAACTGCCTCATTAGCCTAGTGCTCCTAAGCGCGACTGCTACGCTACAGGTCTTGGGTTCGATTCACAGGTCGAGTAAAAGTGTTATTGGGTTTTTCTATGAAATTCTCAGCAGCTCGGTCTTTGGATTTGTGACCGGTTAATGGCAATAGGCTCGCCCCCTAAACATACCGGCGAACTGTGGGTGTACATTGGTATACCTCTGCCTAGCCCTTCGGGGAATGCAGGCGTGATGATGGTATATAATATTCAAAAGTGTTATTAGTCAGTAAGCTTTCTTTTAAATAAAATTATAAAATAAATTGGATTTGGAGCAATTAGAACATGATGAATCAATGATTACCTTCATGTACTCATCATCATCTGCGAGCTCGTCAACATACTCCGACAGCAGCGTGGCATCATCACGGACAGTCTTCATCTCCATGTACATTGTGTCCTCTTTCTTTACCTCCTCCGGAGCTTCTACATGGCAAACAATAATACAATATAATAATTGGCTAAATCTTGATTTGCCATAGTTATGACAGACTCATTCTCTGTACATTGACTGATACGAACCTGCCATGATAAGTGCCATCAGAGTGGCACCATTCTTCAGACCCTGCTCCTCTAAACTCGGGGAAGGTTTTATAACTTTACCATTGAATATTAATTTTACCCTGAAAGAAATGAAGCTCTTATTAGGATAGAAGCATATTATATGTTTGCGTACTGCCTTCACATTCAGAGAATACAGGCATGATGTTGTGTTTGTTGATAGCAGTATACTCCTACCTGTTTTCAGCAACGCCAATCTCCCCAGCAACAGTAGAGATCAGCTCCTCCCCCATTGACTCTAACTTCTTTTGAAGCTTAATCATCCTTGGTTTCTCTCCTGGTACTGTGGCCTTGACCCTGAAGGCTGCAAACCCAGTCTCCTTGAACTCCGCATTGTCCCTTGACCTCTCTAGAGAGTGGAGCTGTAGTTCACGCAACGCTTGCAGTACTTCTTCGTTGTCTAGTGAGAGCTCTTCAGCGTACTTTCCCGCAATATCCTGTGGGAATAATGTGCAAGGTGTTCTAGCAAAGACTTTACTTAACTATCCATATGACAATGAAATTGTTGGCAATTTATGTATTGGTACAATTAATGAAGAAGTGTCAGAGAGATTGTTTTATTTAATCTCAAGTCATGTCAAAGCATTTATTTTATTTAGACCATGTACAGTAGGGTGGAGCTCTCAATGCATGAAAAAATTTTTTTTTCGGAATATCTTTTTCGCGGGGTTATTAAAAGTTGCCAATATACTTAGACATTACGTATGTAAAATATTTTTCGAAACAAGCTATTAGA
This sequence comes from Caradrina kadenii, assembly GCA_947462355.1. Classification (NCBI taxonomy): domain Eukaryota; kingdom Metazoa; phylum Arthropoda; class Insecta; order Lepidoptera; family Noctuidae; genus Caradrina; species Caradrina kadenii. Next base: position 457,042 of record OX381691.1, on the reverse strand, counting down.
AGTACTGCCCCCAGGTCCTCAACTTTACAAAAAAATACAAAAATTTTGAAGTTTTTATAGACTCATTATAACACTAATTAATTACCTTACCGTCATTTTTTAATGTAAAATCAGTAGTAAATAGACAAAAATATATAACAGCAGTAACCATACTTAATTACGACTCGCTTCTAAAATACGTTCTAAAATCTTGATATTTGGCGCAATAAATCACTTCAAGCGATGCACTTTACGTTAATACTGGTACTAATGCTGGAATTATAAAATGGCTTGGAAGCAAGCTGCAATGTCCACTACAATGGCTAGTATGGCAACTGCATGTAAACGAATTGACTTAAGGACATCTTTTTGAACATTTAGACGGTACTCCCGCGAGCTCAAAAAGTTTTAGTGGTCCAATAGGAAAAACACTAAATAATTGTGAGTCAAAGCATTCAGTGCCCTAACATGTTGTTTGCCAGACATAACGGAGACGCGTGACGATCTAAGCATGGATCAATTATATCTTTTAAATGTGTCAAGCAATCAATAAAGGTCAGTGTCATGAAAGTTTGGCCAAATGTGAACTTGGCAAAATATGTCACTTAAGGTGGCTTACTACGGCAAACAGCGGCTATTTTTTATTCTGCGGCTCTACGTTTCGACCGAAAACCCATCTAATAATCTGAAAATATTGTCAGAGTTCGTGGTCAAAGTCTACGGCTATGTGGTTCCATATTAAAACTGCCGCATTGCATTTATGGAGCCAAACATTTGTTTGAGACAATTAAACTGCCACATACACGTATACATATTACGTATACGTACGTCGTACGTTACGTGTACGTGTACATATTACGTATTATACTTGCCACATAGTCTCAAACTGGTGATAGATCCCGTGAAACAGTTAATAGGTATTTTGGCCACTGTGAAAATTTGTTAATTGCCATGTTAGCGGACGATCGAAAAAACATTAGAGAAATTGCCCTTAGAAGAATTTTAAAAATACGTGTTAGTTCTTCTTTGGCCTTTGCGTATGTTTAAATTACCACAATTCAATTTGGTGTACAAGATTTTACGGATCATGGACCCCGATCACGGATTGGAAAAACCCTACGGAACCACCTCTTACCAAAATGATTCTTACCTAAGTGATTTTAGAAGCCTTGGTAGATTACCATAAAGTGATATCAGTATTTTTTTCACTTTTTCGTGGAACCACATAACACACTCAAGCAACCGAAAGATGGACAAAATTAGTTACAAATCTTGCTCAGCAGTCTGTGGACCAGTAAGACGGAAAGGCTGGATTAGAAATAAGCTGGAGTCATGTCATATAATGCCTTCGTTAAATATAAAAAAAGAGTACAAAATTGAATCAATTTTGTTTTTTTTGTCACTTCCGTGTAGTTAGAACTAATTCTAATTTTTATTTATTTTAGTTCCATTACATCTTGTTTAACAGTAAACTGTGCTATTTTAATAAAAAATATTCCGTAGATCTTTTATTAAATTTTTCTATTGAAATTCAACGCTCTTGGGGCAGTACTTCTGCTTATTTAATCTAATTGTCCCCATAATAACTTATAAACCTGATATCAAGAGGCAACTTTTCCGCTATCCGCCATTGCTAAAATCTAAAAAAAATAAAAACGCTCCACCCTAATGTACAGCCACTTTTGAATTTGAATTCAAGTAGGTAATAACGTAAATGATCAGTAATTTTATGGCACACAATCTCAGTAGCATAAATAGTCAAACCACAGCAGAGTTTTGTAAAATCTCTTTGAAAAAATAAAACACAAATAGTTTAGGATGTGTTGAAATTAAGTCAGCAGGTCATCTATTTTCAGAAATACAGATGAATCATGGTCTGAGATTATGTCGGTAGCACGAATCCAGTAAAAAAACGAGTTAATAAACTAACTGATTGGATAATTGGGGAATAATATTTTCCTTTCTTTCCTACCCAGAGAGTATATAAAAATATGATAGTAATTGTTCAGAAGATCAATTCATAGTCTGTAAGTTGTATTCATAATAAGCCGGGCACAAAGTAATTTAAAAGCCGACATCAACAAAGAAATAGCGTGTTTGTCATGTTCATACCTTGAAATTTTGCGTGATTTCATTATCTGCTGTGATATACGGTGCTTCCCATAATTTCACCTTTTCCTCGTTCAATTTAGCACGTAGTTTTATCAACAAATCTTCATGTTGAAGATTATTCTCCATTTTTAGAGACACAAACACGTACAAGTACTTTTATGAAGATCGATGATGATACGCAAAAAAACAATTTTTCACGAAATTGAGATCTGTTCGTGTCAGTTCAGTTGATCAACATTGACAGCTTTGACAGTGACAGGAGCTAGAGGGCTCATTCAATTCAAGTCTCTGCAATCCAAGTTGCACTAAATGGATTCCGATATGTATTCAGAAACCAAATTTTATGTAAAGGTGTTTTCATACTAAAGCTGCAGCCCAACCCACCAAACTTAGTCACCTCGGGCTTATTTTAATCAATCATGCCGAAGCCCGCGCCCTCGAGTGTGATTCGGCGGCATGCCGGCGGCAAGTCCCTCCGCTAACTCAGTTGCCCGCCGGGTTTCACGGAGTAGTGACGTATCGTTTTTTTTTCTGTGGTATCGTGTAGTGTTTCTTTTTGTTTTTTAACAATTTAACAAAATGGAGTGGGACGACGAAAAAGTTATTAAACTAATAGACCTCTATCGTTCAAAACAAGTACTGTGGAATCCGCAAAACAGTAACTATAAAAGCCGGCCAAAGCGTTATGATGCATTTAATGAAATTGCAACTGAATTGTCTACGGATCTTCTGGAAGTAGAGAGAAAGATAAAAAACTTAACTAGTCATTATTACAGAGAGAAAAAAAAAATTGAAAGTATAAATAAGTCCGGTACGGGTACACACAATAGTTATCATAGTAAATGGTTTGCCTACAAGTCACTATGTTTTTTGCGAAATAAAAATATTCCTACTGGAACGATCGATACTGTGAGTAATAATAGCTTTAAAAACACTTTGCTTGACAAGATTTTGACATAATAAAGCTGAGCTGAAAGTCAGCTGATTCGGCAGAGTTTTTCAAATGAGCCGCGATACTGCAGCTTTGGGACATTTAATTTTATGGGCTGTCACTTTGTTGCTGATAAAAGATTGATTATTATTTTTTCATCCCAGATGGCGGCTCTTACTTTCTGTACCTTTTTGCGAAGGGCATCATTCGATGGTCTTCGGGATGCTAATGCCACCAAAACTGAAATCAGAATAATGATTCAAAATTGCGATCCTAAAATTCTATATTTTGAACATGTACCGTTTGCATGATTTTCGCAGGTTCTGATAATAAAAATGTACTGACGCTATTTACTATTTTTTTCTTAACTATTTTAATTTATAACTGTGGGTGTACATTGTTACACTTCTGCCTAACCCTTCGGGGAATAAAGGCGTGATGGTATAAGTCTATTTATTACTGTCCCGACAATTTTTTTTATACGAGATAATTATATGCTGAGCTGTGTATTGCAAAAAACGTAGGAAATTTTTAATTTCGCGAGCAACCTCATCGCGTCCCCTTAAATGTGCTGGGGCGATAGACCTACCTAAAATATATGTATTGTATGCATTGTGTATCAAACTTCAAACTATAATAGGTACCTTTACCTATTGTTGGCGATTTCAAACAAACGAATAGTGGTAACACTGGTACTTAATGAATATTTATGTTGCCACAACAGTCGTCGATGAAAATTTACATTTTTCACAGGCGACGCCGCTGCCGCCGCCAGAGAAGCGAGATTCCCAAACAAAGAAAAACTATGATTTACCAGAAATATCGGAAGGAAATACAACTTTTCAACCAAATAAACGTTCTAAAACCAATCTGAAACATGAGATGATGTCCGAAGCATTGAAGATTATGAAGAATATCTCACAACGACAAAATGTGGCTAAAGAAAAAGATGAAGATCGTTTATTTGGAGATTATATTGCGAGTCAGCTGAGAAAAATGGATCGGTCAACGAAAGTTATTGTGAGGCATCGGATCAACAATATAATATTTAAGGCCGAAACTGGCTATGGAGCCGATATGTCTTTGGATTCTCCAAGGCCATCTCGTTCGTGCAGTAGTCCGGGATTTAGAGCATCTACAATTGATCAGGCAGATTTAAGTCCTTCTACAAATTACTTGACATCTTCGGTATGCTCTGCTCAGCCAAACATAGAGTCACAAACAGTGCTACCTTTGTTAACAGAAACATTTGATGGAGAAGACACAACTCTAAATCCTTGTAGCCAAGATGAAGAAAATATTGTAATGTCGTTTGATAATACAAATTAACAATATTCATTAACATATATACACTTAATGGTTCCGAAAAACATGTTCATATTTTGTTAAAAACTTCATTGTTCGACTTAATGTAATGTGTTATGAAATGGCTAATAAGGATTACTTGGAGCTACTACTAACAGGGGTAGGGAAGATGGGAGTAGAACGTAACGTGTGAATGGTGTGTTAAATGGAACGTAAAGGTGTGAGTGAGAGAAAAATAAAGTAAGAAAGAGATTGAACTAGCGGCGTTTGCTTGAAGTAGATATAAAAGAGAAAAAAAAATATTGAGATTAAAGATTGTATCAAGATTGCTCTGAAAAATTAAATAAATAATATTAAGTGTCTGAGGACAAACAATTTGATTTCCAACGATCTAGAAAATGTTAGAAAACGACAATAATTAGTTTTAATTTGAATTGACCGAGAGGGGATTATTGTTTAATTCAATTCCCTTGTAGTCTTACGTACAGACTACAGTGTTCTGATAATCGTAGTGGTATTTTGTAAAACGTTACAGCTATCAACTAACTATGTAGATGGACGCTGAAAAAATACAACATGTTTTAGTATTTCTTTATAAGCGTACTGTAGGTACAGACCTAAGCAAGAGTACTTACCTACTTAGGAAGATAAGTATAGTAGTCGCCACGAGTCGTGAGCACAAATGTCAAGTTCATTTTTGGGTTTTTGGATTTCTTTCTGGGTTTTTTGGGTCGCCGACGCTGCACGCGATCAGTCGGACTGATGGACCAATCGCATGCAGCGTCGGCGACCCAAAAACTCCAGAAAGGAACCCAAAAATCAATAAATTAACTTGATATTTGTGCTCACGACTCGTGGCGGCTGTTATAATACACGTTTAAAGATTTGTACCTACATGTATAATAGGTAAGTGCTGTTATAACATACGTTTATAATGGCACTCGTATTAAACGATCTTGTATTCATCATTACACTGTTAGCAAAATAGGTACCTACCTACTCGTTTACCTACACACTTAATCATTTCATTTCACACTTAATAAAACTCTGTAATTCGTCTGTTTCGTAGGTATTTTAAGATAAATATTATCAACTGAAGCATGGTTACAAGCAAGACCTGCATAGCACGTAAGTTTTAGTAATTAATTTTGAAGGAATTCATAGGAGACAAGGTGGTCGATAGTTGCGCAAATTGATCGAACAAAAATGTATGCGCATCTTTTCTGTCAGGGTTGCGGAATTTGTTCGAAAGAGTCACAGTGGCCCTGGAACGCAGAGGGCATAGAAGGAACACGGATGGGTTTTAGTCAATAAGAGTCTGACACTCCCTTCCGTTCTGCCCAGAGCGGAAGAAGTCATTTGATGATTTTTTATCGTAAAAAAATGCGCAGCTTTTGTTTACCATAACTTTGGAACATGTAACATTCCATGTTGCTCGCAACACAAAATCATGTTGATAAAACGACATTGTGCAGCTTTGTTAGCCAACAAATAAGTAGGCAATTTTAGCAAGGCGCCGGAATGTATTAGTTAGTTAGTTATTAGAAGAAATAATGGGCAATGAATAAAAGAGTTACACAAATCACCTTATCCAACTTTTAGTGTGTTTAATCAACAACCGAACAACGAAAAAACTTTTATCATATACGCACCTTCAGACCTCTTTGTTATTTATTTAATTAGGTACAGTAATTACACTAAGTAACATAACTATTAAAGTATGAGCCTTTGTATGAGTTAAACATAATATTTTCACTTGTACGTACATGTTTTTCTTTGTGGTTACTGAAAATAGAAACTTCAAGTCTTATTCGACTGTCCACATTTTGATGTCACCTAAGCCTACATTTTTTTTATTATAGTCGAGTTTGTGACAAAATCACTCTTAAGCTTGATAACGTCAATCACCATCTCTTACAACAGTGCCATTTTATTATTACTTTGTAGTTTCAGTTGTTGGATTGTCAACTCTGGGCGCTAAGTCAAGCGTTGAAAACCCAACAGTGCGCAAGGCAAAATAATTTACACATGATGGTAGGGCTTACTTCCTGTGGTTGCTTTCTGCTCTAACAACCCCATCTTCATCGTGTTTCAATAAAAAATACACAGCAAAAAAAGCATATCTTCCAGTCTTGCTGCTGTCGCTCCAAGCGGCGCACACCAACATCTTCATCCCTCCCACTGCAGGCCACGTGCGCCCCAAAGTCAAGCCCACCTCCTCGAAGATCGACCAGCTCAAAGGAAGCATGCGTTACGAGCTGAATGATACGAAAAATAAGGCACACATGCGAACTGACCCCAATATGGACCATCAGCGTAAGCCCAGTGAGTCCTATAGACTGTAGAACTCTACAATAATATGTTCAGAAGACCTTGATTTGTGTATCATCAGCAGTTTAATACCTAGGGTTCGATTTGTTCGAAGGAGTCACCACAGTCCTGGAACGCAAAGGGCATCAGAAGGTACATGGGAAAAAAATTAGCTTAATTCACGTCATGGTCTTATAAATGTAATAGTACACTACTGTGTTGCAACTGCCGCTCCTCTTGCCCATACTGATACCTACCATCCTGCAAAGGGTCCACCTACTGGGCGTGCTATTTGCGAAACTGCATTCAAAGAACGAGTCAAATATTCTGACAGCAAATCAAGGTTCAGGGTTAATATGTATCATAGATATTTTGCTATAAGTAGGTACTTACTTAAAAAAATAATATTTTTATAAGTAATTGTTGTGTATCTACTTTAGATGCGGCACCTGTAAATGGTAGAGATTTAGACATCTGGCAACCTGATCAAAAAGGTAATTGTTTACAGAAACTGCGAAAAGGGAACTCTGAGATGTTTGTAGTACATTGAAAGAATCGCTTGGCTATGAAAGACTAAAAAGGTACCTAATCCATGGAAAACAGTAACATAGCTCATTAACTTTATTCCGTTATGTTACTTTTTATTTTATTTTTTTCCTTCCTATTCGTATCCTATAGTAAATAAAACCTGTTTCCTAGCGTTCAAACATAAATACATCCTCTCAACTGTTGGGCACACTTATAAAGGGCAACAGTATTTTTTTAATAAAAAATGGACAGAGGTTCGTAGACACACATACCAACCGCGCACATTACCCTCTCATTGGGCTCTACCACTGTCGGGTAAAAACTGAACATTGCGGCTATCTATATCTATCAGCGATATTGTAGAATCGAACAACCCCACTTCCATAGCAAGAATTTCACACAGACTAGCACCTTTATGTCTTAGCGGTAAGAACTGTTTTCGTAGTTCAAGAGTTACTAAAAACCCAACGCTTCATATTATTCTCCTCAGTAATAGCTCAAGAACTGAATGCTCAAGTTTTGGATTCTTCGAACGAAGCCGCAGAGGAATCCAGCGAAATAAAGCCGCACCAGGCGTCGATCAATGTGCACAAGGAAAAGAAGAGGGTCCTCGCCAGTCCGGATCTCGCTGAACTACGCAACAACGTCAGTTCCAACCTGAAGTTTATGCAAAAGATGTTGGAGGTTATTTAGTTTGAAACATGTCCGCATTTTAATAGTGTTTTTTTTCTTTTCTTAAATAGAACTTTTGAGATTTCCATAGGTCCTCAAAGACCACCAACGAGACTCGGCGGGCGGTGACTAAGTCAGCGTCGTCTATCTATCTACGTGTCCGTGTGTATGCCCAGCCTCTGAGTTAGTATTTAAGAACGCCTGCAGTTACATGTGTATTTATATTTTTTTTAGTTTTGATTTGCAAAATTATCTGATAGAGAAGTATCTGTAGTCTGTAGGTACTTGATAGGTAAGCGAAGAGATGACAGACACGCAAATGGCAAACACAATAACATAAAGACTACATCTACCTGACAACAGTTGCGTCGCTTGTTAATCTTAGCACCATTATAAATACGAAACTTTGTATATATGTTTGTTACTCAATTACCCCAGAACGGCTGAATAAATTTGAATTAAATTTGGCATTGAGATAGATTTTAATCTAGAATAGCACATATGCTTTCCGTGAAAAATGTACGGTGATAATATATCTATCAACGGTGTCGCGGACGGAGTCGCGGATAGAAGCTAGTTAATACACAATAATCGATAGATAGTGACAATGAAGCCCTGACGAGGGCTTGTCATGGAACACTAATTAGTACACGTTAATGAGCAGTACACACGCGGAAGTAAGGAGGTGACGTCATGCATTATGAGCCATCTTTGTTATAAACTAACTTCTGCCCGCCACTTCGTCCGCGCAGTAGTGCAGTTGGACCAGTACTTCCTCTTACAAACAAACAAACAATTTTACCTCTTTATAATATAAGTATAGACATGATTATTTTGTTGTTACGGTAAAGTTGCGCAACATTGTTGCAGCAACATGATTTTGTCTTGCTGAAAACAATTTCTTTACATAAACTTTTTTTAAAGTTCAAATTGTAACCGCATTCTAAATATATATCCTATACTTTATAACCTACTAGCTATACCAATACCCCGCGGTGTTACCCGCCGTCTTTGGTTACTGCTCCGCTTCCGTTGGCTGTAGCGGGATGTTCATAAACCTTCCCCTTGAATCACTCTATCTATTGATGAAAACGAGGGTCCGTTACGTTGTTTAAATATCTAAGCGTACAGAGAGGGAAGCGACTTTGTTGGTACCCAACTATGTAGATACTATTCTACATCAAATCTAATCTCTTGATTGCATTCAAGTGTACATTTGGTGGTTATAACTAGGTAAGGTGCAACACGAGACCCGGTTAGGTGCAACACGAGACCCGGTTAGGTGCAACACGAGACCCGGTTAGGTGCAACACGAGACCCGGTTAGGTGCAACACGAGACCCGGTTAGGTGCAACACGAGACCCGGTTAGGTGCAACACGAGACCCGGTTAGGTGCAACACGAGACCCGGTTAGGTGCAACACGAGACCCGGTTAGGTGCAACACGAGACCCGGTTAGGGCGCGGAAACATAACAATAACTTTAACATAATAATAATTTAATAATCATAATATTATAACTGCCTCAGTAGCCTAGTGGTCCTAAGCGCGACTGCTACGCTAGAGGTCTTGGGTTCGATTCCCAGGTCGAGCAAAAAGTGTTATTGGGTTTTTCTATGAAATTCTCAGTAGCAGCTCGGAGTTAGGATTTGTGCCCGGTTAATGGCAATAGGCTCGCCCCTTATTACATGGGACCTAAACATACCGGCGAACCGTGGGTGTACATTGTTACACCTCTGCCTAACCCTTCCGGGAATACAGGCGTGATAGTATATTTTTTTTTTATATTTAATAACTAACAGTAAGAGTTTCTTACTATATGTATGTGCCATAATTCAAATCTCAAATGTTGTAGAAGCATATTACGCAACATTTGTTTTCCATACTGTACGGATTACATTCGGCAATTTTGGACCATTAGATCTAGTTTTCCTCACTTTTTGTTAAGTGCTTTTACTTGTTAATAACTAGTCACTGGATCCTCAGAGAAAGCTTTTGATGTACTTGTAATTAAGGTTGCTTAAGCTCACGCGCTTCTTTTTAAGCGCCAAGTTAATTAAGAGGCAAGTTTGTTAACATCTGGGTTACAACGAGATTTGAATACATACACAGCTAAAGATGTTAATAAGGAAAAAACTAACAACATTGCTAAAGGTTTGTCGTGACTTATGAATAATCCTTTAATCATTTTGCACGACAGCCACGGAATAAGTAAGTATGGCCTAATTCTTTGTCAAAATAAACAACCTTGTAAAGATGCAAATGAACAGCCTGTATGTGTTGCGCAAGGCTCACGTACGGGGACGCCCTGAGGGCCTGCCGCGAGCGCGCGGAGTAAACGTTGCGTAAATATGATTTATTTTAAAATTTGAAGCACCCGTATCACAAATAATATTTATTTAGTTTATAGGGTCTATTTATATCAAAGAGCACTAAGTAATTGCATATGTCGAATTATTTAAACCAAAATGCTATAGGATAGTCGAATTTCTAATTTAAAAATCCACTCGAATACTTTTACGTTAGCTGGTTCGTGATAGGCCTAAAATATACGATAACGCTTTAAACGCTATAAAGCGAATTGGGTTATCGGAAAATTATCGCAAAGTCTGTATATCCGTCGTAAGCCGGGAAATGCAAAACATCTCAGTACAAGTACGTTATCCATTTTGCCGCTTCACAACCTGTACCAATCACTTCTGTGAGGACAAAAAAATATTACAAGTTACATTTATTAAAACAATATTTTTTTTAAACGAGCTTTTCTATTGGATTGTCATGTAATGTGCATAAGTATTCAAAATTCCAGCTCAATCGAACACCGGGAAGTGGGTGAAGTTGAACTTGTGACATTTGATTAAGATCCTATAGCCACCTTCCGGCTCTATCAGCAGACCAGCTTTGTGACATCATTATATTGCATTGTCAAGCAAATTGCACATTAATGCAAAATTTCAGCTCGATCCAACATCGGGATTCGGCTCAAATTTAACTTGTAGGATTTAATTAGCCATACACACCAGGGCAGGTAAAAGTAAATAAAAAGTAGTCTTAAAGTAGCGTCACACAGTATCGATGGCCTGGCCTGTTATGCTGTCAATAAACCCGGCGGGTAACAGAGCCGTCAATCTTGCCGCGCAAACTAGTCGCCACTAGCGTTCTACCCTGCTGTCACAACTTGAATGATGCTCTGGTCGCTGTGCGCCTGTGCCGCCGATATAGTGTGTAGGAGCCTTTAGATCCCAAACTCCCTCTTTGTAAACTTTCATTATGATCGGTGTTGTGGTGTTGCCAATTATGTGGATATTGTGTGAACGCGCACCACGCTGCTTTGACCGTAAAGGGTGCAACGAAACGAGTTTATAACATACCTACGAGGTGAAACTACAAAAATAAGCGACGTGGCTTTGAGTGCGAACAGGCCAGTGTTGCTGTAAAAAAAAGGCCATGCAGAAAGAACAAGATGAAATTCTCGATACTGATCGTTCATTACTCTTGTCTTACTCTTTTTGCTACAACGTTTAGTTCTCAGCAGCACTTGCAACGAATCCAAAAAATTTAGAAAACACAAAAATAAAAAATTTAAGTGGCTCCCGACAGAAGAATGAAAGTCTCTTCCACAGCTAACAAAAGAGCTGATAACTTTGAAACCGCTGAACCGATTTTCATCAAACATAAACACAGCTAAAAACACTCCCGACTAATTCACCTTTCAAACAAAAAAACTAAATCAAAATCGGTTCATGCGTTCGGGAGCTACGATGCCACAGACACACACATACAGATACGTCAATCTTATAACACCCCGTCGTTTTCACGTTGGGGGTTAATAATAATATTGCTTAATATCATTTACATACACATACATAAACTCACGCATTTTTCCCATGGGGTAGGCAGAACCCACAGAACGCCACGTGTTACGATCTAAGGATAGTCCATTCGCCTCGTCCACGTTCATACATCTGGTCATACAAGCACGCCGGTTACTAGTACTGCTCACCTGACCCTTTGAAGACCTCACCAATAAGGTCAGGGTAGGTCTTCATTTTCACAAAGACGAGCTAAGTTAGAAACAATTTCAAAAGAAATCCTATTATTGGTGGGTTTCACACGTACCCCTATTTATAAAACTTTTCAAATCCCTGATGGAAAGCTAACCTAACGCTAAAAAGCAAATCATCTTTGGCTCAGACATTGTATGACCCAACTTAGTATGCTAGACCGCGGCTGTTACTTCGCAATAATAGGCTTTATCTTAGCCTGGTTTGTATGCTAACAAGGCACCTAAATAAGACCTGGGTCTGTTGTAAATTAATCCAGTCTAATGCTCATTTGTAATAATTGATTCTGTGATTCATGTGACGTGATGAGAGCCAATGAGATGGCCGAATAACATTCACATATCACTACAGTGAACAGAGATAGGTAGAGTAAACTGCCAAGATATATGAATTCCCGATCGAGAAGACTTGATATTACTCTGTTGATGAGATTTTTAATGACTAAATATATTTTTTACGCTGTAGTGTATCGCTTGCTTCTTAGAGTAGGACTGTATAATAATATATTGACTTTTATTGTAATAATGTAATGTAATGTTTGTATCCGTCATTTTTCTACTTTTGTAATCATGATTAATTTTATTACTAGCACGCCATCAAGTGTTACAACGACCTGAATAAGACCGCAGGAAGAAGCTGGATGCAGGCCGCTTCCAATCGGTCCTTTTGGAAATCTATGGGAGAAGTAAAAAAAAAACCGAAAATGTAATATCATGCTGTATCATATCGTATGTAGTGTGAATCATATTGTTCATGTACGGTCAACAAAAGAGATCAGTAACCAGATCGTCTAATATTATTGAAGTTTTCTTTGAAACCGGTGGTCGTTATTAAACGAAATGAAATTAAATTAATAAACTGTTTATTTTCTATTAATAAGTTTGAACAAAAAAATAATTTATTAGACAACTCTGGTTACTTATCTCTTTTCTGACTGTACCTATATCTATGTAGCATAGAAATTTTGTACATTTTTTTATAGCCTGAAATCTTTTGCAACTGGTCCGTAATACGATGAATACGCTCTCGGATCAAATAATATTCCAATATGCTACAAACGTGAACTGCCTCTTAGCACCTGAATGCTCTAAAACTCGTCGCTTCATCGCGCTGTTTGAGATACAACTTCTTTCAAAGTTAAAGGCGTAAGAAGTTTCGTTTTTGAAGTACACAATTTATAAGATCAAAGATAAGTTGTAGCTTGAACAGTTAGTACTTGAGACAAAGTACTATAGTGTAGCTCTCTACTGGAACTAATTGTTGTTTCCAAATAGTTGCGGTAAGAGCCATTATGGACGTTGTATTGTCTTCATTTTAAGATCTTTCAGAAATTTTAGGGTTAAACTGTAGTAATCAATAAAGATGTGAGTGGCATCGCAGCGAGGGGACGCCCTAGAAAGACCTGCACTGATCTTATTGGTGAGGTTCTTCAGAAGGTCGAGTGAGCAGTACTCATAACCGGCGTGCTTGTATGAGCAGATGTATTAACGTGGACGAGGCGAAAGGAGTGAGTAAGGATCGTAGCAGGTGGTGTTCTATGGTTTTTGCCTACCCCCATTGGAAAACGCGTGAGTTAATGTATGTATGTAAAAAACAACAAACATACCATCACCTGTATTCCCCGAAGGGTAAGGTTAGGTGTACCAATGTATACACCCACAGTTCGCCGGTATGTTTAGATCCCATGTAATAGGGGGCGAGCCACTAGGCTAACAAGGCGGTTTTTTACAACTATGATAACGATAAGAACTATTTTAATAACAATTTGAGAAAACATAAATTTAGGTCAAAATAAAAAAACTGAAATAAAAGTAATGTCCAAAGTCCTGGGACTTGTTAGATTTAAAAAATGGCCGTCCTGTTACAGTGTAGACCTCCTGTCAGGTGAAGACATCTGTTACAGGCACAAAGTCAGGCCATCAATCAGCTAATACTTGGAACAACAATAGGAAAATGTCTCAGGTGATTTTTTGCAAACCAAGATTTTTTGTAGAATAATATATTACTTTTACCTAGATCGCTTTTTATTATTTGTTTGCAAAGAAGTCATACTTTTGTTCATTTATCATTTGTTTCTGAAGTGGCTGGCATGGAAGTGCCTACGCCATGCCACGGCGTAGGTTAGAGTGCCACGTCAGCTACGCCGTCAACAGGCGCTAACAATAATAAGCTTAGATGTGCTGAAATTAACCAACTCACAATCTCTCAATAATCAAATTAATAATGTCGAACTAATAAGGCAAATACCACATTACGATCCAGCAATAATAGTTCAACATACGTCCTTAGAATAGATTTCAAATTAATCACGTTCAATATCCAAAATCATTACTTGGAATGTGCGACGTGTGCGGGTTCGTTTTGTCAGAAATAATTAAATTAATAATTATGAAAAAACTGTTTATACTGTGACTTATAATAATTAGACTTCTAAATATATTTTTTATGCCATCGGATGGCAAAGAAGGTGACCGCCCACCAGATGTTAAGTGGTCACCGCTACCTATACACATCTGCAATTTCTAAGGCCTTGCAAATGCTTGCATTTGGCTCTGGATTTGTCATTATTGCAATATTGACTGTAAATTTTAATAAATGAGTTTTAATATAACTGCTTTCGATTACCACAAAAACCTAAAACCTAACTATGTACAAGCAATGTAATCAAAAACTAATTAGAAGCTCGCTGAAAAATAAATGAGCACTACATAATGCAGGACACTAATTACTTTGCCTACATTTGACCACTAAAACAAAGAAACAGTAAAAGAAAAATGAGCTAATTTGAATGCCGGATGGAGTTTATCGAAGGTAGTAAAAAAGAAAACTAGCTGTTCCATTCATTTGGACCGCGTAGCTTGCACTTTTAACCGACTTTAGAAAAGGACGAGGTTATCAATTCGTTTGTATTTTTTTCTGTATGCTCAACCCGAAATTTTATCGCTGGAGTGTCCAAAATCATGTCTTAAATCCATACTATAAGTTTTTGTTACGACGTCCCTTCCACTCCATATACTTCGACCTTCCATTCCGCAAGTGTACACACGTACCTTTGACGGCGTGCTAATCGAATGTCAGTCATATTGAATGCTCGCTATTGAAGCCCGACACAGCGTCCGTCTTCCTCCTGACACGTGATTGGGTAATCATATGTGGGTAGTTGAAGGATTAGTGTCAGTGTGTGTGTGTCAGGTGGGAGGGACGCGACACGATGTTACACATCTTCCTTTTTACGCTCTATTTCTTTTTATGAATGGATTTTTTATGGGTCATGTTTGAATGAGCGCAGGTCGACTTTAGCTAGTGAGTTATGTTTCTTATTTTTCCTAAAGCGTGACCTCACTGGGCTTTTTCTCCTGTATCATAAGTGTATACACAATCATTTAAATACACGTACACCGAGATCCAGACTTGGAAAAACTATCTGTAGGTCGTACAAATATTTATTTCCTGCGGGATACGAATCAGGGACTAGCAGCGTAGCTCCAGCACCAACCGTGTCGCCAATAGAAACGAAATTATTGAAAATTACCAGCCTATTATATTCCTACTGCAGAGCGCCTATTCTCATACAGAGAAGGTACTGCCATACATCACCATGCTTACTTAAGACGAATTGGTGATTTCAGAACTATAAAGATTTTCACGATGTTTAATCCAAGAATTTATTATTTGATAATAAGTATACTTTTTTAAATACTTATGGCAAGCAGCCGTCACTGTAGGAATCAAGACTTACCTATTCCTAACACTAACAACGGCGGTGTATTCATAGATAATGCGACCATAAATAATATTAACTCCGCTATTTCTGCCTTCTGGCGCGGCCCTTTGACACCGGCGAGGCGCGGCGTGCACTGGGGGCCAGTCACCCCTCTTCCAGACAAACCAATCGCCAAATTACGAAAAGCTGTCGATGAATGTCCTAACCCCTATCTTATTTCAGGTTGAAATAAAATCAATAATTGATAATATTCTGTTATCCTCTCTCCGCCTCCAAACATTATCTACCACTTTATTTGCGGAGAAACCATCATTGTTTGATTGAACTGGACTAACAGTATCATTAAGAACTTCTGAGTTATTATTTTATAACTGTCAGAAATAATGACAACATGTAAAGGATAACAAATGGATGGGATGGGTTGGTTAACTATTCAATTCATATGCCAGTTTATTCTATAATATGGCTCATTCATAGCCTAGAGTTATGGGATATAAATAAAAAAACAGGTTGTATTAATAAAAAAAAAACAATAACCATAAACTAATAGATAGTCTACACAATAAACTTAAAAACGGCGTCGTGTTACGCTGCGAGGTGTCGCGGCGCCGGCCGCCAACCGACACACCAACGTCTAACAGACTATAACAAATAACATTACCAATGCTGGATGTACTTTAGTAGTATTGCTTACACACTCCAACTTAGTGGAATATAGTAACCTGCACGAGTCGTAAGCACGAACTTCAAGTTCATTTTTGATTTCTTGGGTTTTTTGGGTATTTCGGTCGGACCAACGACTTGCAGCGTCGGCGACCCGTGCCGGCTACTATAGGCTTGTAATACGGTCACGTCGATCTACAACAGTTGGGTTGGACTGTCGACCTCCTGCTCGCCAGCCCGAGTACTCAGCCATTAGGCTGTCACCGCATTAAGTTTACTTTCACACTTTTTTTGTTTTGTTTAAAGAACTTTGTCCCACACCAGGAAATTCCTAGTGTAGGATAGAGTTCCTGTTCTAGGAATTTTACATACACAAATAGTCAGACCCGAAACAACTATCTTGTAGTCTAACAAATATATGTTACGTGCGTGAATTGAACCCGCGACACGCAGTGGCCACAACGCACAGTGACTGCGCCAACCTTATCCATTTTAGTTTGGCATTATATAAAGATTGGCAAAATTGTTACAATCGCACGATTCTTTCAATTAGTAAATTTATTAACGTTTAAAGTGATTCCCAACGAAATCTTAATTGAATATAATTGGACACCCGCAGCACTCGGCTAACGTTTAATGGTTTCGCTTTGATAAGTAACTGTTTTTATTAATTTACTTCCTTTGAATAATTATATTTTTTATTCATTTCTTTTTCAAATTTTTGTAAAAAGTTGGAGATATATACAGCCACATCTGTTTAGCCTTTTCCCAACTATGTCGGGGTCGGCTTCCAGTGTAACCGGATGCAGCTGAATACCAGTGAGCACAATCACAATCACATTGAGCGACTGCCTATCTGACCTATACAACCCAGTTACTGGGCAACACGATACCTCTTGGTAAGACTGGCCATGTGTTACCAAATAATTCATATTTTTTTAAATAGAATCCCCTTATGTTTTCGAGAGACATATTTTCTCCACAAGTGACACTGAGTACAGAACAAGTAATCTGATATCGTACCATTTTGTCCTTCAAAAGTGGCAAATTTTTAAGCAATGGTGTGATTGAATTAATAATTCAACTTGGACTTCGAACACCATCATTGTTGACTAGTCTTTACGCCAACTGATGAGAGGCCGGCGCAGCGCTTCTTTTCCATTCATTTTTAATAGCCAACTGTTCAATATTCTCATCAAAATGATGTTCTTCTTAGTAACCTCTTATCTATTGATTATTTCGAACTTTATTCTTATAAAGTAACTATGTCTTCATAGTTACGGATGATTGTAATGAAAAGCTTCAAAAGCTTTGAGTTAGAATTCTGTAAGCGTTCCATCAAGTTCAACCGCCAGTGACATGCTTGTCGCCGCGCGCTACGGACGTAGCCGCGCGTAGCTGCGTAGCGCTACGATCGCGGACACACTAACTTTTGAAGTGAAGTTGAAGTTTGATGTAGAACTATTCCATGAGTGTGGAGAA
Source organism: Caradrina kadenii (assembly GCA_947462355.1). Classification (NCBI taxonomy): domain Eukaryota; kingdom Metazoa; phylum Arthropoda; class Insecta; order Lepidoptera; family Noctuidae; genus Caradrina; species Caradrina kadenii. Next base: position 439,274 of record OX381691.1, on the reverse strand, counting down.
TATTAGAAAAGTTAATTTAATAAACTATAGCTAATTGTAAAATTTAAAAACATTAAATTACTAAATATGTAGTTCATAGTATAAAAACAAAAATAAAGGTAGACCAGTCTAACTACTTATATAATAAAAATACACCAAGATGGCAGAATTGCTTCGCGCCAATGAGACGAGTGCTCAGTTCTTCCAGCGATGCACGAACCTGTCGTACTTCGACTGCTCGGAGGAGGAGATGCTGTGGCTGATGATGGGCCCTCGCACGCTCCCTCTGCAGAAGATCGTGCCCATCTCCGTGCTGCTGCTGGTGATCTTCCTGACGGGGGTGGTGGGCAACGTGGCGGTGTGCGTGGTGATCGTGAAGCACCCCGCCATGCACACCGCCACCAACTACTATCTGTTCAGTTTGGCGCTGAGCGACCTGCTGTTGCTGCTATTTGGTAAGTAACAACATATTGTTCTTCTCGGGGTGACGATCACTCATGTTGTTTGTTAGGTAACGTTAAACCGTAAGTACAACCATGTACCTACTCGTGCGTGCAAAATTTAAATATTTCAAGTCTGTCTTCTTGCAAACCTTTTCCTTTCTTACTATTTTTTATTCTGTTTTGTGTAGCTGTAAGTCTTCCATAACACATAATTAATTAAATAATTAAAATATAGCCTGATTTACAATTTTTGTAACATCGAAAACAACTTTGCGAAACAAATTTTCCAATTCAACCAATAGTTCCGCAGAGTAGCGCGTTTATACAAACAATGAAACAAAATACATCTTCAGCTATAATGTATAGATATGTATATGTATATGGCGTTCTGTTGTTTCTGCCTACCCCTACGAGGAAAAGGTGTGAGTGTATGTATGAATAGGATATGTTTACGCTCACTTTACACTATGGATTGATATTGATATTGTTTTCTCATCTGTGTGTTGTTGAAATTGATCTTATCATCAAAGGCTTATTAGGTTACATGTATTGGTTTCAAGTGGTGTGGCGTCTGGCGTGGCAGGTGCACACATACTCCACAAACAAAACAGAAATAGGGAAATGCTAAAGCAAGAAAAAATATTTATAGGGCTATATTGTAATTACATGAAGGGCTTAGCACAAGTGCGCGGGGTAAACGTACCGTACAAGGGTGACTTTCAAAACAATAAGCGACTTTTTTAATCTCCGAATTTCAAACCCTTAAAATGAAACGTAGACAATTTTCTTTTTCTTCTACTGGAAATTCAAGTCGACAAGCCATATTTTGCTTACGCTTTGAAGCATTAAAGTTAGATCGGAGTCGAAAAAAATACGTTTCAAAATGAACCCTAAATATTCGTTAAAATGCATTCTCCACCGCGGTGAGTTAAAACGTAAATTACAATGTGGGTGTCATCAAAGCAGCCTCATTTACAACATCAGTAAAACATTATTCATATTTTATTTTTCCTAAATTAGGCACTATATTTTTTAATTAAGTAAGGTCGCTTATATAATGCTTCAAAATAAATAAATAACGAATTAATTCAATTAAGTATATATGGGGTATTAAATTAGTAACAAGGGAGTAGTAATATTGATAAGCTGAGACGTCTCTCTTAAGTAATGTTGATCTTTAACAGTGTAAAAATTAACCAAACTGTAAGACAATAACTAGTCGTATCTCCCACTCGAACATCGACTCGAAACGAACTACTACACTAGTACTAGACCTACAGATGTATATTTACTTATTCCCCATCCGAAGTCTGTCAGAAAGAGGCCGTTAAAAATTTAATTTAAACCTAAAATGTTTTTAATTTAAAGAAAAGCGATTTGGGTCAATTTTGCTACTTGAATTTTGATTAAATTCAACAGAGAGGTACTCGGGGCTTGACACCTGAGGGACGGGATCATACCACTTTTAATTTTACTGAAAGGTACAACCTTATCGTGTCTTCAAATGTACTGTTATTCCGCAGACAAAGAAAACTATCCTTCCACTTTTTCATATCTTGTAAAAGGTGAACCAGGGTCTGCTTCTTGTCATAATATATTTTCTTGAGTCTATACTAATATAAAAAAGCTGAAAGTTTATTTTCGTTGTTTGTTTAAACGTGCTAAGCTATAAAACATTCCAGTCGGATTAAATAAAATTGTCGTCACGGGACGCCTGGTACATTAGGTTATTTTGTACAAGTAATATGCATAAAAGAACAGATTACGACAGGAATATGGCATACTGTAAAAATACGTATATAATTATTACGTACATAATTTTTTTCCAGAAAATTATGACTGTTTATTTAACACAGTCACTTGCGCATGGCGAGGTGTCGCCACATCGTACACACTACTACATATAGACTGTATATACCATCATACACCATGGCGACGCGTCGCTACGGCATGAGTCGCCACGCGAACAATCGATTTTACGTGCGGCTATAGATGTTTAACATCAAAAATCTTTTGCATATGATAGCCAGATTCATGAGGAATAGTTTAGACTATATAACATCACGCCACCACACATGGGAGTGGAGCACTAACCAAATATGTAACGCAACGTAATGCTCTTGTACTATTTTGTTGCATAAAGTTTAAATAAATAACTAAACGCGAGTGACACCGCGGTGTGTGGCTAGTAGTACAGCTAGAGACAATTCAATACGTCCGACTATGACGAGGGTCATGTTATTCATTGTATAACAACGTCTAGTTCAGGCGAACATGTACCATTACCAGGTACTTACTAGCGTGTACTGACCAAATGTATGTGGGAACAACGGCCTGACCGCCTGTCCTGAGAGTGGTTACAATATTTGAAAAAAGAATATTCCATTACTCTTTCATAACATCTTAGATTTTTTTATATCTTTATATTTTTGTATGAGACAAAAAATAATATTCCTTGATTGCAGTTAATTTCTTTGGCAGGACTTTGGAAGGACCATTGCCGATACCACAACAGTTTACATATTTTATCTGTCATTCATACTTTACTAATATTATGAATGAGAAAGTAAATCTGTCTGTCAGTGTATTACGCTCTCACGATTTGGTGATGAAACCACTTAACCAATGTTAATGAGATTTGGTACATACAAAGTAAATTTCAACCCCAAAGAAAAAGACAAAGGTAGGTTACTTTTATTCCGCGGCGTCGTCTGTGGAAGCGATTACCAATATTTACGCAGACGAAGGCGCGGGCAACAGCTAATTAGACATATCATATATGTTAAGGTGGGCTTTCTAGGATTAGAACTTATGATGTCTCGCTGAATAGCCTGACGCTTCATCCAATAAACTATTGTTACTTCAATTAGTATGTCTACGACCCCTCGAGCAACATTCCACCTTTGGTTGACTGGCTTGTTGCATGAAGTTTAAATAAATAAATAATAAACAACATTGGACATTACTCAGTTTTTATAAGTTTTCGAATGGACCATTATGAAAGATTAGTTTCCAATTTGAACCCTTAACAATAAGTTCATGTTTGTTGTATGCTAAATGAATGCTAGTTAAATATTGTGTGATTGCAATTAACAAAGAAATATGTGACGTTTTTATTAAACTTTTATTGGAACATTTTATAACGGCCAAACAACTGACACGCACGACCTCGTCGGTGGGAGATAATCGAAATTAATTACTTTGCAAATTTTGCATTTGTTTATTTTTCTAACGATCGTGTACAATGGTTTTTAGTTTCAAAAATAACTCCAGTTTCGCTTTACGTAATATTAGCATGGCTAATCTAAAGATAGAGGAATCGGATCAGTACCTAATAATATAATGATAATAATACCAGCCTATTGCTGTCCGAAAACAAGGCAAAGGCCTCTTCTGATACAGAGAAGGCACAAGCATTGCTCACCACGCTTGCTCAAGGCAGATTTCCCATTTCAATCTTATCTATGAAATCCAGGTTTCCTCACGACGTTTTTCTTCACCGATGTCAGTGATGTCCAAGATAAACTTAGAAAGTATAATGTTTATAAAGTGAAAAAGTTACATTAGCAGGCACCTTAGCCGCTGGACCTGTGGACCATCACGACTTACCTACTTCCAGAAAATACGTCTTCAAATAAACAAACAATTCTATCTCATTGATTCATTAGTTCAGGTTGAACTGCCAACAGCGCACGTAAGAAAGCTTGCGCACTGACACTCACATACACAAATTCCGGCAGTCACTCGATAGTAATTCGCTCACGTACTTCCTCTCCCAACCAGAACCTTCACTAATGCTATCACGTCGGGCCCTGATGCCCTTCCACGAAATCTGTAACTGGTAGAGTATTAACATCGCGATCCAATCACTTGCGTGTGCGGTTCATTACCTACGTGTTCCGAGGGTTGCGGAATTGTTCCAAAGAGACACCGCGGCTCTTGAACGCAAAGGGCATGAATGAACAGGGATGGGTTTCAGTAAGAGTCTGACACTCCAGTCCACTCCATTACAATAATTCTCTAAAAAAACTTACGTGTTGTCGAATTCAGAACGCTAACTATAAATATTTTTTCTAATGAATAAAATGGCGGATCGTAATATAGATGGATCGGCTTGAAAGATACCATCCATCATCACGCCTGTATTCCCCGAAGGGTTAGGCAAAGGTGTAACAATGAACACCCACAGTTCGCCGATATGTTTAAGTCCCATGTAATAGGGGGCGAGCCTATTGCCATTGACCGGGCACAAATCCTAACTCCATTTCATAGAAAAACCCAATAACACTTTTAGCTCGACCTGGGAATCGAACCCAAGACCTCTAGCGTAGTAGTCGCGCTTAGGACCACTAGGCCAACGAGGCACTTAGAGAGGCTTGAAAGATTAATATAAATAACATGGTGTAGGGGAGCTAGCAACGATTGTTAGAACATATGGATAACAAACGAATGATACTCTTGATACGTATTCTCTTACAAACAAATCAATCTTGACCGCAACGTCTCCTATTGAAAGTTTGTAGCTGACGGTGAAATTCGCATTCAAATAATACGTAGGAAAAGACATACATTGGAGGAATGGTACACCCATAATGCATCAGGAAGAACCTAACAATGAATAGTTAAAATAAAAAACTTCTAAGCGAAGGATCGCACTTTTAGTCATATAAATTGAAACGCATGCAAAACATCCACAACAGAAGCCGCAGAACAATAAATCATCGCATTGTAACCGCAAACAAAGAACATTTCCAATTTATTCAAATGTCAAATAAATATAAACCGCACAAAGCTGTAATAAAAATATAATGGAGTCGCATTATCGAACACTAGATGGAAGGGACACCGAAGGTCACTCCACCACACAGGAGATGCAGAAAGTTCACTTACTGCACCCGCGATGCAAACGACACAAAAACATAAATATTTATGTATAGTAACGTTGTTGAAAAAATATTTTTTATTTGTTTGCTTGTACCGATTGAGCTTCGAAAATACTGGACCGATTTTAACAATTATTTTCACTAAAACATAGCTAAATTATCAAGAAGTAACATAGGCTATATAAAATCAGGCTACGACCTACCGGAGCGGAGCAGTAACTAAAGATGTAACTTAATGCGGGCAAAAAATATACCGAAGCAACAATTATAATGTAACCAAGATTTTGTAAAAACTTGATAAATAAGAATGTTCGTGGAGTTTCTTGATTAAACCCAAAGGGTGTACCAGTGTACACCCACAGTTCGCGCGTACGATTAGGACCCATGTAATAGGGGGCGAGCCTATCAACCGGGCACAAATCCTAACTTCGGGCTGCTACTGAGAATTTCATTGAAAAAACCAGTAATACGTTTTGCTCGATCTGGGAATCGAACCCAAGACCCGAAGCCCAGTCGTGCTTAGGACCACTAGGCTAACGAGGCAGTTAATTCCTGTTCATAGTTAAATTAAAATAAATACTTTGACACAGTCCAATGTGGACCTTCTATATATTCTAATATCATGACAAGTACAAGTTGCAACACCCGTCTGCGAATTCTGATGAATTCGTTGAATTTTATTTTACATTGTGCGACGTAAAAAGGGGTCCCAGTGGCAGGCTAGCTTCACAAAGCTTGTTCAGCTGCCCTGTTAAACACAGAGAATGGGCAGCGACGAAAGTTTAATAGGTTCCAATACAGAGAATAAATTAATTTGTTTAATTGAAACTCCCTGCCGCGCACCACCAAGGTTTTTCATTCATTAGTGCTGTAAACGGAAATGGAAATAACACGTTCTCATTTCTTTAAATTTCGAGAATGGAATCAAAATGACCTACATGTAGGTCGTTTCCGTAGGGTTGAAGAATATAAACAAAAGCCTTGACAGGGCTTTATGTACAGTGTATACGAATCGTCGCACTTCCGTAAGGTCACTGTGCCTCAATTTTACCATATTTTTTTAAAAGGAATACCTTGTAATTGTCGCCCTGCAGACAAAGATGTCTTTGTAAAATCTTATTATTATATAGAGAAGACGAAGGATCACTCACTGACTACATACGAAATCTCGAAAACTACTTCACCTGTGAAGCGGAAATTACGCAGATGTAGATAGGACGTCAACTAGGAACGAATATTACTCCCACACAGAGGAAGTCACCGGAGTCAATTAAACTATGTTTGCAATTTCAAAACCATTAATAAACACAGTTCTCCTCCATTTAAACTATTTGATTTCTGTAAAATTGACGTTCGAGCTTCAAATTTAAAATCACTGTTTTTGAATTCGTAAACATCTACACTTAGTACACTCGTGAGCTAAGCTCCCGCGACCTTATACTACTGGGGAGATGATATGGTTTTTTGAAGAGTTTAGTATTATTTAGAAATCATCATCATCTGCTTAGCCTTTTCCCAGCTATGTTGGGGTCGGCTTCCAGTCTAACCGGATGCAGCTGAATACCAGTGTTTTACATGGAGCGACTGCCTATCTGACCTCCACAACCCATTTACTGGGCAACACGATACCTCTTGGTTAGATTGGTTGTCAGACGTCCTGGCTTCTGACTACCCGTAACGACTGTCAAGGATCTACGAATGACAGCCGGGAACAACGGCTTTAAGTGCTTTCCGAGCCACGGGGGTGTCACACCACCAACTTCCAAACTCCGGGCTGCTACTGAGCAAATCCTAATGGAAAAACTCAATAACAGTTTTTGCCCGACCTGGAAATAGGACCCCCGCTCATCAGTCACGCTTCCGACCACGAGACCAATGGGACAGTCAAGTTAAGTCAAGTTTAGTATTATTTCGAAATGTGGTGTAATAAATAACTCACCATTTTTACTTCATTACGGGTAACCCAAAAAAGAGGGTTATGATTTTAGAAAGCTGTATATGTACGAGTTCCCTTAAATCTCCACAACTCATAGTTATTTTGGAAAGGTCTTGTTTTTTCCCGGGTTTTAGGATACCCAACGTCACAAAAAATCCAATGTGGATGCCTTCACTAAAAAGCTGGCTCGGCCGACAGGGCGGCATGATCACAGTTATCCACGCTGACACCGCATCTATAAAAAGATTTCAGACGAATTTCATTCTATCAGACAGAAATATTTTCTAGTTTCATGTTTTTCAGTCGGATTTTAGTTTTTATCTTTCTTTTTCGATAAGCGAGTGAAGATACGGCTTCAAAATTGTTTAAATGATACATATTTTATAAATAACTTCGTAGTTTTACTGGTTGACTAAACTATATTATTGTTTTGTTGCCTTTACCCTGCTTACCACAAACCTAAATACATGTGTTTGTTGAATTACTTTTGAGCGAATTCTTGGTGGCTTTGGTCGTACCGCGACCACTCCCGCATACCCATCTTTTAAATAGTCGCTCTAGGGTCACACTGGAGTAAGGTAGACAAGGATGGATCATGTTTAGCTCTGGCTTAGTTACAAGTAGTTCTAATAAGTCTATGCTATGGGTAGTTGAGTAATCGAAGCTATTTTGCTTGTAATGGCCAATTAGCTATGCGTATCATTAAGTCTCTGAGATTCATCACATCATCATATCAGCCATAGGACGTCCACTGCTGGACATAGGCCTCGCCCATAGATTTCTGAAAGGGCCGGTCGGAAGCGGAGATTATTTTCAACTAATTCTAGAGCTATTATAGCTTAAAGGTATTATACGAAATTTGAAAATGGAAAACACAAACAATTAAGCGTAGAGTAAAAAGTTTCTAAAACTCTCTCGAAGCAGGTCGGAAAGTTGGTGCCGAGTTCACGCCCGGCTTAGTTTACCTATTACTGCATTTTGTTCAGCGCTCATATTCCTCCTGCCTGTAATTAATACGACACGTGCTAAGTTTAATAACATTATAATCAAGGTAGCGCTGCAGGGGGGGGGGAGGGCGCTGGAGAAGAAGTCTAGCATGTGTTTGGATCGACTAGTGTTATCCGAAGTAGTATAATAACGTTCTTTCGACGAATTTCGGTCACGGCCGATCTCAATAGAGGACGCGGCACGACCGGGGAGAGATCAGGTGCAGGACCAATAACATATTTTCTGAGACACGGAGGTGTCACACCATCAACTTCAAATTCCGAGCTGCTACTGAGAAAAATCCAATAACACTTTGCCCAATCTGGAAATCGCACCCAGGACCCCAGCTCATCAATAGCACAAAAGAAACGGTGCATACAACTAATAAAAGGATGATAACATACAGTTGCCGCCACGAGTCGTGAGCACAAACGTCAAACGAATTTTTAGGTTTTTCGGTTCCTTTCTAGGTTTTTTGAAGTGGCGACGCTCCACTCGATTGGTCCGTCAGTCGTACCGATCGCGTGCAGTGACGGAGCCCAAAAAACCCTATCTAACAACACGCCGCTGAATTCGTCTTAAATCAATTCAGAAATGTGTTCCTACTATTAAAAACTACTTTAAAATACAAACACACACATATAAACACATTTTGAATGCACATTTTTCCAGCAGAACTAACAGCGTGTACCGACGACTCAACACACTCAAGTTCAAACATGTCCCGCGCAACGCTCTCACATTTCCGAGCGTACGAGCACTTAGCAGGAGCGGCCGGGATTTGAACCTCTTACAAGATTACTGCACGACTTTAACTGTACCGTCTAAAACCTTTGAACTACGAGGTCAACTCGTTTAGTAGAAGTGAGTGTGTTACCACCGACCTCACATGTAACAATACTAGAAGAGCTCTTCGACTATTGCACATTTATTAGTAACTAGCTTCTCTCTGCGACTACGTCCGCGTCAAATTTAATATATTATCCCACGGGAACCGTACTTTTCCGGGATAAAAAGTATCCTATGTGTTATTCCACACTACAATCTATCTCAGTGCCAAGTTTTATCCAGATCCGTTCAGACGTTTAAGCGCGAAAGAGTAACATCCATCCATCCATCCATCCTCACATTTTTTTGCGCTTATTATATCACATTAGAAAGTAGTAGGATAATAAAACGAAAAAAAAAATGTTTTACCTTTTTTGTGAGCTTAATTTCTGGAACTACCATCGGATTTGACAAAATATTCTGGTATATTATATCCAGATTCATGAAGAATAGTATACGCATAGTAACATCATGCTACAACACACCGGAGCACGGCAGTAACCAAAAACTTTCGGGTAGAAGCCAGTAACTTATACAATGATTGAGAAAATGTGTTGGTTTGGCCTTGCCATGACAAAATAGATCTAAAACTATGATTGCAGATAGGAGAATGCTTTGTACCCTCTACAAATATCTAAGCATATTACACCCTACTGCTGCGCATTCTTAGACCTGAATGACATGATTTTGAACACTTTGACAGCGAAAGTTTTGCTTCTACTATCTTATTGTATAGATGTAGGAAGTAGGTGAACTTTACACAACACACAACAGTAAGCCTGTCCTGTCTGTGACCTGTGTTGCGCCCTCACTCACTGACATTCTAACTATGTAACCTTTACTTAGACTACTTCAAAACTGTTTTGTCTTACATCTAGCAACTTAACCATAAATCAACGAACTGTCTCGTCACCCCCACATACGTTACGGGTTAACCTATCTGTTAAATCCTAATAATATCACTACATAAAATAAAACAAAGTCGCTTTCTCTGTCCCTATATCCCTATGTATGCTTAAATCTTTAAAACTCTGCAACGGATTTTGATACGGTTTTTTTTAATAGATAGAGTGATTGAAGAGGATGGTTTATATGTATAATAATATCAGCACTGCACCCGGGCGAAGCCGGGGCGGGGCGCTAGTTATAATATAAATGCGAAAGTTTGTGTGGATGGAAGAATGTTTGTTACTCATTCACTCTTAAACGGCTGAACGGATCTAGACGAAAATGCACTGAGATAGATTGTAGTGTGAAATAACACATAGGATACTTTTTATCCCGGAAAAATGTACGGTTCCCGTGGGGTAATATATAAAATTTGACGCGGACGAAGTCGAGGGCGGAAGCTAGTAATTTCAAACAAATCTGGTCATTGTAAAGTTCCTTACGATCCTATCACAGTTAAGACTTAAATCAGCAGTGGATAATCATGTTACAATTACGAAGTGCTCTAACTGTCCAGATTGCTAGAATTCAGGATCAGCGAGCTCCTCCCGCGCATGAACGTAAACTAAAACAAAAAGTATGTTTTGTTGAAACAACTCCTGCAAAATGTGTAGGATTTAATATTGAAACAATTGAATTTTGTCGGACTTTTCAACAATAAGTAGAGCTCAAAAATGTTATAGGAAATGCGGGTACTCGTACTGTTTTTAATGTTCATTGTGTTGTATATTGTTCGGAGGAAAGTTTACATAATTATGTATTATGCGGTCGGGAATGAATATAGGCAAGTACTACTAGTAATACTTAGCCTTTTTCCTAACTATGTCGGGGACGGCTTCTAGTCTAACCGGATACAGCTGAGTACCAGTGTTCTTCATGGAGCAACTGTCTATCTGACCTCCACAACCCAGTTACTGGGCAACACGATACCTCTTGGTAAGACTGTTTGTCAGACTTTCTGGCTTCTGACTATCCTTAACGAATGTCAAAGATCTACGAATGACAGCAGGGACCACCAGCTTTACGTGCTTTCCGAGACACGGGGGTGTCACACCACCAACTTCCAAACTCCAGGCTGCTACTGAGAAATTCATAATGGAAAAACCCAATAACACTTTTTGCCCGACCCGGGAATCGAACCCAGAACTCCGTGCTCACCAGTCGCGCTTGCGACCACGAGACCAACGGGGTAGTTATATAATGAATATAGGCAAGTGAATAACTTATAATCTGTTACTTCAAATTGCGTTTCTCTTTTACTTTGATTAATTACTTGAGCAGCTGTATTGGAAGCACGACATCGACACATCCATGTATTGTACGACAGACATAATACAATAACAAGACTTCTTCCTATAGAGAGGAAAAACAAGCACAACGCTTGACTTGTAACAGTACGTTTCCTCGAGGTATTTTCCTTCGATAACATAAACACACACATAAACATACCATCACGCCTGTATTCCCCGAAGGGTTAGGCAGAGTTTTACCAATGTACACCCACATTTCGCCGGAATGTTTTTTTTTTTACAACATTGCCCCACACTAGGAATTTTTCCCGTGTCATAAAAATATAAACTCACATACACAAACAGCCAGATCCGGAACAACTATCTGTAGGTCGTAGGCTATACAAATATTTGTTCCGTGCGGAAATCGAACCCGCGACACGCAGCGCAGCAGCCAATCGCTTAGCCACTACGCCAACCGAGTCGTCAAACAACAACATGTCCAACAACATGCAAAAAACCTCTGTAGGCACATCTATGTATAAAACATTTCTGTGATTGACAGACCACGTGTAGCCGAAATACTGTCAGTAGAAATACTGTAAGTATTAGGTTCTGTGTACCGCAACGCTACACAGAAATTGATCTATTTGTATTTGGTTTTTTACCTTTTGTATGACCCATCGCCGTCTATAAGGGCCAGGGCTGGCGCCCGATGTGACTGTAACATGTACTCGATATGCTGAAGATATAGTAGAAAGGATATTTTAGAACACTACTTCAGAGGTATGCGGCGGTATCAACCGAAGTTTACATTTCGAGTTCAGACGAACGAAGAAACCCTAAAAGGCTGGTGTTTTTTGGTAAATTTCGTTCAAATAAAATCTCGTCCTCCCCACATTAACAGAGATAGGCTATCAATTTCAAACCAGATGAGATCATTGTGATAGCAACTGGCTATTTTATTAAAAGGACTGAATATTAACAAGAATAGCTAGCTATTGAATAGCCGACCAATTACGAATGTTAACTTTTGCAGTTATTACCAGGTTGGAAGAGGTAGACATTTTCATTATTAGCTTATATTGTACAAGGAAGACGATTTCTTAAATATTATTTTACTGGAAAATGTTGAGTTTTAGTTTTTTGCTCTGGTCCTTTACTGCTAGAGCGTAATCTATTCCAAGTAAATATGTAAGCTGTCTAATCAAATCTTACAAGTTAAATTTGACCCATTTCCCGATTGACGATTAAGCTGAAATTTTGCGTCAATATGCAATTTGCATGACAATGTAATATAATGATGTCACAGAGCTGGTCTGATGATGGTGCCGGAAGGTGGCCATAGAACTGTGGCGGGTAACTTAATCAAATGTCACAAGTTTTGACCCACTTCCCGGTGTTCAATTGAGCTGAAATTTTGAATACATGCGCACATTGCATGACAATGCAATAAAAAAGTTAAATTAACTTTTTTTTTAAAGAAAACTTGTTTTGACATCGGTTTTCAATCTGTCTATCTGTGAGTATTATTTAAGCCCATTAATACTAAAATGATAGCATTTAAACAAAACTGTTCTTTAAACATTTCGATACAAATTGTGATACATAGTGACGAGGCGGTTTAAAAGCCGTCAATGAAAAACAAATGTTACGAAGAATTCATTTCCCGTAACAGGCAATTAATTACCCTGGAGTTTTTTAATTAAGGCAGGTTTCAATAGCACACCGCACCCTGAAGTTATGACTCTGCCATAAATTATTATCTGATGGCATGCTCGCACTCTATCAATATATCTACCTAACACCGATTCTTCAAAGATGACTTTGAAATAAGTACAGTCTCGAAGGTCAATTAGCTGTGATTTAATTTAAGAACGAGTGAGTTTGCTTCCAATTTATCGGCCACTTAAGAGAGGTTCGAAGTGAACTTTACAGAATAACACTATTTAGCACAGGACCTCTGCTTACCTCTTTAGTTCTAATATTTTTGAACAAAAACACATAGCTATGTTTAAATTATTGTACTATTAACATCTTCTGTACACTTTCCGTTGCCTTTTTCTCTGAACTCTTGTAATATAACATAAGCTACAGTAAATATTGCTATAAATACAATTTCATATTTTGCTGTAATAAATCCTCGAGTTTCATGTTAACGACTTACATTGTTGGCCTCTTGTATCGGCGCGACTTGAATATGAGAGTAGCTCATGAACGTTGTGTGCTTTTTACGTTCTTCAAATAAATTTGTTTAGAATTGATCTCTTGCAAAGAGATCAATTCTGGAAGTATTTTGTCCGGATTACAAAAAATCTTCAAATCATAAATCATTTATTTCTTTACCAACATGGGTAGGGTCAAAGAATTTATGAAGATAATGTTCTCCAAGCTGTGCCGTCACACTGGCATGCAAAATTGTATACTTAAACTATCTTCCGCCCTCGATTTCATCCGTGTCGAAGTTAATATATTATCCCACGGGAACCGTACATTTTTCCGGATTAAAAAGTATCCTATGTGCTAATTTCATCTAGATCCGTACAGCTGTTTAAGCGTAAAAGGGTAACAAACATCCATACATCCTCTCAAACTTTCGCATTTATAATATTAGTAGGATAGTAGGATTTCAAATCAGAAACTCATGCTGAATAACAAAAATAAATACATTATTATGAAATTGGAAAATCATTATAGGTAACTGTTATGTAGGAACCTACAGAGGTGTGAACTAAAAGACGGAATGATTCGCACTGATGTATTTGACCGTTTCTTACTATGCGGCGCAGCCACATCTATCCGTATAGGTACATACATAACAGTAACCATTTTATTTTTTTACTAGTAGTCAATAATCAAGATGTCAAAGTAAATAGTAGGATGTCAATAAAGTAAAAGCTCTATTTAGTTACAAAATATTTGCTAGTCTCATATGACATTAGTATTTTTGAAAATCTGAAGAATATTATTGGCCGTAAGAATTTCCTTTTAGATATTCCTTCACACTGTCAGTGTCTTTAACTGATAGAAACACTAATCCTGTATGTTATCTTTACGAATAACAACCAATTAGTTTGTGTAAAATTTTGTGCGGAAAGATAGATGCTCTCGAACTACATGGCGAACTTCTCCAACTGTATGCCTCGGTTAAATACTACCGTAACAGGAGGCATACATTGGTGGCCGTCTCTGTGAGGCGCACAGTCACCTGTACCCAGCCGCGCATCCCACTTGTTCTGTCCATGCATAATGCTCTCTTTGATGCCAAGCCTGACTGTGGTATGTTCGCGGAGGAAGTAGACGGTAGACGATCTTGTCAGTATATTTGGAGTATTGTGAGATGAGCGTGTGAATGTCTTTAAATATGTATATATTTTATGTCTTTAAGTAATGTTATTGGCCAGGGGCCGTTTTATGCTGAAGTAAAATAAATACTACCAAGAATATTATACAGAGGAAATATTTTGTTTGTTTGTATGAAACAAGTTTCGAAAGTACTGGTTCGATTTTATCATTTTTTATCTATAGGTAGCTACATTATTCCTGAGTAACATAGACTATATAACATCACGCTACGCATCAGGGATATTTTTTATAGTGTACTCGACATGTACGCGGACGACGTCGCAGGTGCGTTTGGTGCGTTATATTATTATGAAATAGCAAATACGAGTATCTACATCTTTGTTCCCAGGGCGGCTGGCTCGGGGCAGTCCGCGGCTGTGTCGGTGTAGATCGCAGACAAATTCAAATATAATATATATGAAATAGACATCGCAATATCCTGTCTGCTCGGGAGACCTACATAAAAGGATATTATGTTATTAAGGCGTAACTTATATTTCCAACAAAAAATATGGAAGGCTCAAGAATAAATAAAAGCGATACGGTTCAACCGATTTGTGCTATTGACAATAATATTGATAATAATAAATAATAATAATTTGTTATATACTCCCGACTGGAGTTCGGGCACGGTGGCAAGTCTTAACCGAGACAGCCAGTATGCAGAGATATTATAAAACACATGACGTCTGTGCGCAAACACAGATGCACCCCTTTTTCCTCAACTCTTATAGTCCGATGGGATTAAATGAATCAATGGAGACTATCCAAGTACGCATGATATGTTATGGGCTTTATGATATAGGTATGCAGAGCTATTCTGGAAACTGTGTGCGAGATCGCAGTTAGATACAGTGACTTGGAATCGAATGCGCGATGTTCAATTGTTCAGTTCTGAGAAAACCTTCGATAAAGTCGCCGTTAAATAGCACAACTAGTTTTTTTAACACTTTCCAACTTAAAGTCTATATCATGTGTTATATTGTTGTCTGCACTATAATGAAGAAAAAGAAGAGTGTTTTTTTTTGTTCGTACCGAATAATCTCCGAAACTACTCGACCGATTTTAATAATTTATTCACCAATAGATAGCTACAATATTCCTGAGTAACATAGGGTATATAACATCACGCTAATACTTACAAAAGCGGAATAATAACCAAAGACGTAACCGTCCCAGCCGCCGCGGTAGACGCTCCGGACGTCGGGAGCCGCGAGACGACTCCCGGCCACCGTAGATACTGGCCTGTGGACGGTGAGCAATGGGTAGCTCACCGTCCTTACGTTGCATAACGACAGGCCGTGTCGACGGCGCGTTCGTGTTCCACGCGCGCCTCAAAGAGATGTCAGCAAAAGGAAGGGGCCACTGAGGGCCGATGCCTGCCGGGGCTGCGGGTTGTTCGCAAGAGATACCGCGCCCCCGGAACGCAAAGGGCACAAGAAGGAACATGGGTGGGTTTTAGTCAGTAAAAGTCTGACACTCCCTCCCGCCCCGCCCAGGGCGGGAGAAGTTATTTGATGATTTCCCACCCACCAAAAAAAAAAAAAAAAAAAAAACACGGGTAAAATAATTAGATAGATACTAGAGATTACTTAGTTATATGAAGTTCAGAAAGAAAGTCGGGCTACTTAGGGGAACCTGTAACGATGACGGATTAGGACAGTTGTACCTAACTAGCTCTTCCTCGCAACTTCGTCCAAGTCAAAATGATATCCGTTTTTACCTGACGTCTCCTAACTAAAAACTACTTACCTGCCATACAGCTCCGTAGGTCAATTAGTTTTTGATTTTGTGATTATTCAGTGAATGGTATTTCGCTTTTATAACAAGGAGGTCAAGGAGCTCTGAAACCGAAACTATCGAGAATCTGAAATAAAAATCTGCCCAAAACCGTAATTAGATCTAAATGAGAGACGATGCGACAGGCTTCTGCCGGCTGAGAGAACTTGCATGTTTAAGTAAAACTACAATAATCAATAATAAGAATTTTATTTTCACCCAAAAATGAACCTTATTGGGCTTATACAAGTAATTTACATGTATTTATTTATTTAAGTACTACGGAACACAAAACAGAATAAAAAACAGTAAGTGAACCTGACAGCCAATTAAAAGTCCTCGCTTATAAGAACAGACTAGCAAAGAACTACAAAAGGCTGTAGCTTATTTAATTTAAATATATCGGTTTATAAGACGGAGATCCCCAAACTAGATAAATACCTGTACATCTCGAGAAGCGTTAACATAATAATTATTGCATATCATAAGATTTACAACTAGCAATTTATTTTTCGGAATTTGTAGTACCGAATGATAACCGAGAAATAAAATCATACACAAGTTTGCATTTTCCTTTTACTATCCGAAATACGAAACTATCCGAATCAATCGGATAATCTAAAATAATTTCATATCCGTAACCGTATCTGTAGCCGGTATAATATTATTCATATATCAATATCCAGATCCGATATTTCATATCCATAACGTGTTGTATAAAGATTACGGGATTTATGAGGAGATACTCGACTTTATTTTCGATTTATACGCTGTTTCATCAATTTACAAATAAAGTGTCTACGAACTAGTAACCTGCTGATACCTATGTATTCATAGCTGCTAGTGGGAAAGCAGATTTGATTGTGAATGCTTCTAAAATGGTACAAAATCGGATTTAACGGTTTTCTAAATCTGTCATCTTATTTTTAAAACGACGTGTGAAGGCATTGTTGGCGCAGTAGCTGACCGAAGCTGCTGCGCTTCATATCTCGGGTGCGATTCCCCTACGGAATAAATATTTGTGTGGCCTACAGATAGTTGTTCCGAGTTTGGCTGTTTGTGTATGTGAGGTTATATGTAGGTAAACGCACCCACGATACACAAGAAAATCCTAGAGTGGGGCACCTTTAAAAACATATTGCTCGTAAAGATGATATATAGATTAACCAATCAGCAAGCTGGTCTGATTGCCCGAGGCATGAAAAACCAGCACATCAATAGATACAATTTGTTACGAGCCGTTCCACAATAAAAAAATATAGAAATCCAATTCTACTAATTACAGACGTTCAATCCAGTTGTTAACTCAAGTCAGGGACATTCATCGTCAAAAAATGTAGTAATTTAGAGGCATTTTTGACAGATTGATATAACATTGCAATTGTTTCTAAAAATTAAAATTAAAACTGCCCCCGACGTCTTTACTGCTTCGACCCCCATAACAAAGTGGTCTATATTCTCCATAAACCACACTAAAAGTAACGATACTGAGTTTTCTATTAAAAATAATATTTTCTCTTATAACAACGAGAACTAAATAGACTAGATGTTTCTTCTCATAGTTGATTACGATCTCAGTGGGGAGCTCGGATAAAACGGCATTGTACGTCATTGTAGCGCCATGACAATTGAAGCACACTGTATGAATACCGCACCCACCATAATTATCTGCAAACGGTTTAATGCTGCATCAGATCCTGTTCACGATTTGGTTTTAGAACAGAAAAAGATAACGCTAGATGGTGTTTAGGACCGCTGCACATCGGTTTCATTGAAAATCTAACAGTGCACAAGGCAAAGTAATCCTGTCCTACTTCCTACTATCCCACCTACTAATACTTACTGATCCTACTAATAATGTTATAAGTACGATAGTTTGTGAGGATGATTGGATAGATGGATGGATGGATGTTTATTACTCTTTCAAGCTTAAACGGCTGAACGGACCTGGATAAAATTTGGCACTGAGATAGATTGTAGTGTGGAATACGAATAGGATACTTTTTATCCCGGAAAAATATAAGTCGCGGGTAGAAGCCAGTATTATAATAATGCTACTTTAAGAGATGGGGGGAGGCCCCCTGTTCTGAATTCACATCACAACACATTTTCGACGTAGTCTCACATCGTCACGTCAAGGAATACGAAGACAATCATTGAACTATTTTGTACCAAATGCCCTTTTCTAACTCAAAAAACAATTTCGCTTTTGTAAAGCTGCGAACGCTGAAAATCTAGTACTCATACATATTTATTACTTTTCACGACGGTGAATACTTCCAGTCTGACTTCAAGGGGTTAAATCCCTACCAAAAAATGTATATCGCATTTACAAAATGTCTGGAATGAAAGCAGCTGTGTTGGTACTTGCAGGAATAGCAAGAAACATTATAAGGTAGGCACTCGTGTAGTTGTAATGGATGACTCGTGAAATGGATGCCTGCTCTCGACCACGTTACATTTTATTCAATTTTATATACACTTTCTGCAATAAAGACAAATAAAGAAATCGAAATCTGTTTTTTAATTAATTTCGAGATTCTGTTTTCATGTTATAACATTTGATGTGTTTCCGACTACCAATTGCGAATCTGTTATGAAATGATTATATACTATCAAACGAATGAAAAGAAACTATTAGTAGGTACTTTAAAACTTGAATTCACTTTCGCAATTTAGTTTTCTTTCACAAACTAGCTGCCATTGGCGTTTCCTATTCAGCTAAAAATGTAAGGAAATTGACGATGCAACCTCAGAATACAGGTCACTTTTATTAAAGATCAGATAAAAATTTCCGGTTCCGATAACTTGACCAACCATCTTCATTTTATTTTAATTTCCCCACGCTGAGAACTTTTCCTGTATCGCGGGTGCGCTTACAAACGTATAAACTTACATACACAAATATATATTTTTATGTTACAGGCTGTTGTACCCGGTACAATTATCTATATCCTAGATCGTTTCAATATTTGCTTTGTGCGGGATTCCAGCCGGCGACACGCAGCGCCGCAGTCAATCGGTCGGCCACTTTTAATCTATGAGTGTATTTTTTACCAATGGCAGACAAATAACACATAACATACTTAGGGCGAGCCTATTGCCATTAACCGGGCACAAATCTTAACTCTGAGTTACTGACACTTTCATAGGAAAACCCAATAACATTTTGCTTGACCTGGAAATTGAACCTAAGACCTCCAGGGTAGCAGTCGCGCTTAGGACCTAGTGGTCCTAAGTGGCTAACGAGGTAGTTATTAGTTAACGAGTTAGTTAATTATAACACAAGTATCTCTAATCTGGTTTTTCTTAAAATTAATCAATGTGAAAGGGTACCTACTGGGAACCAGTGGGTCAGCCATAAGCAGATAGGGAAGTAGGTAAAACTCGTGATCACTATGCAATCAGTAGAGTTACTTGCTGACCAGTAATTAGCCAAGTGGACACGTTTCGTTTTTGCTATTCGGGGCTTTTTGCTTATACCGTGTAATAGAAGAATTTCTTTCGATAAGTAGCACCTTGCTGAGTATCAGTAACTGGTTAGAACTACAGTTTGTTATCGCCCACAATTCGGTAAAATCAACCACGAGATAAAAAAAAATTTGAGATGTTTTGCAGGTACACTAGCAATTAACTACTCAACCAATTTCAATAAACGAGATGCCTACCTGTTAATTTGTCTTGACCCAGAACGGTTTCTAGGTTAAATGGCGACTCAGGAAATTCAATAGCACGCTGAATGTCTTGAACTACGATTGGCATACCTTTTAGTCAATTAAAAAAAAATAATACCTAACCTATAACTAACGGAGTTAGGATTTGTGCCCGGTTAATGGCAATAGGCTCGCCCCCTATTACATGGGACCTAAACATACCGGCGAACTGTGGGTGTACATTGGTACACCTCTGCCTAACCCTTCGGGGAATACGGTATGTTGACCTTTTTGGTGAGGTTCTTCAGAGAGGTCGGGTGCGCAGTAGGTGCTCGCGTACTTGTATGACTAAATGAATGAACGTGGACGAGGCGGATGGAGTATGTAAGGATCGTAGCAGGTGGATTCTGCCTACAGGCATGGAAAAAAGGCGTGAGTTAATGTATGTGTGTATGGCATATTGTACATTCAGCTTCACCACTCATGTTGACTTTATATACGACAGCCGAAGCCGAAATGCGAGAAGGTTCGTGTAGTTCTGTTTACCGATTCTCTTGAAAAATTACAATTTGTCATCACTTGTGTATCTACTCAGCATTGCAACGATTGTTAGAGAGCGACGCCACTTTCTATTTACAGCACCAGGTAATAAAACCGCTCACTGAGTTTTTGTTAAAAATATGCAGGGCTGTCTCTTAAATTATACTGGAAAAAGTTGAATAACCTCTCAATTTTGAATTGTGTATATTGAAAACAGTATGTATTAAGTGATTATCATTTCTTCACAGACAGAATAGATTCAAAATTGTGACTGTATAAAGAAGCGCTCACTATATATTATCATATCTACCTATCTTCTTTTGTCTAAAACTAAAGTGACGAACAAGTTCTAACAAAAAGAAAGATTTATTATCGCGACAAAGAACCAATTTAGGGTGTAAGGGACAAAAGACACAGCCTTCTGGCAGCCCTAGCGTAGCGGATTTTTTTTGATTTCTAATAAAATTCGCAATGTGCGGTGCGATATTAAATGTTGTGGTACGTACTTGTGTAGGTACCTAGCCATGCAGGACTTGCACATATTTGCGCTGTGGGCGTTTTTGAGTCATGTACAATGTGAATGCTTAGTAATACGAGCCTATATCTGTCCCACTGCAGGACAAAGGCAGACAGAGAAAGCACGAGCATTAATCATTACGCTAGCTTAAGACGGATTGGTGATTTCAGAGTTATGTTTATTATAAGTCCAAGTTTCCTCACGATGTTTTCCTTCATCGACGTTAGAGATGTCCGAGATAAACATAAAAAGTACGTTGAAAAAGTGACATTGTTACTTGCCCGGTTTCGAGCCCGCAACCTCATGCATGAGGTAATGGTAATGCTTATTTTGAACATCAACTTCCTATCCCATCCTACTTCCTATTAATCCTACTTAATAATATAAATGCGTAAGTTTGTGAGGATGGATGGATGCTTAGACGGCTGAACGGATCTGGATGAAATTTGGCACTGAGATAGATTGTAGTGTTGAATATACTTAATTATATATGATAGTTTTGATCCCGGAACAATATACGGTTATCATGGGATAACATATAACATTAGACGCGGACGAAGTCGCGGGCAAAACCTAGTAATAGGTTGTAAGTCCAAACGCATTTAATTTAGTTTAGTGTGAAGACAGCTGTGTTGAATGAATGGAAGAGGATAAAGCTTGTGTGGGCGAGAGGGACGAAAGTAACGAAGATGTAACACGTTCAACTTGTAAAAGCTTGAGCAATTGCTTTTGTTTGTTTTGAAAAAAAACTAAGTTTAATTCTTACAAGCCTCTATTTTAGTCTTTCATCCTACACTATTTTTATTGATTGGTCAATATTATAGGTAAGTATTTAAAAGTTTCAGATATTTATGTAAGAAACGCTGAGGTAGCCAAGCCATCGAAGCAATTGACTTTCTGGCCTGGGTTATACACGACCGCGGTAACTTAAACGCGGTTTTCGATTTAAGTTGATTTTCGAAATGGAAATACGAATATCTTATAGCATTTTGGTTTAATTTCAACTCCGACAATCACAATTAATATCACCTTTTGATAAAAATAAAATCTTCAAAGCAAATAAAATACAATATATTATACGGGTATTTCCAATCCAAAAATCGTACGAATTTACGTCGTGCTACGTCCTCTTTTGTTATTGCCAGGGTTGCGGAATTTGTTGGAAGGAGTCGTCACCCTTTGCATTCCAGGGCCGCCCTGGAATGCAAAGGGGAGGAACACGGATGGGGTTTAGTTAGTAAGAGTCTGACACTCTCTTTTGCCCCGCCCAGAGTGGAAGAAGTCATTTGATGATTTGTCATCCTTAAAAAATAAAGCGGCTCTTGTTATTAGTTGCGTCGTCTCCACATTAGTATCCTTGTTATTTTCGTAACCGCGGCCGTATCTGTAGCTCTGTGGCTGAACATGATGTCAATTATTTAGGTATTACAGGAATATCCGTTACTAACAATGTCATCGCACAACATCGCTGTAGACCTTGGCTTGAGTGCGGGATCTAATATGTATTTGTCTTGTTTAGTTTTTGAAAGAAACAGGGAATATAAAGCTTTGTTTTTTTCCGTGTTACATTTATGTAGAATTGTACCCATGTGCAGTTTAAGTGAGGCTTTTAAAACGTCCTATTTAGACGACTCGCCGTATAGGTGCCAAATTAATGGAATAATAAACGATGGAATGGAAAATAAAAACGATCTTGATAAGTCAAAGTCAAAGCATTTATTTCAATTAGGCCATTTACAGGCACTTTTAAATCGTCAAGAAGTTACCTATACAGAAAGTTGAAGCTAGTTGATAAGAACCTATTGTTTTATTGATATAATATTTTATTAATATATAATTCATTAAAATCGTTGATTAAAAAATAACTCTTACAGGATCACTTCGTTGTCCGTCCGTTTGTCTGTGAATACCCTTTTTTCAGGAACTCGTGGGAGTACCAAACTAAAATTAATGAAATCGTTGGATGCGAGCAGCGCAGGACCGGTCATTGAGGCTGTCTTTAGGGGAGACCTATGTCCAGCAGTGGACGTTGTTCGGCTAAAATGATGATGATGATGAAATACGGTCCATAAAAATTTATAAATAATAAAAAAAATATATATATTAATACTTGCAAATAAATAATAACCTCGTATTTCATCGATTCCCGTGCCAAATGAACTATTATACACAAGTATGTACGGAACCCTCGGCCCGCAAGTCATACTTCTTCTTTATGGGCGTCAGTTAAAACTGTAGTTATTTATTAGGTAATCTCGCAAGTCATTAGAGTAATCGAATGTTATGCCATTATTGCCTGCCATTCCAGCGTATAATGATAATGACGAGATGTCATGTTACGTGTTGTAGGACACGAACTGTACTCATTGTAAAGTTATTTACCGGACATTAATGAAGACATCAGTGCTTCACTCTAGGTCGTTGTAAATTGTTCCTTTAAAGTGAATTTAGGTTTTTTTATTAATCTTCTAGCTGCTGATCGCGACTTCGTCCGCGTGGCTTATAAGACCCGCGTTAAGTTACGTCTTTGGTTACTGCTCCGCTCCCGTGTGTCGTAGCGTGGTGTTATATAGCCTATGACACTCGTAAATAACGATGCTTTGTATGGGTAAAAGAATTTTCAAAATCGGTTCTGTAGAGTCATGGATTACCTCCTGCAACCTCACAAGCTTTACCTCTTTATAATATTAATGTAGATAAAAAATATTTGTTGTACATTCTTGTGTCGCGGGTTGTGGATCTTATTTATAAGAATGAATGGAAGAACAATGTTTTATGTTGTAGTTTCCATAACTCTATTTTCCTCAACAGAAAATACATTTTTGAATCAAATCGGGATAAATCTGTAGTTACAAAGACACGTTCAAGCTATCAAAGGTAAATCTACATACAAAGCTGTTCACCAGAACATTGCTCCGGAGCCTCAGAGAACAAACTACAAACTCTCTTGCATCGCTCGGAAAATTGCTGAGAAAATAAAGCAAAGGTCGACGCCTGATGGAAATACTTTTAGTACTTAGTATTCTTGACTTGTTACGTTACGGCGAAAGCAGATGATCTTGTAATGAGATTGAGTTAACATTTTAATTTGGAAAATCTAATTTTCTTGTAACTCTTGTTTCTCTGAACACTTTCACTACCCGCGAAGCAGACATATTTGTTAAATAACCTGAACCATATGTGGCTCTTGGGACAAGGAATGGGTTAAATTCAAAATTAAATATATAAAAAGCTATATCTGTGATCCTTTTGGAACTGAAACACTAGGCCCGTGGGGTCCGAGTGCTCACCTTGGGTTTTCGTGACATAGCCAAGTTGGTATACTCTTCATGTAAGTACATACATACGTACATATAAGTACTGTCAACAAAGCTATTTGGTATACAGGCAGCTTACTTGTGATTACTTTTAAACCCTGTTGTAAAGGTGTTCTTAGCAGACGATTCATTTACTGGGGTGTCTCATAAAGCTTAAAAACTTATTGCGCATACAATAAAAATTAATATTGGCAGTGTAGTAGAAAGACGAATAATTTTACCTGTATACCAAAAAGCTTTGTTGACTGAACATACAAAAAAAATACAAACATGGAGAAACACATAAAGATTCGGTGTTGGACTGACCATATTATATGTGGTCGTAAGTGTAAAACCAGTTTTTAATGTGGGTTGATGCGGCTTCTATAAAATAAATGTTTAAAATAACAATAGTAATGTTTAATCCAAAATGCAGACAGATTTAAATACACAACATTAATTCATAGTTATTCCACAACGCGGTTCCTAAGTCTAACAATAATAATGATTTTACTCCATCCTAAAATAGATTCGAACTGTCTATTCCCTAAATTCGGTATGATTAGGGCTGTCCTTAAAGCCACGTAATGAGGCTCTTCGGATTTGTGTTGGTATGATTGCCGTCCATTCTCTGTGGAAAGCTCTTAGCACGGGCCCGTGTCGGTAAGAGCCTTTTGAATAGTCTGTGTCCCGCCAAAAACGTCCTGACTCATGTTTTTGAGTACCTATATCTATGAATAAACGACAAATTAACATTAAACATCGCGACTGTTTTCCCTGAAGGGTATGGCAGAGGTGTGCCTGTACATTGAAATATCGGCCTTAAAAAGAGTACACAAATAAACAGACAAATTAATAGCGTCATAAGCACAGCTTACTCTGGGTAAAAATATACGGGAGCAGTTTTCATTAATTAATATTGATTATTCAATAAAATACACCACAAATAGAGTGGAAGTGTGCAAAATATATTTCCGCGCGGCATTTATTATGTCAATAGCAATTTCTATTGATTTTTAGTTAATTAACAATTAATTAAAGAAAAATGCTCTGTTTTATAAACTTTGGCTGTATAATTAATCAGCAAACAAAGAAAAACGGAAAAAACAAGAATTTGACAGTTAGTTAAATGTCAAATGCTTGGTTTTTGTACCTACAATCTACATGTTATACAATAGGGAGTATGTTGTGATTATTCCTAATGAGTAGTGTGTAGTATATTCCATTTAACATAAACATACCATCACGCCTGTGTTCCCCGAAGGGTTAGGCAGAGGTGTACCAATGTACACCCACAGTTCACCGGTATGTTTGGGCCCCATGTAAGTAACAGGGGGCGAGCCTATTGCCATTACCCTGGCACAAATCTTAACTCCGAGCTGCTGCTGAGAATTTCATAGAAAAACCCAATAACACTGCTTGATCTGGGAATCGAACCCAAGACCTCTAGCGTAGCTGTCGCGCTTGGGACCACGAGGATAACGAAAAAGTCCATTAAAATAATAACAAAAGCTTTTGTAAGTAGTACTTTCAGCAATGGCCCGGTGCTTGTGAACCGTCGTCTAAATTATTTAAGTACAGACGTGCGTTTGTTAAGCTACCTGCCTACCTGCCGTGCCTTTTACATTCTTTATATCATTGCTTTATAAAAATAGTTGCCCTGCTCTTGGAATTTCTCCTGTACCGTGGGAGCTTTGTTTTACACGTATAACTCACGTACAGAAACAACCACACCTGTAGGTCATACAAATATTTGTTGCATGCAGGAACGAACCCACGACACGCAACGTAGCAGTTAGTCCCACTAATCACAATGAAAACTAGCCAAGTACTCAGGAAATATCATAGTGAACGAGTGCGTACGGAAACACAGGTGCATTCCCTCATCTGTCACTCTCATATTCCGACAGGACGGCTATCAGACGGGAACGGGAAGAGAGCAGGCGCAGGACCAACCGCTTTACATGCTTTCCGAGGAACACCTCGAAGTTCTAAACTCCAGGCTGCTGCTGAGAAATTCCTAATGGATACTACATAACGTCTACCAGACGATGACCAAACACTTATTCCTTGTTCCAGGTCTTCCCAACGACCTGTCAGTGTCCTGGCACCAGTACCCCTACAGCCTGGGCATCGTGTTCTGCAAGCTGCGAGCTCTCATATCTGAAGCGTACGTATTTTCTTCAAATTATTGTATTCACTAGAATATTTAGAAAAATAGCAAAATTTTTCAGTAGTGGAGCTTCTTGTCAAGGCGCTCATCCGGGGAAGTACTTCCTCCATACCTTTTTCTGCCGCAAAGCAGCGTTGCTGTGTTCTGGGTTAAAGGGTAATTACCGGTGCAATTACAGGCACATGAGACATTTCAACTTTGTCTCTGGGATGGCAACGCAAGGGCCTCTGGTAACAGATGTCTATAGGTAGCGGTGACCACTTAACATCAGGTGGCCCGCGGGATGGTTTGCAGTACGACAGAAAAAAATTATATCAAAATTCTTTTTTTAACAACGTAATGATTTTCTTTTTGCCAAAATGATCGTTTGTACTTTCTATCAGTAGTCGAAGCTGAAATCTCACGCTTCAATCCCCTCGGTAACTGTAGTACAGGTACATTAGTTCCCAACTCTAACCTTTTGTAAGACTTATAAATTTAAACCAGCACAATTCTGGAAACTGCCAAACTGCTTTTAACTTCATAAGAACCATCGCCAAGAACTTACAAAGTGAACAACTTACTTTTACTAACAACTATTCAGTTATCGAGTTCTTCAACACAGAAACTTCGGTTTTACACTGATAGTGAAGACAAAACGTACTTTATAAACTAGATGTAGTTAAAGTTAACTTGTCTTTGCTGTTATAACTTGCAGGCAAATTGATTGCTACCTTTTAAAGGTGCGGACGTCTTGCGGGGGCGGGCAGCTGACTGCTTCTGTTATTTGGAGTTATGCTCATCTCATACCGACGCAGGCCAACGAACATAATATATACGGATCTTATATAACAGCCTATTACTATCTTTTCTGATCAATTTCGTTGCGGGATCCAAGACAGTTGTATCGTTTCTCCGGGACTCGTCGAGCTTCACTGCCTCGGCGCTCTTCTGGCGGTCTCCACTGTTGATTCTGGCTTTCAGAAGTTACAGAGGTTCAGAGTAGTGCGGCGGGCTTGTCCCATTTAAAAATAAAATTAAAAAAATAGCAACCTACTCAAAGCTTTCTACTTGCTGAATCCGACGCAATTTCTTTGATTGTTTCTTTATATTATTATATTATAACTAACCCGTACTGTCTCACTGCTGCGAAAAGGACTCCCTTCCCTTCTTCCATGTATCGCGATTTTGCGTTACGTCTTGCCACTTCTTAAGGAATGCGACCATTTGTGGTCCCGCTATCTCTTTCATGGTCACAGTTGCGAATTTTAATTCCAAACCACTCAGTGACAAAAATAAAACTGCGTTTGGATTGGACATAATTCTAATAAATGCGACTCAAAGCACTCTCTAATACTCAACTTTCTCACATTTCTAATTTATTTCACCTCAAAGAGTCGCAACACTCGTAACAGACGCGACGTCCTTCAACTAGACAAATCTTAAAGAATTTAATTCTACAAGTAATCTTTGTTTTTACATTTTTTGACGTCCCGGTTGGCGCAGTGGCTGAGCTACTGCGCTGTGTGTCGCGGGCTCGTATCCCGCACGGAACTAATATTTGTATGGCCTATAGGTTTTAGGTCTGGCTGTTTGTGTATGTGAGTTTATATGTTTGTAAATGCACCCACGATACAGGAGAAACTCCTTGTGTTGTATTATTTATTTGAATTTGATTTTGGGACCGCTGGCGCTAGTCGACGTGGTACAAGCATTACATCGTCCAAGACGGTGCGCGCGGCCATCCGCTTTAGGCTGCCTGTCCACTGTATCAGAGCGAGACTGCGAAGCGGAGAAATAGAGAAATATCAACCAATAAGATTGCATAACTGAAGCGGAGCGAAGATTTTATGCAATGTTAGTGTGTACAAAACTTATCTTTAAACAAGTTTATAGGAAGTCATTTTCAAGATGTATATAATATGTACTATCAATTTGTTCGGTCTCTTACAGATTGGTTCGGTGGGAACGCAATTAACAGAACAAAAGATAGAGAACAAAAGAGTTGAAAAATGCGAGTGTTCACGTCAATCGCTTTTACTTTCATCTTTCGAGAAGACGTCTTCAATACTTATCAACTGAAGCTCTTTATCCAATTTATATCAAACTAATTAGAAGTTCTATCGAAGCGAACTATTGAACCACGATGTAATTTGCTGAGCAAATTGAATGTGTATTGTCTCGAAGGCGTACCTGTGTGAGCGTTTGTGGCGCCCGAGGTGCGCAATAACGTACTGTGTGTGCACACTGATACACGTACTCATGCGGTGTCATTACAATACAACTGCACATATGTTGAGAATGACTCACATACTTATTATTATATTGTCTAACATCCAACCACATACGGAGAGACTTAAATGGTGGGAGAAACGACACCCACCCACCACCACCCAACTTCGTTCAACACCAGGAACACTTGCCACTCGATTGTGATTCACAGTGGTCTAAATGGAAAGCGCTAAAAACACTGTGCACTCAAGTAGTCTCGTAGCACATTGGGGGATTATAGATACCATCGATAACCAGTGGGAGTGCGGCGCTCCGGACCAGACAATGATCCACTTACTTACAGTGCCCAAAAGGTCCCTACACTGGTATTTTAGAGGACATTAATAACACTACTGGGCCCAAAAATTATAAGATTATCATCAACTCGAAAATAAGAGAAGGTCAATTAACATAATGAACACACAGAAGGAAATCGGACAATATTCTCGGTCATATTGGCGATTATAAAGGCAAACTCAGGTGCATTCCCTGTTCCCTTTCTCTAATAGACCGATGAGACGGCAATCCGTTTCGACCGAGTAGAGACCATTCGCAAGATCAACGGCTTTACGTGCCTTCCGGGCCACGAGGGTATAAAACCAACAACTCCCAAGCTCCGGGCTGCTACTGAAACATACCTACCTAATGGAAAAATCCAATAACACTGCCCGAGCTAGTAAGAGGACGCTTATAACAATATCATAAGTAAGGGTTGCCTCACGATGTTTTAATTGTTTTTGTGATGTTGAAAATGTCACATTATAGTACTGCTTGACTTGCTACCAAGTCGTTTTTTGTATCTATCTGTTTGACAGTAAGATTTCAAATGTACTGCAACCTCGCTGTTTTGACATGACGAGCGTTTAACTGTTCATATCGTCAACCGTTGAATGTCGAATGATCCGGCCAGATCACATCATAGTTTGTTGTCATTGTGACCAGCAGTCGATATTCTATTTCATACACAACCCTTTCATAAATTAGTCGAATACTTTATGAAATGATCAATAATTCTAATATCTGGCTCGCTTACTATAATGTAGACTGCTAGTAGTTTTACATTTAGTAAATTTGCGGGCAGTTGAATAACATCACTTATTACTGTTCCAACTATCTAGTAAAATCTCAAATGGTCCCCACCATTTGACATTCTACCAACAAAAGTGGATATAGATAAGTAGCTTTGTAGGTAGGCACTAAGAAAAGCTCGCATTATTTTTCTCAGTAATTTCCTTTAGCATCTCATTGTGCACTGAGACACGGTCCTCATCTTATTGTTTTTCTAGAATATTTACGGATTTTCTTGGCATTTAAATCGCCTTAATAATATTAGCTGTTCCTGGCATTTTTATGTGAACGGAGTGAAAGACAAAGAAGAGTACTAATTTGATATTAACTATGAATAATAGCAAAACATTCCGGAGTCGTTAGACAGTTTTAGCAGAATTAGAAATAGAAATTAGAATTTTGAAAATACTTTGAGGAACGCTGAACCCTTTTTACAAGTATTAGGTAAAAAAGGGGCCTTAATCACTTCAGACCAAAAGAGACCACAGATTTAAAAACCATATTGTTAAAAATGAAAATTCGTTAATCGTAAACAGTTTTCAGTTGTCATAACCTGAGCTGGCCTGAAGTTATGGTTGTTAAAATTGACAGAAATCTAAAAATCTTGTTAAAACCTCGACAACATATAGTTTACACTATTGTGTCCTATGCCATAATCCGGTATAGTAACCAAGTGAGATACATACATACAGACAGCTCGGGGGCGCTGTACTCGTCACCGGCGCGGCGTGCTTGTATGGACACGGTGGAGCACACCGTGGCGGTATGCCCCGCTTGGGCGGAGCATCGCCGAGTCCTCGTGGCGGCCATCGGCGGCGGCGAACTCTCGCGTCCGGCCCTGGTGCAAGCCATGGTCCAGAGCGAGAGGGAATGGGATGCAGTCGCCTCCTTCTGCGAGGCAGTAATGCTTGAGAAGGAGGCGGCGGGACGGTTGAGACAGCGGTTCTCCCGTCCCAGCCGCCGCGGTAGACGCTCCGGACGTCGGGAGCCGCGAGACGACTCCCGGCCACCGTAGATACTGGCCTGTGGACGGTGAGCAATGGGTAGCTCACCGTCCTTACGTTGCATAACGACAGGCCGTGTCGACGGCGCGTTCGTGTTCCACGCGCGCCTCAAAGAGATGTCAGCAAAAGGAAGGGGCCACTGAGGGCCGATGCCTGCCGGGGCTGCGGGTTGTTCGCAAGAGATACCGCGCCCCCGGAACGCAAAGGGCACAAGAAGGAACATGGGTGGGTTTTAGTCAGTAAAAGTCTGACACTCCCTCCCGCCCCGCCCAGGGCGGGAGAAGTTATTTGAAGATTTCCCACCCACCAAAAAAAAAAAAAAAGGACCGTAGCAGGTGGCGTTCTCTGATTTCTGCCTACCCCCACGGGAAGAAGGCGTGACTTTATGTATGTCAGAAATTGTCACATTAATTCGTAGTAAGTTTTGACCCAGCTTTAATCTGTAAAGGTCTCGCAAAAGACATTAAAGTTCATTCCCCTTCACCCGTGCGTATCCGCGCCCGTGCATACTCATGCATAGTGAACTTTCCACGTGATTGCCACGCTCACACCGCTACACTGCTGCAATATTTTTAAAGTTTAAATTCGTGCGCCCCCGAGTGTAAAACGACGTGCTATCGCTCCTTTGCACACCTCGATCGTTCTGAAAACGTGCAAATAATAATAATTTAAATACCTGATAACGTATGCGATAGCGTTCCGATTCGTATGAATGTAACTCGACTTTAAGTTGTCATTTCTTTATATAAGGTTTACTCTGGTGGGTCGTCTTTGTGTTATAATTTATTGAATAAACTGGTTATTCGATAGTTTGGTAAGCTCAACTCGTCAAGGAGTAGAAGGAATATTTCTTTGCACGAGAAAAAAATTATCTTATGTTCTCCGAACTACATATTCTGTATGGTAAGAAGTAGGAAGGTGCCTCTGTGGCATAATATTTCCTTTATAATAATTATAAATCTCTGGATGGATGGCAGGACCGGTCATTGTGGCTATATTTAGGAGAGGCCTGTACGCAGCACTGGACATCGTTCGGTTGACATGATGATGATTATAATTTGCAAAATAATATAATTTTAGTTTTTTGTACCATGGAGTTCCCTTCATGTACATATGTATAATGTAATTTGCATTTGTGTGTTGTGTTAGCGTAGTCATATTATATACGAGCAACGACTGTCATTTGTCATTGAAAATAATGAAGTGGGTAAGTTTGAAGAAAGACATCGCTTGAGCGGGGATCTAGCGGCTCACTTTTGTTATAAATGGTCTTTAGGTACAAAATGGGACCAAAATTGGTCGTTTAAAAGTTTTTCGTTCAAATTCCTCTCCTGCTAAAGTTGAGCGCCTTCGATTCTATAATGTCGGACAGACGGACAAAGGGCTCTTTAAGTAAATTATGTAAGTTATTCATTGACGTATTTAAATTGCCGATTTATTGCTTGATTCTAAGTTTTTTGTTACCTTCTATTTGTGGTTTTTTAGGTGAAGAGGAGGAATGAAACGCATGTGACCAAAAGAGCTATGAATATAAATGTGAATAAGAAGAGGGCGTGAGGAAGAGAGAGGCCAAAGAAAAGATGTATGGATTGTGTGAAGACAGGTCAGAATGGAAGAAGAAAACGGGTTGCGCTGATCTCAAGTAACATGGAGTAAGAACGATGATGAATTTGTGCTTTTACACAGTTCCTTTTACTATGCTAATTTCCAAAGTAAATCTTACGACAACCCCATTTTTTTTTCTTACAAAAGTACCTAATTCAAAATTTATATATTCAAGGAGTATTTTTTGAGCTGTTTTCGTTTATAAAACAACATATTTAGCGGTACTTTACCTAAGAACATTCCCCGAGACCGTCTAATGGCTACAGGGGGGATGTCTTATAATTACCTACCTCTAGTTAGCTCGACTGAGTTTCATGCAATTACGGAAACACAGAAAATATGCTTAAATATGTCAGAGAATATCAAACCTTAAATAAATACGGTGAAGCTTGAGTAGGGTCACTCCGGGAATCCGTGGTGACCATGGTAGCTTCTGAAGTATCTTTTATTTTTGAAGTATGGGAATAATGGAAGTATGCGAACCTACAGAGCTATAACATCTCATTTCAACTTTGTCTCTGGGATGGCAACGCATTTGTAAGGCCTCTGGTATTGCAGATACCTATAGGTAGCGGTGACCACTTAACATCAGGTGGGCCGTAGATTTTTGGCCATACAATGACATAAAAAAACATACCAATCAGTGAAATGACTAGATGGGTTTGTTCATTTCATTACGGATCTCTTAACCTAAATTCTTTGAAGCGCGTTTCAATTTAAAAACGTAGGCAGTTCTGTAGTTGATTACTTTCAGATAAACGCCGCAAGAAATAAGATAATGTTATACTGTAAACGACTCTATTTCTGTGTCTCTTAAACGATTTCAAAAAGATCCATTAAGATTTCTGAGTAAACGCAAACATGTTTTGTAGTTGGTTTTATTCTAAGATAAAAACACTTTGAGTATAAAGCAACAAGTTGAAGGCTGAAGTCTTGAATGGGTAGGCACGGAGTGTACAAGTAAAGGACTAAACTGTCGCAATCATCATCATCATCATCACATCAACCGCAGGACGCTGACCACTGTTGGACACGAGCCTCCCCCATAGATATCCAAGAGGACCGGTTGGAAGCGCCCTGGATCCTGAGTCGCAATAGTTTTACATAAAATCGATTAGAAATAAAAAATGTTCTCTAAAAAATATCGTACAGCGGTCAGTAGCTAGTGTTTAGAAACTATATTGGTATCCCAATGAAATATCTGAAAATTAATACCTACTAGATTTAAAAAAAAAGCGGAGGCTTCTTCGGTCACCCCTTGACCATGGCACACACATCAATGTCGAATTCAACAATAAATAATTGTTTGAAGTCATATTTGGTTGTTTTTTTTTATTATTAATGGCTTTTTTATGTTATCTAATTTTAAGGTTGTAAAGATATTCCGTAAGTGACATTTAAAAAATAGATGAAAGTACCAATAAACCATATTCTGTGTAAAAGTAAGAACCTTATCAATAAAACGAGGATTGAAAACTTTTAACGAGTTGGATAGGAGTGTAACGTCGCACGTGCATCTAATAATATGACATGATGTGTGCATACTCCTGTTTGAATGGCACTCGGGATGGTACCCGCCACGTAGACACAGAGCTAACTTCACGGACTGGACATTCTGAAAGGGCCTTTGTCCATTATACATTATCTACCCGACTTGTAGGTATGTGTCTGTTTGTCGGTCAAGTTTATATTGATTGATTGGTAGCCACCCCCGGCCATTGGCAGAGGTGAAACACCGCGGTGGTTTTAGTCGGCAAGAGTCCGGCGTGCCCCTCCGTCACCCCCACGACGGAGGAAGTCCATGAACATTTCCACCGCTCATCAAAAAATAGGGACTGATTACATATTACCTGCCATGGACACGGAAGATGAAAATGCAATTTCCAAGTGTAACATCTCGGGGCGAAATAGATACCTTATTTCCTACCACACGATTCAAATATGATTTATATTAAAACGAGTCGTTTCTGAGCTCGTGCGGCCGCGACACGTACGAGCCACGGCGACACATTTTAAATGCCATTTTGTATAGATTAATTTATGTCCATGCAGTCATGTCACAGACTAATTAAAATGTGCGTAGGTTGTGCATGTCCGTGCTTCAGCTTATTTACTGGACTATCTACGTCCTTTTTAAATGACTAGCTCCTGCCCGCGACTTCGTCCCCGTCAAATCAGATATATTATCCAACGGGAACCTTACATTATTTCGGGATAAAAAGTATCCTATGTGTTATTCCACAGTATAACCTATCTCAATGCGTCATTCAAATGCGTTCAGCCGTATACGTGTGAAAGAGTAACAAACATCCATCCATTCATCCATTTTTACAAACTTTCGCATTATTAGTAGAATTTTAGTAGGATTGGTTGACGCCACACTGAGTTAAGTCGCGTCATGGTCGAGCGTGCCTCTCCCGTACTTGATTAAACGCTTGGTTTCAAAATCTGTGCAAGCCCGTGGAGAACAAAATCACACACTATCTACTAATGAGATCTGTAATTACTAAAAGAGGAATATAGCAGGTATTAAGCCTGCTCTAGATAACTATAGCCCTGAGCTAATTAGTGATGTGAAAATATCGATAATAACGATAAATGGCTGGATGATCATTTTAGGGTTTACATTAGGTAACTGGGAGGAGGCCGTATTACCTAACAGAGGTAATCTAGACGTCGTAGATCTATTCATTAGGGATTACAAAGGACGGCCTTGCTGTCAATGCTGACTGATTGATGATTTGCTAATTTAATGTCTATAACAATTATACTGTTTTATAGTTTGTACAGATATGTATGTATAGGTACTTATTAATTAATTAAAAATATGAAGAGGTAAAGTTTCGTTGTGTTTTTGTTTGTAAGACAAGATCTCTCTGCCAGAGTTGCGGAATTAGTTTGAAAGAGTCACCGCGGCCCTGAAGCGCAAAGAGCATTAGGGGGAACACGGTTGGGTTTTTGTCAGTAGGAGTCTGACACTCTCTTCCGGTCCGCCTAAAGCGGAAGAAGTCATACGATGATTTCCCGTCCTTAGAATAAAAAAGACGTGATCTCTGGAAGAGCTGGTCCTATTATACAATTTATTTTACTGATAGAAAACTACTCTATTATCGACTGCCATAGGTCCTAATAGGTTTTGTGGTCATATTCGACAACCAAGTGGACGAAGTTGCGAGTAGAAGCTAGTTTATACATAAACGTAATTACACGCGACGCAAACTAAGCTACATTAGGCGCTCACAGCCGCGCGGTAAATGGTTGCCATAAGCTGTAGCCGACACTCATACCATTTCTTCGAATTCCTGGCACACAAAACCCTAGTCACGTATTACGTTTACCCCTCAATCGGTTCAGTCAACTCCGGGCATATCTAATAATTAATGTTTGTTTGTTTATTGGCAAAGCTGATATTTTAACAGAGATGTATCGCTCCTTTGATGTCAACCTATCTGTTCTAAGCAAGTGCTATATAACCTATATCTGCTTTGTCAGAGGTTAGTTAGCACAGGTGCCTACTTAGAAGATATTGCGGTGTTATGACCTAGTGTTTGTGAGCAATTATCATACAACTAGCTATACATATACCCCGGTGTCACCCGGTATCTTTATAATGTTTAGACGCCATATAACTGGTGCATAAAGATACTGACTGGACCCAAAAGTTAATGATTTTACCGTCACTGCATGTTTTTTTTGTTCTGCACCACATCTGGGAACCTACTGGTTACCGAGCCATTGTTTATTTTTCAAACACAAAACGTACTTAATAATAATTAAATTGTAAACATGTACAGTTTATAAAAACTCTAGAGCCATGGGGTCCTAGCGCTCATCTAGTTTTTCAGGATATCGCCAAGCGACTGGTCGACTATTCATGAGACCAGAGGGCTGAGGCCTTTTCTTGGGCCAAATAATCAGCATTGCCATACGACGTGGCAATTCTGCCAGTCTTTTGGGCACTCGTCTTATTGACAGCTATGCGGATGAATTTTTTGATGCCCTGTGAGCTTCCTCTTTTTTAATTGGTGGAGCTATAAAATTTCAAAAATCCCAATTTTAAACAAGTTTTAAATGTAATAGTTACAACTTTAAATAACGCCTCCACGAGCCCTGTTCTCAACGATCAACATTCCACGTTACCATAAACAGTAAATTTTCGCACCAAAAATAAAACTCGTTTCCCAGGAATAATGTTAGCTTAATGTTACTTAGTTTGGCAGAACGCGTAGTTAATGGGTATGTGATGCGTGTGTCTACACCGCGTTCTGCTGTAATAGGTGCGCGCTTTGTTGGGCATCACATTCGGCATTTTCTTTATACCGGTGTACAACGCTATCTTTGACATGTGTCATGTGGGGCGAAAGCCGCGCGTGTTTTCGCCTTTTATCATATAGGGAACATTGCACACTGAGTGCCATTCGGTGCGACCATTGTCGATTTTATTTTGAAAGGTGGGGAATCATTCTTCATCTTCTTCATCTCTGGGCGGGGCGTAAGGGAGTGTCAGACTTTTACTGACTGAAATCAATCCATGTTACTTTTTGTACCCTTTGCGTTCCGGGGGCGCGGTGACTCAAAAAAATAATGAATAAATTCCGCAACCCTGGCAAGCGCTGGCCCTAGCGGGCCCCGTCTACTAGCGACTGTTGCACCTACATTGCCTTTAGTTTCTCGTAATGTTCTCTATAATAATGAAATAGTTAGTAAGTACGGTAGTAACAGCGCCTGGGAGCTTTTATACATAAAACAAAATAGAATTGACAATCCACCGCTCCACACCCAATTTGTCCTGGTGCAAGCCATGGTCCGGAGCGAGAGGGAATGGGATGTAGTCGCCTCCTTCTGCGAGGCAGTAATGCTTGAGAAGGAGGCGGCGGGACGGTTGAGACAGCGGTTCTCCCGTCCCAGCCGCCGCGGTAGACGCTCCGGACGTCGGGAGCCGCGAGACGACTCCCGGCCACCGTAGATACTGGCCTGTGGACGGTGAGCAATGGGTAGCTCACCGTCCTTACGTTGCATAACGACAGGCCGTGTCGACGGCGCGTTCGTGTTCCACGCGCGCCTCAAAGAGATGTCAGCAAAAGGAAGGGGCCACTGAGGGCCGATGCCTGCCGGGGCTGCGGGTTGTTCGCAAGAGATACCGCGCCCCCGGAACGCAAAGGGCACAAGAAGGAACATGGGTGGGTTTTAGTCAGTAAAAGTCTGACACTCCCTCCCGCCCCGCCCAGGGCGGGAGAAGTTATTTGATGATTTCCCACCCACCAAAAAAAAAAAAAAAAAAAAAAAACACCCAATTTGTGTCGATTTTTATAGGATGGATAACACTATGAACATGAGACATTTCAGCTTTGTGGGATGGCAACGCGTTTGCAAGGCCTCTTGTATTACAGATAGGACATACCAGGATCAGGATCAGGTAGGACATACACTGATATATAAAAAAAATACAACCAAAACTTTAAATATTCAACTTCAAGACGATAGTTAACTAAACAACTTGAACTAAACACGGGTTCATTTAATGAGTCTTTAGCTATTTAGTTTGCCTACGAATAATTACCTCGCAACGGTATTTCACATCGCCTAAGCAGCGAATCTTACGCTTTGGTGGATTCTTGTATATTTGATAATCAATTATCTTTATGCCAACCATCGCTTTCATATGTGCACATTATCATCATTGTTAAGAGCGAAAACTCGGCTTCTGTCAGTTAGGTATGCGGTGTCTCACCGCTATTGTACCGACAACAAAAGGATGCTTGAGTAGGACTGTTGTTGTCATATGGCATTCCACTAATGGTCGAGATTTTGTCCGACGGTATCCACTTTACGAAACCTTTAAATAAATTCCATTATCGTATTGTATGTATGTTGGGGTGAGCCGTTTAACTAAACGAGCGCATCGTGGCGTAATTTGCCTCCCTCAGCATATAATAAGGCTGAAGAGTGTTTTTGTTTGTTTAAACGTCCTAATCTCTGGAACTACTAGTTGCATTGGAAAAAATGTGTTGAATATAAATATTTGAATACCCAGATTCATTAGGAATAGTATAGATACGCTATAAAACCACGCTACGACAAACAGGAGCGGCGCAGTAAGTAAAACGTAACTGAACGTGGGTGTAACCGCGGTGTATACCTAGTCGTACAATATGTATGTCATTATCTACAAATAGCTTTAAAGTCGATCAAAGTGCGGCAATTTGAAAACGTTGTATAGACGTATCACTTAGTGTTTAATATCTGTTATTGCCTATAAAATGGCTGTTACGATCGTGATAACACGCTGGAGTGACATTATTACTTATATTTATGGGCACCGCTACACGCCGTGTGAAGGTCGGCGCAAACAGAGGTCCACGCGCTCTTGCAGCTATAGATATGCCCGAACACTTTTAACTTATTTATTGATAT
This sequence comes from Caradrina kadenii, assembly GCA_947462355.1. Taxonomy (NCBI): domain Eukaryota; kingdom Metazoa; phylum Arthropoda; class Insecta; order Lepidoptera; family Noctuidae; genus Caradrina; species Caradrina kadenii. Next base: position 400,397 of record OX381691.1, on the reverse strand, counting down.
TCAATTAATTTCATTTAAAAAAAAAAAAAAAAAACGTTGCCCCACACTAGGAATATCTCCTGTGTCGTGGATGCGTTTACAAACATATAAACTCACATACACAAACAGCCAGACCCGATTCAACTATCTGTAGGCCATACAAATATTTGTTCCGTGCGGGAATCGAACCCGCGACACGCAGCGCAGCAGCCAATCGCTCAGCCATGGCGCCAAACGTGCGTTATTGAACTAAAGTACTTTACAAATAGAGTTAAAAATTGTGTAATCAGGCTTTTGTAAAAACCAAATTGAAAAGAGTGTCCGTGGAGTTTCTTGCTCGTTCTTCACCATAGAGACCTACGTTTTGGAACGAGCAACTAGCTTCAACTTTCTGTGTCACTTCTTGACAAGCCAAAAGTGGCTGTAAATAGTCCAGTTGGAATAAATGCTTTGACTTCGATTTTGTACAAGTTATAATTTTACGCGGATTTATTGTCTTGTACGCAATTGAGTGCCTGACATCAATTGACATACTTTTTTATGGGCTATCAAAACGGGATGCCATTTGTTTCCCATCTCGATTAACTATTTATTGATTTCAAAGCAAATAAACGTCGAATGTTACTGTTAATTGAAAAGTAATCGAGTTCAAGGAGAAAGGAAAGTGTTGATTTTTGAAATTTGTGTGTTGGAATTATTAGTTAAATGGTGTCTCCTACACAAGTATGTAATTACCAACTTTATTTCCTTTGGGTATGTTCCGATTGTTTTAATTACTTGTGAAGAAGCTTGTCCGGGGAAGTACTACCGCCATACCTATTTCTGCCGCAATGCAGCGTTGCTGTGTTCCGGTTTGAAGGGTATGGGTACCGGTGTAATTATAGGCACGTGAGACGTGTCAACTTTGTCCCTGGGATGCAACGCATTTGCCTCTGGTATTGCAGATGTCTATAGGTAGCGGTGACCACTAAACATTAGGTGAGCGGTGGGCCTGTTGTTGTGCCAAGGATATTTAAGAAAAAATACTTGTGGGCTCGTTTGATTTTCCAAGTTACCAGTAGTGGTTACTTTGGTGGGTTAATGATCTGAATGATCAGTTCATTGCCTAAAAAATACCCAATTAGAACTACTCGATCAAATTGCTGCTGTCTGCGCTGACCCTAAGATCTTTGATATTGGTCCTGTGCTAAAGTATATTATAATCACCAATATTTTAAGTTCTGTGACAATGACCATGTAATCAACAATTACTTTTTCCGTTATTGAGTGATAAAAGTTACTCGGTAACGGACTGCCTCTTTAGCCTAGACGTCCTAAGCGCAACTACTACGCTAGAGGTCTTGGGTTTAATTCCCAGGTTGAGCAAAGTGTTATTGGGTTTTCTATGAAATTCTCAGTAGCAGCTCGGAGTTAGGATTTGTGCCCGGTTAATAGCAATTGAGTCGCCGCCTATTACATGGGACCTAAACATACTGGCAAACTGTGGGTGTACGTTAGTACACCTCTGCCTAATCTTTCGGAGAATACAGGCGTGATGGTATGATGTTAGTAATACGCGTTGTTAAATCGTAACGAAACCTTTAGTAGACTAGCTATGTACCCGTGGTGTCACCTGCGTTCACTTTCGTCTGTGGTCACTGCCCTACCCTCGTAATGATCTATATGTATAAACCTTCCTCTTAAATCCCTCTATGAATTAATGACAACTGCATTAAATCTGTTTTCTTCTTTTTTTTTGATAAAACGTTGCCCCACACTAGGAATATCTCCTGTGTCGTGTGTGCGTTTACAAACATATAAACTCACATACACAAACAGCCGATCCCGCCAAATCCCGTTGCTTTAAAAGATAGGCGGCGGGAAGCGAGATTGTTTTGAATATCAGCTGTACCAGGTATTGCAGATTTGTATTGAATTACTAGAATGTTGTTTGGGTCTTGTATATTGTGTTCTGTGAGTAACTGCGTGCAGGTGGCGAGGACGGCTTGCTGGCAGACTGCCATAGGAATGTTTGGTTCTTTATATTGTTTGTTTCCAATATAAGCAGTGTGTATGGTTTGTAGCGCTAAAGACAAAATGGTTTGAAAGGTCCCATTGCAGTTCATTTGTTTTTGTTTGAAGACGCTGAGACTGAGCGAAAGTCGGCGAAAATATTTCTTGACGTCTGTGCTCACGACTCGTGGCAGCTACTATATGTGAGTGTATATGTCTATATGTTTACGCCCCCACGATGCAAGAGATATGCCTAGTGTGTGGCAGAGTTAAAAAAGCACAAAGCTGATTGATTGATGGTCACTTGTAAACTTTACATAGCTTCTGTTTCAGCACAGTGGAGGTGTTCCATACGCATTCTAGCAGTGTTTGTGCTTATTCGCCGACCCACTGCCTCCCACTACATGCTCGTATGATAGGGTTGCCTATTTTTCAATAAATGTTTATAAGTATTTTTTTTATTTAGTCTACTTGAATCCATAATAAAATATACTAAATAATATAAAAACATAAACACAAAAAAATCATAATATGTACAAATAATGTGGTCATCAAAAACTCGTTGATGTCACTGTCAATAGTACAAGTCTGTACAAGAGCCCAAAATACTAAGACGCATTGCCACCTGGTATGGCAAAGACGATTTGAATTTAAGATTAATTAAATGGTATTTTGACGCAATGATGTACTTTTACCTTAAAAAGGTTGATCTTCTAGGATATGCATTGTGTGTGCGCGACTGCTACGCTAGAGGTCTTGGGTTCGATTCCCAGGTCGAGCAAAAAGTGTTATTGACTTTTTCTATGAAATTCTCAGCAGCAGCTCGGAGTTAGGATTTGTGCCCGGTTAACTGCAATAGGCTCGCCCCCTATTACATGGGACCTAAACATACCGGCGAACTGTGGGTGTACATTGGTACACCTCTGCCTTACCCTTCGGGGAATACAGGTGTGATGATATGTATTGTGTTGTATAGTTGCTTCAGTAAACAATGACAGGAGGTCCAAAAGTCATCAGTTATCTGTAAGATTCTTCAAACCTAACAGAATATAATTAATGATAATGTTCTAATTTATTACAATGTTACATAGATTGATGTTATCTTGCTGCGCCCTAACAGGGTCATGTACTCATAGGTAGTAAGCAATTCCTGTGCTGTGTGTGCATTGTATAATAAAAAAAATACCTTTAAACTATGACAAAACTCGCGATATACAACAATATCTTCTTGAAAGTTTAATAAAAGCTTCAATATCTGCTCTGCTCACGATGCTACATCCTCAGTCAGTCGTATCCATCCATTACCATGTAATAATGTAATGTATAACTATAATTTATGTATACATTACAAGTGATCCATTACCTTAAGCACCTACTACATATAGTATTGATAACCAATATTATGCATAGCTTAAATGTCAGTGTATAATATTGAATAAAAATTAAATAAATAAAGATCGTCACGTCACCTCGCCCGAGGGCTTAGGAATTTTTGAGAAGATAATGAAAATTCTTTAGACTTTTTTAAATTTCGTTGAATGGTAAACAAGCCGACGGCCCACCTGATGTTAAGTGGTCACCTCTGCCTATTAGACATCTGCAATACCAGTGGCCTTACAAATGCGTTGCCATCCCAGAGACAAAGTTAAAATGTCTCATGTGCCTGTAATTACACCGGCACCCATCCCCATTAAAACGGAACACAGGAACGCTGCTTGCAACAGAAATAGGATTGTGGTAGTACTTCCCAGGACGAACTTTCACAAAGAGCTCTACTCTTTCGATTGTGACAACCCTAATAGCCAGAAGCCTCTCACTAGTGATTGAAGCCTGTGCACTGTAAAGTGCTGCTACTATTGCTTGCTTGTTGTTTCGTGACGTCACCAAACCACCCTTTCACCCTTTACGCTAGTTCGGCAGTAATTAATCGTTGCTACGCGAGACCGGCTTCTAAGACAGAACCGCTAAGTTGAAATCAAAACTGGAACCGAGCAAAGTTTTAGAGTCCCGTGTCTCACTTTACAGGAAAATGGAAATTAGTTCTGCCGCCGCCACAAACATTTGTACTTTTGTGTTTCTGTACTAAAAGAGGAAAGATATTTTTGTTTGTTGTACCAAATAAGCTCCGAAACTACTGGACGGATTATAACCACTTTTCATCAATATATTATTGACATTATTCCTGAGTAATATAGGTTATATAACATCACGTTACGACCTTCGGGAGCGAAGCAGTAACCAAAGACGTAACTTAAAGCTAGTAATCAATAAACTCAAAACTAAATTACTAATTTTAAAAATTCTTTCACCTGTAGATAGCTAGATTATCAGCCACTAACATAGGCTATATTTTCTATATATATACTAGCTGTTGCCCGCGACTTCGTTCGCGTTCACTATTTTATTGATTTTAATTTTGTTTTCGCGTATAAACCTCTTTTTTTTAAATTTAAGTAAATATTTTTTTTAAATAATAATTGCCATCTTATAATATCAGCTATCTGCGAGTGAAAGTCCCGTCAAAATCGGCCCAGCCGTTTCGGATATAAGCCAGAACAAACAGACAGACAGACAGACAAAAATTTTAAAAATTGATTTTTTTATGTTAGTTTTTCATAATTTCAAAAACGAAATGAGAAAATAGTGAACCGTAGAGACGTGTGTAAAGTTGTCAAGAGAGAGTTGGAGATTAGCAGGAACAAACATACAGACAAACATTAAAAAATATATATTTTTGGTATATGTACCTCAAAAACATTCATAATTATGCATTTAGTAAAAAGCTGTTATTTTGACATTACAAACAGACATTTCAATTTTATTTGTTTGTACAGATTTGGTGTTTTGTATTAAGCATGAGGCTTCAGATTTGATTCACATGTCGGTTAAAACTATTTTACCACTAGTAAAATATTCGTCTAGTCGAGTTATGTTTCAAAATACATATATACAATAGTAATAGGTACGGTGGTAGTACTTCCCCGAACGAGCTCTTGCACAACGAGCTCTACTGCTACTAAATGAATAACACTTGTTTTTTGTTCCAGGGCGTCGTACGTATCTGTTCTGACGATAGTGGCATTCTCCCTGGAACGGTACCTCGCCATCTGCCACCCGCTGCACCTGTACGCCATGGCGGGGCTGCGCCGGGCGCTGCGCATCGTGGCGGCGCTGTGGCTGGTATCGCTGCTGGCTGCCTCGCCCTTCGCCTTGTACACTACCGTCAGTTACCATGACTATCCACCAGGTAAGGTGTATGCCTCCAACACTATAAGTATCTAGGTAGGTATTGTAGAGGGTCCTAGGGGGGATAGACATTCCCTCAATATCTCGCGAGTAATAAACGCATACACGCACGTAGGAGCGAGCGCGAAAAAGAATCAGCAATACTAATATAATAGTAGATTAATAATAATCTATTACACAAATAATAACGTGTTAAATGAGTGATAATTAGCTGGGTATCTACTAAAGTTGATGTCGCTGCCTCACCTATAGATCAGTGAGGATCAATTGACAAATTAAGATAAATGACGGTATGACCAACTGGAAACCCACACCTTGCAGTACCATCCCGCCACCAGGAGACCCCGCTCACCAAATTTGATGACAACATAATAACTACAGTGTGATCAATTTATCCAAGACACTTTTTACTGCATTATACATCACTCTAACTTTGGCACTTGCCGAGTCGATTCGCTGCCGCTTGTGCCTAGAGCCACACCCACAGTAGTGTTATCATCTATCCAATAGCTCGGCCTTCTCTATTTCTACACCATCCATCTAGGATAAGTGTCATGAAATTCCTGTTTTCTAAGAATAAATTGGCATCTAAAACTCCCATAACTTACCGACATTTTCTAGATAACAGTATCGGCTTACTTGCTGCAAAAACAAGTAGAACCCCCCAGAGACTCGGAATCCTTTCACTTCACTGTGAGTTTTGTTAGAAAAATGTTGCGGTAAATATTAAACACAATATGAAGAATATACCGACGTTTCGAAGGCCAGTGAAATAAAGAGTTTAGAAAATATCTTTCGGTTCATGAAATCTTAAACAACAACGTCTTTTAAAAACTGTAATTCAATATAGAGGAACTCCACACCTTGTTTCTCAGTGCATGATGAAACTTGTGCAAGTCTTTGTCCTATATAATGATTATTCAAAGTTCCCATCGAAAGAAATATTGGAACCAAAAAGTTGTAAAGCGTAAGTTCGCCTCTTCTATATTTCGATATCTGCAGTGACAATCGTAATGGATGACTGCCATTTGTCTTTTTTACAATAGTGACCTTGTGAAAGATCAAGGTTGTAACTTAAACTTTTTTCTTTCAGTTGGGTTGAAGAGGGGTATAGCCTATCTTGGAGTAGTTTAGGGTAAATTGTCCGCAGAGCGGTCATGTCAACGAGATAGACGAATGAGGCCAAATATAGATAGGTACCTATTTTATAGTTTGGAGACTGTGTTGTTCCCCCTTTGAGAGAAGTGTGTTGTGTCAAATGTAATTTGGAACAAAGTGATGATAGTCCGACCTACAGAAAGGCATTGGGAAAAATTTCTAAAGATAGAGCTTCTAACTTTTTTTTTAATTATCATTGGCTGGCTAACAAGCCGGCTGGCCGACGCTAAGAAATAGGTATGGTGGTCGTCTAACATAAAAGTTCTGATACCACAAAAAGATAATGCAGCACAAAATGATGTTGCTGAAACAATCCAGCTTTGTTTGCCATTGTATAGTACGGGGGCATAAAGATAGCAACAGTTGTCTTCCATCGTTCTACCTTATACAGTAGTACAGTAAGGATATCTTTGTCTGTCCCAAGGCTCTGGCAACGCGTCTCTGGAGTCAGCGTTCTGCGCCATGCTGGAGATGCCCTCGTGGTACCTGTGCGAGCTCAGCAGCCTGCTGTTCTTCATCCTGCCCGGCCTCATCATCCTGGGCCTGTACGTGCGCATGGGGCTCCGTATTAGGTACGTGTTGGGGTACGTATGTTTTGTTTTATTTCTAACCTGCTGCGGCCTTCGCGTTTGTTGAATTTCAATGCAGTGTTTTTTATTTGGTAATAATAAATTCAAGATCGAGGATTCTAAAGCTCGTTTGCTTACCCTGGGTTTGCGTTATGAACTATGTAATAATACTATGGTATAATATTACTGTAACAATGTATAACTATATATATATACCGCCTGGCAAGCCACATTTTTACTTTTAGGGATGGGAATTCATGATTTTTCCCGCCCTGGGCGGGGTGGGAGGGAGTGTTAGACTTTTACTGGCTGAAACCCATCAAGCAAGCCCCTGTTATTCTCTTTTTGAGCAGCAGGAATAAGAATAAAGTTATTACATTTTATTTTTGAAGATGTTGCCTTGCTCTACAAATATCTCCTGTATCATCGATGCGTTTATAAAAACAAACAAACTCACATATACAAACAGCTAGACCCGGATCAACTATCTGTAGACCATACAAGTATTTGTTCCGTGCGGGAATCGAACCCAGTACACGCAACGCAGCAGCCAATCGCTCAGCCACTGCGCCAAACATCGTCGTATTATTCACTGTTACAAAAAAAGAATGCTCTAATGCAATGAAGTTTTAATGGTACTTATTCACATAAACATATATTTAAGACGGTGATACCCAAACTAGGCGGATAGTTGTATCTTGATGATCGGAGACCTAAGCGTTGCCCAAATTATTATTGAATTATTAGTGAAATCCCTATTAAATATTGTATGACAGTTTTTTTGTTTACTCCAATACGTCAAACCAGCCAATGCGTCTACATAACCACCGATCTCAGAAGTGAAGCAAAATTCTATTCAAGTCGTACCTGTGTGATTTGACTAAATTATTCAGTATCTGACTCAAAACTTTGTTTTATATCAGGCCTATTGTAGTAAGTCGTCAAAGTACAGGTTTCATGATTATTTACTTAGGTACAGCTCTTTGTGAGAAATTCACACTTTATGTGAAAGTACAGCCAGCTGAAGGGAACGCTTACAATAATACAATACGCACCGCTGTAATAAAGCTGCGTCATAGCATTCACTTTCGTTTCGGCCAAAAACACGTCGGCAGGTCGTCGCGCAACAGTGTCGCGGCAACAGCCAACAAGATGTTTGAAATGTTTATGACATACCTGCCTATTTTTCCAACAACATTTTTTAGGAATTACATTTTTTGTGCCGGTTTTTTTGAGACCCTCTTTTGTATTCCAACATCAGCTTCGAACATTCAATATTTTAGAGTTTTAAAATATGGCTCGTGGTTAAGAAATATCCAAACATATAGATCATATTTTTATCTTACAGGTATCTGCCACTTCCACTACAATAGCTATAATATTCCTACCTACTTATTTCTGCTGTGAGGCAGCGTTGCTGTGTTCCGGTTTGAAGGGTATGGGTGCCTGTGTAATTACAGGCACATGAGACATTTCAACTTTGTCTCTAACGCATTTGCAAGGGTTCTAGTATTGCAGATGTGGATAGGCAGCGGTGACCACTTAACATTAGGTGGGCCGTTGGCTTGTTAACCATTCAATTATGTTTTAAATATCCAATTTTATTTTAAGAGACATAGCGCCGGCCAAAATTAGCCACTTACTGAAAAAGGAAATAGTAGAGGTTGATATGAATATGAAATATTAAGTAAACTCGGGCAAGTGTGGGTTGTTCTCGAGGGCCACTCTATAATCCCCACTCACGTGAAAGTGGCCCACTATTTACTTTTTTAATAATGCAGAACCTACCTCACCCAACGAGTCACCACTTAAGATTAATATAAAGGTTATATTTATTTGTCGACGTTTTTGACATGTTTATTCTGGGACTATATAGGCAAGGTTCACAGAAAAATAAGCATTTAATAATAGTAATGTGATAAATAGATATTTAAAGAACGTTTCCCCACATGAGGGATTTCTCCTGTAGTGGGTGCGTTTACAAACATTTAAACTCACGTGCACAACTATGTGTAGGCCACACAAATATTTGTTTCGTGTGGGTTTCGAGCCCACGACACACAGCTCAGTAGCCACTCGCTCAACCACTGCATCAACCATGTCGTCACAATCCTACTTCCTACTAATAATAAATTGCTACTAATTTGCATGGTGTCGAAACCAAAGCAACTGGAGAAACACACTTCCTCTTTATTAATGGCGAAAATAAATAGATATTGATGTTACTCTTCCATCCATCACGCCTGTATTCTGTGAAGGGTTAGGCAGATGTGTACCAATGTGCACCCATAGTCCGTCGGAATATTTAGGTCCAATGTAATAGGGGGCCAGCTTATTACTATTAACCGGGCACAAATCCTAACTACGAGCTGCTACTGAAAATTCTTTAGAAAAACCCAATAACACTTTGCTCGACCTGAGAATCGAACCCAAAACTTCAAGCGTTGCAGTCACTTCAGTTAGGACCTCTACGCTAACTAGGCAGTTCTTACTCAGGATCTTAGCCTTCCCTTTTCGCTTTATTTTAGATAATCATGTTTGCTTGTTTGTATTTCCTTGAAAATATTACGTTTCATGTTTTAATTTGGAGCGTGAACATCTCAACACAAGAGAAAGCAACTTCTGTTCTATTTAAAGCTGGCGAAATTATTAATTGTGTTAGCGCTGAACATGATTAATCACTTCGCCGGTTTTTCATCATTGTTTGATGTTGATTTTTGTTTTCTCATCTATCTTTACTGATATTATAAAGAGGAAGGATTTGTTTGTTTGTACCAAATTGGGTCAGCAACTACCGGACCGATTTTAACCATTTTTTACCCGACTGCGCCAGAAGGAGGGTTATGTTTTTCGAGTGTATGTATGTATGTATGTATGTGGGTATATTTCTTTGGCACGCTCTGCAGCCTGAACGGCTCGATGGATTTTAGCTTGAGAGGTGTCGTTAGATTCGTATTTACTGTGAAAATGACACTGGGTATATCAAAATAAAAAAAAACAAAATGGGAGATTTATGGAGCCAAATTCAAATGTTTGGCACGCTCTGCAGCCTGAACGGCTCGATGGATTTTAACTTGAGAGGTGTCGTTGGATTCGTATTTTCTGTGAGAGTGACACTGGGTATATCAAAATAAAAAAATAAAATGGCGGGTAGGTACACATTGGCTTAGCAACCATTCTCACTAAAACGTGTAAAATAAAAAAATTGATTTAAAAAATAAAAAAACCCGACTGCGTAAAAACATGAACTGTAAATAAAAACTGAAAAGACAAAAACAAGTCCAGTAGTCTGGAATTCAGTGAAGTAACACACTACCGCTTCTCAATTCAATGTGGTTTAATTGGTTATTCTATTCATAATCATAAAGTTAGCTATTGTTGCTATTGTAAGTTTGAATTAAGTAATCTTTTGTAAATTTAAAATTGAATGCTAACTTTTACTGCCTATTTCAAATACGACTTTATTTCCATTCTCACAATATGCTGACTTACAGAGAACATAAGAGCCAGACGCCATTTTTCAATAATAGAATGTTTGTATAACAGTGTAGAAACAAAAGTACCGAAAAGGTTCTTCCCCACTGCATCCGTTCCCCACTGCATCCGTTCCCCACTGCATCCGTTCCCCACTGCATCCGTTCCCCACTGCATCCGTTCCCCACTGCATCCGTTCCCCACTGCATCCGTTCCCCACTGCATCCGTTCTCCACTGCATCCGTTCCCCACTGCATCCGTTCCCCACTGCATCCGTCCCCCACTGCATCCGTTCCCCACTGCATCCGTTCCCCACTGCATCCGTTCCCCACTGCATCCGTTCCCCACTGCATCCATTCCCCACTGCATCCGTTCTCCACTGCATCCGTTCCCCACTGCATCCGTTCCCCACTGCATCCGTTCCCCACTGCATCCGTTCCCCACTGCATCCGTCCCCCACGCGCTTTGCGTTGCGTCGGCGAAAGGTCAAAGGTTTACTCGGCGTGCATTTTACTCTAAACTTTTATGTAGCGTCCGTATAATCCTTTTGCAGCGTCTAGGCGCACGCACGGGTTAGCTGTAACCTGTGTACTATCTACAAGAGCGTAACATGTATGAGCGCTTTATGTGGTTATTTGGCGAGGTTACTCGGTCACTAAGTTTTTTTTTCTTTTTAAAAAAGTTGCCCGGCACTAGGGATTTCTCCCCACATATAAACAAATAAACTCACTTATACAGACAGCACAATAAGTTATGTAGTGTTTCCGGATCTGGAAGGCAGACAGACCCGAAATAACTATCAAAGTCAAATCATTTATTTCAATTAGACCATTAAAAGGCAATTTTGAACGTCAATTTCAAGAGGTAAAATTAATAATATTGAATCTACAAAGGCTAACGAGGCGATTCGAATGGGCACCTCCCATTCGAATCGCCTCGTTAGCCTAGTGGTCCTAAGCGCGACTGCTGCGCTACACGTCTTGGGTTCGATTCCCAGGTCGAGCAAAAAGTGTTATTGGGTTTTTCTATGAAATTCTCAGTAGCAGCTCGGAGTTAGGATTTGTGCCCAGGTGGCAATAGGCTCGCCCTCTTACATGAGACCTAAACATACCGGCGAACTGTGGGTGTACACTGGTACACCTCTGCCTAACCCTTCGGGGAATACAGGCGTGATTGTATATATGTATGTAGTAGTTATTAGTTAGTTATCTGTAGACCATACAAATCAAGTAGAGTAATTGTAGTTTGGTTCGTAAGTCAAAGTCAAAGGCAAATCATTTATTTCAATTAGACCATTAAAAGGGACTTTTGAACGTCAATTACATGTTAAATTAGAAATATTGAATCTAGAAGTACCTTCCGAGAAGTACCTTTTGGAACTGTTTCCGAGTAAGTTCGAGGTTGCCTAAACAACTTGATCTATGTAATTGAGTTGAGCAAAGCTAAACATAATTAAAACTTCCCCACTGTAAGTACTTGGAAAGTGTTCAGACAATCTGTTTAAAATAATAATCTGTGAGCTACAACTCTACGTAATCTGAAAGTTTTGAAACGAGATGGCAACCCGAAGCAGTGTCTTTTATTATTAGTGCTAAGTGCTGAACTAAGGTTCAACTTAACTTGCCTATCTAAATTGATATGATTATTTATGAAAGTCAACTCTAATAAGGTTTGGTAAAACGTTTTTTTTAACCCCCGGCGCAAAAACGACGGGGTGCTATACGTTTGATTTATTTTGTTTGAAAGGTGAACTAGTCGGGAGTGATCTCAGCTACGTTTGATGGAAATCGGTTCAGCGGTTTCAAAGTTATTAACTCTTTTGTTAACTGCGGTAGGGATTTATATTCTTCTGTCGGGGGTTACAAAAAAAAATAGATTTGTGTTTTTAAATTAATTTAATAGATTTTCAAAATAATTAATTAAAGAAAACATTTGTACATCCTTATGTCAATTTAGATTGGTAAAAGTGTGCGGCTCAAGTAATGTGAATAACCATCATTGGGCTCACCATAAAATAAATGCAATGAATAAAACAAAAGGAGAGGTTAACCTCCGCATAGAGGCGTAATGCAGACAAGATAAAGGCACCAATGTCTAAGCTTGTATTCCGTCAAATGACTCCAGTAACTTATATTTCTAACTAGCTTCAGCTCGCGACTTCGACCGCATAGTTTCATCACCCGCATTTAGTTACGTCTTTGGTTACTGCTCCGCACTTATTGGTCGTAGCGTGATGTTATATAGCCTGTAGCCTTCCTCTATAATTTTACTATCCAATACAAAAATAATTTAAAAATTCGAACCAGTGGTTCCTGAGATCAGCGCGCTCAACCAAACAAACTCTTTAGCTTTATAATATTAGTTAGATGATACGCGGTAACTTAAAAAATCTTATTGTCAATTACGAGTTATCGAGCGAGCCTAAATATTGATGCCTTCTTTGTATCCACGAAATTTAATGTAGGTACATAAATTAGTTATTGCCCAAAATATGACTAAACTACATTTTTTAGAAATGCTCGGTCGGTACAATGCTCTTTAATAAAGAGTACAGCTATTCTTCGAAGTCTAAAGTAAAATCAATATCTCCTGGCGAGGTTATCAGCGGCACGGGCAAACAATAATAACTCGATACGAACTCGATAACAATAACTCGATGTAAACTTAATTGACAAACAACAGTTTAAAGTCTGTTTTCTAATTAGGTGTTTTATTTGTTTTACCTTACATGTGTGAGTTCTTAGTGTAACTAATATCGGAATTGGAAAAACATTTTTAATTAATGTTAGGATAGATTAATTTACAATTTTAATTGGTGGTTATTTAATATAGGTACACCCAGAAATCGAAATCAGAAATAATTGCGCTACGATCACCTTTTAGGATGCTTACCGACAGCCCGCACTTAATTGACGAACTTGTCTACTGGTACTGACTCCTACAGCTCCGCAACGCTGAGAGTCGACTAACATCGAGACGCGACGCGGCGATACCCGAAGTGGCCAGTAGTTTCGTTCTCTTACTGAATTTCCTACCTTTCAGTGTAGTAAATAAAGCTCGGTATTGTAAGCATGCGGGCAGCGCCGGACCGGTCATTGTGGGTCTCTTTAGGGGAGGCCTATGTTCAGCAGTGGGCTTCGATTGGATGATAATAATATGATGCTGACGATGATTATAACGTGATCCTGACTACACGCCTTGTGGTGCCTCGTCATGTTTTGGCGTGAGCTAACCTACAACAGCCGACAGGAAACGACGTCATTGTTAGCGTTAATAAAATATTTGAATCCTAACATATTTAAACGCTAAAGCCGACAGAAGTACGCTCATTGCTCATAATACATTTAGATCGCAGCACACACGGCCCGCACCGCGCTTGGTGTACACGGCTCTTAAGTAGGAAAACCATCTCCGTGAGCGAGACTCCAATTAAAACATGCAAAATCATCCCTAACTTTATTGGACTCGAGCTGAAACCATTGCCTCAGTTATTCTAGTCAATAAAATAAAGTACCTACTTATAATTATGTACCTACTCTCAAATTAAACTGAAATATTTCAATAAATTGGATAGAATGCGCCAGTTTCCAATTTAATTAAAAATTCACGGTCCATTTGATTTGTAAGTTGTGGCGCGTTTGCTTCAAACAAATATCAAATAAATTGATTCAATTTAGTGTTTGTGGTGACCTCCAGGCTCGTTTGATCTGATGGACGAAAGAAAAAGTGTTTTTTTTATAAATGGGTCCTACCTACCTACCAATACAAACTTGTAGTTTTTCTTGGCCCTGAGTTCAATTTGACAGTTAGTTAGGTACTTATTGTGCCTGATAAGAAGATGATAGGCTTGACCTAAACAAAACAATGTATGTATGTAGAAGTAAAGGTACCTGTAGAGGGTCAAGCTGGTTAGACCATGTTCAACCTTATTTTACTAGGATAGTTTATTCTTTATATTATTTATAAAACTCTTCGTCATTCAAAATAATAACTTTACAAATTATGGCACAATGTACGGCAACATTATGTTTTTAATTATTACGTAATTCATTATTATTATTTATTTTAATTGATTAGCAGAACTGAATGGTTTTATAATTAATACGTCTATATTTTACCATGATTAAAGAAATATATAGAGTTAAGCTAAAGTTAGAGTGACTGCCTCGTTGGTCTCGTGGTAGCAAGCGCGACTGATGAGTACGGGGTCCTGGATTCGGTTCCCGAGTCGGGCAAAAAGTGTTATTGGGTTTTTCCATTACAAATTTCTCAGTGGCAGCCCGGAGTTTGGAAGTTGGTGGTGTAACACCCCCGTGCTTCGGAAAGCACGTGAAGCCGTTGGTCCCGGCTGTCATTCGTAGATCTTTGACAGTCGTTACGGAATGTCAGAAGTCAGAAAGTCTGACAACCAGTCTTACCAAAAGGTATCGTGTTGCCCAGTACCTGAGTTGCGGAGGTCAGATAGGCAGTCGCTCCATGTAAAACACTGATATCACTGATATCACACATCTGACTGATACTGATCAGCTGCATCCGGTGAGACTGGAACGCGACCCCAACATAGTTGGGAAAAGGCTAAGTAGGTAGATGATGATGAAGCTAAAGTTAGAGTGAACAGGCTTCTTCAGGGGAAGCTCACTCCATCGTCGACTTTGTCTCTGTCACCTCTGACCTAGACTAGAGTCAAGAGCAAACCTAACTTGATAAAAAAATTAAATATATTTAATTACATTACAAATAATAATCCTTATAATAAGTTATGTTAAAATGTCAGACAAACATCAAGATAGTAAAAAGCCGCTTCATTAAAATTTTAATACTTAATTAATTAAAAGGAATGTGTAATGCGTACATACGCTTTGTATTTATAATAATTAAGACTTCTACTCCTCAAACAAATGAATTGCATTACTTTGTTTTAGTAAAAGAAATGTTTAATTTGGCTATCAAAAGTAATTGAAACAATTAATTAATATTACGTAGATATGAGTGACGATTCAACATTTGCACATCTTACTCTGTGAGTTCACTTCTGAGACGTGCGTGGGGCCTTCTGTACGATAATACTTCTCATAAATAACGGCCTGCCTTCTTAATGTAACGTAAGTCCAACATATAATGTACACGTTCTACCTTCTCATAGCTGTGGGGAGAGATAAGGCTCATTAGCTATCTGCCATCAGTCTAGCTTCATTTGTAATGCTTACGAGTGGGTGTATAATATACAAAACAATAATTTGAATTTACGCAGGCACATCACATACCCATCTATACTGATCTCCAAACTAAGTAAAAAAAACTATTTATTTCAGATACATTATTTATTTTGGCCCATAATATACTACACACCACATACTTTACACACACACACACACCCCCACACACTTTTTAATGTACAACGTATACCCACAGTTCGCCGGTATGTAATAGGGGGCGAGCCATTAACACATTGCACTAATCCTAACTCCGAGCTGCTACTGAGAACTTCTTAGAAAAACCCAATAACACGTTGCTCGACCTGGATATCGAACCCAAGACCTATAGCGTAGCAGTCGCGCTTAGGACCACCAATCTAACGAAGCAGTTTGCCTTTTATTTTTGGTGTGAAAAATCACTGTATATGACAGCGCGCAATGTAACGTATGCAGAACATTCTGCTTATGGGTACATGCAGCAGTACAGGGTCATGTAAGTATTTAAAATTTAGTTATAACATTTTAAACTTTTTTTATATAAAAACCTGAAAAATAGTTGAAACTTTGACCTTTAACATCTCCGTAACCAGAAGCATAAATATGATAAGGGCCACTACAAAAAAATGACCGCAGTGGTGGAAAGAGGCTGCGGGTTATTCGTAAGAGATACCGCTCCCCCGTAACGCAAAGGGCACAAGAAGGAACATGGGTGGGTTTTAGTCAGTAAAAGTCTGACACTCCCTCCCGCCCCGTCCAGGGCGGGAGAAGTTATTTGATGATTTCCCATCTACCAGAAAAAAAAAAAGTGGTGGAAAGAATTTGTAACGGTATAGTACCACAACGCTTTCTCAGCCAGTCAAACCGAAGGAAAGATTTATGTTATTATTTTTATAGTCATTTCATTTCATTAGAACTTAATGATACGAAAAAATAAAAAGCTTTGCAGGCAACTTAAGCTCCGGACATGACCAGCATTAAATATTTTCACTTTTTCTAAATGTCTAGAGGTGAAACCTTGATTCTCGCAAGGTCACAAAATTAATTATCGGTAATAATTCATGCAATAAGCTGCCGCCCGGATAAATATGAGACGTGCTATGAATTAGTTGTATGTACCTACACCTACCCACGTAGTGATAACTAGAGAATGTTTGCGTTCACGTCGTGAATTGAATAAGCCTTTGCCAGTTGGGGGTAATCCAAAAGAACAATTGATGGGGTCATCATTATCATCATATCAGCCTACAGCCGTCCACTGCTGAACGTAGGCCTCTCCCAAAGTTGCGGAATTTGTTCGAGAGTTACCGCAGCTCTGGAACGCAAAGGACACACGGATGGCTTTTAGTCAGTAAGAGTCTGACACTCCCTTCCGATCCGCCCAAAGCGGAAGAAGTCATCCGGGGATTTCGCATCCATATAAAAAACCCTAACCTAACATGTGTCTGCTGTGCCGAGCGTCTGTCCGTCTACACACATAAAATGATGGGGTGTTGTAACCCTTTCTGCCTCCTGTGGACTACAGAGCAAAAATAGGATCATCAAACTGGAAATACTTATTTTCCTATCTGCTTCACGGATTTAAAATAAAAGCACTTGGAGTTTTAAGTCTACCGGCGCCAAAGTCTACCCAAACGCCTATTTCAAAAAATCGCAGAATCAAAATCCAGTAAAGCTTATAAACTCATTGTATGCTGATGAATACTTGCGCCATCCTCTCCTACCCGCGAGTGCCGTCAGTGAAAATAGAATAATGAACAATGAATGCATTAGGCCACCATTATCATGCAATTACTGCTCAATCTTCCGGACGAACGGCCCGGGCCGGATAAAATAGGAACTGGCTTAAATAGCTGTCACCATGAGGAGGGGTAGCAGTGGTCGAGGGAGACCTAGCTACGATTAGGTTGCGGGCAACTAGGTTCAACTTTCTGGCTAACTGACCACCAGTGCCTGTGCATGGTTTGTTTGACATACATTGACGTTGATGTTGTCGTGAGGTGGGGTCCTTGTGTTAGCGGTATTTTCTGAAACATTATAAATGTTTTGAAAGAATCTATTCTTGAAGGGTTCACAGACTATACATTTTAAGTGGCGGTGTTTGAATGTCTGTGTAGAGGCTTCGGTAGTTTATATTATCAGTCTAATTATCAGAATCAGTTGATTTAATTCTTTAAAAATAAATTAGTTACAACAAGGTATTTTATTATTCATAAAATATAATTACATCTTATTTTATAAAAAACTAATGAGTAAAATAACTTCACTATAATTATTTGATCCCTCCAGGCAGTCCTAGGGACCTACATCGAGTCTCATTCCTGATTCTCTAAACTAATAAATCCTACTTCCGAATCAAAACGCCAAAGGAACGCCGCTTCCATAAACTTTGCTACTGGGAATATCTGACATCCTTCATTAAATGAATTAAACAAGCCGAATAACAAAACATCTATTACAATCGAGTGACAACAACCACAACCATTAGTTACTCTTCATTTCCGGTGTTCCGTAGTTTTGGGATTCCGCTCCGCCTATCACCGGAACCGCTCTAAATCACACGAAGCAATTCCGCGATTCATTTGACACGATTACTTGTCTGATATATGTTTGGGGGAAGGGTCGGCGCTTCGGGACATATTTTTCCTTCCGATAGTGATCATACTGGTATTAGGGAAGCTGTCAATGTAATAAAGTATGTGAGGAGTTAATGGATTCTGGGAAATGTCGTAGGCTTCAAAATTATGGATAAGCTTATATAATATAAAGATTGTTAAGCCTGCCAATATTATTGATTGATCGATGAATGCAAAACTTTGGAATAATTAAATAAAAACTTCTTTTCTACATATACATAATACAAATACAAAAATGTTTATTGTGTCCCAAACTTAAATGGTTATTCCACAATACAATCTACCTCAGTGCCAAATTTTAACCAGATCCGTTCACCCGTTTAAGCGTGAACGGGTAACAGACATCCATCCATCCACACAAACTTTCCCCTTTATAATATTAGTAGGAAAGGAATAGTAGGACGATTGTACCATGATCATATCGTTGTGTAAGCGTTTCTTATCGTTCAAGACTGTTTGTCCAGAACTTTCTGCTTTGTTGAAGCGATTAAAGATTTTCCAAAAAAAATAACTCTTTGCTTGGAATAATTTTTATTTTAAATTTAGCTTGTGACCTCAGTCATTATATTTGATTGGACGTAGGAATGAAAACGAAATACCAAATACTCCTAACATAAAGAATGGATCCGTACCTTTTATATTAGTGGATAAAAAACGTACGGAACCTTTCGAAATAAATATTTAATTTATACTTATATACTAACTATAATATATAAAAAATAAAGTGGAATAAGAGGAATATTATAAAGAGGAAAGATTTTTTTTGTTTGTTTGTACCGAATAGGCTCCGAAACTACTGGGCTGATTTTAACCGTTTTTCACGAATACATAGCTACATTATTCCTGAGTAACATAGGCTATATAACATCACGCTACGAACCACGGTAGTAGAGCAGTAACCAAAGACGTAGCTTAACGCAGATGAAATAAGCCATGAGGATGAAACAGCGAGCAGGTTTCTAGTAAAATAAAACCCTCGACTTAATAAAATATCTAGAAAAAGTTAAAACGCGAAACGATTACAATTAGTTCCGTCTATCTGAATTATCTTTTATTGACGCTATTTATTTTATTTGTCGACTTTTGCTTTCTATTTCCCTCACTTAATGGACACGATTTGGTTCGGCGAAGTTTTCCTCAAAAGCGCCAATTGTATTCCAATACAGATGAGCTCTGCCATTAGGAACTGTGGTCACTCTTACGGTTAAACCACGATACCGGGACGTCATCTACTCCACTATAGGGCTGCAACTGTATGATTTAAATACAGAGATGTTTTATAACTTTACTACATCATTTCATTGATATGTCACTGACTCGAAGGAGGCCAAACAAGAGCCTTCGCTTATGAAAACTGTCTATTCTAATTCCAAAAAGGAATTCGATTGAGTGTTTGGACGTAACTGTTTCAGCCAGGTTGATACGGCGAACAACCTTCACAGTACCTATTTCTTAAAAATACGATCTCCAAACTCGTTTAGTACTCGTTTACAAGTCAAAGTCGAAGCATTTACTCCAATTAGACCGAAGGCACTTTTAAACGTCATTTACAAGAATAAAGAAATTAATTTAGTTGCCTCTTCCAAATGGTAGTTACATTTGGAGAAAAATCGGCAAGAAAATTATACTTACACTTTTAAAATAGGATTTACAATATTTGTGATACTTACGGGAATTGAGATACTTACCTAGTGTTCATATGATTATAAATATTATAACTAATACTTTGTATCTTGTATAATATTTGGATTAAATAAATGTACAGCAAATCTAAACGTTATTGTAAGTATATTATACGTTGGTGATAGAACTACTCCAATAAAAAAGGGATTAGACAATCCCTTCTCACTGAGATTCCGCGAAAGCGAAGACGTGAAGTTTCTCCCTTTAAACGTGAGCCTTGTTCTTTAAACTTGTTCTCAACAAGTTTAACACATTTAAAGTTACCGCGTTACTACTTTAGGTGCCTGCTATAAAAACAAAATATTCGAAATTGCTTAAAATAAATCTGATACATACATTTGATAAACCCAATAGATCTAATATGTTGTCCTTCGTCTGTTAAATGTATATGTCAAACGCAGAAATAAGACTGACTCCAAGCAATCATAAGCTGTAGAACAAATTATTTATTTACGAGCTTCTGCCCGCGACTTCGTCCGCGTCAAATTTTATGTATTACCCCACGGGAACCGTATATTTTTCATTAAAAAGTAAAAAAAAACAAACAAAAGTATCCATTGTGTACTATCTTAGTGCCTTTTATCCACGTTCAGCCGTGAAAGAGTAACACACATCCATCTATCCTCACAAACTTTTGCATTTATAATATGTATTAGTAGGAAATAGGATTTTATTTTAACATAAAACGTACGGAGCCCACACACATTGTACATTAGGTACAGACGTAAAATATATACATATTTAACGATATTCACCCGCTTATCTCACAATACTCCATACTGATTAGATCGTTTTCATTCGTCCGCGAACATATCACAGAAAATATAAATAAGGCAGCTTCTTCGTTCTCGCTGCATCTCTCATGCTCTTACATAGATCTGCTCGGTACTTATTTAACGTAATTTTCAGGACGACTCACGCCAGCAAGCCCGGCAGCCCTGGCACCTTGAACGGCGTCAACGGCAGCGTGCACGGAGAAGCGAGACAGGCCCAGTCCAAGAAGACCATCATCAGGATGCTGGGTGAGAACTCCAAATTAAACATTGTAAAAGTCTAGTTTAGAAGCCTCTGCGTTACGAGTTACGCTGTTTTAGGTCCTTCTATATTTTCTTTACAAAACATTTAAGCTACAAATAATATTGGTAATCAATATTATATGCAGTAAGTGCTTAAGATAAAGGCTCACTTTCTTTTTTTAATCGTTGCCCCACACTAGGAATGTCTCCTATATCGTGGGTGAGTTTACAAACACATAAAGTCACATATACAAATACCCGGAACAACTATCTGTAGGCCATATAAATATTTATTCCGTGCGGGAATCGAACTCGTGACACGCACCGCAACAGCCAGCCGCTCAGCCTCTGTGTCAACCGTGCGCAGAAACCAGGCATATATCTTAACCCAAGATAGGCCCCTATTCAGGTGCCAATCTGGCAATAATATATAATGGCCACAAATACGTGTCACCCTGTCCATGTATTATCATGCAGATCATTGGTACAGAGGTTAACAACTTACTTCTTATTCTCACCTATAACTTTATATTTCTCGTAGAGCCGCGATGAGGCGAGTTATTATCGAACGATCGTTTTCGGCATACGCATATATTGTACTATGCCAAACACCAATAAGTCTCCCTGTTATAAGCACAATATTTAACTTCCGCTCCCGTGCCGTGAACCGTGACTTCTTTTCGCCCACACATAATATGTAGATGCGAATCTAAATCTCAATCGTTTTCGCATGTAAGCACACGAAGGCTGGTGTTTTGTTATTATCACGCTGAAAAAGCTAAGGTCGATGTCAATTTAAATAATTCTTTCATTTATTTATTCAATGCGTAGTCTATATCGTTTCGCATGGAAGATCCTTCGATTCCTAGAAGCTTTTAGAGATCTATTCAGAAAGCTGTCGAGCCGACCAATATGAGCCTTCGTTTTGTCTGTGATAATACCCGTTATGGTCCCGAGTATTTGGATATATTGTGAGAGTACACACTGCTAACTGGCCCGTGTCCTCCACAAACTACATATACCAGCACGCCTGTATTTCCCGAAGGGTTAGGCAGAGGTGTACCAATGTACACTCACAGTTCGCCGGTATGTTTAGGTCCCATGTAATAAGAGGCGAGAGCATTGCCATTAACCGGGCACGAATCCTAACTCAGAGCTGCTACAGAGAATTTCATAGAAAAACCCAATAACACTTTTTGCTCGACCTGAGAATCGAACCCAAGACCTCTAGCGTAGCAGTCGCGCATAGAACAACTACCGAGACAGTAACGAGGCCCAAACTAATGCGCAGTATACGGTGAATACGGCTTCCATCAGTGAAGAAATTTTACGAAATAATTAGTTAAACAACAACGTGTGGACGCAATGCTGGTGCCTATAAGCTCAATGTATTTGTGTGCTCATTCCAGATAGGATATACTGAACTTTATTGCAAAGCACTAAATAGTAGAGAAGCCACAATAGTGCGGCGCCGTACCGCGTCGCCTGTTCACTCTAATACCATATAGTTACGCTACGACGCATGGACGTCTACCTCATACCCACCACTTTCCCTTATCTAGAGTTCATGTGAGACAAAGGGTTCGATTCACAGAGCTTCCGTCTGGCTATATTGTGTTAACGCTGTTGTAAGCAAGCCAGTCCCAGTTCAGAGATTAATTCGTGTATTCCGTGTACGGCGCATTCCAATCTGTCAAGGTTAGACCGCGCCATGGTCACCTCTAGCGATGCATGGTAGCCGGGATTATTAACGCCCGACAGACGGGCCTGTGACGTCATCAATAAATACCATTCTGTTTACTGAATTTTGAACTAAGAGTATGTTAGTGTTTTTGAAGTTAAAAACGATTCATGACGCACTCAAATAGGAAAATAATCTCTACAGGTGCGCGTTTTATCCACACACATAATACAGAAACATTATCGCTTGTGAGTCTTGTGCGTTCAAAAAGTTTTTTTTCTAAGATTTGTTTTTCAACTGCCTCGTTAGCCTAGTGGTCCTAAGCATGATTGCCAGAATCCCAGACGTCTAACGTATAGACGTCTGGGATTCGATTCCCCAGGTCACGCAAAATGTGTTATTAGATTTTTCTATAAAATTCTATATAGCAGCTCGGAGTTAGGATTTGTGCCCGGTTAATGGCAATAGGCTCGCCCCCTACTACATGGGACCTAAACATACCAGCGAACTGTAAATTGGTACACCTCTGCCTAACCCTTCAGGGTATACAGACGTGATGGTATGTTTGTGTGAGTGTATTTATTTTTCAAGAATTTTACTTACCAGTTACATTATCGAAAGGTTTGAAGGACAATGGTTGCGTCGTAAGACTTTTCAAATATCCTTCAAAACTGTCGTAAACTGTTCAGTGGTTGACAAGGGTCTGTTTATACATACAGCGATGTCACTTGACTGATTTGGGTTTAACGTGTCACAAATTATTGCAAGATTATTGCACCTGCGTCTGTAAATTTTGTGGGTTTTATTACTTTGTAGGTTTTTTTAAATAGATTTATACAGAAATTAAAAAGAGCTCTATTCTTCTTTGTTAAAGAACAGCAAGTAGCACTTCTGCACTATTCAAGTGCTCGACTATGAATTGCTTTTAACGTGAGTGCAATGAGCTAAAGTTATGGAAATTTCAGGAAACTATCCGATGAAATAGTTTAGAGAGCGTTTCCATTGAGACAGAGCAGAGACGAGACGTACAGGAATCGACCAATCACATTGATTCAAATCCATATCTCGTCACCGCTCCACTATATTGGAAATAGTCATAATAACAGAGACCAGAAAACATTAAAACTTTACGACTGCAGTAGCACGAAACGATTCGCGACGTAAAGGGGCGGGCATAGCTTTACTTTCCAACTCTGCTCCGCTCATCTTCATTTGTCTCCGCCTCAGTGGAAACGCACCCTCAGTCGTCAGCCCAGTTTCAATTAGCAGTAGACTAATGCGAATGTTATGTAATGTGACGGGAAAGTTTTCTAAGTATAAGCTGTGGTAGGAGAAGGGATAGTTTTGACACACTCACTAAGAAAATATTGAATAAGAGTTAGAAAAGTATAGATGAGTCGAACTTGCAGACACTGCAACAAAATACGAGCTATATCCATTACATGTGCTACTTGTTGCAGCGGCGGTGGTAGTAGCGTTCTTCGTCTGCTGGGCGCCCTTCCACTTCCAGCGTCTTTTCTTCATATACGGCACCTCGACACGGCACTACCACACCATCAACGAGTACCTGTTCTACGTGGCCGGAGCCTTCTACTACATCTCCGCCACTGTTAACCCCATTCTGTACAATGTCATGAGCCACAGGTGAGAGGTTTATATCATCAATACAGTAGGTACAGGTGGTCCTTGTGAAATAGCTCCACTAAGGAATAACTAGTAAGAGGTTCCCCAAAAAGACAAAAGACCAGCCGAGTTTAACCAGAGTCCAGAATTTGTTCAGGTGCCTCATGCATGCGGAGTTGATACAGGCATCAACTCCGCATGCATGAGGACTCCCTAAACAAGACCTGTCTTGTTTAAATAATATCAGTACAGCTTAAGTTTTGCTCGCGTAACCTTGATCGCTTTCCCAACGTCACCTCAGCTTATTTAATTTTAATAAATGATTAACAAAAATCAACCTCATAGGTACCGCATTGCCTTCACCGAAACCCTCTGCTGCGGGAAGGTGGGTAGCAAGAAGAACAGATATCGCGAACACTCCAGCATCCGGGAGACGACAGTAAACCACACTACCGACGGGACCCACCTAGTCAGGGTGCGCTCCGAGGTCCAGGACAAGAGGAACCGCCTCGACAGGAGGAGCAGAAGATGCAGCTACTACGGGACTGAGACCACCAGTCTATGCAGCGAGAAGTGGAGGCAAGAGACACCGAAGAAAATGAATAGCATTCTAATTAATGACAGGAACAGCGTGACGTCAGCGTTGTGCAACAATAACGAGAGTCAGTTGCTATATAATGATTTTAAGATAGACGGTGACGTCACCTAAACAGCAGCGGCAGATGGGTCCGCGGACATTGTGATAACATAAACGTAGGCATGTAATACTATTGTATATTCATTATTTAAATGTTATCTGGTTACCTAAGTCTTTGAAAAGCTACTCCAGTGAGATAAAGATAGAGTAGTAGATAAATAATTATAATTGAATATGTAATTTTTTTTAACAACTCTCTATACATAACAGCCATATATATATTATATTTATTTTAGCCATTGGATAGCGCCTTACAGAATGGTCACTTACCCCTTTTTAAGTACCTCCTTGGTTATTACGAACGCCAGAAGATTTATTTATAGGGCTCATATTATTTTGTTGGCTTTTGCTCCCTTGAGGCCTGAAAAATGTATTCTTCTATTGTTGGCAAAATAGAACTGTAGTGATATTACCTATTCTATTATTATCTTAAATACAAATAACTACTTTTATGAGAATCGTACTTCCACTTACCATTCCAATTTGTTAGCTGCTCTTGGGAACGAGGCTTAGATATAATATGGAGGAGTTCATCGATGTTTTGTATATGTTTGTGTGGTTATTATATAGATGTTAGAAAGGGATAATTCCCTAAGGAACGGACGAAACTAATTGAATTTCCACGAAGTTGACACTTTAATTGTTTGGCTCATCATTGACCAATTGTTTGGTGTGTTGGCAATCAGGTCGGTTGAAACACCCGTATAAATGTTATTACAGTCAGTATGGTGTTTTTGAAAACATTATAAAAAATCTTTTGCTATTTATTTTGTTCAAATGTCTGAACAACTTCAGCGTGATTCAACTTGATAAAGCTTGGTCCTATATCCAGTGGTATATGTTTTTCTTCATTCCAGAATATGCTTCCATAAGTTTTGTGCGCATGTTTACCGTAATTTTATTTTTAGCTGACTCGGTGCGCAGTAGTTTAGTCCAATGGCCTGTGTTCGGTGAAAAACACCAAACATCTTTGTTCGCAATATCAACCAGACGCGTTGATCTAATTCGAACTTGCAAAAATATATTTTATATTATAAATTCAGTGCACTTTTGTATATCGCGTTAGCTGGGTGTATTACATTCAACACTCGTTGTCATTTTTGTATCATTTTAAACAACAGTGAACAGTCGAGGTGATTATCATTGTGATTACATGACCATCAGTTTCAACATTAAACATACCGACACCTAAGGAAGTACGCGACATATTTTGATCCTTCGAGTCGGCTCCCGGGACGTGTAATTTCGTTAACTCGGAAGATCTTTGGTCGAGGATTAGCAGCTGTAAACAGCGAATGTACATCGTAAGGCGCTCAGTGGAAATCAAACGTTACAATCACAAGTGGAAATCAGAACTATTGATTATCAAAATAGCTCACCTGAAACCAGCAAGCTAGCACAACAAGGTTCTAGAACATAGAATTACAAGAAACAAACAAGGAAGATGTTACCAGGTACCTTATTATATGTGACCACGGCATTAATCCTTTTCATGTCAGTTTGTGGCGTAGTGGACTGCAGATATAACATAACTAGATTGGACTGTAGCCAATCCTTCTACTTCGAACCGATCACCAAAATCGGCCTCGTGAAATCCAAGTGGGAGCTAGTTGCATTTTATAACATGTCTTCTTATTGGGAAGGGACACAAGCGTTTGAAAAAGTAACAGCGTATTTGGACAAAGCATGTAATAATATAGACAGTGAACTTTGTACCACGAGAGTACCACAGTTGATTCAGAAACGTAACTACCTAAAACACTACAATAAACTTTTAATGATGCGAAAGGTTAGTAGACAGTCCAGACGACGGCGGGGACTGACAACAAGAGCTGGTTACAGCGCGAAATCCGTCCCCGGAGCATTGGACGAACAATTAGCGGAAAAATACACCAGAGATATTAATATGTTAAAGCCAAATACGATGCTTTTAGGTTACTGGCATAATAAGACGTCATTTGTAGAAAATAAAAACAAATTATTTACAGGAATAGGAAAATTCATACCAGAACCGCAAGAAATAATAAATAATCATCTCAATACAATACAAAACATCTCAAACAAATTACAAGGGGAGATAAACAACTTATCCCTACTTCAAGACCTTACAACGATGGCCGGCAATGCCAGCGATTTGTTCGAAACCCTAAATGCAGCTCAGACTTTTTTACTTGACACGCTAACCGAAGTGTATGAAGAAGTGTTTAACAAGAATCTATTCGCGCCTGGACAGCTACAACACGAAGCCGAAGTCATCTCTAAATGTTTGTCATACTCGTATGATATAGCATTGCCTGTAAAACCGATCGATATTTCGAAACTACTCTCATTAGTAACCGTTAAAGCAAGAATCACTGAACAATATTTCCTCTTGCAAATAACATTCCCACTTGTCATGCCGGGTCAACACAAGTTGTACAAACTACATCCTGTGCCACAGAGGACTAACAGCGGTGTGGATGTGATAGAGTTTATCCCCTCGTCAGAATACGTAGCAATGGCTCCAAAAAGTAACTTTTATGTAAAATTTACGTCAGAAGAACTTTCCCTTTGTAAACAAAAACATGATATGTTAATGTGCGATTGGAAGAAGCCGATTCGTGTACCCAATAGGAACGACTTGTGTGAGCTCGACCGCGTCACCGGTAAGTGCACGCTAAACAGATCCAGATGCGAAAATAAATGGACCTCACTAACAAATCCGTCACATTATTTATTCTTTACTTGTTCCGTATACACCGTCAAAGTGATCTGCGGTGATCAAATAAACATAACACATCTGACCAAAGCAGGAGTCATTTACTTAAACACGGGCTGTCTGCTGCAAAAGCAGGACTTTACCCTTAACATTCAGAGTAAAAATAAAAATCTAATTGTGGCATGGAGGGATCACCTGGATTCTTGGATTAACAGCGCGAAGCAGTATTTTGAAAACGTAGGAAATAAATCGAAATTAGACGCGATCCACTACTCCGAAAATCTGGAGAAACCCAACTTGAAGCTTGTGGAACTACCCCTTCCCCCCACTCGCCACCGTCCCCCACAATTCACATTCGGATATCGTTATGGTTTGGGCGGCGGCTGTGGCTCATTGGGTGTAGTGGTTGCGGTGCTGCTGTGCCGATGGCTCAGAGATCGCCGCGCCGGCGACGACTCAGACCGTACACCGCTTCCGCTTACCACCACTGATACTGTTCCTGTCAGTGTTAGTGCGACATAGGTGCACGTAATAGTGCAGCATGTGTCCGCACGTACCGAGGACTCCTGTACAGACCAAAAGCTCTTTATGATATCTATTACTACTTTGGCCGTGTTCATGAAATTGTCTTTTTAATTTTAAAGCTGTTTTCATCTCGTAAGCATTGTTTATCATAATGATGATTTCATTATAGTAACAACACATTGTTATTTCTCAGCATCCTCCCATTCGCGGAATTTGCTCGTAGCTGTTTACTAAAGTCCTTAGTTTACAAGTTTGACCTGACGCGTTTTCCTAAGTCTTTTACTTACTAATAGACAAGAAGGAATAATTTTTACGACTGTTATTTATACATTAGGGATATTATTATTATCAGTTGAAAAAATAAT
Organism: Caradrina kadenii; assembly: GCA_947462355.1. Lineage (NCBI taxonomy): Eukaryota > Metazoa > Arthropoda > Insecta > Lepidoptera > Noctuidae > Caradrina > Caradrina kadenii. The sequence continues at coordinate 371,863 of OX381691.1, read as the reverse complement.
GACAGTAGGTTTTACAGCTGAACCTGATTATAAACAAGCATTTTGTAATTTTTAATTTTTAAATTCTACAATTATACAACGGCCGCATTAAATCAATGTCATGTATATGTATTAGAATATTCAGTGCAAGTTGTGTCTCATGTTAGTCGGGTGTATCTTATTAAACATATTTAACAGTTAAGGTGATTAAAAATTTATGAATAGTGTTTCAACATGAATATTTGTTTTACATGGAACTAACCGACACATGTGTGGGGTACGTTGTTATGTTATTGCGTACTTAATTATTTAAAAAAATGTACATTCTAATTATCTTTTAAGATAAAGATGCTTAGAACGAGTTAATTGTAAATTAAAATACATTTTGTACGTAGATGTAGTATAAACATATGTACAGTAATTATTTTATAATTATCATTGTAACGACTAATTCGACAACACTTATGGTGGTAAGTTAAATGAAAATCATCTGAATAAATTCTAGAACAAACTACTTCTATTTTACTTCTATTATAACAATCCTAACTAATCCACTTCAATTATATGGCCATTTTATGTTAAAATAAATAAATTAATGAATATAACTGACATTGACGCGAACGAAGTCGCCGGTAAAAGCTAGTTTTACAAAAAGTTCAAAAGTAAAGATAATTTGAAGGCAATTGCTCGTTAAACTACCTCCACTATAATATAATCAGTTGACTTTTAAGTGGCTCCTAACTAGACCTTGCCTACCCTAACTAGACCTTGCCTACCCTAACTAGACCTTGCCTACCCTAACTAGACCTTGCCTACCCTAACTAGACCTTGCCTACCCTAACTAGACCTTGCTTACCCTAACTAGACCTTGCCTACCCTAACTAGACCTTGCCTACCCTAACTAGACCTTGCCTACCCTAACTAGACCTTGCCTACGTTAACTAGACCTTGCCTACCCTAACTAGACCTTGCCTACCCTAACTAGACCTTGCCTACCTTAACTAGACCTTGCCTACCCTAACTAGACCTTGCCTACCCTAACTAGACCTTGCCTACCCTTCAATTGAGTCAGAAAGTCTTTAAATAAATTATATTTGTAATACTTTGGAGCACGACCATAAAAAAGTAATTCAAAAACTTGTTCTAATCAATGGCCATTTTGAATAATTTTTGAGGCTAGAAGGTTTAATGTCTTAAAACAAGATTCTAACTGAGGATGGGTGGTACATCAGCTGCACGTAAAGAACACATTTCATGCAAATTAGCTTACATAATTATATTTGTAATATTAAAATGATTTTTATCTTAAATATAAGATAAAAACCATTTTAGGCAGATTTGATGCTGGTAAACTCTGTTACATACTTACTACACTTATGATGGATGTTACAATTTTATTTTACAACATTCCAAAAGCCATCAGTTTCAGTATTCTAGGCTTCAGCTATCTGACAAGATAAAACCCAAAATATAACGTCCTTGAAAATGTGAAGTTGACGTAAGCCTTTATATTTTTATTGTATTTCTTTAAATTTTCGTTAGATAATCATGTCAACCGGAACGCCTTCCAATTCATTGTTTGTATCCAAAGGCATATTGTGTTTATCCGAAGCTGGGATTAGAGCTAAAAGTCGGTGGAATCAGACAAATTTGGCAAACCCTGAGGGGCCCGCGGCAACAATGTGGTTCTTGTTTAGTGCCTTGTTATATTCGAGAAACACATTGCGCCGGATACAATGTTGATTTTGTATGAAAATCCACGTGTGACTCGACCACGTAGCGGTGAAGGCCTCATAAAAAGTAGGTGTGCTCATTCGGATGAATATCTATATTCTATTCTATCTGTGATATTATAAAGAGGAATGATTTTTTTGTTTATTTGTTTGTGCCGAATAGGCTCCAAAACTACTGGACAGATTTCAACCATTTTTTACCAATAGATAGCTACATTATTCCTGAGTAATCTTTGCTATATAACATCACCCTACGACACGGGGGAGCAGAGCAGTAAGCAAAGACTTAACTTAACGTGGGTTAGTAGGCCACGCGGAGGAAGTCGCGGGCAGTTCTCTAGTTATAACATATAACAATATATACATATACAGGGTTATTTGTAAAACAATGACAATCTCTCAGGACTATGTTACTAACATCATAATCAACAACTTTTGTTGTATGACATTTAAAAATGTATCAAAATTATTTTAGTTCATAAGATTTTTATACAAAAATAAAAACATTTAAATTGAACGTTCTAAATGTTACAAAGTCTATGAGAAGCAAATGAAAGCAATAGTAAAATAGCGAGGGGAATGGAGTAAAGGCGGCGGGGGTGTTTGTACTTGACCTATTTACAATTTTACGGAAATACTTTAGTCGGTCGTTCGCTTCGATGCGCTTGCGACGCCGCGTTGCGTGTGTCCTTGTAGTGAAATTCGGTAGTGCGGACGTAATTATCTTTACATGATGGCGTCTCGATATTCCAATGTCGAGTACACGGAAATGGTGCGAATGCTAGCTAGGTGTGATGACAATATTTCGGAAGCCTGTCGCCAATACGCCATACGATTCCCGAACGTACGTATACCGAGCCGATAAACAATGCTAGCCGCCACACAGTGGTTTCGAGATCACGGGCAATTCCGGAATCCCATGAGGGACAGTGGTCGCCCATCGAGGCACACGGTACGAGAAGAAGAAGGTATTGTCGAACTCTTCGAAGCAAATCCAGCAGCAAGTACCAATGATGCAGCTCGGCTGTTCAATGTCAGTCAATACTACGCGTGGAGTGTCATTCACGCTGAAGGAAAATATCCTTACCACCTTCATCGTGCGCAGGAGCTGACTGACCCGGACAAACCAGCACGAGTCGTACAGAATATGTGAGAAGTCATTAGTAGTTTGTTTTTATTAAGTTTAGTACGTAAGTAGGTACCCTGAACAATCAAGGTTATTTCCATGTCAAATGTCCGATTATAGGTATCATTTGGCTTTTGCGTATAAAGGCGGGAATCGTTGAGTAGCGAGTCATTAACCCATAAGGATTACTACAAGGACAGTGCGCGACAGGCGTAGGTATGTAGGTACAGCAAAATACAGAGTTGAAATATGTTAGATAGGACAACGAAATCTTGAAGATTTGTTTTTGGTAAATGCATTACATTCTGTAAAAATTCATAGAACAAAAGTTGTTGTTTATGATGATAGTAATACAGTCCTGCTAGGTTGTCATTGTTTTACAAATAACCCTGTGTAAAATAATATGTATGTTTATTTATTTAAATGCGCTAAGCTCAGGAACTACTGCTTCGATTTGCAAAAAACATCACGCTACGACACACGGGAGCGGAACAGTAACCCATGACGTAACGCGATAAAACCGATCATGAGTAATCTATACATATAATAAAATCGTAGCGAAGTCAAAACTGTACATTTAATATTTTTGAAAAAAAGTAATTGCTACGAGGTCGGGTAATGATTCTAATGCCGAAAATATGGTTTTTAGAATTTTTGTCTGTTTGTCTGTGCGTTTGAACACGCTAATCTCAGCCGTGGCTTAACCGATTTGAATGCGGTTTTCACTAGTAAGTCATAAGTTTATAACTTTTAACATGATTGTACTTGCAACTTGAGTTTTATGACTGCCAGTGGCGATGACGCAAATAATTCAAGATAAATATTTCTAGACTTTATCATTACAGCCTCGGTAGCCTAGTGGTCCTAAGCGCGACTGCTACGCTAGAGGTCTTGGGTTCGATTCCCAGGTCGAGCAAAAAGTGTTATTGGGTTTTTCTATGAAATTCTCAGTAGCAGCTCGGAGTTAGGATTTGTGCCCGGTGGCAATAGGCTCGCCCCCTATTACATGGGACCTAAATATACCGGCGAACTGTGGGTGTACATTGTTACACCTCTGCCTAACCCTTCGGGGAATACAGGCGTGATGGTATATTTATATTTATATTTTATCATTACAGCAGGACATACTCTGCAATTTGATTGCCGTGACTCCCCATGTGTATAAGAAACTAGATTACCCACACAATTGGCGTCAGACACCATCGGATGCAATTGGCAGACAGAGAGAGATAAACTGATATTACTTTATCAAAGTCAAGCAAAACTATTTTCACGAAAACCGTATCGAATGAAGACATTGTTAAATGGTTTGGTTATATTAGGGCTGCCTTTACCTCAATTACTGTCGCCAGACGACATCTCCAATAACACCGGACATTTGGGTGAAATTTAGCCCTGGGCTATATGCTACGCTACGGTATTATGTTGAAAAGAAGCTATCTTCTCAGGCGGCGAATAGAAGATACGCAGGGTAGATACAATTTAGAGTTAAAAATTATGTGAATTGTTAAGTTTGACGTGTCTGTACGTGTGTGTGTGTGGCATCGTAGCTCCCTCACGCATGAATCGATTTTGCATTTACTTTTTTTTGTGTGAAAGGTGAATTAGTCAGGAGTGTTCTTAGCTATGTTTGATGGAAGTTGGTTCAGCGGTTTCAAAGTTATCAGCCCTTTTGTTAGCTGCGATAGGGATTTTTATTCTTCAAAATTGAAAATTTTAATTTTGTATTTTTATCAAAATGGAAACAGTTTTTTAACCCTTTCATCACGATTTATTTACTTAATTACATCTATTGTATTGCCTCTATTACATTCAAATTCAAATAGGCTTCTCCAACTTATAAATATTCACGCAGTTTTACATAAAATATGGTTCCCAAGTTATATTTAACTTAAAGATTTAGCGGAAGACGACCCAGCGGTCGTTAATAAAAGTTCCGGTATAAAGATATATATTGACAGATCTACCTGACTCGACTTATTGTTTAAAACCACTACAATACTACAAACGACACAAAGCAATCGTAGACAGCGTGGGTACAACAACAAACAGGTTCTTGTTGTAATAATATCAGCTTATTATTGTCCCACTGCAGGGCAAAGGCCTCTTCTCATAGAGAGAAGACACGAGCATTGATCACCACGCTTGCTTTAGGCGACTTTATCAGTAATTAGTACTTATAGCCTAACATGTAATCAATAAATTATATTCTATTCAATTGTAACAGGGTCAATTGTAAGTTGTAGGAATCGGTAATAACAAGATCGCTGGCCGCACAACAAGGGAATCGGCCTAGCACGAGCGCGCGACTAATATAAAGCATATTTTTTTAATTATTGATGACAAACACAATTTAAGTATCAACCATCTTTACTAATATTATAAACAGAAAATGTTTGTTTATTGGTACCGTGTACGCTCCGAAACTACTGGACCGATTAAAACCATTTTTCCCGCACAGATAGCTACATTATTCCTGAGTAACAAAGGCTATATAATATCACGCTACGACTAACGGAAGCGGAGCACTAAATAAAGACGTAACTTAACGCGGGTAAAACTGTTTAATGTTAGAGACAAACACAATTTTAGCATCGCCCATTATTAAAAAAAGAATTCAAACCAAGTAATCATTTCGAGTGATACGTGTATTTACAATTTCAATATCGATCGAATGTACGTAGCGTTTAGTCCGCGCAGTCATGCCAGGGCCTCCTGTATGTATAGTGCAGTATAGCATGTATAGTGCAGACCAGCCGAGAATAATTGTCATAACTAGATTAGTACTGTGAAATGATAAGTGTTCCGCTCACTACCATGTGGCGACTGATTGGCTGCTCGCTGATTGCGTCTATATTGCTCATCAAGGTTAGTATTCATTTTTATTTCTCTAGGACTTCAAACACAGGATTTAAACAAAAAAAAAACTAATTACAACAAAAAGAAAAAAGTGTTAATACCTGTCGTAATAACATACAATTGAAAGCTTGAAGTAACCCCCGACTGAAGAGCAACGATCCCTTCCCGCTAACAAACGACCATAACCTTAATACGGCGGAACCGATTTTGATAAAACATATCTAAGAACCATCGCTAAGAAACCTGCTTTTAAATAAAAAACCCGCATTCAATTTGGTTTACCCGTTTAAGAGCTACGGTGCCACAGACAGACACAGACACGTCAATAACACCCCTTATTTTGAGTCGGCAGTTCAAAATGCACGAAACAATTTCGAAAATACTTGTAGATACGAGTACTAATGTGCTGTTTTGTGTTTGAATAAGACCAGAGGGCGCAGGGTGGGAAGACCCCACGAGGTAGACCGACGACCTGGTCGCGGAAAATCGCTAGATGCGGCGTAGGACCGGTCATTGTTGCTATCTTTAAGGGAGGCCTATGTACAGCAACAATAGAAACATTACCCTTGAATACAAACTGAAAAAACATTTTACAATATACACAGGAAATATTGGACTTCCATGTCTCACGCAATATATCCGTATCTATCTGTTTAAAACTGTATTTTGCCTGTTACTCAGTTTCTTAGAGACAAGTCAATTTATTAAATTGATAATAAAAGCAGCTCTGTGCTGATCCCGGGACAATCGTATTACGTTTTCAAATTAAAAACCTTTTAGTCTCCAGAAATGTTTTTAAGACGATTAACTATATTTTAATTTGTATCTCTGTTGATCCCTTTCAGACAATTTGGTGCCTCTGCGACGCCAGAGTGAGTAACTGTAAAAACATGTAGACTGGAGCTAGGGCGCAGAAATTAAACTTTAAGCTTCGCCCCTTCTTGGGACAAAACAAATAATGGAGTTCAATCATTTTTATTTTATTTGTCTCCAATCCCTGTTAAGCATTTGATCGTATACTAAGATGTTGTCGAGTCGTACTATCATTGCAACGTGACATTACTGTATTTGCAGTGTTCGGGTGACCCATGTACAGCGGGGGTAAGTCGTCTATATCAGTGTATACCTACATTTTCCAGCGTTATTTCTAAAGCAAAATCTTTAATATCGTTGGATGGCAAGCATGTCGACGGCCCACCTGATGATAAGTGTTCACCGCAGCCTATGGATATCTGCAATATATAGGTTGCCATCCCAGAGACAGAGTTGAAATGTCTCATGTGTCTGTAATTATACCGGCACCCTTCACACCAGAACACAGCAACACTGCTTGGTATGATGTTAGTACTTCCCCGAAACGAGGGTTTCACATAGAGCTGTACTACTAAATACTAAAGTATTACAAATAAAGATAGGACAGCTAAATTAATTATGATACGTGGTGCTGAGTGGCATCGTTTGGACTCTGCGAGTCAGAGCATGTGTGGCGAGCTTTGCAAACCACACAGCTTCAGTCGCATTGGCACTATCCACACCTGGTACGTAATCTGCATCTTCAACATCGTCTCCCGTAAACCGCTCACCACTACACCTACGGACATAGTTCCCCTGGTTATTCCTATAAGTGATTATGAACACAAGGTCGGTTTGTATTACAGATCCACGGAGAAACATGTCTGTCTACAGTAAGTAACAACTACATCTAACATTTAGCCAAATTCAAATTTCTACGCTGCATAGATCTTGGAAAAATCCCTTTATGACAGACGACAAATAGTGATCTTGTAAGAGTTCCGTTTATTTCTTTTGAGGTACGTAACGTTAAAACAAACGATACACTTAGAAGACACCTCAGATGAGGATGGTGAACAAATGTCGAATGAACCAGGAGGCAAGGCCATGGACGTCACCGGCCAACGCCTTGTGTTTAACTAGACATTTTTTTTATATCACTGGATGACAAACATGTCGACGGCCCACCTGATGTTAAGTGCTCACCGCTGCCTAGACATCTGCACTGCCAGAGATCTTACACATGCATTACCATCCCAGAGACCAAGTTAAAATGTCTCATGTGCCTGTAGTTACGCCAACACCCATACCATTAAAACCGGAATACAGCAACGCTGTTATGTGGCAGAAATTGGTATGGTGGTAGTTCCTCTTTCGCAAAGAACTCCACTACTAACTGCTAAGACTCATTAGTTTTACCTGCCACATTATGCCAGCAGTGTGTCTTTGTTGACCAGCTCCCAAGAGAGACACGGACAAGCCGCAATGTCTCAATAATTAGATTAATTACTTTAAACTAATTCAATATGCCAAATAGGTTATCCAGCAATACCAGTTACAAGTTTTAATGTAGAAAAATATTACAAAAGATGTGGATTGGTTCATTTTGGCAGAAGTACTTTAATTATATTTCATAATTACCTGGAAAGATCAACATTATTATCAAACCTATAGAAAGAGGACGCTACAATCTACTCTCTTGATAAAACTCTTCAGTTACATCTTTTGTCATCCGAATACATACATGTGATTATCATTATCATCTCTTAGTTAAATTTCATATAATGAAAATATAAAACCCACAGAGATAATGACAAGAGTACTTCGTTTACAGTGCGAGGGCACCATGTGTTCCGCTGGAGTAAGTATACAATAAACACTTATTTATACAATAGTGAAGTTAGTTGTCACCTCGTCATCTTCTCCGTGCCGATGGTACGTTATTGTTACATGGTACGTTATTGTTACATTCCCCGTTTAACTGTCCCGGTGGTCACGTGGTGGCAAGCGCGACTGCTGAGCGTGGGGTCCAAGGTTCGGTTCCCAGGATAGGCAAAAAGAATTTTGCCATTACGGATATCTCAGTAGCAGCCCGGAGTTTGGAAGTTGGTTGTGACAAACCCGTACCTCAGAAAGCACGTAAAGCGGTTGGTTCTCTGCCTGACCCCTCCGGTCATGTCGGATTACCGTTCCATCGACCTATGAGATTGAGGGAAAAGGGGGTGCACTTATGTTTGCGCACACACTTGTGCACAATAATATCTTCTGCATAGTTGGAAGTTGGGCCGCCATGACCGTATGAAGGCACTTGTTACTGTAAGCACACAGTTAATAACTTCGATGGTTCAAAAACATGATACCAAGTCGAAAACATAAAGATGACTTAATTTCGCGTAAAAAATCATTTGTAAGCTAATGACCTCTCAACATGATTGACGATTAAAACTAGACGTTCGAAACAAGGCGTGTGGTCATGACCTAAGTAATGAGAGACTCAGCAGCAGCATTAACAAGGAAAATGCGGTTGACTCCTTGGATGGGTGACCAGTCCGAAACTAGTTGAGACTAATCAAAACTAGACTCTGGTGATACGGAAGTCACAGGTATAGTGACATTGCCTGATGTGGGATCGGTAAGGTGAGAACATCACGAGATATTCGCAGTGACCTCAAGTTCAAGGTGAATTGACTTAAAGGTCATTTACCTAAATGTCGAGACGTCAAGCTCATGTTAATGACCTATTACCAAAAGGTGTGTAAAGATGAATGACCTTAACCTAATTTTTTTGATGACCTTAGTCAAGTCGACGTCATGAAAGTAAACAAAGAATTACACAGTGAAATATGGAATAAAGTTAGTAGAACATTTTCCACACGCTCGGCTAATAACATCTACGTACCGCTGGGGAAATAAGATCGCACCTCATTTGGTTCGTATGAGATCGTTGTGTATAACCTAGATTTCACTAGGGGTATGTTAAGAGATACTTTGCAAGTACAACCGGCGGATGTGACATAGTGAGCCAAGCCAGCGATTTTACTTGATAATTTCATCGTTTCGTTATTACACGAGATAAATCTCTTTCGTGTTACAACAGACGATGAGCTGCTGGGATAACAGCTGCAGGTACAACCTCTCTCAAACTATCTTAACTTTCTGTTGATCGACTTCAATATAGGACGAGGTTATTAACCTGGTTACCTGAGAACTCCGTTTATAAACTGATTTATTATTTTTAATCAGAAAGTTCGTTCAGATTCGGTTCCACAAAAGTTTTATTAAATTCGGTTTTAAATCAAAATAACTGCAAATAATATGTCAATTAAGTAAACGAAATGACGTATTTTGTTTTCTTGTGACTTTTCAGTGATGTTTGTCTTGTTAATTTACATAGTGTTGCCGTTCCTTAATAGATTTGGGTGATAGGAAGTAGATATTAAAACGTGAAAAAAATGTTAAGTAACCCCCGGCGGACAACTAAAAATCCCTCCCGCAGCTAACAAAAGAGCTGATAACTTTGAAACCTCTGAACCGATTACCATCAAACATAGCTAAGAACACTCCCGACTAATATACCTTTCAAACAAAAAAAACTAAATTTAACTCGGTTCATGCGTTCGGGAGCTACGATGCCACAGACAGACACACACACACACACAGGCACAGACACGTCAAACTTATAACACCCTGCCGGTTTTGCGTCGGGGGTTAAAAATGAAAAACTTTAACTATGTACTAAAGTTTTACTTTGTAAAATGTAACCATTTCTTACATTACAGTGTATTTCAACGAATTGCACGTCATCTGTGAGTGAACATTTATTATTTTAGCATTTATTTATAACAGTAATTAGGTGGAGATTCAAACCTATATTCTTAATATTACAAGAGTTTGGAAAAAAGCTGAATTATTTAATTATCGAATACAGGCGTGGCCTGTGCGTGACTGATCTTGTACTTTTCATTGAAGGAAAATGAAAAAAGGCTCGTGGTTTGACAATATTTTAAACAACTTTTAGTCAATAACTTATAAACACAAGATATTATTATTTGAACGTGGACCAGGCGAAAGGAGTATGTAAGGATCGTAGCAGGTATCGTTCTGTGGTTTCTGCGTCCCCTCATGGGAACAAGGGCGTGAGTCTATGTATGTATTATAAATACACGTTACATAAAGGCATCCTAGATCGTGAAAATAATAATAGTGATGTGTTTATATTGCAGTGTAGAGGGATAAGGTGCTCAGCAGGGGTGAGTAGTACGTATTTACAACGTTATACATAAGTTTTAACAACTTAAGACATAGTGCTAGTGCGCATTTTTCCAAGCAAATGTATTCACGATTTATCTTCCTGGATTTGAAGCCAGGGATTTTAAGAATCCCTCTTGGATTGTTCCTGGATTTCAACAGGAATAATATTTTGACATAGATATCAGGAATTTTTTGGACAAACTGTTTTTTTTTGAAGCTGTAACTAACTAAATAATAAAAGCAGAAAAAAACGAAGGTTAAGTAGCTAATTCACTCTAACTTCTTAAAGTGGACTAGTTACTTTAGTACCTGATAGAATTGAACTCGGGACATCTTAACAGCCAGTTTATTGGACACAACTGATATTTATAACATTTTTCTTTGAAAAGAAAACAGTTTCTCCCGTGTCGAAGGTGCGTTTACAAACAAATCAACTTAAATACTCAAACAACCAAACCCGGAACAAATACCTATAGGCTAAACAAATATTTTTTCCGAGCGGGAATCGACACGCAGTGCAGTAGTCAGTCACTCAGCCACTGCGCTTATTGTGTCGTAATTTTATTAACATTTTTATGATTTAATTTTTATTTCGATCATTATTAAATAATGGTGTGAGTAGATGTAGTCTAGTTCTTAATTACATACTTGAATATATATTTACTGTGAACAGTCTGTTTCATAAAAAAATAATCTAATCTTGTAAATAGAAAAGTCTGAAATATCTGTGGTACAATTACACAATATTCTCTTTTTAATCTGAACATATTGTAAGAGACAACACGTAATAGATGTCATCCTTCAAAACTCACAGCGCTATGAACGCTCGTGACCCACATAAGTAGTCTATTCAATTATATAACCCGAAGGTAATTGGAGCCTATTTTTCACAATGCTAATGAATGATCGTTAAAGTTATTACTCAAACAGTCGTCCCATTTAATGTACAGTCAGCAAAAGAGATAAGTAACCAGAGTCGCTTAATAACTTCAAAGATTTTTAAAAACCGATAAATGTTTTTGAATGAAATTATTTTTTTTAATAGAAAATGAGCAGTTTATTAGATAAATTAAATTTCATATTAAAACGAGCACCGGTTTCAAAGAGAACTTCAACAATACTAGACGATCTGGTTACTTATCTCTTTTGTTGACTTTACATAATATCCCTGAATTCATCAGCAAAATGTGAACCACGTGCTACATGGTAATGTCCAGTGTTTAAACACACACACACACACATATACAAGGACCAGTCTTGCATTCTTGTCTTTCAGATGATTGATAGTATTACAGAATACACCTTTTACAAATAACAGAGTCAGTAGACAGTGTCGCGCGAGTATATCCCTGTGTGTTGTAGATTATTTTTACGTCATCCGCGTAAGTTATTCATCCGCTTTAAGTTACGTCTTTGGTTACTGCTCCGCTCCCGAGTGTCGTAGCGTAATGTTATATAGCCTTTAATACTATTCCTCATGAATCGAGTTTTCATTTGTAAAAAGATCCGACTGATAGTTCCAGAGATTAGCTTGTTTAACCAAACTAACCAAAAATGTATTTAGTTTTTAGATATGTACGGTTACTATAAAATGGATGTTACTACAAAAAAACAGAAAGCTTATAGGGCATTAAAAAACTCATCCGCATCGCTGCCAATGGGACAAGTGCTCAAAAGGCTGGCAGCATTGCCACGTTGTATGGCAATACTGAAGGGAAGAGACCAGATGGGATGACTATAATGCCTTGGAAGTTGGGTAGGCCTTTGGTGTGGGATGCAACATGCGTCGACACCCTTGCGCCATCCCATCTTCCTAGCACGACGTGTTGTGCTGGGGCGGCTGCTACTGGTGCCGAAAACCTCAAACGGCGCAAATATAATAACCTTCTTGGAAGCTATATGTTTGAGCCGTTTGGGGTTGAAACACTAGGGCCATGGGGTCAAGGGCCAAGCGACTGGTCGACTCATCTTTGTAGATTATATTAGTATAGATGAAGATAAACAATATTCACTACACTACTCATATTACAATTATATATTTTGCGTCTTCGCTCAGTAAAATTTATACTATTAAGTAGTCACATTATACGGTGAGTAAATAAGTACACTATATTAAAATGTATGTTTCTTTTTATATGTACCTATTTGGTAAAATTAATATTTTTTCGGCAAATCATCTAATGATTTCTTCCGGTCTGAACGGTGCGGAAGGGAGTCTCAGAATCTTACTAACTAAAATCCATCCGTGTTCCTCGTAATGCCTTTCGAGGTCCAGGGTCGCGGTGACTCTCTCGGACAAAAACCTGAAACCCTGGCAGGTGGTAAAGTTACCATAGCGAAACGACACATAATATAAACAAAAAACACTTGTGGTATAAAAGACAATATTTATTTCAGTGTACAGGGGACAACTGCAGTGCGAGGGTAAGCTGCAATAGATACACAATTTGTGAGGAAACTGTTTAAAGGGTAGACGCGACCCCTACTTAGTGCGTAGCTCATAACATGAGACATTTCAACTTTGTCTCCGGGATGGCGACGCGTTTGCAACGCCTCTAGTATTGCAGATGTCTAAAAGCAGCAGTGACCACTTAACATCAGGTGGGGCGTCGGTTTGTTTGCCATCCAATTATATATAAAAAATCTCTGCCAAAGCTTAGTCAGAACGCGAACATCGAGAGAGTTGAACAGGTATTATCAGACTCCCACGCTGTAGAACCCACGAAAATATCCTTTGCTTTACTTTGATAAATAAGTTTGAGCAAGTATGGTGATCAATACTCACGTTTTCTTTGTACGAGCAGCGGCCGATGTCTTGCAGTGGGACAGTAATAGGCCGGTGACAGTAGCCACCGTAGAAGTTAAGAAAAGGAAGAGGAAAAAGATCTGGGTAAAGCTATGTTTGCATTTATGAGAAAAGCTATCTAATATGCAGATACAGAGTGTTCTTGAACTGACAGATTAAAGTAAGGACCAACTCGGAGCGATGGAATTTTACAAGTTAGATATCAAGTTTAGTGGGCCCCTTTCTAGAAAAACATCTAAATATACAACTGTCTCTCCACAGCTGGCCTTTTTTTAAGGATGGGATATCAACAAATGACTCGTTCCGCTCTAGTCGGAACGTAAGGGAGTGTTAGACTCTTACTGACTAAAACCCATTCGTGTTTCTCCTAATGCCCTTTGCGTTTCAGGCCCGCGGTGACTCTTTCGAACAAATTCCGCAACCCTGGCCCTAACTAACCTTAGCGTTATTCCATTGCCGACCGGTGAAGCGGTTAGCCAATTAGGGAGATCGGATCGACACAATCGCCTTATGTCGGGACCCTTCGCCTCTAACATCTCCCTTTAAATAGTGTAATGTAATAATAAGCCTAAGTACCTACCCGCAGTACAGTTTGCATAATGCCCTCAATACTGCGCTACTTCCCAATAACTTAGATTCCTGTTTACTAATAAAAGTTAAAAAATTTAAAGTAGCAGGTGGCTTTCTGTGGGTCCTGCCTACCCCCATGGGAAAAGGCGTAAGTTTATGTATGTCTGAAGTAGCAAATAAACTAACGAGCAACCCATGATTCGCTTAAGAGTTATTTTATATACTAGTTATAATAAAACATAGAGTAAACTGATTTTGTTACAACTACGCTTGTTTATTTCCTCCAGTGTTATGGAATATCCTGTAAAGCATTTGTAAGTATTTTACCAAACGAGAAACAAAATATTCGTATGACGTCATCTATATTTACTTTTTTTTGGTCTATTTGGTCTTTTTTTCTTTATTCCTGATGAAGAATTTTACTCATGGAGGCCCTCCGTCTGAGGAGAACGGAGGGTTATGTCGGACTCTTACCGACTAAAACCCCATGGGTCCTCCTGTTATCATGAGTTGGGACTCGGTATTCTCTTGACGCATGATCCGCGCCCCCGATCGGTACTGCATAATTTATACAATACATAACATGCATAATTTATTCGACTATCGTCCAAGAGCCTTTAACTATGCGGTGAGCACAATTCGTTAATAAGCTGCCACAGGACTTTTAATTCACCGTAAGACTTTGGTTGGACAGGGAAATGAATATTTATTTAGTTAGCAAGTAAACATAAGCCCTGATATCGGGCTCATTCTACATTATAAACCTAACTCCTACTTGAGAGTGATTACAACGTACACGTTTTTACTACGACAAATATTTATATGTATACGACAATGACGTGTTGTGTTTCAGTGTGAAGGCGAAAACTGCTATCAGTCGAAGAAATTATGGGCGTAACTAATCAACAGTAAAATAAAATGGCGACCGTATTTATTAACTTTTTTTATCTAGCCTATAATGTTCCACCCCCATGTCCTTCCAAATGTTCTTGCGCCTCGTAGAACCAGTCCTCTCGGTGCAAGTCTTGGACATATCGCCATGTCTCCTGGGCCGGACTCAGCGTTGCAACTTTGTACAGTTCGAATTAAGTATTTGTAATCTTGTCCGAAGTACTACGTATTTATTCCTAACCTAAGCCGTTTACTCTATCTTTTAAAGGAAAAACATAATGTTTTTGAATAGGATATGATTATTAAAATAAATACTAATTTAAACTCTCTGCGCTCTCACGTCATCCTTCACTACACATACGTTTATTCTTTTATTTCCCAATGTATGAATTTATTTTATTGAGTGTGAGTGTAACACGTGCCACTTACTTCTCATGTGATCTATTATTAGCGATTGGTCCTACATCACACGCTGTAAGATTGAAGTGCTTTTCAATATCGCAGTCAACCCTTCAGCAGAATGACCACAGATATGGGCGGCTACAAACGAGGGGGTGAGGGGATGAGATGAGCCCGTAATTAAACTGCCCTCATGTAGAAGCCAAGTTGAGACATGTCTCCGATATAAGGTAAGTATCTGATATATCTGAACTACCTCCACTACACTAACGGCGACTTACAATAATATGCGCTTACTTCAAAACTGACAAAACAACCCAACACACAAACTCACAATAATTGAATTATTAACGTCAAACTAATCGAATGAGCCAATGAGTTACATCCATTACTATCCAGTACAGATCACTGTACGTCCTCTGTCAGCATGTCTGTAATTAGCATCTAATATGACAGCCGTGAATACGTCTAGGAGTTCGGCACCGCTAAACCTCATCATAGGTATTGCTTTGTACTGAGGCAGCTATTTGAACAATACGCTATTAATACCTTCTGCTACATACCAGTGAGATGCCCTCACTCAGTACCGAACATTGAATATAATTGAGTCGTATAGTAGCCGCCACGAGTCGTGAGCACAAACGTCAAGTTAATTTTTGGGTTTTTGGTTTCCTTTCTGGGTTTTTCGAATCACTGACGCTGCACGCGATCGGTCCTACAGACAGACCAATCGCGTGCAGCGTCGGCGACCCAGAAAATCTAAAAATGAACCCAAATACCTAAAAACTAACCTGACGTTTGTGCTCACGACTCGTGGCGGCTACTCTACATAATAATGTATTATTAATTTATCCTTTAATTCAGGCAACTAAGGCCCATACAACACAATACGTATATAAGTATAAAATCAATCACTGTTAATTAATTCATATTTTATACAACAAACTTAAAAATTACTGCACACGAAGTTACGCCGCGGGGTGTCACGTAGCCGGCCGCGGGAACGCCGCTACAGCACACCCTCCTTGAGGAAGGTCGGCAAATGGTGAGTCGGAACGCACACCATGAGCGACTTGAAATTGGCGTTATAGCGCGCCTCCAACTTCTCCACCCTCAAGGTCCACTTAGTCTTCACCCGTATGTACTCTACAATGTCTTCAGCCTTCGTTAAGTGGTGCAAACGGGACACGTATAGCAGCGTCGTGTCTTTTGCAGATGTTTCAAAAGTAACGCACAAGTCTTCGAGTGTTTTACAATTTTATAATTCAAGGAAACTTTTTCTAAGAATTGTTTCAGAGAACTTCATCTCAATGTATACCTTGGGAAAAATTAAACGTAAACATAGCTATTCGTCTATTCACGTGTGCTGAAAAGAAACGGTAGGCCCAGCACGAGCGCGCGAACTGAACTTGGGTTTAATTTTATAATTATGACAAGCTCAATTTATTATCACCTACTGATCTGAATGAAGCCTTCAATCTAAATTAATATTAAGTGCGATACTAGTATTTTCAATATAAAAATCGAATCGAAATTTACATTAGCTTCGTTTACTCCGCGCGCTTGTGCGGGGCCCTGTGGAAGCTCTCGCCGGTACCATTAGCCAGAGAGTAAGGAAACCTGTATTATTAAAACGTTCACAAGTGCAGCACAAACACACATCTCTATGATGTTTATCTTACTGCATAAAATAATATTCATTCGCAGAGTAACCATGATTCATCTGAAACATTTGACTAAATATACCTATTTATTACTGAAAACCTGAATACTAAAGTAAAGTTTGATAACGTCTTTTAAAATAAAAAGGAAGTAGTGTTTAATACCTTATTTCCTTAGGTTACACTGACGCCTACACGAGCGAAGCCACAACACATACCTATCAAGAAATGAACACTAATAACGCAATTCGAGGAAAACATAGTAACGCGTTATAACAGTACTAGCTATATATCATAGTCACCCGCGTTCAGTTACGACTATGGTTTCTGCTACGCTTCCGTTGGTAGAAGCGTGATGTCTTATACCTTTCTCTTGAATCACTCTATGAAACCGCTTTAAAATCCGTTGCGTAGTTTAAAAGATCTAAGCGTACAGACTGCGGGAAGTGACTGTTTTGAACTATGTAGAGAGGTACATAACGTACACTTGTTGCTTCTTTAAAAAATCTGCTAAATGAGCTACAACATCAAAGAGTAATAAGTGCATCAAGATGATGATATAAAGTCGGAGAAAACATTGACACAGACGTAACCCGCGAACCATACCTAAGGCATGTGTCGTGTCTGCGGCCAGACGTTCAAAGGAAACTGGAATGTGTGTATAATCTGTAACATTTCTGACGTCACTACTGAATACCAAACAGCTGGTCACCTTGAAACATAGCTCGCCGTCAAAGGGCGAGTACATACTGTCATGGAATCGCTATTCATGAATAATATAGTTTAATACGTCACGATATTGTGGTTAATGCTTAATTGTGAACTCGTCCAAGTTACAAATGCACTTGATTGTGACCACCCTTACCTACCTTACCTTGTTCTTGTGGTCGCAAGCACGAGTGCTGAGCGTGAGGTCATGGGTTTGATTCCCAGATCGGGCAAAATGTTATCGAGTTTTCTGATAGAATTTTTTCTGAAGCAGCTCGGAGTTTGGAATCTGGTTATGTAACACCCCCATGCTTTGGAAATACGCAAAAACTGTTGGTCCTGCGCCTGCTTTCTCCCCGGTCGTAACGAATTGCCGTCCCATCGAACTATGACAGTGAAGGAAGACGGTGTGCGCCTGTGTTTGCGCACACACTTGTTCATTATATACAGAAAAAATCACCTTGATACTTGCCCGTGCCTGCTTGTGAACCCACAGCCTCGTGCATATGAGGTGGGCGCGTTAACCACTGGGCCACCACGACAACGCGCAAGTGTACTCTGTCACCTTGAGAGGGCGCATCAAGAGCAGCAGTCAAGGCCCAAGGATCACGACGGGCATCCAGTTGAGTGAGTTATTGCACTTGAGGTTCAGCACTAATTCTGTAATACCGTTATAAAGTAGACGAAATGAAATGGCTGGCGCTTCCAAAATGTACGAAATTCAACATAAAGCAGTTATAAGAAGACACGGCGGCTGTAGCGCGCGAGATTATCCCGGGAGCGCCTTTGTTCGCCCATTCCCTTTGACGTTACCGCCAACGTAATAACGTAAATATATTGCACTTTTTATTAATTGCTAAATTAGGATAGTTTTGTGTAATTGTTTTTTGGTTTTATGGGGCACGTAACATAATACGCTGTTAAAGCGACGAGTTAAAACAGGATTAACAGGGATTGTATAAATATACTAAATCCTCAATTAGAACAGTCCTCTAGAAAACGTTCGAAATGATATTGATGTAATATACAATGGACACATATGTATCTAATGTACTTGTATGGATGTTTGTTTCATTGTATAATGAACTCATATTTTGTTATACAGTACACAATTAATTTATTTATGATTTACTAAAGTACCTCTTTAGATTGTCTAAAACTCAAAAATAAAAATTTTAAGTAACCCCCTACAGAAGAAGAAAAATCCCTACCGCAGCTAACAAAAGAGCTAACAACTTTGAAACCGCTGAACCGATTTCCATCAAACATAGCTAAGAACACACCTGACTAATTCACCTTTCAGACAAAAAAACTAAATCAAAATCGGTTAATTCGTGCGGGAGCTACGATGCCACAGACAGACACACACACGTACATACACCCCGTTGTTTTTGCGTCGGGGGTTAAAAACAAGTCGAAGTATAATTAAAATGTCGGCATGTTAATTATAATAGAAACTTTGACAGCAGAATAATTAAAAAAAAATAGTAATATTTATGAAAATATCTTAATTAGTTCATTAAATTAGGTACATAAACACAACTTGTTTTCTTATAAAAACAAACAAAACTAACTTAATAATACCGACCAGTGTTGAAACCCAGTGAGAGAGCACATCACATAACAAGTCAAGTTAATAACAAGTAGTCGGCACCTACCACGCGCTGCTTAGTTCCGGCGCCTAATTAAAAGTTGTGTGCATTCATAGCGCGCCGGGGTTAGGAAACGCGACTTATTTAAACATTTATAGTAATGAGAAAGTTTACATCTGCTGCTCGCGTCAGTGCTGGCTGTTCCGGCTACATGCAGCTGTGAACTGCTGCACAGCTAAACGGAATTATAGAAGTTAAAACCCTTTGTATTTAGAAGACTTTTTCACTGACTTTTTTATTTTCAGAAGGACAAGCGTTGCTGTATATTGTTACCTACCATAACATTCTGTAACGGAGCGTACCATCGACAGATCACTAATTAATCAGTAAACAACTACTATCATATATCTATACTAATATAATAAAGCTGCCTCGGTAGCCTAGTGGTCCTAAGCGCGACTGCTACACTAGAGGTCTTGGGTTCGATTCCTAGGTCGAGCAAAAAGTGTTATTGGGTTTTTCTATGAAATTCTCATTAGCAGCTCGGAGTTAGGATTTGTGCCCGGTTAATGGCAATAGGCTCGCCCCCTATTACATGGGACCTAAACATACCAGCAAACTGTGGATGTACACTGGTACACCTCTGCCTAACCCTTCGGGGAATACAGACGTGATGGTATGTTATGTATGATAAAGCTGCAAACATGTTTCTTTTGTTGGTTTTTATAAACGCGCTATTCGCTAAAATACTATTTGGATTAGAATAATGATTACTATGTATGAAACCCAGACTCATAAGGAATACTATAGGCTAAATAACATCACGCTACAACTCACGGAGTTGGAGCAGTAAACAAAGACGTAATTTTACGCGGGTAACAAAAAACTCGCAGACGAAGTCACGGGCAGAAGTTAGTATATCAATAATCAGTGTCCAAAACAGCACTTGTGTTTAACGAGGTACTTAATATATCCGTGACAGCTTTGATTAAAAGTGTTTTTCAATAAAAATGTATATTGAAATAACAACACTCGACATCGGCAGCAACACGACAACCTGTCAAACTGTACAAGTATTTGAATGTTTGTCTGAAATATTTGTATCAGTTGTTAGTAGATCCAGTCGTTATTAGATTAACACTTGACATTTTGTCAACATATTTATTCTAGGTATAGTAACCGGCACAACTCGTGAGCACAAACTTCAAGTTAATTTTTGGGTCTCTTTGGCTTAATAAATGAATTTTTAGGCACCGACGCGACACACGATTGATCCAACAGACGGACCAATCACGTGCAGCGTTGTCGCTCCTCGCCTCCTTCATTCCACGAAAGAAACCCAAAAAATGAACTTGAAGTCTGTGCTCACGACTCGCGCCGGTTACTATAGCACTCCAATCATAATAATATGATAACAGTTTCAAATACAAGGTTTATCATTACAAATACCATGTAAAAGAATAAAAACCTCAATAAGTTTGTAAAGTCAAAGGTCAAAGCATTTATTTCAATAACACCATTTTCAGGCACTTTAGAATTGTCAAGCAGTTATAAAGTTGAAGCTAGTTGCTCGTTTCAAAAGGGGCGTAGTGAGAAAAAAATAAATTAAAAAGAAAGAAATATAATAAACAGCAAGAGTATAAATCATTAATTCAATCTTGTTTCATTTTCAACATTTAGTTGTTTGTAAGGAATCTTTTCCAAAGTAAAAATAACTGTAAGACGATTAATCAATCTGCTTATGTAAATAATCAGCTTTGCGTCAAATTTGTGGTTCCACGAGAATAAGGAGAAGTCAAGAGGGATTTTTGCGTAACAGAACATAGTACCTACAACAGTATTATAGCCTAACATCATAATCATACGTATGTGTACCGTAAACCCAACCGAGTGCGCATATAAACACGTGTATAACGCCAATCGCCGAATGCAACACAAATGTTGCAGCTCACGCAACAATATAATACCTAGTAGTATTATAGTTTGTCGTCGAAACGCTAAAAAGAAGAACGCTATTCGTAACTTCGCCAATCAGCCCCACTGATAATATTCCCCCAACGGAATTTCGGTCACAGTAACCAATCTCAACAAAGACTAGCCAAGTCCGCAGGACGTATTATATTGTACAAGTGTATGCGCGAACACACCGGAGTTTAGTGGGAGTGCACCTGCACTAGGCTACGTGTTCCCTCGCCTTGATAGCTCAGAACCCATGTGACGGCAAACCGAGATCAGACACAGGAACACCACCCGCAGATTGCAGGTTCGTGTCCTGTCACGGTCGCCATATTGTTTGAGTTAGTAGAAATTATCCCTTTTTCCTGTTTTCTTCTCTCTTTCCTTGTTCCTTGTGATCTGGTCTGTACTTGTGTCTTTAAATGATAACAGTGGACTTTGATAAAATACTGTAATAAATCACTTATTGCTTTACAACACAGACTGGTGGCAAGTACAGAGAATATAAAAATTACTCTGCAACGGAGTGCTTTCCGTATTTTCCGGGACACGGGGGTGTCACACTATCAACTTTTACATGAATGAGTGCTAAGTTGTCACAAAGTGACAGTATGTGAGTAAGTACACACTCTCGGCTCGTTGGCAACTATATAATACAGTATATTTTTTTTACACGCCCGCCGCACTATTCCCAGTCACTGCAACTTCTGAAAGCCAAAATCAACAGTGGAGACAACAACAACCGAGACAATGAATCTCGACGAGTTCCGGAGAAAGGGTTCAACTGCCTTGGATCCCGCAACGAAATAGCGGAGGAGTAAGAAAAAATATAAAATATGTAACTTTCCGACATTTCCGGTGGATTATCCAAAAAAAATTATATCTAAACCCTGGCTGGGAAATTATAAACACAATAAAAAAGAATCAGCCAAGTCAGTAAAACTGTTCCTGCGTTTCACGCTTAGCAACACATGTAGCTATCCATTTTTATTTATATAGCAGATAGATAGAGCGAAAAGTTACCTGACTAGGAGAAACTTCCAAGCAGAAATAAAGGTGGAATCTTTCGTAATTTTCTTTCGCAAGTACTGAATGAAAATAATATTATTCGTAAAATAAGTTTATTAATAAAAGAAGTATAAAAACTTGGCGTTACTTTCCGTTGTTTTAAACTAAGTAAGAGTTTCAAAGATATTACTTGATTTTTATTTGATCGGTCCAGTAGTTTGGACGTCATGAGATTACAATCAGACAGGCTGAATTATTTTGGCATTAATTTATTTTCTAGGTACTAGCGACCCGCGCAGCTATTTTATATTCAAAATTGTCAGCACTTTTTTTATCAGTTTTAACTCGATTTTTCCTTTTTTTAATTGTAACTTTTCTTTTATGAAGTTGACTTTTCCGGAGATTAAAAAAGAATATTTCATACCAACCATACAATGTTTTAAAAACAAAAAAAAATTGAACACAACAAAAATAATACCCGAGTCGGTCTAGCGGTACTCAAGCGATGATATTTCGTACATTTTATTTACAGGAATGGATTGTGTGGATTCTTATTTTTGTACAGTGGGTAGATTTTCTGCGTTATCAGAGGTGCCTCAATAACACATAATCTTCGCTTGCTTTAAAATATATAGATTGACCAAGATCAAATACAAGTATTCACCTAAATCTAACATTATTTACACACATCGTAATCGTAATCCATTCAATCCGTAAAGTTCATTCACAGGATCGTTCGTTCCATTCAACTGAATTTACGTACTTACCCCCTTTTAGTAAAATCACCAATCACGAAAAACTGGGCAGTGTACACTGACGTTACATACATATCTTCAAACATTCCCAAAGTTAAATGGAAGCAAAAGCCTAAAGGTTTCTCAAAGGTTTTTGCAAGAAAACATTAAGGGTATTCACTCATAACTGATTGCTTTGGGATTTCACCAGTTAGGTATGATTAGATCCATTTCCATAATTTGGATGAAATATCAGTACGAAGTGGGTGCACTAAATACTAAATCGTATCTCTATTCTTAGTAATAGTAAAAAGTGCCCACGAGATTATTACCTATCTATGTATAATGCAACAGTACTTACAAGTGTGGCTATGGTGGTTTGTTTATTATCTAGAAAGCTAGTTCTATTATTATAAAGAGGATTTTTATTTGTTGGTTTGTTTGTACCGAATAAGCTCCAAAACTACTGGACCGATTTAATTTTTTTTTTCCCAATAGGTAGCTAAATTATCAGGATAGTTTAATTATTATTATAGGCTATATAACATCACGCTACGATCCACGGGAGCGGAGCAGTAACCAAAGATATAACTCAAAGCAAGCAAAAAAACTACACTATAAAGACTCTATCTCATATATGTACATAGTAAATAACTTACAATAAGCGCTAATTAATATGTAAAGTTTGTCTACAAATCGTGATGATTCCCTTGTTGCTAATCATCACAGCTCTTCATTACAGTTCACGCTAAATATTTGAGAGATGGCACTGTAAATTAGAATGCTGTATTTTCCGATCAGATAGTTTGCCAATACTTTGGTACTAAGGGGAGGCTGATATCTAGTTAGTATTCTGAACAACTTTATGTTTATCGT
Source organism: Caradrina kadenii (assembly GCA_947462355.1). Taxonomy (NCBI): domain Eukaryota; kingdom Metazoa; phylum Arthropoda; class Insecta; order Lepidoptera; family Noctuidae; genus Caradrina; species Caradrina kadenii. The sequence goes on along the minus strand of OX381691.1, from coordinate 347,922 downwards.
GACCGTAACGACGCCGGCCCTCGCTGTCATGGCTAAGCCATCGTTTGTTATTGCTTTTTAAAACACATAAATGTTAGTGTTGAACTTGTAGTACGTTGTTCAAAACTGTATTAATGTTTTAATTGATATGTAAGTAAAGTAGATTGATGCCTTATTCAAAATAAATAATGATAGGTAGAAACAGATTTAGGGACTAAATACACTGCATTCAGGTTTTGTCTATATACAACTCCAGTTTTGTATCGCATCCGCTCAGACGCGGAAAGCTAAACGCAGGCGTACGTGTCTCCATATTAGAATAGTGTTTTCCACAGACAACAACTGAATGGAGCTGAATTAGTGTATTTAGTCCTTAAGGAAGAAGCGGGAGCAGTCACCTGACGCAGAACTACAACATATTAATCTTGAACGCATTGAAGCATTTACGTTTACACCTACTACAAAATGTACAAAATATCCCTTTTGCTCCACAATATAAATGTAGGAAATCTGTTGATAGCATTAGCACGACTATTTAATATTCCGTGTGTCTTTAACCGCAAGCGTTTGACGCAATGATTTCCGACCAGAATCAGATTACACACATTGGTCCGCGGCAAATTAATATGGCAGCTATTTCGACCATGTCAAAATTGGTTTCCTGCAACCAATTTTGACATGTTCGAAATAGCTGTCATATTAATTTGTATAATACGCTGATGTACCGGTAAGTATGTTCCATGTATTTATTTAGTTGGTAATTCCTAACTGTGTATTCGTTAAGGCGAAGGATTTATGTGTTTTGAAATGAAACGAGAGTCTTTCCGCCCAGAGCGGAAGAAGTACTTTAAGGATTTCCCATTCTTAAAAAAAAAGGACTTCGATCGGCAGTAAGAAATACACAGTAATTAATTACATCAAGTCCTTACATACTATTTACATTAAATTTATGTAAATCGCAGACAATAAACAAAACAAACAGACAGTAAACAATGAGGCGTGGTGCACTTAGTGTAGAGCTGCTAAAAGTCTGGTGTTAAAACGCAGATTTTATCTAGGACAAAGTATACGGCGTCCTCCCTCTGTGTCGGCGTCGTACAATATTAGGTGCTCTCCAGACGGCGGCAGAGTAGCTCGCAACATGCTGAGTGTACAGTAATATGGCGCATATCATTGTCCTCTTCTGTCGTGCATACTGACATGCATACTACATGGAGAAGCATTCCAGGCATATATATTGCATTATATGTATGTACAATATTTAAGACTAGCAAACAAATGGTACTTTTTTTTAACTCTGCCCTACTCTAGGAATTTCTCCTGTATCGTGCATTTACAAAACATATAAACTCACATACACAAACAGCCGGACTCAGAACAACTATCTGTAGGCCATACAAATATTTGTCCCGTGTAGGAATCGGACTCGCGACACGCAGTGCAACAGCTAATCGCTCGGCCAGTGTGCCATCCGTGTCGTCGACTTACTAGACATTTAGATTGAACTCTGTCGTTCTATCGAATATCTTGAAGACTACGATTTCAGTGTCAACAACATTGACTGCACGGACACGTTTTCCGGGATACACAAATGTAGTAAATCAATAAGTTTAACTTGTTCCCTGGACAGCGGGTTTCCTTCGCTGTAAGTACAATCTAATAATAAATCATAATTACCTTCCATCTACACAAAATTTCGACAGCACAAATTAAGTTACAGGCGTGGGTTGTTAATATAAATATAGAAAGCAGAAACACGACATTGTGAGTCAAGTCGTCACTTTTATATGACCCACAAAAGATCTAATTAAAAGTTTTCGCAATCACAGTTTTGTTATTTGTGTGTCCTATTTAATTAAAAATATTATCACACAATATTAGCCATATATAATGATAATATTTACAATGCAAAGTTCACTAATGGTAGAAATAGGTATCATGTATGCACTTATTAGGCTAAGGTTTATAAGGGTCTATGCCACCCGAAATAAAGTTATTATTATTATGTATTTATAAGTCACAAAATATAAGCTCGAGAACCTCTGGACAACCATAAAGTACAAATAATTCCGCAGCATTTTTATAGCCATTTAAAACTTTTTATTAAAATGGAACAAGCGTTTACAGTGGTCTGTGTATAACATAACACCACTTCACGAGATCTGTTCGCTCATGAACCTTTAAATGAATGAACAGAATCTTCTTGAAATTGCAATATGAATACATTCAATTGTAACAATATTGTTCTGTTTGAGGTATTCGTGCTTATTTTATGTTTGTCAAGAAATAACATTGTATTAACTAAAAGCCCTTTTGTGACTTCAAAACAGTATTTTTATTCAGATACTAGCTTCTGCCCGTGACTTCGTCCGCGTCAAATTTGATAAATTATCGCACGGGAACCGTACATTTTTCCGGGATAAAAAGTATCCTCTGTTATTATTCCACACTACAATCTATCTCAATGCCAAATTTCAGTCAAATCTGTGCAGTCGTTTAAGCGTGAAAAAGTAACAAACATCCATCCATCCTCACAGGATGGATGGATGGATGGATGCTTGTTACTTTTTCATGGATGGATGTTTCTTTTGCATTTTTTTTTTTATAATATTATATAATAGGATTAGTAGGAAGTAGGATATTATCTCAATTTCCAAACAAACAAAAGAATATCTGACAAATCCTGGCTTGCGAGACCCTTGTCAAATATCAACCTTAATCTTTTATAAACGGTGATGGAAATACAAAAGGAGCGCGGAATCCAATTAACGGGTAGAACCCTTGTAAGAATATAAAAAAAAAATACAAATTGAGCGCTCAATTTGAAATTATGTCTCATTTATATAACAAATTCTAAACTCGAGACATTGCAAATGCGTTGCCATCCCAGAGACAGAGTTGAAATGTCTTATGTGCCTGTAATCACTCCGGCATCCATACCCTTCAAACCCGAACACAGCAACGCTGCTTTGCGGCAGAAATAGGTATGGTGGTAGTACTTCGGACGAGCTCCTTCACAAAGAGCTCTACTACTACTAAAACCTGCGGAACATCTAGGTTAACGTGAATACAGAAACCATTAACATCAGATACTATTTACGATGTTACCTTCAACAGGTGCTCTCGCATATTGCTGTGTCCAATAACTTACAGCCGTAAGGCGAGTTCTACACTAAGAGCGAGCACTTCTATTGCAGGACCCGCCCGCGAGCTGGTAGCATAGCTCTGAATACTTGCACTCTATAAATCACTCGCTTTACTTTCTAAATCCCTTCACAAAGTCATATCTTACTAGTTCCAGATATCATCGAAAATATTGACTTTTATCTGGTTATTTTATATTCTCACGAATACGGTTACATTACATACCACCACGTCTATATTCCCCGAAGGGCTAGGCAGAGGAGTAACAATGTACACCCAAAGTTCGCCGGTATGTTTAGGTCCCATGTAATAGGGGGCGAGCCTATTGCCATTAACCGGGCACAAATCCTAACTCCGAGCTTCTACTGAGAATTTCATAGAAAAACCCAATAACACTTTGTGCTCGACCTGGGAATCGAACCCAAGACCTCTAGCGTAGCAGTCGCGCTTTGGACCACTAGGCTACCGAGGCACACTGGAGGAGTGCCCAGCTTGGGTAGCGCAGCGCCGTGAACTCGTCGCAGCGACAACTGCAGGTAGCCTCTTGCTCCAGGACATTGTTCTGACCATGGTCGGGAGCGAGAGTGCTTGGAACGCCGTCGCCTCCTTCTGCGAGGAGGTGATGGCCGCCAAGGAGGCGGCGGAACGGGAAAGGAAGACCACTACCGGCGGGCGCGATATGATCTCCGGCCACCGTAAAATGGGGCCTGTGGGCGGCGGACTTGGAGTCAGTCCGTCACCCGTACAGAGACAGGCCCGAAAGTCAGGCGCGCGTGGTGTTCCCCGTGCGCCTTTCTGGAGTCAGTGCAGTCGGTGGATGACGGCCGCACCGGGTGAAGGGGCCCGCCTTGTGGTGGTGGCGGGCCAATACCTGCCTTGGTGCGGAAGAATGCTCAGAGCGATACCCGTGCCCCGGCCAATGGTGGAGGAACACGGTGGGGTTTTAGTCGGTAGGAGTCCGACACACCCCTCCGCCTTCCCCGAGGCGGAGGCCGTCCATGTGGATTTCCCCACGAAAAAAAAAGGCTACCGAGGCGGCCACACGAATACAAGTGAAAATGTATAATTAAGTAATAATAAATTCGCGACACTTTTAATGACAGTGTGCAATATATTGACCATTACCATAGTACAGTTGTTAAGTCAAAGTCAAACTGTATTATTGCTATTTGATCGATATGACTGTTCAATGTCGATGAAAGATGTCGTGATGGCTCAGTGGTTGCTGCCTCTCGTGCTTGCATGCGTGTGGTTGCGGGTTCAAAACCATGCGAGTACCACGTGTTTTTTCAATTCATACCTTTACAAGTTATCTTGGACATCACTGACATTGGTGAAGAATAGCATTTATTTATATAGTTTTAAAATAACCAATCCACGTTGAGCAAGCGCGGTGACCAAGGCTCGTGCCCTCTCTGTATGAGAAGAGGGCTTTGCCCTGCAGTGGCACACCATTGGGCTGGTATTATAATTTATTTTTATGACAGTTCAATAAGAAAGTCTTGTCGCACTTTCAATTTAAAACTAATAACAATGTTTTCGATTGGATTCTTTGTAGATAAAAAAAAACAATCTAAAATAAAAGTAATTGCGTACAGAGCACTCCTACACCTTGGTACACCACTTTAATATCTATTCAGAAGGTTTGTGAAGGCGCCGCGATCAGCGACAGACACCAATTAATGCGATTTAGTGCTCCGTCAGTTATTCAATTAAGATTAGTGAAATTAAACGACGAGTTTAAGTAGCCGGCTACAAGACTAGCGGGAGCGATACAACGGAAAAATGACATGGTTCTTGTATACAAACTATAAACAAAAATGACAATGCCACACATCCGACTATGACTTTGTAGCTCCGGTTTCCTAAAGGTTCACAGACTGTATTATTTGTTTATTTACAACAGATAAGCCAATTACAGTTAGTCGTATTTGTGTCAAGTAGTAATAAAAATCTAATAAAATACACGTACTAAGACGAAACAAAGGTTGGTAGCAAGTACACAGTTGCATACTTATTATGAATATGAAGTACAAAAGCCTTCAAAACGGAGAAACATAAAGATATAGTCCACCCTGACACGTATAGCTCTGTCTCTGAAAAATTTAGTACCGACGCTTTTTATTATTTTTTATGCTAAGCTAAACAGAAACACAAAAATATCTTCTGTTAGGCCTTACTTATCCCGTACTTTAAGTGCTCTGGCAAAATTGTTATCATGGTAAAAGAAAAAAATTGTAAAAGAACATACTTGAAATAAAACAAATCTGTTTTAATGGCCCCTCGCGAGTAATCAGGACGTCACTCGTGCACGATAATGTTTGTAATGAACAGGGACGATGACACCGCATCATTTCATTCCGTTTTATATCAAACCGCACTCAACCAACATCGAGACAATTCATTATTTGACCTAGGGCATAAAAATCTCCAAATGATTACTTAAAATTCAATCTTAAAATGGTAATAGGTAAATATCATCATCATCATGTCAGCCGAACGACATCTACTGCTGGACCTGGTCTCCCCTAGAGACAGGCCCAATGACCGGTCCTGCGTTACCGGCATCCAGTGATTCCCCGCGACCTTTACCACACCACCGCCACTGCCACTCGAGCGCCTCACGACCCCAACGGCCGTTCGTTCTGCGAGGTATGTGCCTTGCCCATTGCTACTGAAGTTTCGCAGAGGTAACCATACGCATCTTGTATTCATATTAAATTACATCAGGAAGAAACATGCAACATCATTACACGGGATGAAACAATACACTCGTTAACTACGCATACTGACCGACAAAGTTAGTAACATTGAGAAGAAATGTCTGTTTGTTTGTGTGTGTGCTTTTTGTTGTTTTTTTGGGAAACAACTTTTATTTCAAGTTGTAACGCATACGAGACATTGTGCTCACGCGTGCATGCCACGGCACTGAGGTCGCGCGGGTTTCTTAAGTTTATTTAAAACTGATCTTTAATATGATCATTACCAACAGTTTCCCAGGTATGGTCCAAACTGCTAAAATTCATTGCAGTACCGGGGAAACCTTGTCACTTCTGACTTCATTCATTCATTTAAACTTTATGCAACAAAAAGAGCTAAGCCGGGCGTAACGCCGCGGGCGCTGTCTGCCGGCCACCCGCGGGAGGAGCAGAGGTACAAGCCACGTGCACATTATTAAATTAATGAATAAAGAATTAAATAAATAAAAATTGTACAAAGGTACAAAATAACTAAAAATATCCACACTAATAAATATATTACTATATTATCTAATAATATACAAAAAACAAATCTACTTACAATAATAATAATATACATACATACTTATATCCTTACATATATAAAATACAAATCTCATGAAAACAATAAAAAGGAGGATTACAACTCTCACTATTGGTTCTGAAAATAACTCCGCAACTTCCGCTTGAAAGTAGTATACCGACTGGTGGCTGTCCTGGTATCAAGAGGGAGCGCGTTCCCAAGAAGAATAGCCTAAATATGAAAGGAAGAATCAGAAGTATGAGAAGGACAGTAGAAGATTATTAGTAGAACGCAGACTCTTAGCATGAGTATTGGAACAGAGATATCGAAACTGAGAAATAAGATAAGAAGGAGAATTAAAAAGGGAGTAAAGCGTGGTTACCGCACGCAAACTTCTTCTCTAGCGAATGGGCAACCACTTAAGCTCCGCCCTGAAGCTTGAAACGTGGTCATACTTCCGCAAGTTGAAAATGTACCGAATGCAATTATTTAAGGCTCTATCCAACTTATCCAACAAGACCGTATTCAAGTCAAAGCAGCACACGTCACTATAGTCATTATAGGAGAGATTAAAGTCTGCACAAGCATTGTTTTCGTCTTGAAGGGGAAAAGTTCCTCTAGCGACATTAAGTGTCTTATTACACCCAATACCAGTACGCTGAGACGTGGAGCCCGTTATACCAATACATCGTATTACTATTTACGGCTACTTGAATGATATCGATTCGGATAAGCAATGGATGTCAGTATATACATAGGGTCCTATATTAACGTGTGACTGCCCGAACACACACGAGCGCATACATAAATAACCATCGGCACACAAACTAATTTATTTCTATTTATTTAAGAACTTTGGAAGACTTACAGCTAAATACATTGGTGATAAATAACAGTACGATTATCTGACAGCCAATTACAAGTCTTCACGTCTAGAATGTCTGTAGTATAAAAGTGCTGTGGAACAAAATATACGCACTGCCAAATAATTTTTAAAAAATATGTAAATACATCTACACCTAAAATATGTAAAAACTAAAGTATAATAAATGCAACAGGTTGTTTTCTACGAAAACCAAGATGTTAAAATTCTATTTTGAAAAAGAAAAATTTTATTGTATCTATGTTTTAAAAAAAATTCATTGTTAAAGCCTTTTTTGCCGAACTCATACTTGTTCCGAAAAGATCAAAGTCGAACTGTTTGCACACCTTATTAAAGTACCTACTTACACGCACAACATATGTGTTTTGCCTATAGTTTGTAGCTGCGAATGGCACCCGTAATGGTGGATTGAACCGTTTGGACTTACTTGGAAGTAAGTGTGAGACTTTTACTGACTAAAACCCACCCATGTTCCTTCGTGTGCCCTTTGCGTTCCGGGGGCGCGGTATCTCTTGCGAACAACCCGCAGCCCCGGCAGGACGACCACTAGGCTAACGAAGCAGTTAAGTTGAAAGTGCAGTATCAATAATATTAATATTCAACCAGATATTTTACTACAAATAATAATAATGCTTAGTAAGTGAAGTTTAATGTAAGTAAAGTAACGTTTACCTGACTTATCTTACAACACAGCTTCCTCTCGGGCGACTGCATTACAACTGACAGTGTTTTGTCGTCACTAATACATTCTCACACTAGAGCAGACATTAATAGTGTAAATAACCTTATTAATTTGGTCTTTTTTGTCTTCATCTTCAACAAATGGCTGGTGTTGGCTATTCTGTTACATTTATTATTGTAATTTATTCTATTCACCCGGTACCTGGGTGAATAGAATCACAATGATATTCTTATTTCATTACAAGCAATCAGTTCGCACTAAGCGATACCAAACGCCTTTTATAATGCGCTCAGCAAAGGAGTGGAACCTTCTACCGGCGTCTGTTTTTCCGAGCGCATTTAACCCTAATGTCTTCAAAGTTACAGTAAACAGGCTTCTTCTAGGTAAGCCCACACCATCGTCGACTTTGTCTTTGTCACCTCTGACTTAAACTAGAGTCAAAAGAACCAAACCCATCTCAAATAAAAAAGCGAGTTGTTCTTTCAAAAAAATAATTCATTAAACCGCCATTTGGAAAGCCCTTGTTAAGTAGTACTTACAAGTTATTTATTTCATATTCTCTCTTCATAATATTTGAAATTCCTTAAAAGCTTGAATATTGTCAAGCGAGTTTCTGTTTTCATTAATACTTGAGAATTTGTTGTGTGTACTTCATACTGTCGGTATGTTCTTGTAATACTGTTTGTGTTTTCTGGTAACTTCGGAGCCGCAGTTCAGGTAGCTTCGTGGGTTCCGCGACGGATTCTGTGCAGAATAATATGTGGAAAATTATTTAAGTGAAAGGATCGAAGTTACGACGCTAAAGTTTTTGAACAAACAGTTTAAATATGGATTCTCTGCGGCACGCCATCGTGAAGTCCCGACGCGTTCAATAGACAGCGAGACGGGGTATTCGTGAAGATTTGAAAGTAAAACACTTTTAAATATTTGCATGATTTGATTCTAATAGTAAGAACTAAAAGTAACAAATGTGTGAAACTCGTGATGCATGTGGGTCACTACTAGCTACCATTACACCAATCTGTGTAGCTAGAGTGGCCATTATTAAATACACGGTTAATATTAATCTTATCATTTCAAAACTTGTCGAAAAGTTTTTTTTTGTGTTATCAAAATCAAAATGTTGAATCATTACATTTGCAGAGGGCAGGGTAAGCCATCTACAAACTAATTCTGCCGTTTTTAATAATTTCATAATTTACCTGTTTAATGAGAGAAATGTTAGTTCTACGTAGTGACCCCGGACTTATTTATTCAACGATTTTCTTTGATTCAAACCAAAAGGAACATTCCAAACCATTATTTTGGTTGTTAGAACAGCTTAGCGATTTCCAAAACTCTTTATTTTTTCAACGACACTTTCTGAAGATTTTCTGTCTATTTACTCTGAAACGCCGGTGTATTAACGAGTTGACTTATACTTGAATAAAAGCTTTCAGTGGATTTCGTGAGGAAGAAAAAAGATACGGAAATTAAGTACTTGATTTTCTTTAATTACGATAGAAGACTATTGTACAGTGGAGAAGCGGTAAAAGCTGGCAAAAGGTGCGGCTACACACTGGGCCGCTGGTGGAACCTGTACACACGGCCACAGTAGTGGCCATAAGCAAGTCAAATAGAAAATGAAAAGATTTAATTAAGTAACAAGACTCATATACAAACATACATTAAAGGCTACAGACAGTTTGACAAGCACAAATAAAAACAATCACTCACAAGGTTACACTAACAATATAAAAGTAGTGAACGAAATTTTTCAAACATTTTCTACGCTATCGATCGCATGACCACCCAACGCAGTCACTAGAGGCCCAGTGTACAAAGGCCCCTTGTCAAATGAATTTACATGGCTAAGCCAAAGTCGACAGCTGGTTGTTACAAGATGCTTATTGCAAGCCACGTCCTGCCAACAAAGCAAGCGTTGTAAGATATCAACAACTTTCTGTCGTATCCACGTAATTAATTAGCAAAAACAAGAACAAGTCCGCCTGAACTCGCCTCTTAGGCAAATGAAACGTGATCACTTATAAGATTACGTAGGTTCGCATCAGTAATGCTTTCATATGACGCCCGGAGGAATAGATAGTAAATACTCGCAGTAAATGTATTTAAATATTAGAAATGGTAATTGTGTGTGTGACCACTTATTTTAACTAGGTAGGGGGTGTGGGATTGTTTTGATTTGGTTTTTAATTTTCGAGAGTGATTTGCTCATGTTTATCCAAAATTTGTTATTTTTCTAATTGTTCGTAAGTACATTCTCAATTCTGTTTTTTGCACGAATACTAGCACGTTTACTATACTCAAGATTAAGAAAATTCAGCATACTACGTACAGCATAAACTACCTTTTGGAAGGGACAACAAGATTCAATTTTTTTTTCGTGTACATGTCGTACAAACATTTAATTGACGTTGCTTGCTTTGCTTGCCGTCTATTAGTTGATAAGTCTAAGATTTGCGAGTGCAATAAACGGTATTATTACATAGGATGAGCCCCGAAACTAGAAGCCATGCATAACCAAATATTGGCCTGCTTTGCATTTCTATTGGAAGTTGAAAATGTACCGTATTCAAAATACGCTGTCGGTGGTGCTGATAGAGACAGCCCTGACTGTACCCCTTGGGGTTCGATGTGAGAATACGCCGGGTGCTACGACACAACGCTCATCAAAGCCATGAAATAATGATTGTATTACTTAATAAAAATATCTACAGATGGTCATATACATATGAATGCTGGCACGTGTGCTACTAATAAACATAGACGCAGAGATTTCTAAATTCTCATCCCCGAATTCACGAAAGACGTTTTACTTATATCCAAGCTAATAATAAATATATATATATATAGTCTTAATATTTAGTCATATTATAATAACAGAATAAGTAAGTGATATAGATAATTTTATACCTATTATTAAATATTACCCTATAAATAAATTATATTCCTCTCTCCTTACTTATTATTTTTGCTGTGCCCGACAGGGTCCGTAGTTGATTCTATTTATTAACACCCACCACCTGTATGGTCACATTATGGATTGCAATAAAGACTTGAGATTTGAGAACTTTAAGACGTTCATAAATGTATCTCTGTCGCTACAATACACCTTTAAGTGACAGAAATATAATGAGACTTCAACGCGACTAGAAATTAAGTTGCGTTTGGCTGTTAGCGAGGGAGCAAAATAAATATGATCTAGTCTTTTTATGTATGTTTTCCTTGTTTTATTCTTCAGAAAATACCCCATGAAGGTGTGCTATAAATAAAAATAATTCGGAACTCTTTTAGTTGATTAGAATGCGTCTAATGTCATTAATACAATCTTACAAATACACTTCTTAAATCTTTAGTGAACTGTCGAAATAGTATTTTTGACAAATGTACATAAGTTGAAGTAACGGTGTGAGCTCTAGATAAAGCGTATCAAAGAGTCCCAAAGGTTTCTGACACATACAAAAGGTGGCAAAAATAATCCGAGTATAACAATAGTAGCACATGAGGGAAGGAGTTCGGTTGTGAAAGCGTTCCATTAAGGTAATGAAGGGTTTACAGCGGTCAAATCGGGGGAAGAACGAGACTGTGGCGGCCGCCTGAAAGATTGATTTATTTTTTATTTATTTATTTCATTCATTGAATACCTCCAATTTAAGTCATAGATTTTTTTACTATTCCCGCGGAAAGGGGCTGGATCTATAGCTGTTTTTACGGAACCTAATATACCTTTCTTTGAATATGAATTTGACCTTTTTTTATTTCTGTTGTAATATTGTTTCTATTATACTTGGTTTTCTTTTGCTCTCGACATGTTCGCGGCGCCCTTCACTAATTTGTATTATTGCTTTTCCTTTCAGTTTATTAGCAGATTCTTCTGTCTTTTGTATATATTTGTGAATGTTCTGACTACCTATAATTGATGTACATACATTACTATAAGTACTGTACTGACAATACTTGATGTATATGCTGCTGGCGAACTTTATTGAATAAATCATCATCATAATATCAGCCATAGGAAATCCACTGCTGGACATAGGCTTCTCCCATAAATTTCCAAAAGGACTGGTTGGAAGCGACCTGCATCCCGCATTGAATAAGGAAGTGAAGTTTTATTTCAACTACTGCCTGCATACGGTATGAACGGTAGTTACAAAACGCATGAAGCCGCTATCACCTAACTAAATCTTTATGATATCTCCTTTTCGGCGAAAGTTTTGTCAACTTTATTTCCTGGCATCTTCACCGCAAGCTTCTCTTAATTATCCCATCAGGGCTACACGTGCGGCTCACATATATACGTAGCTACGTGTCAAATGGGGCCGGAGAGGAGTCGTCGATATGTTTGCATACCTCGTTGGTACAAAAACTCATTAACATCGTTCAGCACGCGCCTTGTGTACTCATTTAAAATGAAAGCTGATAAAGGATTATGTATTTTTTCATGTGAGGAAACTTGTTACTACTCATACAGGCAGTGCGCTGTGTGCTCATAGCAATAAACTACGCGCCAATCCCTGTCGCTGTCTAGTATTTTGCTTTGGATTTTTAGTTGCCTTTGCTACCGTGTAGCTTGGAAACGGGAGCGCATAAAAAGTATCCTGTGTGCTAGTCCAGGTCGTAGTCAACCTGAGAGCGGTGCATGCTTATGCCAATCCTGCACTCTGGCCATGCACAGATGTGAAACACTGCGGTATTTGTAGTCTACCTCTCCGTCACCCCCACGACGGAGGAAGTGCATGAGGATTTCCACCGCACACCAAAAAAAAGGTAATGGTTTGTATGCCTTTCATCTCAGCCGTTACAGGGTCATTGGCAAACTAAAATCTATATTCGACAATGTACAGATGTTCTCATGTACAGCAGTAGTAAGATTCGATTAGTAGGTTCCTACAGCTTTTACAAGTTTTTAAATTATTGTTGGAAATGTCTCTACATCAATAATGTATTTTTCTGAATCATAAAGTTATATCTCAGCGAAGCAATATTCTAACATTTCGTGTAATTTATACAATTTGTCGACCTTCAATCCGGAAAAGAAGAAGTGCCAAATGATGTCAGAACAAACAGCAGCTTGTTGGATTGGTTACGCTTATATAACATTATTCGTCCGTGAAAGCGCAGACGTAGACATGATACATATATCTCCGTCCTGAGGGAAACCGGAGAATATACAAGAGTAGCCGGTGTGTTGTGTAGTGACAGATCGAATCCTTTGTGAAGCCCTGTGATACGCGTCATGTCTATTGAATAATTAACTATATATCTAAATATAATAAATAGTATCTCACAACACCACCATCACTATACCACACCACGACGCCATACCATACCATCACGCCTGTATTCCCCGAAGGGTTAGGCAGAGGTGTACCAATGTACACCCACAGTTCCGTGTCACAATGTCACTGTTCAGTTCCATGTAATAGGGAGGCGAGCGTATTGCCATTAACCGGGCACAAATCCTAACTCCGAGCAGCTACTGAGAATTTCATAGAAAAACTCAATAACATTTTTTGCTCGACCTGGGCAACGAACCCAAGACCACTAGCGTAGCAGTCGCGCTTAGGACCATTAGACCCACGAGGCAGTTCCGTAAGTAAAGAAGGAGGGCAGAAGTTTCGAAAGAGTATCTCCTACTTTCAAATAACAATGTACTCACTCGGTTGAATATGACTAGAAACCCTACAACTATGCGCATGTTTGCTTGCAACCACTTCAGTTCAAACATGTAAGTATTAGGAACTCGCTGCCACTCGTTCGTCATGGCGCAGGTACTTTAATAAATACAAATTTTCTCCCAGCCTAAATTTTTTGTTATGATCGCAAATCTCAATGGACACTAGTCAAGTGTCCAGAAGATACGTATGTGCACTTTCTCTTCCCGCTCTCTCAAACCCCGCGGGACCGCCATCCGACACGTTCAGGCGAGATCAAAGACTAATACCTTTACACCTTCAGTACATAATCAACGTCCAAAGTCCGGGCTACTACTAAAAAAAATCCTGACGGAAATCCAATAACACTTAGGCCGACCGGGAATCGAACCCAGAACCCAGACCTTCAGCAATCGAGCAAGCAACAGTCGTACACAATAGTCAATTTTGAAAAAAAAAATACAGTTTCATCAGGCAATGACAAAAATGGATTTATGAGGATAGCATGTCCAAGAGTTGTTACGTGTACACCAGGGAGCTTCGATTGGAAGGGCTGAATTGTCCGAATAAATATGGACAGAAAGACAGGCACGCAGCTCCCAATAGCCACTAAACCAATAATGAAAGAACCACAAAAAAGCGTTCAGATATCAAAATGGTTCCGTACAACACGCTCTACGCTTGTGTAAAACTGCTTGTCTTTTTAATGGCACACATTAAATGTTCGTTAGCTAGTTTTCACCCCTGACTTTGTCCGCGTTAGTACAACAGTAAGTACTTTTTGATAAAAGGTACCCTATGTCCGTTTCTGTACACCTGCAACGTACATGCAAAATTTCAGGATGATCGGTTCAGTGGTTTAAGCGTGAAAAGGTAACAAACAACCTTACTTTCGCATTTATAATATTATAGTTAGGATTGCGTGATAATTTACGTCACGTAATTTAAAAAAAGGTCTTCATCTCAATCTACTACCTACGGAACCCAAAACCAGCTAATATATATTTCTGAACATATTAAAATGCGATCCTCGTCTCTCATACATCTGCGCTATCTCCGGCGTGTAAGCGCTTCTTCACCCTCACGTTGTTCCATTGGCTCCCCACTCACGGAGTCAACTGCCTTCAGGATCTTCGATATAATTATGTGGAAATTACTCGTGCATATATACTTTTATATTTAGGGAAGTTGTTGCTAAGGGTCGCGGTAGAGTGGTTCTAAGCGATAACCGCAAAGCGGCTTAGGACGGTGACCCGATAAAGTGCGTACCTGCTGTATTGCGTGTCTATTACTATGGATAACTATAGTTAGCTCCGTGACACGGCGCTTTAGAAACAACAATTTTTGCATGAGTATCCACGCTACATAGAGTCTGTCCTGCTCAAACCGTTCCAACTGTTCACAAAAACAGTTGGATATAAGTAGAAGTCCAAGGCTCCTCTAGAAATAAATCTTTCCGTTACAAGGTGTGAAGTGCGGTCAGCCGGCGACTGGCGGTGTCAGAGATACGAGCCGGCCCTCACAGTGGCCGGAGACGCCCTCACTCATACATTACATCTAATTGAGGACCAAAAAGGTCAAGGACTGATCTTACAGTTCCTATATAACAGGATATTATGACTGAAAGAAAACGATACCTACTTGAGATAGTTCTATAATATTGTAAATGGGTTAAATGTGATTGAGGGGCTCTCGGATCAGAAACTACCGTGATGGATTGATATTTGATAATATTACACGAAAAATACTATGTTCGTACCGCACCCACCACAACACAAGGCAAATTCTTAGTGCGCAACTTTTTATATAAAGAGCAACAAATGAAACAAAGGCACGACCCCAACAACCTAGAATTCAATTCCAATAAATCGCAATTTAACGATAAAGTTCCAAACAATGGAACCAGAGGTATTTTAGAGATACTTTTATAGACTAATAACGAGGCAGAGCGTAACGTTTACGCCTTTACCTTTTATATTTTAAATCAAATATATTGTGGAGAAGAACATCGTAGGGCAGCCTCGACTACATTGTTTGTTATCACCGCCACGCAGGGGCCATCATTAACAACAGTACAGCTTTCTTTGCACTAATGGAACGTTTTTGTGGACCAATGTCAGACAGATACAAGGTAATATAATTAAAGTTGCGGACAGCGCGCAACCTGCCTTATACTGATAGTAGTTGTTGGTGAGACAACACGTTCACACAAGAGACACACAGACAACAGTTACACTTTTACATGGTAATAGGTAGGTAATGAAATAAACCGCCCAAGAACAAGTCCGGCTTGCACAATTTATGCTCTACTCGTATTATCTTAACCAATATTACAAATGCGAAAGAAAGTTTGTTTGTTACCTTTTTAAGCCTAAACCACTGAACCAATCATCCTGAAACTTTGTATATACGTCGTCGGGTGTACAGAGACAGACACCGGGTACCTTTCGTCCCGAAAAAAGTACTGTTCTCGAGGTAATTAACGATAACGTTCTTATGATAATAGATAACGCCACGTGTCTTTCGAATCATGGTGAAATTTTAAATATTAGTACGTTGTCTGCGTCCGTGATAACCGATTTTACGCACACGTAGTCGCGGGCAAAAGCTAATTATAAATATTATTAAGAATAATACCTGACACAATAATAATATAATAACCAAAACCTCTTTTTTCTTACGATCAAATTAACCCGCCAAATAAATAAAAATCTTATTTTTCGTGTCATAGTGTCACAATTCTAATTCCTTCTTTGTGACAGACGGCAAAAAGTAATCTTATCTAAAAACTAATGAATGATATAAATCCGTGGGCAAGATGGCTGAGATATGTCGCTATCGGTATATAGGTCAACAGGCAATAGAGAGAGTGAACGGTTAATAAGATGGCGTGTTTGGCGCACTGATTGATCGTCTGGCTTCTTCTCTGCAGGTCCCACTTACACGCACTCCTACAAAATTGATGTTGTTTCTTAGCACAGTCATTTTATTTTCTTTAGTTTTTTTACTAAAGGTACTTTTGGGACCGTCTGAAAATATTTGTACCTACCAAAAGTTTTACCCTTAAAAAAACATAATCAACTTTTTGGATGCTATAATCTAAAAAGCAACTTGCTTCAGGCCGTTTGTGCATATAATGGCGACCCATCCTTGCACTTTTCATCATCAAATAAGCCCTAGGACGTCCACTGCTGGACATAGGCCTCCCTCATAGATTTCGTTTAGTCGGAAACGTCGCACCATTAGTTAATTATTTTACTGAAAAACTGCTGAACGTCTTCATTTCTTACGCGGGGATATAATTGATAAGACGGTCGTCATTAAGGAGATTATTTAATGAACACCTGCAGCGCCTCTAATCTACGGCTCGTCGAGATCTCGCTTTGATTGTAATTTCTATTGAGATGGAGAGGAAATGGAAGAAATAATAATATCAAATGATTCAATGAAACAAGAAAGGCACGTTTTTTATTCATTCACAAAATTCTTCTTTATGTTTTTCTTATATCATCTATTTTAATCATACTTATCTAACCATAAAAAGTAGAATAACAATTAAATAATGTGTAAATTAGACAAGATTGATTTAATTAAAAGGGATTTATTGAACAGCCACGCAACACAGCCGTTGAGAGCTTTTTGAACGAACCAAGAGAGAGACAACAATATAAAAAGTGACATCAAACGACAGCATTCCGTTTACATTTCCAACAGTGTTAGTACACAAAAGTCGTAAATTACGTATTGAAACATACGTAACTCTTCCAACTCGTAATTATAAAAGTTCGGGGTAGGTAACGAAAAATATATGCCAATTCGCTTTGTAAACACGAACTAACTTTTTAATCAAATTCCAAAATAGATGACAAATTAAAAATATTTTATATAATTAGGCATCGCTGGTATATCATCATTATACATATTATATCGAACTGAAGCCACCGGCTTATCCGTAATCTTAGTGAAGTCGGTTTCTTTTTGATATTTATCAAAAAACTTATTATTTTTTAAGAAGAAGTAAATTTGAAGAGAACTTCTTCAAATTTGCTTCTTCTGGTTTAATTTAGTAACTATCGTATACAATCAACCTTAGTAATGGGCAGTGGCGAGTCCTTTGCGCTCACAGATCATCTGTTAACTGCGAACTGAACATCTACCTTCCTCGTCACACAAACCTCGCAACTTGCTACGACTGTACTTCACATTATTTCTATGAAAAACAAAATCTGGTGCAACAGACGGCGGATTGACATGACAGCATTATGAAAGACCGCCCGTGATTTCGCCCGCGTGGAGATCATATCAAATCCGTTGTAAAAGTACCTTCTTGCCAATTTCCAGCTGCATAGGTCAACTAGTTCTCGAGACTTCGTGTTGGGCTAGTGAGTGACGTATCGTTTTTTATATAAGTTTTTTCGTTTTTATTATCATTAGATAAAATAGTTTCAAACCATGTTCCAGCAACCCGGGTTAGATGTGTTGCTCCTAATTTTGACCGCTGCCACGATGTCCATTCTACAGAACCTAAACGATTGTGTATGATGTAAATCTTAGATGTGTGTTGCTACGTGTGTATCGGATGTTACGAGGTCGCTTCTACAACTGTACAACATTGCATTGATCCTTCAAAATAACCTTTCACTGTTACTTTAAAACATTAAACCTTTAAATATTTAAAAAGGATGATATACATCTATTTGCTCTTTATTGATGTATGTGACAATGATGGATGACGCAGGTACCTCATTCATCAAATTGATGACACCGACTTCGATACTTCCTAAGTTTAGCTTTGCGATCCTTTGGCGACTGGTGGCATCAATTGGTGAGCTACATTTTATAATGTGACTCATATTAGTAGTAGTAGAGCTCTTTGTTAAGGAGCTTGTCCGGGGAAGTACTACCACCATACCTATTTCTACCGCAAAGCAGCGTTGCTGTGTTCCGGTTTGAAGGGTATGGGTGCTGGTATAGTTACAGGCACATGAGACATTTCAACTTTGTCTCTGGGATGGCAACTCATTTGCAAGACCGCTGGTAATGCAGATGTCTACAGGCTGTCGGTTTATTTTCCATCCAAAAATACTTTAAAAAAGTGACTCTTGCATCATGTAATATATAACGTTGCTGTGCCTTAAGAGGGTCCATGACCTCTCGCCTCCTTCTGCAAAGCAGTTATGCTAGAGAAGGAGGCGGTGGGACGGTTGAGGCAGAGAGTCTCCTGTCCTAGCCACCGCGGTACACGCTCCGGGCGTCGTTAGCCGCGAGACGACGTTGCATAACGGCAGGCCGTGTCGACGGCGCGTTCATGTTCCACGCGCGCCTCAAAGAGATGTCAGCAATTTTGAAGGGGCCACTCAAGGCTTGCCGGGACTGCGGGTTGTTCGTAAGAGATACCGCGCACCCGTCCCTGCCCCGCGCTATCCCTTGAACGCAAAGGGCACAAGAAGGAACATGAGTGAGTTTTAGTCAGTAAAAGTCTGACACTCCCAACCGAAAAAAGGGTCCATAACCTTAGCTTATGTCTTATGAAATAGCTTTCAGCTTTCATGCAAATAAATAATTTGAACACTGAAATTGTTGATTTTTGGTTTAATATTCGTATCGGAGCACGTTCCTGAGAATGGTACGCACCTACACTAAGCACACACCGCCCAGCCTAGGCCCAGCCATCGATCAACTCATTCTAAAATCACAACTACTCGAACATTTTAGAAACGTGTCTCGAGACTTTAGTTTCTCCGTAAACAAAAGCTTTGTGCTTAGAATAATATAATTGATGCTAAAATAAAGTTGTTTTTCAAATTTATTAATAAATTCTATTAAGACAATAATTTGATAAACCAATAATTCGTGTGCAGGCTGGAGAAGACACAATGTCAATTAGAATTATGAACGGCCTCCTGCGCTTGACAGTAAGCCTTATAAAACGATAAAGCGACGCACCTTGTGCTACGAAAGGACGTATTCAATTAAATTGGTAAAGGTTTTGATAAAAAACAACTGGATATAAGTAGTCCTTTATCTAAAAATAAATTAATAATGGTCACAAGTGGACTGTGATTAGTGACCTTTCCCGTGTGATCTGAAAAGTGTTGGACACGAGGCACAACACATACAAATATTTTTTTTTAATGTAATCTTACTACTATACTACAAATATTACAACAGCTAAAGTTTGTGAGGATGGATGAATGTTTGCTTACTCAATCACGCCAGAGAGGCGAAATCTGGATGAAATTTGGCACAGAGGTGTATTATAGCTTGGAATAGTACATAGGTTACTGTTTAACTCGGAAAAACGTACGGTACCTGTGGGGTAATATATTAACTTTGACGCGGACGAAGACACGGGCGGAAGCCTGTTTATTATAATTAGGTACCTACTTTATCTCTTCTAAAACTTAGCTAAACATATATTCCCCTTATTTTTTTTTTCGTTTTTGCAATCTGCCTACTGAACGACAGTAATCCACATGGTCGGCAGATTAGCTACTACCTATTATGTTTTAATTTTACTTCAGCTAGTTTCTGCGCGTATTGTCATTAGAACAGCAGGGTGTAGGTATCTACACAACCGACGTCAAACAAGGAACATCCTGTGTTCGCGAAGTTAGCGAACACGCATGAACTTTACACGACAACAACATTCAGTTCCGAAACTGAAACCGATATTAATTTTACATTTAATTATAGTTGTGAAGTTCAGCCCGAACGAACTTTGAGAGCTCTTACACAAACTAAATCTTTTATTTTTAATTCGAAATCAAGCTCGTTTGAAAATTAACTTTACTAAGAGGAATCATCATATCAACAATGAAGGTACCAACAGTAATGCCGTAAATATTATTATTATTTTTTATAAACTTCGTTGGATGGCGACTAACAAAAGGGATTTATTTGGCAGATGTGAGTGGCAACGCCGGGAGAGGACGCCCTAGACCTACCCTGACCTTATTGGTGGGGTTCTTCAGAAAGGTCGCGTGCGCAGTAGTCGTAACCGGCGTGCTTCTATGAACAGATGTATGAACGTGGACAAGGCGAAAGAAGCATGTAAGGATCGTAGCAGGTGGCGTTCTGTGGTTTCTGCCTACCCCCAAGGGAAAAAGGCGTGAGTTTATGTATATACGTATTTGTCGTTGGATGGCAATCAAGCCAACGGCACACCTGATGTTTAGTGGTCACAGCTGCCAATGCTGCTTTGCGGCAGAAAAAGGTATGGTGGCAGTGCAGCCCAGACGAGCTCCTTCACAAAGACCTCTACTACGACTCCTAAATTGTTTCCTTTTTCCTTGTCTACAGCACAATTCCCCAGTTTTCATCACAACATAATCCCCGTAGTCTGCTCTAATTCTAACAAAATATGAAACAAACAAACCGCAAGCTACCTTTGAAAGGCTTTTCAACCTACGGTCTTTAAAGTAGCCCGGTTTATTAAATAAAACATGAACTGTAACGCGCACTATCCTCTACGAAGAGCTACCTACGTATCTAGATTATCTGTTTAAAAAACGTGTTTATATATATATATATATAAACATGCGAATTGATAGCCTCCTCCTGTTTGAAGTCGGTTAAAAATAGTGAGAACGCCATCAGAATGTCAAGTAGAAACACCTGTCTCAATTTAAGAATCCACGTTCCTGACAATCCATGCCAACTTTATTAATGCGAAAGTTACTGTAATTGTCTAACTTTCTTTTACGCTTTCACAAATAAACTACTGAACCGATTTTGATGAAATTTGGTACGAGGTAAGTTTGAACCCCAAAAGAAAAGACAGGCATATTTCTTATTCCGCGAATTCGTCTGCGTGCGCGATCATCGGCATTAACGCGGACGAAGGCGCAGGCACAAGCTAGTCACACCTTCACACATCATACATCTAATACACCTTCTTCTTCTTTGGTGTCTTCACATATCTAATCACACCTTCGTGTTTCAGGAGGGACCTTTATTGTACACTAACATACCTAAATGTTTTTACTACTGACCTTTTTCCATTTTTTGACATTAACTTTCAGTTGTGGTTTTTTTTCTGTCATGGATTCAACTTTCACCCATTTTATTATCTTTAATCATCTAGTTAACTTCTTTAATGGCGCAAGTATACAGTGTACTACAATGTACCGCGAGTTTATGACGTTGATGTTGGTAGTTTACAAGTGGCATTATGGAAAGCAGGAAATAATTAGTAAAAACGCCGACTGACTGCATTTTCGATTAGAAGGAAGAAAGAGACCACCGTTACTTGACTCAATATTATACAGGAAAAGTGTTTTATCAGTGCGTACAATTTGACAAGATAGTCTTTAAGGAGATACTTTTTTAAATTTATTTTGTAATTTTTATTTTGATATACATTCCACCACGCCTATATTCCCCAAAGGGTTAGGGTTCGCCACTATGCTTAGGTCCCGTATGTAATAGGGAGCGAGCCTATTGCCATTAACCGGGCACAAATCTTAGCTCCGAGCTGCTACTAAGAATTTCATAGGAAAACCCAATAACACTTTTTGCTTGACTTAGGAATCGAACCCAAGACCTCTAGTGTAGCAGTCGCGCTTAGGACCACTAGACTAACAAGTCAGGTATACAGCAGTGGCAGTTATATTGTATATCGTTTAGTAATACAAAATAAGTTATTGTTTACTTTGTATCTTATTTTATGAACATTCGCCGCTACTGCCGAGCGACAGTTTTTTTTTTTTTTTTTTTTTTTTTTTTTGTTGCCGGGGTGGAAAATCCTCATGGATGTCCACCGCCCTGGGGAGGGCGGAGGGGTCTGTCAGACTCTTACTGACTAAAAACCACCCCAGTGTTCCCTTCCCACACTTACGCCGGGGATCCCGGGAACTGATGCGCCTTCCGCGATCCCCGACTGGTGCCGGTCCGCCACTACGGGCCTCCTCAGGTCAAGGGAGGGAGTGAGGTGTTGGAACTCCCTCCACGACGTCAAATAGGGGCGCGCGTGGAACACTACGCGCCGCCGCCTCGGGTCCAGTTGAATAGGGGGTAACGGACGTCCCCAAGTCCGCCACCCCTGGACCCATTCAGGGGGGCCGGAAGAGGGCGTTGTCCGCCCTCCGCCGACGCCCGGTGCGCCTGCTGCGGGTTGGAAGAGAGGTTGTGATCTCTCTCTCCTTTTCCGCAGCCTCCTTCTGCGAGATGACCGTTTCGCAGAAAGAGATCACCGCGTCCCAGGACTCTTCACTGCCGACCATCGAAGTGACGACGGCCGACAGCGACAGGTCACTGCCTACTTCAGATATGAGGGCACGGCGTGGCTCCTCCCAAGCGGTACACTCTGATAGCGTATGCCGCGCCGTGTCCTCCCGGCAGTCCACGCAGTGGTGACACCGGGCGTCCGGCTCCCTGTTTATGCGACATAGGTACTTCCCAAAGCAGCCATGCCCCGAGAGCACCTGCGTCGCCCGAAACGTCAGGGAGCCGTGCCTTCTCCCGAGCCAATCCGCTAGTACCGGCCGGATCGCCTCAATGGTGATGAGGCCGGCAGAAGGGCGTGAAAGCCTGTCCCGCCATTCCGCCACCAGGACCTCGCGAAGCTGCGATCGACGCAGCTCAAACTGGCGCTGCATCGGCTGCTCGCCACGCGCCCGCGCTTCCTCGCGCCACCGGTACAGTGACGCGAGTACCTTCGCCTCCAGGTCCCAGGGCGGGGATCCAGCTAGAACGCAGGCCGCTTCGTAGGAGATCGTGCGATAACCCCTTATGACTCTGACGGCCATCACTCTCTGCGGTTTCCGCAGAACAGTGATGCTGCTGGCCGTCAGGTCAGTCGCCCAAATCGGGGCCCCATACAGGGCCATCGATCGCACGATCCCGACATATAGCCGCCTGCAGGCGGTTCCCGGGCCCCCCAAATTGGGAAGCAAGGTTGAGAGCGCGCCAGCGGCGCCCAGCAACTTGGGCGCCAGCCGCCGGAAGTGGGGCCCGAAGTCCCACCGGCTGTCGAGCACCAATCCCAGGTACTTCATGGTAGACTCGACAGCGATTCGAGCCCCGAGCGACAGTGGCCTGTGCCGACTGCCGACCCAGAAATACAGATAGCAAATGTCTTCAGCTATGAACAAAACAGTTGTAATTTTATTTATCAATAAATGGAAATGTGTTCAGTTACTTAACTAACAATAAAACAATTCCGCACATATTCCTTTTTTTTCTGAAAGATATCTAAATGAAATCTATATAAGTCATACCATCTGGCATCCATGTCTATATTACTCTATCCTACCACAAGATTCCGTGTCGCCGACCGCCGGTTCGCCGGCTCCTCCCGAGGGCTCTTGAGAACAAATTGGTATGATTACTCTTACTTGAACGAACTTCCTTTCATAAGCTTGTCATATTTTGCGACCCACAATACTGTGATACTGACGGAAACACAGTCACGTAATACAGTATCTAAGTAAATAATAAAGTATGCAAATAGTGATAATGTGTTGTCTTCCGATATTATTTTTTCTGTGTAAATTACCTATCCAGTAGTTGAACTGATTGACTAGCTATATACCGCGGTGTCACCCGCGTTCAGTCGCGTCTTGGTTACTTTTCCGCTCCCGTTGGCCGTAGCATGACGGTCTACACGTAGAAACCCTCCTCTTAAATCACTCTATCTCTATTGATGAAAACCGCATCACAATCCCAATGGTAGAAAATGCCCAAGGTATTAAGTCCGTCTTTGTACGGTGTATTTCTACATTATGTGCATAAAGCTTTAATAAAACAATGGTTTTAAAGATGTAAGCGTACAGAGAACCTGCCGGCACTGTAGGGAACCCAATCTAACGTAAAACATATATCATGAAGCTGAGCGTGAAACCAATATCTTATTTTGGGAATTCACCTAATAACGATAGGTTATGTATTTAAGTCACAGATGTGCCCCTAATACCGGAATACATCCAAATTCAATCGTGAACCTAATCTGAGGTGGGTACAAAGTACCTACGAGATAAAATAAGTGTTTTCTGACCACTTTATAATTACCCCCTGACAAAATATACTCTTCTGTTATACTTCAAATGAAAGTCAAGAGACCCGCTGAGTGCGCTCCAGTAGATCTGCTTGCTAACTTCGTAATTAGTAAAGTAACAGTCCCGCAAAGATTATAAATACTTTATATTATTTAGGTACACAGTGGGTATGTCTTCACTTGGGAACTTATTACGTTTTCTGCAGCACTGGTGCGTTTGTCTTGATAACTTAATTAAGTAACGAACCACTAAGCCGGCCTAATAATTACAAGATTTTACTCGAAGGAGACCTCACGTGCAATTCTAAGGCATTTCTCGAGATGCCAAAGTTAACATGGAACTTGGTGGATACAAATCTAGTGTTTTTTATGAATTTCAAATACGTACCCATCTGCTCTGCTTGCGTGAATATTCATTAATTTTCCGCGAAAATTCTTAAGAATAAACCTTACATTAAGCGGTTTTGCACCGGTTTTTTACATAAGCCCTGCTAACAACCACGGTCTAGATACGGTACACGTAGCTGTAGCAGATATCTGCATGCGAGTGCACTTTTTCGTAAACATAATGTCGAAGATGCTGCTCTGATAGATAGGACCCTCCGAAGCCGAACCTGAAAAGACGTTCGGAAGAAAACTACCCGCAAAAGAAGAAAGTCTGTTAGCTCTTTACCGAAGCAAGTATTGCTTATTCTGTTAGATAATATACTATTTTACTTTCCTAAATGTAACACCATCTATCGCGTGACTGACCTTGACAATCACTTTAACAATATTACAGACAATACATATTACTAGACTGTGCTATACTTCAATAGCGGTAGTGTAGCTCTCGTTCCTAATCACCAAGAGAAGCCGGTAGGCAACTAGTTATATGGAGTCCTCGTCACTGATCTACATATATAATACTACCTATATATATGAATACATATATAAAACAAAGGAAATTCGCTCCGATCATTAAACTGATTCTAGTTTGTTGAACAGCAAAATAGTTGGAGTCAAAGACTGGTCCAGGCATGATGGTAAACATGCTTAATCATGAGGACGCTATTGAATTTCAGGGTTCAGTACATACCCTTACCATATGCACACAAAACATCACGACAGCGACTAACTACATTACACGGCAAATACCGTACTTCATACAACACACACACACACACACGCACACTTAACAAGTTCTAACTTTGTATTTGTGTTTGTTATCATCAAAATTGAGGTTCCGAACATTCCTATCAAGTTAAGACGTACATCGATTGGAAATATTGTAGACTTGTTCAGTGCGGTTTTTGTCTTCCTTATTCTTAGATACATACGTAGGTACTTACTTACTATCTTTCCTACTATTATTATAAACACGTGTGTAATCGGCAGAACGGAAAGGGAAAGGCACACATAGTTATAAAAGATAAAAATCAATAATAAATAGGATATTTGTTTTCACATTTTTGTATTTCCGAAAGATAAATGTTAAAATGTTATTTCCGAAAGATATATTAGGACTTTGTTTAACTCCGAAATGTACTTATGCAGTCGAATGTAAAAGTTCATGTAGCTAGCTACTCATAATTTCTCCTCTTAAAAACACAAACGTCTAATTTATTTTATAAAAAACTAGGTACTTCATTGTATATTATGGCATGGTATGAGTATAATTATAATTAATTTTTACACAGATTTGTACAAGTTGTTAGGTAGGTATCCCTACTTAAATAAAATTATGATAAGTATTATGAGTGTTTAAAAAGATAAGCGCTCGCCTCCATGACACCGCCTGCCCCCACCCAGTAGCAGGTGCCTTCCCACAATGTGATTGATTAAACGAGGCGTGTAATGTATGTAAAAACTTGATTGAAAAGAGTGTCGTGGAGAAGTTAGCTCGCTCTTCTCTCTAGATACCTTTATTTTTATCGTGAGGAAAACCACATGGACTACCTCCACCTCAGTGAAGGCGGAGGAGAGTGTGATGTGTCGGACTCCCAACGACTTAAACCCCTCGGTGATCCTCCAACCAGGCAGCTTTAGCCGGAACGCGGGACACGCTCTAATTTAAATTTAATAATCAGAACTAAACAACGTAACAAACCACGCCACCAACCTATCAATATTGTTGTTCAGTTCAGTAAGTACTACGGTAACAAACCACGCTTTTACTTTAGAAAACCTACTGGTTAAGGTATCATACATAGTTTTTAAAAGTACGTAGGTGTTTCATTTCTAATTAAAATATCACAATTACAGGAACCATTAATATATTGTAAAGTGCAAAAAGACATTTAGAAAAGATATCTTTAAGAACATTATTTTAAATTCATAATTTTATCGTTCATCAATATTTATTTATCTTGTAACCTTATAATATAACTACCACTAGCGCCATCTGTTAGTTAACGGTATAGCCAACTGCTCTCTGATTGCGCTGTGCAATAGAAAGTTGCCATTATGAAAATATTTCGTATCCATTACATATTATTATCAAAACTGGTTTTAATAACGGGCGAAGTTGTAACTGCCTAAATTGGGTAGATTAGTTAGATAGTGAGCCAATTAGGGCTGCGGTTAGGCACCCGTACCAAGCTCAAACGTGTTATCTAAGTGTACCTAGGTACAATGGCTGCACCTACTTGTATACTTAATTTGTTTTTGGTCAGTTTATAGCTGGTCTTCCTAATGAGATGCGTCCCGAGTGCTACATGCTCTGGGCGGGGCTGTGCAGTCAGGGGGACGTGCACGTTCAACGTAGGTACACGTTAGTCTAATCAAAAGCAAAGTCAAATCATTTATTTCAATTAGACCATTCAAAGGCACTTTTGAACGTCAATTACAAGTCAAAATTAATAAAATTGCATCTAGTTGCCCATCCCAAAGAGTAGTTTCGTAGCCGGGCGAAGGCCGTGAAAGTGATTAGAGGATACCGTACGAACTCCTATGAGGCGATCGCTCTGGGATCTCGACGCTACACTTCATACGTCTCTGTATCGGTGGCGAAAGGAAACGCCTGAGCGGAGCGAACGCCCTCCATTGCCTCGGGAGTGTGAGACACATAGAGCAGAGCGCCGCCAAATCCTGGTGGCGGAATGGGAGGATCTACTTGCACGACACAGCGCAGGGCACGCCGCTATACCGGCGGTAAATCCCGTGTTGAAGGAGTGGCTGGAGAGGCGTCATGGTGCCCTAAATAAATAAATAATAATATCAATCCTTTAGGTATGATAATTACACTCAAAACGATCAAAAGGTATATCTAGACATAGACAATCTAGAGATAAGAACATTATTGTATTTAGTTTCGATGTATTAGATAAAAACATTTTGGCCATCTAAGGGCCAGCGCAAACGGAGGAGCTACCTAATATGGCCGAGCATTTTTCATGGATTCCTTAAAATGAACCAATAAAATACATCTGTAATAGTGTTGAAAACTGGGTGCAAGCTGTGATTCCTTGCACGCAATTTTCAACTCTATTTCTAGCTTGTTTAAGTTCATTATCATAATTACAATTGCAATTACGGTTCTGTCTGCAGTGACCGTAAGTAAGTGAGTAAGTCACATTATGAATTTGTTTTAAATTTTATAATGCAAATTGCTGACTCATCAATGTTTTTCTACGTTTTTTATCTACTCATCAATCGTAGAAAGTGCTGCGCGGGAAGAACGAATTTAACGTTGTGAACCCCAAATATCTTTACATATTTAGTACAATCTGTAATTTTATAAATCACAAACTATCAAAAAATAACATTAGACAACATATATTTATTTTGTACGATCCATCGGCCTATTAATTAGTTAATAAAGATAAATATAATTAATAAACATTAATTTATGACGTGTGATTACGCCATTCTAGCATAATTTATTATATTACTAAACTAGCAAAGTAATGATAATTAATAATTAAATAATTATTGTAACATTATTTCACAACGCTACTCGTATTTACATTTCGCAACATTCGTGTTCCCGCCGTTTCTTATCAATTTTACGGTAAAATAGAACACAAAGAAAGAATGAAGTTTCGATGAAGGACATCCTTTGCCGAGCTTGCCGCGCTTTGCAGCAGTAATACCAACTTAACAAACAATAAAAGAGCAAACATTTGGATACGCATTCAGAATGTAAATAATACCATAGACAAGATTTCATGTTTCAGTTCATTTAACAAGGCCTCAAGGCCTCTGAGGCATGATCCATCAAACAACAATGCATATTTATACGATAGCAGCAACTGCGGCTAATTTGCTGTAATTTTTTGAAGAGTTCCGTTGCCTGTCTCCGGAATCCGTGTTCAGATCTATATGAAATTTAAATGGGACCATTTCGGATAAACCACCTTTTAAAAAATAAGAATTTTGCAAATCCGTCAATAAACGACAGAGATATATTCGAACATACATAAAAAAATATAAACTTCCGAGTTGCCAACCTCCTCCTTTTTGAAGTCGGTTAAAAATACCTTTACATGTGAAAAATTAATATGCTCGAAAAAATATTTAAATTTTTACATGTTTGTAAAGTTGTTTTTTTAACACCTTAATTAAATATACCATCATAAAGTGCGGCGACGCGACGCGCCGTCATGGCTTGCGTCGCCACGCCACCAATTGGTTTAAATGCGGCTATAAATGTTTCACATCAAAACTGTTAATCGGTCACTTCAGATGTCACCACTATCACTAGTTCAATCAATTTGACAAATAACTTTAACATACTTTCTTTGACGTTTAATCAATTAATATGACACTTTGTGCAGCTGTTGACTACAAAAATACGGTAACTCCTAATTCTCAAAAATACTAGGGACAAAAAACTGTTTATTGTTCCATAATAAATAAAATGAAATAAAAAAACTGCGGGAGAAACCTCTTCAAAGCAATTTAAATCCTTGATAGTACTGGAGGGCAATAAACAGACAAAATTAATTTAAAATCGTTGTGGTACGCCATTCGCATCATCACAGAATAATAGTTAACTATTATATATGTATTTATTTTTTTAAATTATTATCACATATATAATAAAAAAGAATAACGTAACTAGAATTTCAAAACCTGGATCGAAAAGTATCTGAGGATTATTTTTAGATATTCTTCTCTAAATAAAACTATCTCTTAGAAGAATTTCTTAGAACTTTCTGACTAAATTGTTCGACTTCTTAATAATTAACATTTCGAAAGTGCCTTATTATAACAATTATAATTAAAAGTGTTATTGGATTTTTCCATTAGAAATTTCTTAGTAACAGTCCAGAGTTGGAAAGTTGGTGGTGTGATACCCTCGTGCCTCGAAAAGCACGTAAAGCCGTTGGTCCTGCGGCTGATCTCTCCCCTGTTGTGTCGGATTGCCGTCCCATCGGACTATGGAAGTTAGGGAAAAGAAAGTGCACCTGTGTTTGCGCACACACTTGTGCGCTATAATATCTCCTGCGTACTTGGCTAGTCTAAATAAAGATTAGCTGTCGTGGCTGGAATCGGTCTGGAGAATACACACATAATAACCGTTTTTTTAAATGTTTTCAATTAATAAGTGTAGCTTTTTCTAAGTAGTATAACTAATATCAATAAAAAATCTGTGTAATAGAAGATGAAAGAAAAGAAAGACGATCATCAATAGTAATACTTAATTAAACTGTATTCTTATTCTACGACTGTCTTGGATATTGTAGTCATGTTACGCTTTGTGGGGAGTTTTCTCACACAGCAAAATGATAACAAAGTTAACGATGGGGACATCGTTAACTTTGTTATCATTTTGCTGTTAGCGGATCAATTTTATACAGATTAAAAACTATGTTTGTTACTACTTTTTTGTAAAGCTATGTAAAAATATGTTAAAATAAAAAATAATCTTAATTTATTATTACCGCGATTTTATTGTTACCGCGAGGTAACGCGGCGAGTGTTATGGGTACCTTTGCACCGGGAACGATTAGGGGCGGGTTATTTTGTGACCTTTAACTATTAAGTTAATAATCATATGAAATAAGTTATATATTTTATGAAAACAATAAAATCACTAATAAAAAATTAAACAATATTTATTATTATCTCAAAAACCCTTATTTGATATCTGCGAACATTCTGGCTGAATATTTTAAAAATATAATATGACATAGACAACTCCTTGACGTCCGACGCCGTTCTTTTGATATCCGTCATGTTGGTAGCGCTGTTGCTAACGCCATTTTTGTTATACACTAGAAGCTTCATAAGGTGATTTTTTTTTACTCATAGCGGCTATGAACAAGTGCGAAAGAGAGAGTCGTATAAGACTGTAGTATGTAGCTTCGATTATTCCGAATATTTTCTTCCAAGCTTATTTACGACGTTTCTCATTGTCTATGCTGTAGATACGCATCCCGAGCGATACATACGGTGTAAAGCTTTTAGTGACAAATGTATAGTAAAAATGAAGGAAAACGCCGTACTTAAGTGGCAAAAAGTTTACAATCCTACCGGTCCGCAACCACGACCTCGCCATGGCCATCGCGCGGTCGCCATAAAAGATTTGATGATAGTTTTCGGCGGCGGAAACGAAGGGATAGTTCATGAACTTCACGTCTTCAACACCACTACAAACCAATGGTTCGTTCCTGTTACGAAGGGAGAAGTGCCCCCAGGGTGCGCAGCGTACGGCTTCGTGGTCGATGGCACGCGCCTTCTCGTTTTTGGCGGCATGGTGGAATACGGCAAGTATTCTAACGATCTGTACGAGCTGCAGGCCTCACGCTGGGAATGGAAGCGTCTCAAGCCCCTACCACCCAAGCAGGGTCTCCCACCATGTCCCCGCCTCGGCCACAGCTTTACTCTTTTGAATGGCAAGGTTTACCTATTTGGTGGTCTGGCCAATGAGAGCGATGACCCCAAGAATAACATCCCAAGGTACCTCAATGATTTGTATACCTTAGAACTATACCCGAATTCTTCAATGACAGTTTGGGACATACCCCTGACCTATGGGCAATCGCCGCCGCCACGCGAATCTCATAGTGGTGTCGCCTACACAGACAGAAACAGTGGTAAGTCATCTCTGATCATCTATGGAGGTATGAGTGGCTCGCGTCTGGGAGACCTGTGGGTGCTCGACGTGGACAGCATGTCATGGTCACGCCCTGAAGTAGGTGGCCCACCACCATTGCCCCGCTCCCTACACACTGCCACAGTCATTGGTCATCACATGTATGTCTATGGTGGATGGGTACCACTTGTACCAGATGAATCTAAACTTGCCACTCATGAAAAGGAATGGAAATGTACTAACACACTTGCCTCACTCAACCTGGAGTCAATGACATGGGACAACATAGCCCTGGACAAGTTTGAAGAGTGTGTCCCTCGGGCTCGAGCAGGCCACAGCGCTGTTGCCATTCAAACTAGATTGTATATTTGGTCAGGAAGGGACGGCTACCGGAAAACTTGGAACAATCAGATCTGCTGTAAGGATCTGTGGTACCTGGAGGTCGGAGTGCCGCCGCAGGCGAACCGCGTGGCTCTTGTGCGTGCCGGAACCACGTCTTTGGAATTATGCTGGCCCGCTATGAACACAGTAACAACGTTTTTGCTTCAAGTACAGAAATGTGGCAAGGTCACGCCAGCTCGCTTCCCAGCTGCCGCCGAGCCATTAGTCGCCCCGCCGCCGGCATCGCCAATAGCCAGCCAGCCTGACGCAAGCAAAGCCTTTGGCATTACTTCGCCCATCGCCAGCGGACTGCCACCGGCTGCCGAGCCAGTGCGTCTGACCCCTACTATAGCATCCCCAGCACCAGCGCCGGTTTCCACACCTCAGAAGATTATTCCAACTCCCATCAAGGTACCAGCGCAAGCTGCTGTTAAAATTACACCTAACACTCCTACATTAAAACAAACGACTTATCAAACAAAGACAGTAGTAAAGTCACCAGCTACAGCGACGGCCGGCTCCTCGCAACAGATTAAGGTGGCCGCAGTGACTCCGCAGGGGGTCACCAGGATCGTGAGCGGCGTCGGGACTCAGGGCTCGGTGCGCGTCTCCACATCGCAATCCAACGCACAGATCGTGCTGACCTCGGCGACGGCGGGCGGCGGCTCCACGCCCCGCTTCGTGCAAGTGAAGACTGGCACCAGTGGTGCCATGCCTGTTAAGCTGAGCGCAGGCAATATGCCTGTTAAACTCGCTGGAAATGCCTTAAAAATAGGCACTGCAAACCTCCAAGGCAAAATTACGAACAGCGTACAGAAGGTCGGACAAATGAGCGGTACTAATATGCCGTTAAAACTCGGCGCAGGTAATGTCAAAATCGGCACAAGTAATGTTCTTGTCAAGACAGCAGGCGGGGTCCCCATTCAGGCTGGTGTCAACCTACAGACTAAAGTGGCAGCAGGTGTGCCTGTGAAACTAGGCGCAGGCAACCTGCCCGTCATAGCGAGCAGCGGCGGCGCGATACAGATCGCAGGCAGCGCGCTCGGCGGCCAGCAGGTGAAGACGCCAGTGTACAAGATCGTGACCGCCAAGTCTAGCGACCAAACAGCGACATCCACCACTAGTGCGGTGGCCGGCGGCGCCACCGTGCTGCGGCAAGCTGGCGGTAACGCCGGCATCCCCGTCATCATTAAGAAGACGCCTGGCTCCAACGCGCAGTCGAGCAATCCACCCCAGTACGTGACCCTGGTGAAAACGTCTACTGGTATGACTGTGGCAACCATGCCCAAGGTGGCGATGATGCAGAACCGAGCGACTGCGCCGTCATCTGGGCAAGCGCAAAACATCGCACCCGGCGCCACCATCGTCAAGCTGGTGTCGACGAACACCGTCGGCGGCAA
Organism: Caradrina kadenii; assembly: GCA_947462355.1. Taxonomy (NCBI): domain Eukaryota; kingdom Metazoa; phylum Arthropoda; class Insecta; order Lepidoptera; family Noctuidae; genus Caradrina; species Caradrina kadenii. The sequence goes on along the minus strand of OX381691.1, from coordinate 314,518 downwards.
CAAGATTATTACGCTGCCGTCCAACATGCTTCAGCTGGGTAAGTCTGGCGTGGGCGGCAAGCAGACCATCGTCATCACGAAGTCGTCAAGCCAGGCGGCGCAGTCCAACCAGCAGCAGTGAGCGTGAGCGGCGCTCCGCTGAACTAACGAGTATTCTCAGAGTGCCCTTAGCTAGCCGTGAGCGGAGTGAGCGGTGTGAGCGGAGCGGTGCGGTGTGGCTGCGGGGCGCCGGTACTGCCAGTGTGTGACTGATGAGCATGCGGAGGTGTCTCTAGATTGTAAATTTCAATATTAAAAACACTGAGTGAGTTTCTCGGACTACCATATATTCTAAATCATATTGAATATAGTATATGAGTCTTTTATATGTTAAATGGGTCTGTGTAGAAAATGTCCTCATAGAGTTTTTACTAAAAATATTTTATTTACTCTTATTAATTAATAATATTAATGTATGTGACTATGCACCAATTCCTAGACTAATTCTGATCTGTGCCCGTACAGTAGTAGGCTATGGATGAAGTACCATGAGTTCTCAATCAGGTTTGCATGGCCCGAATAGGAATGTACACTTAAGTGCCTGTTGTGCAGTTTTTGTGCTTAGATGTTGTACCGGACAAGGTGTTTGTGAAGTGGTAATTTTACGGAGACCTATGTCACATTAATAATATACAGAATAATTCATGTTATATTTTAAGACTTAAGTTTTAATACTTGTATTAGATTATTTTTGTATGTTATTGGATTTTGTTATACAACTATGTTTATTCAAATTATTTTCTAAAAATTCATACTGGGTTTGTTGTCTAAAATAATTATCCAGTACATTGGTTTATCTGAGAGCTACATGATTATAATAAACTGGACACGGCAAGTACAAGACATTAAATTTTGCTTTAATGATAAATGTCTTCCGCTTTATTAAGATTCCAAAGAATTCTCCCTCAATTTATAAATGATTTCGGACACATTGTGTGTATGTAGCATGCTAGAAGATAATATAGATTTATATTATTATATCATTACACCCTGCTTTTAATGGCTGCACACATTAAATTGCATATTGTTCACAAAGTGAATGGTTATCTGGATGCGGCCATTAGGAACATGGCGACTTGTTTCTTAGTTTTAGTTAAATCACAACGTAGTATGCACTACTTAAGTTTTTATATGACCAGCTGTTGATTTAAATGGCATTTTCGTTTACATGAAGTTTTGGATCAATGGTGTATCTTTATCTGCATTCAATTCGCAAGTGCCGAGGCTATTTTTAGTATTTGAGACACCTCATTGATCTGAAGAAGACAGCTAATGATCTAACATGCCTGTCCGACGGTGACACGCGGTGCAATTGTGCCTGGATGTAGAGTGGGGAATTCTCAACGTGTTCACGACTTTGGCACCTCAATTTAAACTATGACAATTTTCGTTAATAATGCTATCAATAACTGTTCCGAAAATAATATTATAGAATAAAAATGCAGAATGTTGTTCTGGCGCGAATTCGTTCCTAATCAAAGGGCTTTTACTACAGTCGTGTCAAATTGCATGAGAATAAATATTTTTTAAATTGTGTTAAATATTATAATTTAACTGTTGATCTCGTGGTAAGAATGATGTTCTGCGTTTTTATATATTTTAGTGTAAGTGTCGTAGGTGTACGTACGTAGAATAATCATAAAATAATAAGGTAAGCGAGGTATGGAATGTAAATATCATTAAGTAGATAAATTTAATGTTATAGTTTGTTCATATTATGTTCATTTGCTTGAATAAACGATTTGGATAAGCGCAACTTTCATTTCCAAACCACTGGTGTCGATAACGGCATTGCGTAATTACAATAAATACCAATTGCAAATACGCTATAATCTTTTGTTTAGTCAAGGGAATCGAAGTAGGTCATACAAAATAAGAAAACTCAGAAATAGACGTCTCAATTTCTAGGAATTGAACCTGGAACCTGGGGTTCCCTGATGGACTGATAAGTCATGAATGAATCGTAGGGGCACTCTTACATTACACAAAGACTATTATTATTACATCATAATGTTAATGCAAATGGAACGTTCAATGTTATAAAAATATTTCGCAATACCTCTAAGTCTCATGAAATAAGGTGGTGGAATTTAGAAATAATATTTATAAGCGCCATCTATGAAAAGTATTTAGTACTAAAACTAGTTTGACTTCGTAAATTTATTAGCTAGTGTGTCAAATCAGAACTAGATGTAGATGTCTACAAGACACTAAACAACAGTATTGCCGATCAAACTTTGATTGTTAATTGGAAGTTTAACTGTTATTAAAGTTACTTAATAAAGATGTGACGAGTTAATCTTATTTTATCTTAAATTTTCACCATTTTTTATAATCTCTTCATCTCTTGTGCCTGTAATGAAACAAGATGTCGCTAGTAGTATTTTAAAACATGCAAGATTAGTTATCTCAGCATTTTTAGTTTTCATTATGAAAGAGAAAATTCTATTTGTTTTTATTTAAATAATCTTTAAAATACCTTTTAATTTATGTATCCAAACAAGGAAATAAAATTGTATGTTTGTTTATATGAGGTAATCTCTGGAAGTACGTAAATACGTACAATACTCACTGATCTGTTTATTTATTTATTTAACTTTATGCACATAATGTAAAAAATACACTGTACAAAGGCGGACTTAATAGTAATTTAGATAATTAGTAATTTGATTTTGTAGATATTTTATTATGTATTTATTTGTTTGGTCTACCCACAGAGTTGTTGATAGTCTGGGTAGGTACCTAATTAATGGTAGGGTGGGTATCTAATTTTGTTTGTGCTTGTAGAATTTGGAACTTTTAGTATTTATAACCCAGACATTGGTATACAATATCAATAAACCTAGAATATTTTTACCGTAGGTGGTTAGGTAGGAGCTATAATGTGTCCTAGAGTTTTGAACTTGAGACTAACTTTATAATAAACTTTACTGGGCTGGATGCCTTGGTAAGTTGGTGGCGAGTGTGCTAACCCGTCGTATCAGTGCTAAAGGACACGTGGACATCTGACACTGTCCGAACACCCGGCAGAAAGTTGCGGTTGTTGTGACAATTTATTGTTGAGAGAAGTATAGTTGAAGAGGGGCCTTAAAAATTTAAGGGGTCCGCAGTTTGCGGTGCTTTGTGGGCGCCAGAGCGAGTTGTACTAACGTGTATTATTGTCTCGTTTGTGTAGCTGTTGAAAGGTCACAGTTGGATCCACTTAGGTTAAAGTTCCCGTAAGTAGAGTGCTGTCATAAAAGTCTACTAACCTTCGGTTAGAAGTGCCGAGTACAAACCATCGTCGTTCCGCAAGTTGTAGGTTTTACCGTGACATAAGAAAACGTTTATCGAAGTGAATGCCTCGCCTAATACTTTATTTGATACAACCCATTCAAGCATCTGAATCAGATTCTCCTCACTTACATTCCTCAGATCCTGATGCAAAATATTTGGGTTGTTAATTGGAACGTCGTGATGCCCTAGTGGTTAATTCACCCACCTCTTATGCATTGGGTGGCGGATTCGATACCGAATAAAAACCAATGTGACTTTTTCAATTCATATGTACTTTCTTAATTTATCTTGACCTACACTGACAACAGTAAAGAAAAACGATGTAACCTGGATTTATAATTAAGTCTGACATCGCCAATCCGCCGTGTGCGAGGGTGATGATCGATGCAGCAGTGGGACTATAATAGGTTGGTGTTATTAACGTGTAGTTGGTGAGTCCACGGCCGCACGAAGGGAGACTGCGAGTTATTAACTCGTCGTCCGCTGTGGCAGTATCGAGCCAGCACAATACAGTGACGTCAGACGACAGCTGTTGCGAGCCACGCTGCATTACACGCGGCTGTCGGCTCACTTTACTGGCATTGTGTGGTGTTTTAGCGCGTATTGTATACAAGCCAGGGTTTGTCTTAATATGTGAAAGGTTGCGGTAATGACATCTAAACACGATCTTGATTCTGTTTTGGTTCCGTTGTGGGTGACACATAACACACCATCACGCCTGTATTCCCCGGAGGGTTAGGCAGAAGTGTACCAATGTACACCCACAATCGGTTGTCTCAATTCGTTGTAAGCATTTCTTAATTATTTTTTTTTGCAATCTACAAATGTTTTTATTTTCTATGGTCTAGGTGTCTGAGGAAAGATGGCAATTGATAGTCCCTACCTATAAAACAGATATCTAGGTAGGGACTTATCTACTGATATTGCGAACATCTGAAACTTTTGGTCGTTCGTAGAAGAGTATGGAACTTTGTTGTCGATGAAAAATTGCATTCCCGCACTACCCATCCGACGTTTGAGTTCGAACTATGCTGACCAGCCTGTCTTCGGTGCAAAAATCTTGTGCCTTATGATCTAGTGACTTGAAATGAGGTGAGCTGTGGATCTCTAGCATCAGGCGAGTATATATATTATCTAAGAGATTTTTTACAGAATATACCGTGCTATTGTTTCGAACTTCCGATGAGAAGTCGGTAGACACCGAGTGGTATAGAGTCCTCGCCACTAATACTGGCTTATGTTTAATGATTATTAAAACTAAACAGTTGTAAGACCCTGTTGTATCTACCTACACTAAACTTAGTAGCGTTATGGTCGCTCGGCCACTAAAAAGTTTGCCAATAACTAATATTGAATTGTAACTGCTGTTATTAGTTGACTTAATTGTAAACAGCCCAGCAAATCACTTGAAATGAGTTTAATTTTGAAAAGTCGTTGATGGTCGTTTAATAATGACGTTAATAGTCAGCCGCTGTCGCGCTTGTCATTGACTGGCCGCTCTATACGCGACATGGGACACGATTATGTCAAACCGGTGCTCCGCTGACGATCGCTTTTAGAACTAATGACCAGGACGTGCCCCTGTCTGGATGAGCTTTAGTTTCAGTTAAGACAGAATCTGAGACACCATTATTTCGCTCCAATTCTACTATCTACCTAAATAGTTGCACAGTAAAAGGCTCGATCGAAAAGCCTTTAATTTATCTATTAATTTTAATGATATTGTCATTTAAATATTTTACCTCGCGAGTACACATTTCAGAATTGCCAGGTTAGATTAAAAGTAGTTTAATAGGCTTTCAAAACTCGTAAGTTATTCTTAGTCGCAAAAACAATCCTGACGCGTGTGTTGTCAGTGTTGTCACACGTCACTCCCACCCTTCTACTTTTGCCCCCTCCCGCCTCTTCATGTGAACGACGCAATCAGTCGCCGAGACTCGATGATAGATTTAAAACCTAATCATATTGGAAAATGATTGGAATTACGGCTCATTTGGGACGTGAGCATGACATACATATATGTACGTAGGTACGCAACTGGCTTATCTGCACGAGAAAACAGGAGAATAACAGTCCTGAAAATGCCTGAACTTTGACAGAAGCGAAAAGACCAAGTCCTCATTATAGCCCATAGGGGATTTGGTCGTTCCGCTATTGTCAAATTTCAAGTTTTTTAGGACTTTTTTTACCAACATGACAATCAGAATTATTAATTGAAAATAACATTTATTTAGAGTCGTAATAAAAACTTACAATAATTTAAATAAATACATTTATAAAACAATTTGTCTTAAGTCTAAGTAAACAAAGTAATTTGTCGGCAACAAGTAATCAGTGAATTAGTATTTAACAACAATTATTCATTATGTATTATAATATAAATCATAACAAATAATTATGATAACAACATATCACATCATTCTAATCATGTCGTAGTTGTCGAGCAAAATTTATTTCCAACTAAAACTTATTCAATGCCGGCAAGTTCCAGAAAGCTACTGAAACTTAAATTAATTTAGACTAACTCGGGGGACGAAGATTTTAACTTCACCCGCGCAACATGCAGGTCTTTTGACTCGTGCACTGGTGCGTTGGAGCCTTATGCCGAAAAGGCTCAAATCCAGCAATAGACTATGAAATATACAGATCCAGTCGCTGTCAGAGGTGAGCTACAGTCGTGCATAGTAGCGCTAGTCGAGCAGGCCGCAGGTGATGACGCCGAGGCAGCTCCTGCTGGTGGGCTTGTGGTGAGGCTCCGCGGCGACCACTCGCTTCTTCTTCTTCTTACCGTTGGCGTCGTAGCGTTTTTCCTCCTGGAAATTTATAAAATATTTTCATGTTGTGTGAATAATGTGGATAATAATTAGAAGGAAGTCCATGCTGAGATGAGGATGTCTGGTGTGCCTTTATTTTTATTAACAAAATGCTTAAATACGTAATGAGCTAGATATACAATTGTTTCTGGAAAACGTTTTACAAAACGTTTTCAAACTTGAATTCGTAGATTCCTTCCTTTAGAGAAGAGACAATACTGAAGATGCTAACAGACTATTTGACACAACTAATCAAGCTAAAACAGGCGTCGGGCGTCTTATCGCTCACTCATTGTGCTTCGTTCACTCGCGAATGAACGATATTTGTCAATAGTCTTTATTGTTTAGGTTCTGTTGTACTGTTTCACTCTGCTCTCAAAGGCACCTACAGAACAGTAAATTGTATTTTATCTGATACAATCTTGACAAAGAAGATTCAGCAGAATTCTATTTCTACCTTCGTAATGTCAATTGACTTCAGAATGCTTAGACGTGTGATAATAAACATATTATTTACAAAATAAAAAAAATCACATCATAAGTCTGTGTGAAAATACATTGTGAATAGGAATAATTGAATTCTTGCATTTATCCGAACACGGCGACCGGGGAATGGCTTTCATGACAAGTGTGTGGTAGTCCGTAATAAAGCCATTATAGCAGCACGTAGCTGTGCAGTATAGCCCGCGATACTGAGCCGGTACACCGAACTGTACTCGACATGCGAAAGGAAAACTTTGTCGGATTGCGCACATAACAATCTGGAGATGTGATCAATTTTTATGAGCGTTGTGAGTTAGCAGGTTTTTCTATTTATTCGTATAAGATTATACGCCTTCATAAGTGAATGGAGAGGAAGGAATAAACTGAACTTTGAACCGAAAATAATGTTGGCAAAATTTTGCTTTGCAATTTCTTTTCTTTATTATTGGCATCTCGCAGCTTAGGGAGTTTGTTTGCTGTCTAACGACATGTTTAGCTATACATATAATTGTGTTACATTCGAAACGAGTTTACTTTAAAAAAGTGCCACAACTGGGTGGTCTGAGAAGCGTTGGATTTCGATGAGGGATTTAGACAGACAGGCAGGCTAGAGTGTGGCGAATTTTATATTCCTTGTATCTAATTAGGTACATGAACGAGGTCTGCAACCGCATCCCTTCCGTCACACCTCGCGCGCCGTGTCTATATAATCGTTACCGGTACCTAATGGTAAATGATCTGATAACATATAAAACACTGATAAGCTGTTGATTGTATTAGAACTCTTATTTCATTATTGATGTGTAACATATTAGGTATGTGTAACATATTAGGTACCTACATACTTGTGGATTACACAAAACGGTTTCTACCTTCCGCATCGCTGTTGCTTTTGTGTTGTACGTTGACTGGTAACGATTCGTACCTAATCTTTTTTGTTATTTAGATACCCAGTGGCGATACATATAATATGATCCGAAATAGTTCATTTAACCGTCTGTTTGGCGGAGAGCTCGCCGCTCGGAGACGACCCGTGTATGAAACTCATTGCTTTAATGGCGTAATCTAATCTTGGTCCTAGTGTCAGAGTAGTGGTCGCAGATAGCAAACTACACGTATGTGATGATATCTACCGTGTTTACAATCATGTACTAGCATGTATCACAGCGTGATGCGTTAGCATTATTTAGTATTTATCATAAGCAAGTTTAGTCTACATAAGTCATTAGTCTTTGCGTCATTTATGTACATGTGGAAAGTTCTTACTGATATTGTCCTGAGCCTATGAAGACTGCATCTATCTCCCTACAATCCGCCTTATTATGTGTGCAGTTACCTCGACGATCTCTCCGATCTTGTACTTGACGAGCATGGTGTGTGCGTCGGACGAGTGGCACGCCTCGTCGAACGACTTGGAGCAGTCCTTGCCAGCTTCCTCCAAAATGCTGTCATAGCCGCCTGGATGCTGGAATATTTAACAAATTCGAATTATATTCAAGATAACAATGCTTGGGAACATGCTGGTCCTGCTCCATAGGACAATTTAAAGTCTTGACAAAATCAATTGGTTGCTAATTTAATTATATAAGTACTTTGTTTTGATTAATTATTTTTCTCTTCGACATTAATTCTACATAAATTGAGTATTCCTCACACACTGATTCTTTGTCTTTGAAATGTATAAATGTATTTAATATTACAATTAACCACATATAATCACGCCTGTATTCCTCGAAGGATTAGGCAGAGGTGTACCAATGTACACCCACAGTTCGCCAGTATGTTTTAGGTCCCCTGTAATAGGGGGCGAGCCTATTGCCACTAATCGGACACAAATCCTAACTCCGAGCTGCTACTGATAATTTCATAAAAAAACCCAATAACCTTTGCTCGACCTGGAAATCGAACCTAAGACCTCTAGCGTAGCATTCGCGTCTAGGACCACTAGGCCAACGAAGCAATGAATATTGGTAATAAAATGGAAGGATCGATACGGGCGAATAGGGAGCGTGCATACATGTGAATGACGGCAGTACAGACGTTTATTAGGAAAAAACATGCTGTGTCGACCCCAAATTTTGAATGAAAGCAGATGTGATGGAGCCTCTCTACATGATGGACGGTAGCTGTTCTGTTCACAGTCATGCGTGTGGAGGTTGCTTATGGGTTGAAAACAGACAAAGTATAGCTTATACACGGTTTTAGAGACTACCTCTGAAGAGGCTTAATACTTGTCTAAATTACATGTGCTGTCAGTGATCCCGGTCCCAACAGCGCGCACGGGCCCTGCTTACCTCGTCGATGTACTTGGTGCAGTCATACACGGAGTCCTTGTACACGATCCACAGCGGCTGGCCGTTGCTGCCGTCGCGGGTGGCCACCTCCGCGAACGTGTACCGCTTCACTTCGCTCATGGTTGAGTCTCTGTTGTGCACAGCGGTCTGTTAGTTCAAGGCTGACATGAGTATCTGATGAAGAGCTCTCACAATAAGTGTGCTTGTTACGTTTAGGGGCATATGCGAGAGACCATGCAATGTCCGGTTACCATCTCGCTGACTGACTCAAATTCACGATCAGCACTATCAGAATTGCAGAAGTGCCTACTTACACACCATCACGCCTGTATTCCCCGAATGGTTAAGTAGAGGTGTACAAATGGGCACCCTCAGTTCGCCGGTATGTTTAAGACCCATGTAATAGGGGCCAGCCTTTTACCATTAACTGGGCACAAATCCTAACTCCGAACTGCTACTGAGAATTTCATAGAAAAACCCAATAACACTTTCTGCTCGACCTGGCAATCGAACCCATGACCTCTAGCGCAGCAGTAGTGCTTAGGACCACTAGGCTAACGAGTCAGTTCAGAAGTACCTGGTCCCAATAATTGTTCATAAGTAGGTATTATTATTAATGGAGCAGGAAAACTTTGAAAGGAAGTTCATTGTTTTCCTAATCGATTAATAATAATAATATCAGTCACGTCCATTTATAAGTATAAAGATAAGCTGTCATTAAACCCAGATATGTACATTATATTATACCCGCCCAGACATGTAGGTACTTACATTACTTTTAAGAGTAGTGTTCAACACAATTATTTAAAATGGTATAACCATTGGCGCATGCGAGATATAAATCGTTAATAATAGTTATTCTTAAAAACATTAGCTTCCTAATCAAAATAAAACGATTACAATGGATCAATTAAATACTTAACAGTCAATCAGATGATTAGATTTAATCAAAATTAGATGGCGTAATAATTTTGAGCGGTAATCGTTTCATGAGTTGATACTTGTTTAACAAAACTGATATTATTGAATGCAGCTCCTACTAACAAGTTTTACTGACGCACTAATAATCCACCTCTCTCATTTGGGATCTCCTATTTCGGTGAATACTAGACATGTCCTTTTGAATTCTATATTTTAATTAAGTTTATATTACGAAATCTGCTGACTTTTTGTGTTATATTATTAATCTGAATACAAAACTGGTAAATAATAATAAAATTAAAAAGTATGTACAATTTTTTTAGAGAAATCTCATAGGGTATCAATAAATCTCGTCCGCATCGCTGCCAATGGGGCAAGTGCCTAAAAGGCTGGCAGAATTGCCACGTTATATGGCAATGCTAATTTTTTGGCCCAAAAAAGGTCCAGTCCTCTGGGTCATTTCGAACTTTTTTGTTGCCTTTTTGAGATTTTGCTCCCAAACACCTCGATCTCGTCATCTTTGGTAACTAGAGTAGCTTACTAGTTTTATTGCTTGTTCGCAAGATGTAGGAAGTAAGCAATATAAGCAGCTCAGTAGGTAGACTGAAGGAGCTCGATATCTTCGGTGTTATCAACTAAATATGTAATAATTCTCAGTATCATTGTATTACAATTATATCTGTGATTGCATGACGCAGGCAAATTAGGAAATTATCATTAAACCTACTATTGCCGCTATTATTACATTGATTTGCTTCCATTCACTCTTTGGTTGTTATTTGCTACCTATGTGTGTATGCCTGTATATCTGTATTTATGTTCGGGACTATAGAGGTTAAACGAGCGAATGGGTTAACAAAAAACTATCGTTAAATTTGTATACCACGAGTGACACACGACCACAAAAATTTACCAAAACCAATATGGCGGTTATTCGTCTGTTGGAGACATGAAGTGGGAGATTAAATTAGATTACCTGACTGCATATGACTGCTTAAAAAAGTATCCTGCTTTACTTTACTCTGGTTTGTATTTTTATATTAGTTTTTAAAAATAAATGTTAAAAAGAAACATTTTGACAGTTGATAGCAACAATGCAACTTTTCATGCCAGTAACATGTTTCACGCAACATATTACAGTAACTGAAACAAATAATTAAGTGTTCTTTTTTAATCTACCCAAACGATTGTGCAACTTGGTCACGTTTTATTATGAGACATTGGCACGTACCTGCAAAATTATGCACTTAAACTGAAACGTTCTTATGCTACCACCCATTTACATAGCAAACAACAGACATAATAAGAATTTCTTATTAATTAGGAGTTGCCTAGAAGTAACGGTCACTATCAGCAAATTGCATTAATTTTCAAGTACTTTTCATAATAATTTTCAAACATGTGTTATTATTAACTGGTGTTGAATAAATGCTACTCATACTTACTGAAATAAGTTTTGCCAATAAAATAATAGTTAATGTCGGAAGGTGCATAAACTTGCACAAGTATTATAACTCGTGCAGCCCACTCGCTGACCTTCCCAGGGTAAAATATATTTTTTGACAAATCTTATATTATTTAGTAATTCAAAATTAAACCAGGAAATAAAATGCGGGTAGGAGTGCTGCTCGGTACTTACATGTGAACACGTCTGGCGACCGGTGACTCTGCGTGATAACTATCGATAAGCAGATAGTTTCGGCAGTGATACGCTATCAGCTATCAGTGCGCTATCGCCACCAGATGCGCGCAGATACGCGCTGACGTCATAATGCATGCCATTAAGCTAATTGATTGATCGCACACCGCGCTCTGCACGTCTCACGAGTGCACCAACCAGTACATTGTATACATAGATAAAGTATTATTTATTGCAAAACAAATTACATGTAAATGGACCCCATCTTCTTTTCGTGTCTATTGACTCGTTTTGCTTTGTCCGACTAGTATTGAACAACCTGTACAGCTCTATCATTGGACTCGTTTAGATCTTCGACGGTGCAGGTGGTTGTGCACGACGGGCAACTAAGGTGACGCATGTCTTGTGATGGTGCTCCACACTGACACTGCGTTTGGGATGGGTGAACAATGCCCCATTTGGCCAAATTAATGTCTTAAAGTTGGAGTGAACAGGCTTCTTCTAGGTACTCGTAGTCTCACTCCATCGTCGACTTTGTGTTTGTTACTCACCTCTGACCTAGACTAGAGTCAAATGCTTAATCGTCTCGAATAAAAAAAAAATGGTTTACAGGAATATTTAGTTAATGGACTTCTGAAAGGTACGCCGCACCTACTTTAATTGGTTCGAGCTGTGAGGAGGTTTATTCTAAATTATAAATAGTAAGCAATATGCCAGGAAGATATTTTTGATTGCTTGAAAGTATCTGGAGCCCAAAGTTACATTGAAGGAGGCGCACAAGTTTGACTAATTATTTTATTATATTAAAATTGTATGTTTAAGTATATTCTTTTAAATATGAAGTTTGTGTTAGATGTTGTAGGTACATAAATAAAATAAATCTCTTAAGTCTGTGGTGCTTAAATCCTGTTCTTGAAGTTGTTTCTTTTTTAAGTCACTGGATTACAAACTTGCCTACGGCCCACCTGATGTTAAGCGGTCACCGCTACCTATAGACATATGCAATACCAGAGGCCTTGAAAATGCGTTGTTATCCAGAGATAAAGTTGACATTTCTTGTGTGGCTGTAATTACACCGGCAACCATACCCTTCAAACCGGTACACAGCAACGCTGCTTTGCGACAGAAATAGGTATGGTGGTAGTGCTTCCCTGGACGAGCTCCTTCACGAAGAGCTCTACTACTACGAAAACTGGCGAACTGTTGTTTAGCTGGTGTAGCTAGGTATTATCCGTACGTGTACTAACACAGCAAGAATGTTATATTCCTCCTGTTAAGCTGCACTTATGACAAATTGACGTATTTCATTTCTATGTGTAATCTACAATTAGCACACAACCAAGTCGTTGGGTCGTGTCTGTGTGAGTTTGCCACTCCGTTCCTCAGAAGTAACACAATGGATTTTAGTATAATTTTCACTATCGTTTAACTATTTATATATATATATACCATCACGCCTGTATTCCCCGAAGGGTTAGGCAGAGGTGTAACAATGTACACCTACAGTTCGCCGGTATATTTAGGTCCCATGTAATAAGGGCCGAGCCTATTGCCATTAACCGGGCACAAATCCTAACTCCGAGCTGCTACTGAGAATTTCATAGAAAAACCCAATAACACTTTTTGCTCGACCTGGGAATCGAACCCAAGACCTCTAGCGTAGCAGTCGCGCTTAGGACCACTAGGCTACCGAGGCAGTTAACTATTTGTTTTGAATATAGGACAGAGATCTCGGTGATGTCATGACAGCACATGTAGATCACACCTGACGCAGCATGCGCGGGTGACATGAGATAACACATTCAACATAACATAATGCCAGTAGGCAGCACGTCACACGATTACAGATCTCACTTGAAGATAAAGTTTTCAGATACTATCTTGTTGGTTCGTTAATGGATGCTGGTTAGTTAGTTGGCGCAAGCAGCACTACAGAACTGACGTGTGGGTCCTGGTGCACAGGTCGGGCAGTGTGTAATTGGATTTTTGCTTCAAAAGGTCAGCAGCATCCTGATTGGATTGGATTATTGCTTGGCTGGTGGGTTCACTCCTCCGCATGGATATAGACATTCCTACCCCTCGTATCCTTGTTTGTATTCTTGTTGTGATTGGCTAACAGTAGAATGCGATAAGCTGGAAAGACTAGAAGCCTGCGCGGGCGCACAGCTACGTAACACAAGGAGAGTAGTCCGTTGACCGGGTCTCTTTGTAGGCACTCATGTATATTCTCACGACCATCACACTATCTGTTTGTATACAAAGTATCAGATAGTATTTGCATGTTGATCCGCACGTATGCTAGATATCGTTTATTGACTACACTCACCCACTCACAAGTGCAAACATTATGCCTACATAGTGATATAAGAGCAGCTATTTGTTATCGTTTATTACCGTTACACATGTAATAATGCCCGTTGTTTTAATCGCCGGCTACTCGGGGCGTTTACAGCTCTTCGTCACATAAGTGGGTTTTCTGGTAATGTACTTGTCGAAGTATTGTCATACTTGGCTGCCCCGATGGTCTTGTTGTTCCCGCTCGACTACGTGAAGTTCGAGTCCCAATTTGGCCCAAGCGATTTTGGATTTTTCCATTAGGAATGTCTCAGTTTGGATGTTGTTGATGTGATATCCCCGTTAAGCCGTTGATCCTGAGCCTAATCCTTTCCCGGCCGTGTCGTTTTCGCCGTCCCATCGGACTACGAGAGTGAGGGAAGAGGGAGCGCAGGTGTGTGTGTGTCCACACGTATCAATTACAATAGGTCCTGCCTAGCTGGGCTTGGCTAACCTGCGGTTAGGTTGGCCTTCATAATCCATTTTTTTTCGGGAGAATATTGATTTGTTACACACCACAATTATAAGTCTGTTTTAATAAGCAGAACACTTTGACAACTTTGACATTCGCTCGGTCTAGCCGCGGACAGTGCTTGGATGGCCATGTTGAACACATCGAGACAAAGGAGATGTGCTGCATAAACATTATAAGAGATAATACAAAATAAACTGCCTCGTTGGCCTAGTGATCCTAAGCGCGACTGCTACGCTAGAGGTCTTGGGTTCGATTCCCAGGTCGAGCAAAAAGTGTTATTGGGTTTTTCTATGAAATTCTCAGTAGCAGCTCGGAGTTAGGATTTGTGCCCGGTTAATGTCAATAGGCTCGCCCCCTATTACATGAGACCTAAACATACCGGCGAACTGGGGGTGTACATTGGTACACCTCTGCCTAACCCTTCGGGTAATACGGGCGTGATTGTATGTAAAATAAACTTAAGTGTAGTGTAGAAAGTAGAACTGTATTGTTGCTTATTGCAGTAATTAATGCACCTATGGTTAGATTAATATTCGTGTGTTGTTTAAATAAAAGTCAAAGTTTTTATGTATCAATTAATTTTATTTGTACTTTTTCCATTTTATCAGTAAATAGTATCTTAAAACACTACTTTCAAAACACTGCTTTGTCCTAATTTCTAAGGAAATTAGGTTTTAAGCAGTGTTCTAGTTTTAAACTACTCTCAGACTAGTGCTGTCCAGTGGTCGTATTGACTCGCTCAATGTTAACCTGGAAAACAAAAAGTATTACGAAAAAGATTAATTAAATAAATGTACGAGAACGAATTGATCTCACGCTGCTTACTGACGAAGATGTCTATTTTCTGTCTATTTCTCTGGAACACTAATACTGCTGGGCTAAGTTTGTTAGAGATAGGTCATAACTCACAGAGGCCCATGAGTGAGGTGATCAAGCCACACGCTCGTGTCGCCGGTGGTCCAGCTGGCGAGCTGCGTGACGATGACGCTGTTGCCCCTGTCTGCACCTGTACGTGTTGGAACAAATATAGATGTTTTCAGCGATGTCCTAGGAATAGGAAGATACTAGCAATACCCCGCGGTTTCACCCACGTTAAGTTACGTCTAAGTTAGTTAGTTAGTTCCACTGTGTTCAGTCTGGAAACTTAAAGGTTTTCGTTACGTCGACGGCATCCTTCTGATATGCAAAGCATAAAGAAATGATCTCACAATTAATGAACTCACAAGCCTCCCCACGACGAACCTCTTGAGGAACACGTCGAACACGGCAGCGGGCATGCCGGCAGCGCGCATGGCGGCGCTCGCGTCCGTCCCGCCGTGCTCCCGCAGCGTGTCCGGGCTACCCGCGTGCTGTGCCGAGTAACAACAACAACATCGTGGGAAAAATTATACATTTTCCTTTTACTAAGCTGAAGACGCTTGAATTACGAATGTAAATTAAATACAGACGCCAATACATAGATATAGAAAAATATAAATACATATATCAAATGTAAATATCTATAAAATACTTCGTTGTTCAGGAAGGTTACAGGGATTTTTTTTTTGGGGGGGTGGGAAATCATCAAATAACTTCTCCCGCCCTGGGCGGGGCGGGAGGGAGTGTCAGACTTTTACTGACTAAAGCCCACCCATGTTCCTTCTTGTGCCCTTTGCGTTCCGGGGGCGCGGTATCTCTTACGAACAACCCGCAGCCCCGGCAGGCATCGGCCCTCAGTGGCCCCTTCCTTTTGCTGACATCTGTTTGAGGAGCGTGTGGAACACGAACGCGCCGTCGACACGACAATATACAGGCTGACTTTTAATTTATTGTACATCAGAGTCTATCAGGAGGTGAAAGTATTCATGAATATGAATAACTGTTATTACAGGACCACATTTGTAATATTAAATAAAAAAATATAAGTACCCTCCTCCGAAATGGTAATGATGTATCTAAAAACAAACAAACACAAATCTGTAGTTGAAACCGGCCGAGACCGTCTCAGTGACGTTAGCGTGGCGGCTTACCTCCGACAATCGACGGCTAAAGTGTGATGACATAACGGATACCACGAACAATGGACAAGTATCGACATACTCCACAGTACCTAGCGTAACTCATATTGTTAGCCACATCACTGTCGGTGCAGGCACCGTATTGTTCAACATTAATCAATGCAGCTGTGCAGCTCACTGGAAAACTATAAATTCCAGTAAAACGGTCCGGTCCGGTGCGGCCCACGCCGGCTCCAGTCCGCCCTCGCTGCGCCTTTTAGCCGTAAATACCAAGTCAACTGCATTTTTATATAACATCGCATCTTTCGACCGCTCACTAACGCAAGCACGATATGAAAATAGATATATTTGTTAGATTTTTGTTTCCATAACGTGCTCTGTACTCCTAACAGGCGTGCTTGTATGACCAGTTGTATGCACGTGGACGAGGCGAAAAGGGTATGTAAGGACCGTAGCAGGTAGCGTTCTGTGGTTTCTTTCTAGTTTATTTATTTATTTAAGCAAATGGAGGACTTACAGCTATTAAAAACAAGCAAAAAGGGAAGCTATAGGCACCAGAAAGGCAATTACAAGTCCTCACGTACAGTAAACGTACGTACGTTTATGTATGTATGATGTGTGTATGCTATTACATTCCACAGGTTATTAGGATTCACAGCTTTCCACTACAGAAGGGGATTTAGACATGAATGGAAAACACAAGTGTCACAAGCTTAACTACAAGTTGACATCGGCTGGAGCTATACGACGCTGTAAGTTCCACAAGCTCGCGCTCCAGCTCCGCCCGCCACGGTGTAATGAGCTTACAGCCGCCGCCAGCCGGCTGCACCACATTCACTGTCCGAGCTCACAGATTCATTGCTATGAGCGGCTTAGTTCATGCCGGTGAGTTGAACAAAGCTCTTACGAATGGCGCGAAGTCGGTGAGGTCCAGCACCGAGCCGTCGTACACCACGTATAGACAGCCGCCGCCCTGCCCGGTACACCGCCGCACCTCCGCTAGCGTGAAGTTACGCTGTGCCTGTAAATGAATATTACACTGTGAACGAGCAATAACTATGTTTTCTTGGGTGCGAAGCTCGAAGACATGGAGGGAAACGTAAGTTCCCACTGTCACTGAATTTTATTTTAACTTACCCTACACAGCTGATTAAATCATACGTAAGTCTATAATCAGCACCCATCTTCTATTCCTATGAATTAATATATTGATAGTACTTCCGAATAAACATTTAATTATACAAGGTGTTTGGGTAAACGAGAAACTAAGCGCGACTGCTACGCTAGAGGTTCGATTCTCAGGTCGAGCAAAGTGTTATTGGGTTTTCCTATGAAATTCTCAGTAGCAGCTCAGAGTTAGGATTTGATCACCCCATATTACATGGGACATAAACATTCCGGCGGACTGCGGGTGTACATTGGTACACCTCTGCCTAACCCTTCGGGGAATACAGGCGTAATGGTATGTATATATTTATTTTGTTTAAGTTTTCTTTTTGAAAAACTTACAACTAAGTAAAATTATGTTAGCATCAACATTAAGCTTAGTTGCAGTTAAAAACACAGACTAGTTATGTATTCATAGTGGGAATGTTATTTATGAACCGATCAAGCAGCAATATTGGCGACGCCGAGCGTGGCAGCCGGATTGATGATAGCAGTTCGATCATCTTTCTGCATGAGAGGCATTCTGGTGCACGACGCCACGACGCCCACGAGTAGCAAGCCTATTCTGATTTGCTTTAAACAGATTTTTTTTAATAAATCGATGAATGTATGTAATTTCATATTTGGAAGAACCAGTCTAAAGAAACGGTTAAACAGTTCTCATGATAACATTATTTTGCTAATATCCGCCCGTTGTTGGTCTCGTGGTCTAAACCGCGACTGTTGAGCGTGGGGAATTGAACCCAGGGCGGGTACAATTCCCAGGTCGAGTAAAACATTCTTGGGTTATCCCTTAGGAATTTCTCGGTAGCAGTCCGGAATTTGGAAGTAGATGGTGTAACATCTGTTGATTGTATTATGCTCGTAATCTACACACACTCACAGGTACCTGTTTAGACTTGTCAGGGAACACGTTGAAGTCGTCCTTGGACCGAGCGAATATTCTGGAGACCTGTCCCGCTGCCTGCCCCACTGTTTGTATCGCATTGCCGAAGAGCTGGGTGAGCCCGTGTGTCGCGGGGACCTCTGCTACTACTGCAGACAAGAGTGAGAAGACAAAGTCAATACAGCTGTAAGTAAGTTTGAGTTCAGAGTGTCCTTTACGATTTATTGTATGAGTTTTGAATTATGTTGAGCTTACGCTCATCTGCCAAAATAATTACAATCAATTTGTTTTACTGACGACAACCTACATTTCGTGTACCTATGGTACCATTTACGAACGCCAACCCATATGATATGACTATTAATAATAAAATTAAATAAAAATAAGAGACTTCCTATTGAGTCTAGACTTCTTACGAGTCAATGCTTATATTATTTATCTAAGGATTACCAGCGAGAGACACATTAAAATTGTCTTCCCCACAATATAAACCTGTACAAGTTGGACACTTTACTTTTATGTACACTCAATTACAAGTACCTAACCACAGCTTACATTATCGACAATACACACTCTAAAACACGACTAAATTAAAAAGTACACTTAAATAAGCAATTGACATGAATACCATAAAATAATACAAATATATCAGCAGCAGGTAACAATGCGTAATAATCTATTACCTAGTTCAATGTTGCAGCTGTACTAGCGACAAATTGTATTGTTTTAGACCCCGCGCCGGCGCAGCGTGCACAGTACCGCTCCTCTTCACGTGTGTGTGCCGAGTGGGGGGCGCTCCGTGGTCCCAACATGTTACTTAGCAATATGGAGTTCTATTGTAAACCTTGGTCTAGCAGTCGTTACTCAGATGAGCGGACATTGAGACAATACACGTACAGTTTGTATAGTATGTGTAGTGTGTTGTCTAATCTGCTCTGTCAACACTATAACGTAGTTGGTTTACTCGTCGTAACTAATCTATTGCGAGTACCCAGCGTGTGTACGTGTGTGTGTGTACAGTGTCTTGACACAACTATGTACTAATCATGATCTTCAGTAGAATAATCCTATTTACGTCTGACTCTTCGTTTAAAAAAAAGTTCTCTATTTATTTTCACCGTTTTGGGTAGAATTTTTAGTAAACTCTTTACAACTTAATACAAGTCTTGTATAACCATGGCTCGAAAGCTTTAAGAAAAATTCATAGTCGCCAGAGATATTGTGTCCTCCGTCGGGATTATTCCATTGTTTATTATTAAGACAAATCAGTTGAAGTCATGCCACGCCATAATGAATACGAATTAAACATTTTCTTTAAAAATTGTAAAAGTATGCAAAGTAAAAATATTAAAAAACAAAGATAATTAAAAATATTCATGCATCGAACTGTAAAACTAATTTTCATAAGAAAATATCTGAGATTTTTACTTCTGACGTTGCAACAACAAACTTAAATATTATTTTCACTCGACTCCTCTGAAGTTCACTGAAACTCATTAAAGAGAACTTTAAAATGTGCGCACAATATTTTTATTATTAATATTATATTAATTTTGTTATTTGATAACCATTGCTATCATCATCATCATACAGTCGGCCGACGTCCACAGCTAGACACAGGATGTTAAGATAGCCACAGCGACCGGGCCAGCTATAAATGTCATTAATTTTTGCAACTCCTGCGCCCTAAACAAATAATATGACAATCGTCTCTCCAAATTGAATTTCCCTAAATCTGTTCATTAGCACGCGCCCCCTGAGCGACAATGGTCACACAGCGAGCGCCCCGGCGGCCGGCTCTTATATAGCGGCCGGCAATAACCAAATAAAGTATTTAATCGTTTGCCCACAACTGAGTCAATTGCCTTTAACTGCCCGCTCCGAGTCAGCTAGAGAACAGGGCTGCCAACGAACAAATTTTTAATTGTAAATTTTCACAAAAAAATCCACTTACAATTCATCGCAAAAAAAGAATCCTATTATGACAAAGCCCGACTAAAGTACTATCACTATTCATGTACTTACAAACTTGATTCAGCTTACACAATACTACACAGATCAGTTAACAATTTTCAATTTCCATTAACTAGATAAGGCACGCGATACCGTGGCAATGTCGTTGGCGCTGGATTCTTAAACTTTATGATATCCTTCCAGCACATTATATATTTCCACTTGATGTATATTGAGTGTAAGTTTTGTCGCGAATGGTTGTTTGGTAGACGCCAGCCCTGAGTGTCGCGTAAACCAAAAGCGAAACAATAATAAAGTAAAGTGAAGTGGCGACACTTTGTGACGACGTGCGCCACTTTTATCTTTACTACTAATTGCCGCGGTTTTGTCTATAGTGTTATCGTTATGAGGGGTGTAAACAATCTTTTAACGAAGCCGAATATTACATGATGATCCTTACGGTTTTTTTGTTTAGAACTACACCTGGGAACCTTCTGGTTATGGAAACATTGAAGGACAAGGTTTCCTATTTCTACGTTTAATTACTAAAACAAGTTTCAAATGTTCTAACTAAACGTTAAATGCCATCACAACTCTTGTATTGTCGCATGCTCGCGTAACGCACCGTGTTTTATATGCATCACGCTGCGTGCTATTTTTACACCAAAAATAATAATCGTTTCCCAACAATAATGTTTGCTAAATACTACGTCGTGTGACAGACAGTATAGTCAGCGGCTATGTGAGGCGACGTCTCACACCCCGCATGTGTTACATACACACAAACAATTGAAGAACACAAGTTTCATATTATTATGTAATTCTTGACTTGGCCAGAGGTTAAGCATTGCCATCCAACGTGGCAATGCCGCCAGTCTTTTGGGCACTTTTCCGGTTGACGGTGATGCGGAGGAGTTTTTTGATGCCATTTAGTTTTAGTTTATTTTTGTTTATATTAGGGATTTCTAATTATAAGGCTGTAAATATTATTATGTAAATAAAATGTACCCATTCTTGAAAGACGAATAACATTTTCATACGTAATATTGTCTAACCGTTTAGAAATAATAATAAGATAATTACCGCACCTCGTAGCCGTCGGCTACGAGCGCGTAGCCCGCGTAGCCCGCGTAGCAGGCAGCTACGAGAACTAGGAATGTTGCCTGTTCACTGCTTTCCAGTGTTTATTTCGTATTACTCTTAAAAATACTTTTCTGCGTCGTTTTTTTTTATGAAATGATGCGTTTGTGCATCAGTTTTCTACGACATGACTAGTTTTTACGATATTTTAGTTTCATTTTAAAGATTTAAGTATAAAATGCATACAGAATACCGGAATGGCGACTCTTGTATATAGTTCTTAAATTGATTCTAATTAACGAAGCAATATTTTTCCAGTACAATAGTCATGAAACAGGCATGGCTGCCCGCCGTGGGATATTAATCAGCTGTTTACGAGCCGTTAACGGTTAGTTGTCGCTTCACTAACTACCCACTGTTATGTTTATGAGATGACGCGGCAGCTGGCACCTCTCGTACGAGAGAGCTCCATACTGTTTGGATTTACAACAAAAAATGAAACTAAACATAATAATGCAACCACCTCCTCTAAGCGTCCGCGTGGTCAGCTGTAGCAGTAGGTCGTAGGCACTTTCAATAACTTTCATCATCGGAGATGATAAGCTTTATAAATGTAGCGTTAAGACAATAGGATTTCGCAGAATTTTGCTGTGGATTGGGATTGGGTCCTACTCATTAAAGTCACGACTTTTTAATAAATACATACAAACATTCAATACAAATTCAAATTTGAATTCTTTCTTTCTTCTTTCAACATATCTATAACATTTGATATATTTTCAAAGAAGCCACAGTTCACAACACCACTAACAGTGTGTCTGTTGTGACCATGCTGCACGTGTGGGGAGTGGAGGGTGTTCTCCATTATTTCAGCACACAGCGAAACCTAGAACTGACAACTCAAGGCACCGGGGACTCTCTATCTCTTATAGACGCTTTTCATTTACCAGGTTTTTAATAGACCCATTACGGTTGTCTTATTTATTAAGAGTCCCGCTACACAGTTTTTATTTATCGAGGTAAAAATATTAATGAAAAGTGTATATTTATGCTGTCATTACGTATTTTTATTTTCCTGAACAATTCAAAACTTAAAAGATCAGATGTGTTGGTTTGATAAATTGTCTTACTAATATAAAAATAGTTGAAAATCCCCAGTAACAGCGTTATTTCTATGCAAAAGCGTCAGGACCTTATTGTAATAATCGGTGGCAAAGGTTACTCACAAATTCAGGGCTCTCTAGTTTTACTGTATATCGTATATTAATGATGCATACTTTACCGACTAATACATTCAGTTTCTGATAAACCTTTTTTTGAATAATACCTTGCTGGAAGCTCCATATTAGAAAAACGACTTCTTGCTTGCAATTCTTTAAGTATTACAATGAAAGTGCGATCTTCTGTGATAGGTAGTCAATAAGTAAGTGATGGAAACTCTTGCGATCGATTTCGGTGTAAGCTTGATTGGAATTCCACAAGGTTTGAGTCACGGGCGAACACTTCAACTAATGGCGACAGAAGAGCCGGATGATTACTTGCATATAATCTATAAGCGATGCGTGCTGCGAGGAATTCGAATTCCCAAGTGAAACGCATGACACTACATCACTTACCCCTTCAGGGACAACCTCCACGGTGCTCAGATTGCTGTGCTTAGTTTTGTTTTCACACGTATTGTCACTTTTTTTTCATTAAATTCTGTTCACATGTGGGTTTGACCCAAAATCTCGAGCTTTTCATTTCCCTCGGTTTCCATACCACGTATATTCCACTGAAATTCAGCAACGTCACAGTCTGCGTCACCAGGTTGCTGTCAAAATGGGGAGGAGTTGAGTTCGGGAGTAGCGCGCGTTGGCCCCGCCTCTCGCCCCCGCACCGCGCACCACTATATAAGCCTGCAACCCTCGGAAGGCCGTCAGTCACCAACGCAGCTCACAGCAAGGTGCTCGTCAATCCAACAGAAAACTTTACGTCAAGTTCTCACGGTAAGTTCATATTGTAAGCAAATATTTATGTCGACTATTCACGGTTACGAGAATCAGTCACACACAAGAATTGACCAAAAATGATGCTCTTTTTGCAGAATTTTCAAAGTAAAATAATGATTGTGTCACATTATTGTTCATTTTTGCAAACAAATTATAATATCATGTTTCGTTTTCCTAATAACGTTATTTTGGACATAGGCGCGGGCTACACGTCTGCCTAGCCTTATTATGAATCCTTTAAACTATGCTTTAAGTCTCAATAAACTAAAATAACAATTATTAAACACAACACAGCGAGTTATTGTATTTTCACACAAAAACGCGTTTAAACAAATAAATCATTTAATATCATCATCGTATCCGCCGAAACGACGTCCACCGCCGGACAGACGCTCCCCTACAGATCGCTCCCATGACCGGACCTGCGGTCACTCGGTTGAATTATTCAATATACCTATATGCAAATATAATTTTAAATCCCTATTTATAAATTACTAAAATTGTCTACGCATTGTTCTGTGGATACCCGGAGGTGTTATTTTAGAAATTAATACAACGTACATCGGCCGTGTTCGCTTGAACTACCGCTATATGAAGGTGCGTCCGGGGAGCACTTCACCATATACTCATTAACAACAGCCTAGGAGGATTGTACTCAACGCGGGTCACCCGGCACAACTACATCATAAACAAATATAATGTTTCCCATTTTACGAGAGATTATTCGAAATGCTGTTACATTCCTTTTATTGCAATTGATAAGAATACCAATCAATGTTAATAATTGACATCCAATTAACTAAATCGATCACCTTTGCCTATTGCTGTACATTTATTTGTAATAACTCAGGAATAACGTTTTGTATCGACGTAATTGGTTCCGGCCGTTTTATTTGAAGTTAATAAAATACAGCAATTCAATCTAAAATCGAAGTTACGTCAAAACAATTAAATCTAGTACAGTTATATCCGACTGAATGTAATTCAATCTATTCAACATTAATTTTGAAGCAATTTCATTTTATGAACCATGTTTTAAACATGCTACGAGCAAGCTACGGGAATGCTACGCGCCGTAGCGAGCGCTACGACGGCGTAGCAACATCTTGCGTATTTACTGAGCCGTATTACTTCATATTATGTTTTGGAAAATATTACCTTCTATTGTTTGAAACGGAGAATATTATACATGTGTTACATTCGTTAATATCTCTAAAAGTCAACGTAACACAAAACTATTTCACTGAATCGACAACCTGACGTAGAATTTCGCAGAACCTTTTGAGTTTGCAATTTTTTTCTTAAATTTGACTTCGGACAGTTTGAATGTTAATTAAAGTCGATATTGTGACGGCTGCTAACTTCGACGTTAATCGATTTAATAAAGCGTCATTAATACCGGCCGGTGTGAGCCGGTCGTGTCGGCGCCGCTTGCCTTACAGCGGGTGACAAGCATCATTTTAAATTAAAACTTTATGAACTGAATATGAACCAACACAACTGGCATCTACATACAATGTTAGTACTGTACTAAGACCTCTGTAACTCTTACGTTCATTCGTTATTTCTGAGAATGTAGTCGGAACAGTGTCAGAGTATTATTTTATACTCAACGACCTAATTGAATATGTATACAGAAACTTATTTCTCAACAAGAAATTACAAGATTTCTTACAAGTTGCGTGCTTTGACATACACTGTCTATTCTTATAATTCACAAATGTATTCTGTTACTTTAATATAATAAAGCTCTGCTGATATAATTCCCTCAAATGATTCACAAGATAAGCTTCATCTCTGACAAGCAAATAGCTTCATGTTTAATTAATTGTTCTGAATGCGTTATTAATTATAGTAAGCGCAAAGTTCTGTTCGCGGGTCAATAGAAGTTACGTTAATAATTAAAATGAGATAATTTATAAAAAAACATTCTATTTGTTTTCATAGATTATTTAAACTAGAAGTAGTCGAGAAGTAGTGTGGCGCGTCCACCGCAGACGAGTCTTTACAATCAAGACGTAGCTTTCCGATATATTTCAGGTTTGTAACCGAATTACATAATATTCATAAAAATGATTGAAATCAATGAATAATTGTATACAATGACAGCGCTGCCGTTGTTCACTCGGTGCTCATCAAATCATATTAATTAATTCAGTAATG
Source organism: Caradrina kadenii (assembly GCA_947462355.1). NCBI lineage: Eukaryota > Metazoa > Arthropoda > Insecta > Lepidoptera > Noctuidae > Caradrina > Caradrina kadenii. Next base: position 289,007 of record OX381691.1, on the reverse strand, counting down.
TGCTAATTGAGTGAGGAGCATGAATGTTGGCACGCTGGCAGGCCTGGCTGCACAATGTTCACAAGTCCCCTAGCATGTGTCACAGAACAAAAACAAATGGAGACACATATTCACTTGTTTCATTGCGCGCTACCTCTCCCGGCACACGAACTAACAACTACTTGTAATACTGATAATTGAGCTTACTTCTGTCAACTGAGCCAACCCGCAATCTCTCAATAATTAAATTGATTTAATAAGTACTGTGTAGCATTACTATCCAGCAATTACATTTCAATGTACATCTACAACTTATGCTTAGAATTGGATTAAAATTAATCAGCGTTAAATAACCCAAATCGTCACATTTACTTTGATCAATCAGAGAAATTATGACATTTAAAGAAACAAAGCCAATTACGATCTACATTTGAAAATATTTTTTGTATTTTTGGCTGTACTCGCATGTTCCGACGGCAACAGACGACAGACTGCGACGTCATGTATTCATTTAATCTATACTCATATTATAAAGCTGAAGAGTTTGTTTGTTTGGTTGATCGCACTATTCTCAGAAACTGCTGGTTTGAATGGAAAAAATATTTTTGTGTTGGATAGTTCATTTATCGCGGAAGGCTATAAGCTATATAACATCACGCTACAACCAATAGGCGCGGAGCAGTAACCAAAGACGTAAACTAATGCGGATGAAAAAACTACGCGGAAGAAGTCGCGAGCAGAAGCTAGTATATGAATAAAATAGGACAAAGACGTTTGTGAAATAATAAAAGTCAAAAACAAATAGTTTATTTCAATAACAAAATATTAAAAAGACACATTGCAACTTAACTTGCCTGCGCTGTGCCTGCTTCTCACAGTGCAGGTCACTTTGAAATAAAAGACAAGTACTACATTGTATAATATGACAGAACAATACCCACACGCGGTATACAATTCCCGGAATGCTGGATACTGCACGATTTCAATTTATTCAAGACGGTTCGCTTACTTTAGAGGACAAAGTGAACGGTTGTATTTAATACACGTATTCATTCAACCTAGCGAGAGCACGATATAATAGATTGGGTATTTCTATTTTTATATTATTCTCGAGTCGTGTGCAGGTACCCTGACACTTTGTCTGACAAACACTATGGTATCTAAACCACAGAGCTTTCCAGTCAAATATGGATATCATTTTGTTTGATATTAAAACTCTGAAAGTGGTTGTGAATAATTTAGTCACCTTTATATTATGCAAGAAGCAAATATTCAAAAACAAAGTCAAAGCATTTATTTCAATTAGACAATTTTCAGGCACTTTTGAATTGTCAAGAAGACAGTTAGTTAATAAGAAAGTTAAAGCATGCTCGTTCAAAAGAACGAGACGAACTTAGAACTCTGTGGAGAAGAGTCTTAAAATACGTAATGGCAACGCGTGGAGGCGCTGTCTCACTCATAGAGTAGGTCTGAGTGTCTGATAGAGGATCTACTTAAGCCAGTAGCTTCATGTGTGTTTCTCAGTGGCAATGTATCGTGTTGTGTGCGCTACACCCGCTCCCGGCCGACCGCGTCATTAGTACTAATTGTCCGGTGCGTAAAGTATCTTATATCTTCAGATAATGAACTTGTGTTCAAAATAATTAATATGATTCCCAATACATTTTTAAATAGAATAAACATAGTTACATTTATAAATCAATAATCGATTGAAAGGAGTTGTTTTTATGAACGACCTATATTGAAGACCTATTATAGTATTCAAGGAACATAACTAGTAATTACAATATTGGAGTATAAAATGCTCCACGTTTCACAATAACCACAAAGCAATTAATATTTAAAAACAAGTTAACAATAGTTATCATTATTTTACGGTTATGTTTGTAATTTGTAGGCGTAATACGTGGAGTATACAATACAGGTACACATAATAATAGAAAAGTGATTAAATACAAAAATAAGTACATTTCCATCGTCGGATCGATGCGCGACCTCGGCGACCAACATCCGGCGGACGGAACCGACGGGTACACTATACTCATAATAATTTTATCGACAATATTTTGGAATATTGTCGATGAAATAATTACTTTCCACAATACTATAGTTCTGCAAATCAATGACGGGCACACATATAGATGAAAAAAATAATGTTTTCTATACTGGCATTACCTGCAGGCCGCGTGTAATAGCTACGTGACCCATCATTGTGCACATGTGTAGTCTGGGAGCAACTACACGAGCTCGACTATCAAACGTCTTCTCAAAGCTATTCAGCCGAGAGCGACACAAGTGTCGGCTGCCGCGGCGCGCTCCGTTATTCATTATCTCTTCGTTGTGTATAATCCCGATTCTAAATCAACACGGCTAAGCACACCGCCGAGTAGTGCGGTGTGTCTCCTGTGTTCACGTCGCGATTAATTCCGCCGCGGGCCCTAACGCAGCTCGGAGAGTTCCGCGACACACGGAACAGTCATTAGATCGAGTTTTGTTTTCGCTGTTTATCTGTAGCTGTGAAATAAAAGAATTGCATGCCGGGCTATCTAGTAGATACATACTTTCGGGCTACACTTTTCTTTAGGATTTTAGCAAATACTTATAATATCCTTGAAGCGGAGTGTATTGTTTTTAGTTTTCTCTTTACATGTAGGTAATATATTTCATTGTATTCATGTCCCTTAGGTACTATATTATACTTAGGTACTAAAATATGAGTGTTCAATGTATAAAAAACCTTTACCTTAGCAGCAGTCTAAGTATTATAGCTTGAAATAAGATTCAATCAAATTACTCAAGTTAAATAAAGTTATCGGAACAATTATGAAAGTTTCTGTTCGGATATAAATTGAACGGAGTGTGATTTACGAGTTTCTAAGGAATCAATCAAATTGACGAACGGTAGGCGCGCGTCACACTGTGACTCAGACGCACGGTCGCACGACTTGGTCGCGGCACCGACACGGCTGCATAGTTACAACACTTGTGCTCATGATTAACAAATTGCCGTCGCGACACTTGATAGGTAATTAAGTGTGCGACACATTTACATCGTGTTTCGTTTCAATGGTAAAATATAAAGCAAATTGTCTTTTTTTCGGTTTGAGATAATATTGAAGTTCTGTTCGAAGTAAGCTAAGCGTAATTTATTTGTGAGTGTATCTCCATATTACACAAAACTTTGGATAAATTTCCTGTAGTAATAATTTGTAGAGCATGTAACTTATTCGACCGTGATAACTTTATTCAGCGCTCACATAAAGATGGTAAAGCGCTTTGTGAAACAGTTGACGAACGTTTCCTTTGATAACATTACGTATTTTTGTACGAAAGATAATCCACACAATATTCGTCGCGCTGGTGAATACGCGCCCTTAGGAAGCTGTTGTGTATCAATCAACTCAAAGCATTTATTTGACATCAATCAGTTGAGCAAATGGTGGAACAATTCAATATGATTATGTGCAGTTAATCACATTTTTCATAATCGATTACTAATATCATTCGTACGTTCTTAACGTAGGTATCGATTTTTCGTAATAGTATGTTGACTAGTTGACGGTACAGGAATATTTGCTTATATATACAGGGTTATTTGAAAAACAATGACAACCTCTCAGGACTATGTTACTAACATCATAATCAACAACTTTTGTTCTATGACATTTAAAAATGTATCATATTTTAGTTCATCAGATTTTCATACAAAAATAAAAACATTTAAATTGAACGCCCTAAATGTTACGAAGTCTATGCGAAGCAAACGAAAGCGATAGTAAAATAGCGAGGGGAACGGGGTTAGGGCGGCGGGGATGTTTGTACTTGACCTATTTACGATTTTACGGAAATCCTTCAGTCAGTCGTTCGCTTCGATGCGCTTGCGTCGCCGCGTTGCATGTGTGTCCTTGTAGTGAAATTAGTTAGTGCGGACGTAATTATCTTTACATGGTGGCGTCTCTGTCGAGTACACGGAAATGGTGCGAATGCTAGCTAGGTGTGATGACAATGTTTCGGAAGCCTGTCGCCAATACGCCATACGATTCCCGAACATACGTATACCTAGCCGACAAACAATGCTACACGCCACACAGCGGTTACGAGATCACGGGCAAGTTATTCACGCTGAAGGAAAATATCATTACCACCTTCATCGTGCACAGGAGCTAAATGACCCGGACAAACCAGCACGAGTCGTACAGAAAATGTGAGAAGTCATTAGTAGTTTGTTTTTATTAAGTTTAGTACGTAAGTAGGTACCCCGAACAATCAAGGTTATTTCCATGTCAAATGTCCGATTATAGGTATCATTTGGCTTTTGCGTATAAAGGCGGGAATCGTTGAGTAGCGAGTCATTAACCCATAAGGATTACTAGAAGGACAGTGCGCGGCAGGCGTAGGTATGTAGGTACAGCAAAATACAGAGTTGAAAGATGTTAGATAGGAAAACGAAATCTTGAAGATTTGTTTTTGGTAAATGCATTACATTCTGTAAAAATTTATAGAACAAAAGTTGTTGTTTATGATGATAGTAATACAGTCCTGCAAGGTTGTCATTGTTTTACAAATAACCCTGTATAAGTAAGAGAGAAGAGTGCAGTGGGACAATAATAGACGGGCATCGTTATATTTTAAACTTTTAATGGTAATTAATGATAACGCCACACAAAATATTTTCGATCGTTCAACTCCGTCGGACAACGCTAACATCAGGCTATAAACGCCGCAACTTGCTTCATAAAGAGACAAAAGATATAAACTGTCCAAGTACGTACTTCTCAGTAACAGGCTCGTTAATTAAGCTTCTGTAATAGTATCGTTTAATTAGTTCATTGTTCGCGTTTTAAATTGATTACCCTTCCGTAACTCCAAATAAAGTCTTATAGTTTTATTAAAAAGTTACACGTACCTGTAAATAATCAGTAATCACCTTTTACAAATGCAATAATCCAAAGTATCTGAAGCGTATACAGTGCGTACAGTGGACGTGTTTTGAAGCGCTATAAACCACACACAATGGCACTGTAATTTCAATAATGACATAATTATCAGTAGAATGTGCAGGTTAGGTTGAAGGGATGTTTAGAAGGATTATTCCGGCACATTAATTATAGTACGCTCGACTGCTTAATTAGATAGATAGGTACCTTTTACACTACTGTACACGAGTTTTATTATATCGGGTATCGGTTTGACATTGTCATTACTTATATACCTGTAGGGGTCATTATCCCCTGAATACTGAAGTAGTTTTTAAAGATTAATAGTAACTTCGGCGGTAAATGTATGTATAATATGTAAAACTAGTCGTTACCGCCGCGCACTATCCTATGTGTAACTATGCTAGGAGTGGGAAACTGGAAAAGTCAAGCCTGTGAGCTCTCCCTTACGTCTTCGCCTGGTCTTTGCTGCATGGTTGTCAGAAAACTAATAAAATTAAGCAAACTATTTAATAATCAGGTCTAAGCTCATACCGAATATACACAAGCTTAGCACTCAACATCATTTCAAAGTAAAATCATCTTTCTCTTCGAATCAAAGTCCCGAAGATGCGTTCTACACGTCCCATGATAAACAGGGGCTCAAGTGAATGGTATCAATGTGCACAGTGCGTGAGCGGCAAACACGTGCGGGGCTGACCGAAACTTGCCGAAGTTTAAATAGAACCCGCGGATTTCATTACTGACACGTGACTAATTATATCGCGGAGACGAGATGTAGTTTATACAGATAGTTGATTGACATGAGAGTGTTCCGTCCATGTTTGAGTTATGCTGAATATGCTGAGTTTTTTTATGTATGTACTGGAAGAAAAATATAGACCCAAGGTAATTGAAAAATTGAACATAAATAGTCAATTTAAGTTGTAAATAGGGACAATACATTTCAGTAATCAACATTAACATGAGCCTGAAGGCCGGCCGCCGCCGCCACCGCTTCACTCCACGAAAAATAAAACACAAACGAGAACACACAACAATACGTACACAATTTTATAGGACCGCGACGAGTACAGGACACAATACACACTTTGTAAGGAACACATTATTTTAGACAAAAGGTGACTAACGTCTGGAACACTCCGTTTATAAAGCAAACGGCGGTTTATTCGCAAAATTACGTATAGTTTGAACCACGTGGCCATTGTGCGTTAGTCTTTGTTAGTGATAAACTGGCAATGGAATCGAAACAATTGAAAAACAACGGTGTTTTGGAAGTGACACGTATTATCGCGGTAGAAGGAGTATTTTGTGTTTAATTAAACGTGAGTGTTTAGAACAATCTGAGACTATTCATCAACCGCAAGTACCGGCTGCTTAGGTAAAGCAGCGTGTTTTGCTATCATAGATAGTGAACTAAAATATTAATCGTCTTTACCAACGTAGCATGGAACGAGCTCATAGCTTTGCTGCCCTCATTATATTCCGCATTCAATAAAACGTTATTTGAGTTTAAACAAGTGTTGTTATAAATATGAGACGTCACAATAATGTGAGTATCTCAAACTACACTGACATACAGGCCTACACACACGCGCATGGCGTGGCCGACGGCAGCTAACCGGATCAGGCATTGACAGATGGAGATATAATCCCGTCGCACTGTCCTCTTGTACTCGTAGGTGGCCCCGCGCACCGCTGCACTGCTGGATTAATTAGTACTAGCGCATTGTAGTCAGAGAACTTCTTCACCGAAGATAGAATGATTGTATCTTAACTTTAAACAGAAACTGTTTGGTTTCGTAGCGGACACGCGCCACGACGACAGAGTAGGGACGACCATCAGTTTGCTTGTATTTCAAGAGTTATGACTTAAACCATTAACCTTTAAACCGCAGCGACAAATAAGAAGTGTCAGCCAGTGGACCGGGCGGCGGTTCGAGTCCGAGCGGGGAACGAGGCTCATTTTGAATTTCAGATTAAATGAATTTAATTCATTAATCACCGCTGTTAGTGGGCGTGTCCTTTTACATTCATCTGGATTTCTTTTCTCCTATTTTAATGGCTCAATTAAGTGAATTGGACTGAAGAGTTCTGCGTTTTATCGCAATATATATTATTTTTTAAACGTTGCCCCACTCTATGCATTAGTCCTGTATCGTGGGTGCGGTTACAAACATATAAGCTACCTGTAGGCCGAGAATCGAACCCGCGACCCGCAGTGCAGCAGCAAGTCGCTCAACCGTGTCGTTGTATTTGCTATGAGTGAGTCAACGTTCAGAACAGATCAATACATTTACCGAACCTTAATGCGTCTTTTGTTCAGTTATGTATATCTCCATAACTACGCATAGTACTAGTGTAACTTATTATTCTATCGCATCATAAATACCCGAACTTCAAACTAGAGTCATACAAAAGTCCTAGTTTAGCAAGTAGCGCGGCGTTGCCTGCCGGTATCGACAACGCTCGATGAGAACACGGAACAGCACTATCGCTCATTGTCCCCCGCCGCAGCCGCGCATTGTGACTTGCGCCAACCAGCTAATAGATTTACACGACTTTGCAACTAGCCTCAATGGCTGCCCGTGACTCGCGAGCTGAGGCGGAGGAAATTGGATTCATTGCTGTTTGGGTAACAATGGTGTAGATATTCCTACTGCGTTCCTCTCACAAAAAGATTTAATTTATCGATGTAAGGAACTAACTTTATGAACACACATAACACACATACCATCACGCTTGTATTCCCCGAAGGGTTAGGCAGAGGTATACCTGTACACCCACAGTTTCCCGGTATGTTTAAGTCTCATACAATAAGGGACCAGCCTATTGCCATTAACCGGGCCCAAATCCTAACTCCGAGCTGCTACTGAGAATTTCATAGAAAAAACCAATAACACTTTGCTCGACCTGCGAATCGAATCCAAGACCTCTAGCATAGCAGTCGCGCTTAGGACCACTAAACTAACGAGGCAGGTACCTTTATAAAAATAGAGAAAAAACATCAATATGAGGTGGCCACCACGGGTGCGATGCTCGTGGTCACACCACGCCCCATCAGTTGTAGTGTCCGTCGTGTCCATACACCTTTGATTGCTACTACTACATCGTGGTTGTTGTGCCTACCTCCTGGACCTAACTCATGTAAATGCCTTCGACTCGAAAAGAAAAAGTATTCTGTGTGATAAGACACATTTAGAAATGGCCGAAATCTAACAACGAAACAAGATAACTCGGCCATTGAAATAATTTTATTTGTAACTCAGACAGCCATTGTTTTTTATCAACGTTCCCAAGGACATTTAAAAGACCCGTTACAACACAGGAACAAGCACTGATTAACACTAAAAAACAGTTTATTTTCTTTTGATTTCAAAGTCAAATCATTTATTTCGGTCATTTACAAGGAAAAGGAAATGAATCTAGTTGCTCCTTTCAATAAGTAGTTACGTAATGAGCAAGAAACACCACATGTACTTACTTATTGTAACATGTTTATTGATAATATTTTGTAAAGTTACGTTAGTTCATAACGATGTGAATGTGAAGAGGATTTTGGTACGTACAATAATATCATTTACTTGACGTACCAAACTGAGAGTAGACATCGTTATGATTACTGTTTGTGTTTAATTTTTCAAACATTTATAACAAATCGTCACAGTTCGATCGATTGTAGTAGTGCCTGTATCAACATATGTACGTAGATTCCTGCTAAGCAAATCAGAATGAATCATTTCGTTATGAATATTTTTTCAATTGGCTCAATAAAGCGTGCCGACGGGCGACGGCCGGCGGCGCGCTACGCGACCCGCGCGTAATGGATGATGTCCGCCGGCTGTTTGCCGACAGACAGACCTTTTACTGACTATTTGACGATATTACGTATTAGGATATGAAATATAATTTATTTGTGTCCCCGATATAACTGTGCTCTGATCTTTTAATGATGCTTCGACATATTGAGAGCAAGAAAACGTTTTCAATTTGAATAGAAACCCATCCAGGCGGCTCGTGTGCTCTCACGACACAAACAAAGAGTTATGTAATATTGATAATAATGAAGTTATTTTAATTTTATTTCTAGATCCAGGGTCACTTTGACATTAGTGACGCATATCTACTGACCATCACACGATGCAACCCTAAGCATAAATTAAAGCTTATATTTTCGGTGTGAAAAATCACTGTATAAAGTCGTGAAAATAAGTAAGTAGTACAAGTAAATTCAATAGTGTGAGGGTCCTGGAATACTTCAAATTTGTTTTCGTAAAAACACACCACAGAACATATAGCTTTTCGTATCGTGAGGTTTAGCCTCCCGCTACATGTCGCCTGCCTCCATCTTAGCTGTGTTGTTTGTTACTTTGTCCTTTTATTAACATAATTCTGTAGAACCACAAAGTTGTGTTATAATTATACTATTTCAAGAGATGGCAGTAAGCGCCACACTATGTTCAAGTTTACAATTTTGAACAAAATATTAAAAATAAATATTTATCGAAAAATCACATTTATTTCAAGTGTGGTCTTAAGTGTAGCAGGGAAAACCTTTTGAAGGGCTCTTATGTTAAGTTCAGGTACCTCGGGGAACCCAAAGTGCTCCCGAGGGTTGCGGACCAAAGGGGTACGCGTGTTTCACGAAAAAGACCTAGCGTAAGCAAATATAAAACAAACTTAGAAGTTGATTGAATGTCGTGCGATCCTGCGGCAGATCACTTGTTAAAATTACTCATTGTTTAGATAAACCACCGCTATTTGTTACGAACTCGTAAATAGTTTAGGAGAACATCTTAAAAAGGTTTTGACGCGCGATTGCGTCATTAACTCCCGCCCAACTAAGAAATTTCATTAAGAATGACCTTCAAACGCTTTAGAAAATATTCGAGTACAAAAACGTACCGTGGTCGAGAACATCTGTCTAAGACTGTTCACCGCTCTTGTCTTAGTTAAGCACACAAACGAAAGGCTTCGCGAAGTTCCCGGGCGCGCTAATGAGACTACATCATGACCCCGCGACGGACCACACCGCGACATTTTGCACTCTGTGGTCCATTTTTGCTCTTAATTCAAAAGTTTTAAGTCTAAGAAATAAAGTAGCAATACACGCTGAGCTACGTTTTCGCTAATGAAGTAGCGAGATTCATTAGCAGGCCGCGGCTAACAATTCCACGAGTATTTTTCTTATTTCCTGCGGTCACCATTAACATTTGTATAGAACGCAGCGCAGCACCGAGATGTCTTACTTATTCTCTGACAAAAAAACCTGTTATCCAGCGCGGAGTCGGCGGCGTAATGAGAAACGCCCTGCATATTTTTTGTATTTAACGCAGTAGCCTGGAATTTAGTTTATTTAAATGCAAGATTTTAAATCTCTTCGTCTTTCATTTTATCACCTATCTGTCCTCCGTCACTTTGGTTTAATAGTAGCTCAGTCCGCTACCTTGTGCATGGCTGAGTATATCTTAATGTTAATTAAAGTGCACTCAAAACTAATTCGTCACTAATGTTTTGAAGATAGTGTTGCTCGCTTCAGCTCGGACCGCTACCGCCCGTCTGTTAAAAGAACAAATACAAATACTACACGCCTGACGAACTAAGATGAAATCCATCGCCGTTTAGAACAAAGAGACTGTTTAATAAAAGATAATAAAATCCATCGATGACAGCTGAACAGTGGGCAGCCATCTCTCTTAATGGTGGAACAATTTACACTTTAAATTAATTCGGGGGCACGCGTTATTATACTGAGGCTATCCCCCGGGGGAGGGGGGGGGTTGGGGGGGCTCGCAGATAGTTGCAGGATATTAAATAACGTCCACGAAAAATTATATATTCCGAATATCAGTGATGTGATGATACAGTGTCGCTTTAACCACAAGTAATTATGCCGCAGTTTTACATATTAATAACCGCTGTCACGCGACTACATTATAGTCGTTTTTGTGTTAATTATAAGATAGTTAAACGTTCACTATCGGATGGATGTTTAATAAATCTTCAATCTCGTTCGAACACGCACTTGTTATTGTCCCCTGCACTCGCGGCAGCTTGCGACTGACTCGCAGAGTACATATCATAGCTTATCGCTATAACACTACTACGCACTATATTGGCTGTTACTTGGTCCACATCTTCGAGTCTCGTTCAGATTCACCTCTCACTTTTCCGGTGCTCGTCACTGTTGCTTCAAGCTTTCATGTGTTGCAGTGATTGGCAATAGAATGGCCCAAAGACATGTAATGACTAAATAATTCATTTAGTTTTCACAATTTCACCCATATCAAATGTTGATATTAATCAGGACAAAGCGTATACTGTTAATATGAATATTACGTTATAACTTGTGCGACCGCTGCGCGAGCCCGACACTTCCTCGGCCGTGTGCACGCCTGGTACTACGTGACAGAGTTGCTAACGACTGGTCGTGGACAAACCCGGCTAATTTACTTAGTGTGAAACAAATATGCTGTAACTAGTTTGTTTTGCTCGAATCAGCTGTACGACAGTATTTGAGTACGATAAATATCCAAAACTTTGTTCCTACACGAGAATGTTATGGTTCGGAGTTTTATCTCGACTGGCTGCGAAATTGCCACATGGTCGGTTACGATTGGTCAAAGCTTGAGTTAGTGGTCCGTGGTACAAGCTAGCTACAATATCGTTGGACTGTGAACACGACGAGTTTGACATACACCTCCAGCTAGAGATGGTCTAACAGTACTAGACAAAATAGAAGTAGCTATTGAAAAAACCAAGCCGACATAATTACATCTAACATCAAATGATAAATGATCACGTAATTTGTTCAACAAGGCAAGTGACTGGAAACTCGACGCCCTCCCGCAGTTGATACAAACTAATCCTTCACAGATTTCCGCCAAGGATTTCCATCAGGGTGTCTGAACAAAAACACAATGTTCCGTTATCAGGTGCTTATACAGAAGGGGTATGGGGGGACAGTGCGGGGTGTTTGTATCCATAGTTCGGCAATCTGTCTTTATTTGCAACAGTTTTGATGGGTTTGCGTGAAGTATGGGAAAACAAAATAATACCCTGCAGTAGGGTATTTCAGTTTTAAACAAAACTAACGGTAGCTGTTTTGACCAGAAATAATACAAAAGAATAAGATTGAACCATCACATAGTTAATGTCCCGTCACTCCTCGAAGCCACTTTCATCTGAATCCCCCTAAACGAAGCTACGGCCCCGAGCATATCGTACGCGTCGCCACAGACGTGAAGTCACCCGCCGCCGCCCGCCATGTCGCTATGTTTGTGGATCATAACCGATACCCCGCGTATCCGCGCGGCTGTTTGCTCGCCATCAATCTCGCCGGGCTCGCCGATGACCCACATCGCGCACAAAGATCCTCCCTCCGCACATATAATTAGGTATAACTTGTAACATGTGAAGTTTCGTACAGAAGGACCACACAATGATTGTTTGTTCCACAAGGGATTTCGTCAGAAACTGTCGTATATATGATATCTATTTGAAACTCTTAATAACTATGTTATTAATTTGGAACTCTTTTTTGCTTCTATGTTATTACTTTCCTTATCTTTTCATTTTTAAACATTTATAGAATTGGTTGCTCTTTTGGTTGTTGTTTTTAACATAATATCTTTAAATAAATCGATTGTGAAAAGGACGATGAGCAAGCAAATAGTGTTTGGTCTGTTGCGTCCCATGAATTGAAAAAGTATGCCTTCTGGAAGTTCCTCTGTTGTGGCATTAGAGATGCCAGCATGAATAATATCCCACAAAGAGTGGATTTATTCATAGACGTCTAGTTCCTTAATCTGCCGTGGGAATAATGCAGTGTCACGGATCACAGCGGTGCTGCTGCGGATTAGCACCACGTCTATACTCTACGCACAGTGAAGGAGGCTTTTCTATCCCTACAAAGAATAATAATTGATCGTTACTTCGATGTACAGATTTAGATTTTCTTCGTTAGAGTCGAATAGGGAACACAATAAATTCACCAAACGTAAGTGACGTTACAATGCATGTCATGTCACGTGATCAAGTGTAGTCAAACGTGCAACACAACTAGTATGTACATATTCTTGTACGTTTTATAGATATAGTCCCACTATGTCCATGTGTCCCTTACGGCTTGATGGTAGTAGCTATGTACTTACAGATTATAAGGTAGATTGAAAACAAAGAACACACATCAATTAATACATTTTATACTACTGACCCATAATTGACTTAAATTTGAAAACTTGCCAACCCCAACTGACCAAGAAACATTGAAATGTTGTTTTCAAACAATCACAGAACGTCGTCTATTATAGTACAGTATCTATGATTGATAGTAATAGAGCACCCGCTGCTCTCCGCGCAGTGGCTGGCGCCGCCCATAGCACCGCTTGTTCTCGGTACCGAACTTGGCACATTTTTCCCATTTATTGTTTCGAGTAAGATCTTTATCGCAATGTATCAATCGTAACTTATGATTTTTTCTTTTTCTAGTTACAAAGTCAAAGTCAAATCATTTATTTCCCACATATGGTTATACCTTGCACATATACGTGGCAAACCTATTGCTGCTTTTGTGGAACCAGATTCTGTCCTCTACTGATAATTTCTTATTGAGATTTCATTAGCTTTAACTGGAAACTTAACTCAGTACTTCACGGACGCCGGCCGCGCTTTTAGACGAGCAGACCAGTGGAGACGTTACGAGGAAACATTCATTAAATGCACATGACGGCTGCTATCAGCTACCCAACTAGCCTTTCTACGTAATACAATATAATATTTTCTATTTTAACATCGCTGAACTCACGTTTTGTAGCACTATATTGAATTGCGATTCATTGACTTTTTCCCAAAAAGCGCGAGCGTGTTTTTTTACAATCGGATTTAATATTAAATTTTCCAATTAGTATTGAATTGTTATTGGTTCCATTTACAGTAACGCGCCTAAATATGCATTTCGTTAAAAATATTGAAACAGTCGCTAGTTGGTTCTACAATCAGCTACTGCGCTTGTCGTGCTCGGCCTGCCCCGCCGTGTCCCTGACCACTTCATCAGTTCATTCCACATCGTCGCGCAAAAGTATAAATCAAACAAGAGCTGCTCGAGTTCACCCATTATTATTTAATGACGGCGCTCTCGATTGGACCTGTCGCTACCCAGTAGACCATTATATTGATAACCGCTGTTGCTCTGTAATTAAAATTGTCCTCACAATAATAATAAAAGAGCGCGCAGTTACACTTTAGGCCACCTCAATCAATTAACAATAAAAACGCAAAACCAACTAAAGCTGTGTTCACACTATGTCGCGAGCGATTACCATACAAATTGCACTGACGTCGCTAGGACCGCTATACAAAACGGATTTTTAATATCGCGATATGCGCACAGTATGAAATGTTAACGAACAACTTTACGAATCAGTAAATAGAACAGAATTTTAATTGAAATTATTTCGGGAGGTGTACCATAGACAATGGATGGCGGTGCACGGCTCGATTCCAATTTATAATTGCTTGGCGTTGTCGTGAAGTGGTTCCCAGCTAGTTGTTGTGTGATAGGAAGGCGAACGCGGCCGCGGAGTAATAACAACATGGTACGTATGACGGAGACGTCGGAACGTTTCACAAGGGAAATAACACGGTGCAGACGTGATTATACTTGTATTCCATCTTTTAGCTTCAGGAATATTGTTCTTCTAATGGATTTACAATATTTATTTAGTATTAGCGTCTGAAACATTACTCTGTTGTATGTCATGGTTTCGTTCATTGCTCTGTTAAGACTTAATGGGGATTAGCATTAGCATGGCGGTTGAGAGGTTTGTCATGCTCACATAAATGTCTCGCTGATGGTAGAGCGTGCATTGGATTGTTCAGGTTTCTTCAAGATGGTTAGGCTGAATGGTGCTGACGCACGCGTCATGTTCGTAAACGGGCGTTGTCAGTCGGGATTGGTCTTCTCTTTTATCTGCCATGGCTTACATCAATAATATTATTACTTTTTATGGTTTTATATTCATCTTCATTGTTTTCACATATAGAAGCAACAATTCCATTAAGGGCCGGCACCTCCATCAGTTCTTTCCTTCAGTTCGTGAACGGCTGGCCAGAACATGGCTGGAGGTGGACCACTGTGTTGCCCAATTTCTCACAGGTCACGGCAACTTTAAGAGTAAATTGTTTTCTTTCAAGCTTGTTGCTTCTCCCTTGTGTCAATGTTCTACATCTGACTGTGAATATGAACAGTCTGCTCATCACATTTTATGGGAGTGTAATCTTTGGCAGAATGAACGAAATATTATGTTAAACAGTATACTGGTTACATCCGGAGTAGTTTATTACGCGGACCTCGTAGAAACTAGAACTAATTTCCGTGCGTTCAGGCGTTTTTGCCATACCTATTACTGGAATCAAATGTAACAGCTCACATTAGGACCCATTAAGTTAATAACAATTGCAAACCGTGGTGCTTGGCAATCTGGGCTTCTCCCAGTTGTAAATATCCCCTTGTGCCTATTGGCCTAGTTCTGTTCTGTCTCCTGCTTGTTTGGAGGGAAGTGGAAACAATATTTTTTCCTACTCCTCCGCTAATCTTTTCTGATTAATTTCGTTGCGGGATCCAAGACAGTTTTATCGTTTCTCCGGGACTCGTCGAGCTTCATTGCCTCGGCGCTCTTCTGGCGGTCTCCACTGTTGATTCTGGCTTACAGAAGTTGCAGTGGTTGGGAAGAGCGTGGCGGGCTTGTCCCATTACAAAAAAATAAAAAAATATAGAAGCAACAAGGATATTGTAACAAAGATTTTTGCATAAACCAAATTGAAGGAAAAGTGGGTCCGAGGAGGTACGTGCTCGTTAGCTTCAACTTTAAACTGTAACTTCTTGACAATTCAAAAGTGCCTGTAAATGGTCTAATTAAAACAAACATGATATTGTTTGTACTTATTATTTTCAAGTGGTGAACATTCGAACAGCATCGGAATGTCTCATATATAACAATAATAGAAAGTAAACCAACTCACAAATGCCTCCGTGCCCTCACACGAATGCTTGTTCTACTTAGTAAATGATTTATTGAAATTAAATCAACGCGGCACATTAATTTAAATCAAAGCAACAATTAGGAATGCTAATAAAGTGTATGGAGTCGCTCGAAAACGTATTCTCGTAATAATGCTATAAATTATAATTCAAATTCGTTGTCACCTGCGCCGCGAGTACCCGGGCCGCGGGTTGAGTCAATACATTTAAATAAGCAGCTCCACAGCTCTACGTGGCAACACTCCTCGACACCTGAACGAAACAAATTTATCCAATATTTAGATAAGCGTCTGTCAGCATCGCTTTCGATTAATTTTATGTTTCAAGTTTATATCGCTAGCGTTTTTTCGCGGGTTATATTATTGAGCCTAAAGTTGAAAATGTCAAGAACTATCAGTTTTAATTAATGAAGTACCTCTGGGTGCTTTAAGTTACTTTAAATTTCTATAGTCAAATACCTACTTACTCTTGCTTTTACGACAGCTAGATAGGGTAAAACACACAATACTCAGCCTTTACAGACATTATTCCCGTATAAATAGTATTGCAGATTATTTAGACTTTTAAAATGCCGTTTAACCCCTGTCTACTCATTGGTTAATACGCACTCCTAGAAATCAATAGCATACCATCACGCCTGTATTCCCCGAAGGGTTAGGCAGAGATGTACCAATGTACACCCACAGTTCACCAATATGTTTTAGCAATAGCATGTCTAGTTCAGGAGCTACAGTAGTTCATTTGTGCTGCTGCCAAAGACATGACTAGATTCGTCGCCATTACTATTTTTTTCCTTAGGAAACGTGTTCGAGTTTTCGGTAAATTTTTCCTTGTATTTGCTGTAACTTGTGAGGGTTGGTTATACTGCGTTACAATAAAATGTTTACTCTGTGATAAAATTAACTATTACATGCATTTTATATGTTTAATATGCTGTAATTTAGATGACCGAATACAGGGTTTCGAATTTTCAAGGTAGATCCAGTACTCAGCCATAAGTGGCCGACTACTGGTCTTTTCGTGATTTTCTTATATGAAGTTGAAATTATCGGAAGTATTAGTCCTAATGTTGCTCATTACTTTTAACTTAACTCTTATCAGACGAAAAGTGTATTTTATCAGTACTCAGCCGCGTGCAAATATCGTTGCATGTCGCGGGCCGACCAATGGGGCTACAAATCCAGTAGTCACCCGTTACTCTTGTTGTACAAAATAGTACATATATGCACGGTTATTTTAGCATGAACATCGTTTGATTTAGAATTTTATAATTGTTATAAAGACCAATCCACCAATACAAATAAAAGTAATTAACACAAGCTATGGCAGCGATTAGAAATGGAATAAAGAATAGAAAATTCAGTCGAGTTTTTAGTTTTCCGCGAGGGATATTGCAAGATCGACTACATTTTAGGGTCCTAGAAAGCCTCCGTAAAATGGGACTTGAGTCAGTGCTATCTTAAGAAGAAGAAACTGCCTTTAGAGACTGGTGCATACCGCTAGCAAAATGTGGCTTTCCTTTAAAATGTGGTGACCCCCTTAATCATTATTTTTTTTTTTTATTTAACACCAGTCATAAAATTTGTATTTGAAGATAATAGGCCGAACTTATTTGTGAATAAAATGCCGGGAATATAAAGATACCAGTCATATCTAAAACGAAATCCCGAGAAAAGTGAGAGGAACCCAAAAATATGTATAGTAAAGGATTTCTATACCAAATATGTAAGAATAAGTGAGAGACTGACTACTGGGTACGACATGGCTGCCTTGTGGAGAAAAGAGGCTGAGTACTGGTGAAAAGTGCCATAATTTGTTTGATGTTGTTTTTTTTATATAATCCATTACAAATATAATGTTTTGTTAATTTCTGCAGTAAATTAAATAAACAACCTTTCTGAAAATAATGATGATTTTTATTTATAGTGTAGCGACATCTATCGCTCAGCATGCGAACTAACGTTGCCTAGATCGCGATATTAAAGTTCGACGCTACAATTAGCACATATACAAGAATCCCGACAACAACCGTCGGGCAGTAGCCCGCCAGACACAACACCCGTATGGTCGGAGGATCCTCCCTTTTCTATGGGGGATGAGAGACTTTACACCCTGTTTCTCATACCTCCAAAATAGTGTCTAACATTTAAAATACAGTTGAATGAAATTTTAATTTTCACTAAAAGGCTGATTACTGGTAGTTTTACCCTAGTTGCTTATAAAAATATTGAATTAAAAGGCGGGATAAAAACAACAATTTCATGCAAAAATATAAATGTGTTGAGCGATTAAGTTAATATTATAACAAGCCATAGTTATCTGGAGCACTACTAACGTTTATAAAGCTTTACTCTTGCAGATAAAACGGCTATAAACACACGATCTGTCGGATAACTGACACGCCGTTAATAAAAGCAGTAACAGCACATAGTACTCGTGGCATACGCCGAACACGCTCGTAAACGGTATCAGCGCTCGTCGCGCGTGTGTGCCCGGCCTTACTTTTATAGCGAGTTTTGTAGTGTTACTACTCACCCAGTACTTTAAGGCTGTCGCGATAATGTTCCAATGTAATGTGACGCGCAGATATTATCTGTTCTGCCCCATTCTAGTGATCTTCCATCTCGATGTTCTGATACCTACATTTTAAAAGCAGCTTATATTTTATTTTTCAAGACTAGACCGAATTTGTTATTTAGGGCTAGGGAATTATAATTCCCCTTTCGCTACGTGTGCTCGATGTTCGATATAAATTATGATTTTTTAGACAGAATTGTGTTAGTTACTCAAACCGATTCAGTAATAGGATTTAACAAGGGTGTTCAAATATCTTGAGAACATCACCAGCAGGTGTTGCCAGCGTGAATAAATGATGCCGACAACAACGAGCTTTCATAGTGACGTAAGGTTAAAGCGTAAATGATCTAGTCTATCAATGACGTCGTATCACCAAAACAAAATAAAACGTGTGCGTAAGTGACGAGACTATGGTTTTAATTAATTAAAGCCTGGTTCAAAAGTGTCAGACCTAAAACAAATAACAAATATTTACAAAAAATATATAAACGCCAACGAATCGTTTCCCTCCCAACCGTGGATATCTCGCAGAATGACATCAATTTACGTCCTCCGAAAACCATCATTCTATAAATTCTCGCTCAAACTCAAAGTTGCCAACACCAAAAAGTCAGCATTCAATTTAACGCGCGGGAATATTTCATGGCCGCTGGCAACACCGCGGATAACTCTGGAATGGGTGTAAATTATTGCGTTTACCTATCAAATAATTTGACTCTGATTGAAAAAATGCGAACCATGAGGGTTTAATTCACACGTACGCGGCCTGAAGATACGGGACGTTAACATTATATACGAAGGTGGCTCTAAAGGTGCTACAGCAAATCAGAAATCAGAAATCATTTATTTGCCAATAATGCAGGTATACAAATATGATGGTAATTTCCGCGAGAGTCCCGATACATTTTGCCATACGGCATGCAAAATTATTTAACATAAAAACATTCCGTAAACAAACAAATAAACATTAAGAAACATCATTCCATTCACTAAGCAGAGAAGCAAATGAATGCAGAAAGCAAATGTTTTATTACTTTTTATGAGAGCTTCTTTTACCAAGATTTACAGTACATGCCATAACTAATAAGTTTGTTATGTTTGCGTGAAGCTGCCGTTTACTTTTTTATTTGTATTCAGTTCTCTTTTCAAGTTTCTTAAAAGTGATCGTAGTTAATTTCACGCCTCAGACCGTCGTACTCGTTGATTCTGTTCAAAAGCCGTAGTGTGCGATGTCGCAAGGGATGACATAAGCCGCCTATATTGAAATCTTGCAGCCAAGCTCCCGTGACCTCGTGGACTATCCACTGTACTCCACGATTTTATTAGTAAATGTAATAAAATAATTGGCTCACATTAGGAATATCTCTTCTGTCATCTTCTTTATTTATGTTTACAAACATATAAGCCAACACACGACCAACAAGATCCGAAACAACTACTGTTAGCCGCACAAGTATTTGTTGCGAGCGAGAACTGAACCCGCGATATGCTCCGCAGCAGTCAATCGCTTCAATAATTAGTTGTAAGTTATGTATGGTCACCATGTCCATTAATAGACGCGAGAACAAGGTGACACATCCGCTACACGTAGCGCACGTGCGCGCTGCGGTGGCGGCGCGTGCCGCTCGGCGCCGACCGCGGCTCGACATGATCATCATTAAGCCCTGTTGCGCAAACAACCGTTCTTTTTGGTTGTTACACGAGTGACGGTGTGTGCCGGTGTCGACGGACCATTTGTTTGAACAGATTTTGTTCATACAGCACGTCACTGCGCTATTTATGTAGCAATCGTCACCATGTTCCAGGTCCAACGCCGTAATCTTTCCACTTAAAGGCTCCTGATGTGGCCTAGCTCCCGCTCTACATGCGGACGCAGTTTCCATTCCTTAATATCGCTGCCGCACACGGGTCCGTTCATATCTCAGTTTATTACTTCGAGTGCTCACTGCAGCCCGAGACTACGTGTCATAAAGACGTTTATTAATCATATTTGTCGTACACTCCAACTGAACTCAACTGCCTCGTTAGTCTAGTGGTCCTAAGCGCGACTGCTACGCTAGAGGGCTTGGGTTCGATTCCCAGGTCGAGCAAAAAGTGTTATTAAAATTTTCTATGAAATTCTCAGTAGCAGCTCGGAGTTACGATTTGTGCCCGGTTAATGGCAATAGGCTCACCCCCTTTTTCATGGGACATAAAACATACCGGCGAACTGTGGGTGTACATTGGTACACCTCTGCCTAACCCTTCGGGGAAATACCGGCGTGATGGTATGTTATTTGTCGTACAGTCACCTGCGTGATAGTACTCGTGTGTACAGTTATGGTACACCCGCAGGTGCTGAGACACCTGTTCTCTCTATATTTAAATATAATTATTCTGAATTCGTCTAAAAGTCCTGAAAGGCTTTTAGGGATTTACAGTACTAAACCTGGCACAGAGCCGCTGTCAGAAAATACTTAAACACCAATCAATAGTCACAGGCGCATATGTAAGTAGCGCAAGTACGTAAGCGCGTAACGTCACTGCCAGGTTGAGGCTGCACTGCCGGGGTTTCGCTGCAGCGCACAAATGGTATAATCCTAATCCACTACCTACACGTTAGCTGTTCGATTGGATGTAGCCTGACGTGTTTTGTATTTAAGCATTCACTGTATTGTGTAACAACTATAATATAGTAAAAGTGGCGAGAAAATTTTGTCCTAATGAGTCAGGTGTAGATAACATATGGACTTTCGGCTGCAGCTAGTACGCTAAAACGATGTACGTACTTCAGAGAAAATAGATTAATGATTGTAGTTTATAGGGTGCGGACGACATTGGCAAAAAAAAATAATTTGACCCATAAAAGTTCATTGGTGCTTCGATACGGAAAATGTGTAAAAAAATATTAACATCCTTTCTGGGTGGGATTGTTAATAATCCTTGTACTCGTGAGAATTCACCATTTTACATTGTAAAAATAAATTCGATAACGCCACTGACGAGGTAACAGGTTTGCGATGTTGGTGCACTAACAAATGAACATCGAGATGACTGTACTAGTTTACACTAGGGTGTTGCCTGGCGGCCGCAGATGAGGACTTTGACTTGACATTGGCTCTGTACCTACGTGAACTATTTTATTAAAGTGATAAATTCATGAAATCAGCTCTGTGTACTTCAAAGATTTAGGGTTATAGTGTATGTGTGACTTTTTAGGGGTCGTAATTTTCGAGGATCGTATATTTTTGAGCTCAATCTTCTTATTATCGTATCGATGGCAAATACTAAATAAGTATAACCCAAAAGTCATCGAGGGATACCAAACTAAAAATAATCATGTGTGTAGGCAATCTTAAGGTCACACATTTATTAATATCCGCGTAACCTTACGTGTTGTCTTGGGAAAACATTATTTCACAAAAAGTAGTATCGTTAAATAAATTGGGTACATAAAAGTGTTTTGAGTCCCAAAGCAAGTAGACACACGACAATAAACGTTGAACATAAACCATAAAAAAGTCATCTCTCTCATAAACATGAATCATGCGCGCCCTCTGGCGGCGCAAGAACGTGCTGAATGGAACTGAGCAATCCGTGTCTGAATAAGGTTAAGTTACGACTGACGAAGCGGCTTGTTGTTTAATATCTCGAAAAGAACAGATACGGCGGACAGTTGGAGGTGACACACGCACACGGTCGGGGTTGTGTCCGGGGAGGCTATCCCGTAGCACCTTTCTGTTCGTCAGTACACCAATATTACAAGCGGTGTTTATGATCCAAATCTAGAATGTTTATTTATTGGTACTGAGAGTTTCCATCCCCATCAGATCTAAAATAACAAGTTACGTAGGAATCTAGTTTTATTCATTTCCTGTCACTTGTAGCTGTGCTACTGTAATTGCCCGTGTCTTAATGTGGCCGCCGTACCGCACGACGTCGACCGCCATCGAGCGCTCATTAAGACTTCATTAGCCTCGCCCGGCGCATCGCTGACTGGCCTATATTTGTCCGCCTAGCACTTAGATGCGGAAAGCTTCGTTTTTAATATAGTTCAGTAAACGTACCGTAACAATGAGCGCGTTACCCACGTCATTGAAATCGACTAATGTAGCGAGGTGCTCCATGCTCTCACTGTTTTTAATTTTCAATTTCAGTGATTCTACAAAATGTGGGGAGTACAGAAACGTGGGCGGCATCAGCGTTCTATTAATAATACAATAAACTCTGCTAATTAATTGCCACTTAAATATAATTATGGAAATGTTGTTCTCGGGTTCGTATTATACTATATCTAATTACGTTTTAAACCGCATAAACATTAAAATCATTAAATCCAACACTAATGCAATAGGAAATGGCATTCAAATTAATTACTCACGGATACACTGTTTTCATGTTCAATTAACTTCATTAACTATGACTGCCTAATTGCTGTAAAGTCAAGTGAAGGTAGGTGAGCTGTGACAGAGTGACGCTCGCCAGACAATCTGTCGCACGGCATCGGCCATCTCGCTGATAGCACCGCGCACCGGCTGCTGTCGACAGCAACCTCCAGCGACACGAGCACGTCAGCTGGTGTCAACTCCTGAATACGTCACGTCTACATAATATTCTCGTTGTACTAGACGCGGCAAAGCGCTCCTGAGCCGTGGGCGCGTCAAGCTTCAAGATAGTATCTGGCGATACTCAAGTGTCATTAATCACTGATACTGAACTGCCAGTCATGATGAATGTCCGACAGCTTTGTGAATAACAAGTATTGACGCTACTTATTTCTATTAATAACTGTTACGATGATTAATGAGTAGCAGCCAACAACTTCCACTTTACTAAATACTTTCTACTACAATCATTAATATTCTATCAGACAAAGAGCATTTTTTATACGATATTATTCAGCCCTGCCTAAATAATATCGTATAAAAAATGTTATTTGTTCTAAACCGGAGCTGGATAATTGAATTTCTTCGACAGCATAGGTATTTTAATAAAATTTTATCGGAACCAGATAACTCTAATAGTTGATGCACCTGATCATGCATCAAAACCATTAACAAAAATTGTTTATTTCTTTGGTCCATCAAATTGTGAAAACACCTGCGTTAAAATTATTGTAGCAACAAAGATTACAACACACCATCTAAAAATCAACAAATCCCTAATAAGTCACTTTGACCATTACCACAGCTGTACTCCCCTGGAGAATATATTACCAGTGCCTAGATGGTTTTGATATGGGGCAGTCGTACACGTGTAAAAACTTACATAAAGTAATAAAAGATGCGACGTAATGCGCCGTATCTCGGTGGTGTCATGAAGAGCCGGGTACTTCGCCGATTCACACCACGCGCGATTCGGACCATGGTGTGAATCGCACAAGAACCATTTTTGAATTGCATGATTCACACCATGGTGTGAATCGAGAAATCCCAAAAAAGTCATTCGGTGATCCACACCATGGTGTGAATCGCCGAAGGACACTTTTTCAATTCGCCGATTCATACCAACGGTTCTTTCTTATTAATTAACAAGCAAGCACACAAGTGCTTAGCGAAATACTATTAAAAATATTAAGTAAGTACCTATTATGAGTGAACCAGTGCCACCACTTTAGGAGTTCTGTGGCTACTATAATAATACTATCTACTACTCCTGCGGGGTTTTTTTTAATAATTAAAATGATAAAACATGCAATCTGATATTATAATATCAGCTTAACATTGTATATCAATTTTATTTAAAAATTCAGTAACGTGCGCCTGCCTAAACAGTGCGCGGCGTAGGTACGCGCCAATATTCTCAGGTAAAAAACAACCCTTTTGTAAACAATGGAAAATTTCTGAACTACCACAATGCACTAATTTTAAACGTAATTGCATCATTTCTATCCTGAGAGTAGTGTTGTAGGTACATGTGAAGTGACTGTCATATTTTGAGTGAAATATAATTTTGGTAAGTACAGTTTTCAATATGTTGTTAAAATTAAAAAATTTATAATTATCTCAGGCACAAAATTAATTAATTAATGTTAAACATAATATTTAAAGTTGTCTTCTTCATTACTTGGTAGATACCTATTGCTATTTTTATTCTATAATACTTAATTAATTTTTATATTGGTCAATGTTAACAGTGCATCTGCATTATTAGCTTTAGCACTTCAAAATCTGGTTTACAATTAATCTTGGATTAATTGTTTATGGATGAAATTGAATACAATATTTTAAAATAGCGTAAAACAAAATGGCGGACTGTCCGCCATTTTACTTTAGTGTGTAGGTACTGATTTCAATAAGTATTGCACCATAATGCCAAAGTGTGTAATAATTTAGTATACTATATTATAATATTTTGTTTAGTCATTGCTTGTGGTGTTTGTAATCATAGAATTGGATTTTATTTAATCTCAATACCTATCTAAAGCTTTATGAAATGTAAATAAGTAAAATAATAAGAAAGGAGAGTGTTATCTGCATGCTTTTAATATAAAACTTTTGTAAATAAATTTTTAGATAGTTAATATAACTAAATCGATATTTTTTAAGCAAGTAAAGTATTTTACAATGTTAATTATATTTAGATATTAAAATCCAATTTCCTTATTTTTGAACAGGCTCGGTGTAAAAATGTCTGAAGATGCGTCAACTTCACATGCTCTTGAAAATATGGAGTTTCAAATAACCGAGAGAGGTCGTCGTATGCTGTGTCGAAATGGATACAATTATATTTGGAAACGTATAAACAAAGATGGTTCTGAGGTCTGGAGGTGCACCAAAAAAGATAGCAAATGCAATGCAATATTCAAAATGCACCCGTCTCCATTTGCAATATTATGTGAAACTAATCATAACCATGCTCCTAAGAATCAAACAGCGATTGAAATAGACCAGCAGATGCACATATGTACCGAAACTGTTAAAAACAATATCAATAAGCCAGTCACACAAATTTTTCAAGATTCAATAGATGTACTTACAGATAAAGGAATTAATCTAACGAAACCGTTACCTCAATTCAATAACGTAAAGAATAAACTGTACAATCAAAGAAATAAAGCTATAGGCGCTAATAAACTTATCTTCAATAAAGCCACACATCTTGAAGTGCCAAAAAAATACGATCATCTGTTGTTCGCCGATTACGCATACAAAAACAAGCGCATCATAATTTTTGGAAAGACCGAAATTACAAAATATTTAAAGGAGTCGAAACATTTTTTTATCGATGGCACATTTAAGATTTGCGTCAAGTGCTTTCATCAAGTATACACTATTCATGCGGATATTGGGAGCAATGAAGAATACGTCAATGTGGTTCCTGTGCTATATGCTTTGCTTCCAGATAGAAAAGAAGAAACTTATGAGATTATGTTCCAAATTATTAAAAGCCGAGTTCAAGAATGGGAGCCCACACATATATCAATGGACTTTGAAGTAAGTGCAATGTTGGCACTGAAAGTGTTGTTTCCAGATGTGAAAATAGTTGGCTGTTATTTTCATTTCATCCGCTGCTTATGGCGTAAAGCTAAGAAGCTTGGAGTAACCAAATCTAAACTGGGCAGGATCCATGTAAGCCTATGCGCAGCTATGACACATTTGCCACAAAACTTATTGGATGATGGCTGGCTGTATGTTATGGGAGAAAGTCCCAATACCGCAGAAGTTACGCTTTTTAATGATTATTTTGTCCAAACATGGCTCCAACACTCAGTTCTATCAAATACGTGGAGTACTTACAATGAAAGTCATAAAACAAATAACATGGTTGAATCGTGGAATGCTAGAATTAAAAAAAATATTCCATCAAAACCAAATATTGCCCAATTTCTTCATGGAGTAGACAAAGACGCACACTTTTATTATAATAAAATAAATTTACCGGGTGACGTTAAAATTTCAAAAAGAAAACTAGTAAGCGTGCAAGTTAATGAAAAAATTAATAACACTATAGATGAGTTATTGACTAACCAAATAAGTATTGGCCATTGCTTGGAGAAGTTGAGATTTTGAAAAAAATCTAATTTTCGTATTATGCTGATTTATTTTTTGGTAGCTCATCATTATATAATTAACAATAATCTTGTTTATAAGTAACGTTAACTTAATTTATATTATTTTATTAATTACAGCCATATAACCAAACAAATCTGTGATTCCAATTACAAAGAAAAGGGTAATCTATTCAATCTGTTTTTTTTTAGATATAGTAAAACTATGTACTATTGTACACTCTTAATTAGTAAGGTAAGAAGACGACAAGCAATTTTAGTCATTGGATATATCTCGTTATATAAGTAGTAACTAAAATTACTTATAGTAATAAAGTAGGTATTACTTAGTCTTTTTTTTTACTGACAAATAAATCGTAAGTCAAAATGTGCAACATGTGATTTAATTATTATTAAGGTGAATATTTTATATTAAAGATGTTGATGACAAGTATTTTTTGTAATTAGTAATAAGTAACAGGGTAATCTTTCAGTCTGTATTTGTGATTTTATTTATAGTTGTTTTTTATTTTTTTATAAATACCTAGATCTTTATTAATGTTGACCAATATTGTGATTTATATTTACAGTTAAAACTGTACATACCTAAATATCTTTATTCAAGTTGAACAACATGTGATTTTTAAATTAATCATAAGCATAGGAATAACTGACCTACATAATATGAATAATCTAACATACTTGTAAAAACTTATGCTATGTTTAATTTCTTATGTTAGCATAATAAATATTATATCCCTATAAATAATTTGTTTCAATAACCGTTTTGTACCAGTCAGTACCAAAAAGTAATTACTTTTATAACTTTTTTATAATGGTGCGAATCGACGAATTCGCAAAATGTCTTTCGTCTTTTCACACCATGGTGTGAATCGCCGAAAGACTTTTTTAGGATTCGTCGATTCACACCACGGTGTGAATCATGCAATTCAAAAATGATTCTTGTGCGATTCACACCATGGTCCGAATCGCGCGTGGTGTGAATCGACGAAGTACCCGAAGAGCCAGGCAGTGGGCGGCCGGCCCCCGCGGCGTGACAGCTCAATCACGGCGACGATAGACAACCTGCTTTATTAACCCGTAGCCGCTTGTATACACGAGCTCATACTGCGCCTTAAGAGCAAACGGAAAACTCATCGATGTTTGAAGGGTTTATTAAACGAGCGAGCCTCTCCAGCGACTCTTACAGTATGCGCTCTTATACGGCTTTCTTTTTCATAAAAGTTTTAAAATTATAAGTAATGACAAACATATTTACATCAATGCTTATTTTCTACGTAAAGACGTTTTGAAGACTCTAATTCTATATCAGTCTGTGTTTTAACCATAAACCATTTTCAAACGTATTTCAATTCTAGGAATTTGTAGAATATTCGTTGTTCTTTCTTGTTCCCGACATTTACACAGCAAACCGCTGTATTTCTTACGTAAGATAATTCAGACATTATATACAAGAGACTCCAATTACTGAGAATGGAACCGTCATGAATTCATGAATGACTCAAATCAAACTCAATACCCGCAATATTTATTCCAAACTGAACCTAAACATAGAAATTCATTAGCGGATGTGTCTCAAAATAATAGGTGGCCTTTATAATCCGGCCGGACGACCGGCAGGACGGGACCGCAAACGATCCAGAAAATTTGAATACTTCACCCGACGACTAACAGATTTTAATCCGTCCACTAATATTAGAATAACCGCTTTTATAATATCTGTCTGTTTTAGTAGTTTGTCACGAATTGCGGCGGCGCGCGCGTGCCGCGGGCCATTACTGTGTTAGCTCGTGGTTTGGTTTTATAATAATTGTTACTGACGACCAATCGTTAATTTGTTGCGCGTTTTGGTTTTCACAGATTTAAATACGTAATTGACTTGATTGGCAATGTAGCAATTATGTATTTACGTAAAAATGTACAGTTATACAAATGACTTCGTAACTTTGTAAAAGCAATTAATATTTGAAAATGTTTGTTTCCCGAACACAACTATAACGTTCAAAGGGCCGCAAGCTCCGCACCTAAGTGCTTCACTTAGCTAGCAATCGACGGCAGGCACTCATCAGCTGTCGCCTTAGCGTCCGCGCTTCCGTCCTCCGACATCGCCGAATCGTGAACATGACGTCATTGTCGTCGCGATGACGTGTGAACGTTTTTATGATGAATGAGCAAAGGTTTAGGAATTGACATGAACATACGCAATGTACGCACCTATATTATATGGAAAGCATCATGATTTACCACCGAAGCGCTCGTCCGTCGTCCTTCGTTATTCTGTCATGTTTGATTCAGTACCAAACTTTGATTTTACTCTATTCTTAAAAAATATTTTTTAACTATCACAATTTTATAGAACAATCGTCAAATTTTTGGGAGTAATTTTGGGAGCCAAAATTATAAGTCAAGATAACGGACCCAAGGAAAAAATGTGTATCATGGGTGTGCACACAAACACATTCAAAGAATCATACCTACTGATCTAGTTTCAAGTGATGGCAATTTACGACAAACAACTGACAAAAATAAAAACTCGTTTAACATGCTGACATTTTATGCCAAGGACATGTTACGTTAATCGATAGAAGATCTGTGCCTGCACTCTGATGCTCAGTGGCCGAAAGTAGTCGATTCTGAACATTGTCTTAATAAATCTCAACAATTCTTATGAACAATAGGTACACTCACACATCACGCAGGCGATGAGCACTGTTACCGGCAGCATATTTAATAACTTAGTAATTTTGTCCTTCTGTAATACGTCACTTCTATTCCCGATTCTTGACTTTTTCAATAACTTTTTATTTGTGTTGCATTGGGTTAGGTATATTCTGGAACAAATAAATGCATTAAGTTAAAACAGAATAGTTACAGAAAGTTTCTTAATAGGCATCAATTAAGTTTTATTATAATGACTAATAAACTAACTACCGTTCAAGGCTACATACGGAGCACTACACAATACCCTTCATAGTTCCGCCGATATCCGCTGTGAGCAGCAACTCAAACAAACTAGCGAGTCTAACGTGATCCGAGTTATCAGCTCCATCGACCACAGACACTCGTGGAGCACAAAGGACCAACTTGATCCCACTGATGAATACGGCTGGTAATCTCATGCTGAAGTAATTGAGACGTGAGACTTATAGAAGGGGTAAATAGGACCAAGCTTGAAATGGAATCGGGCTGTGAGGACCAAACCTGATCACTGACTTACGACATGTATGTGTCTCAGTGACATCATTAAACATTAATATACCTACTGTAACACGCAGGATGTGCAACCTCCATGAAATTATTTAACTGCATTAAAAACATTGTAATTATGTGCTGGAACGAACTAGAAATCCCGAACATTGGGTTTAAGGCGAAGGGAATTTAATGTAATTTAAATGTTTGCAACATTTTTGGCCGACATTTCTCTAACTTGTCTCACAGTATAATTGTGTTTGGAAGGATCGGAGGCACGGCTTACCGCGCTCATTACTTACATCTACTAAACTATGTATTAACTTTATCGATTCTGTTGGCGGCACCTACTCTATTATAACTTTAATTCATAAAATAAGCTAAATAATTACCCGCTGATTCCAGCTGTGAAGTCCGGTCCTCACTTACAAACTGTTGGTACAATGTTACCGTCGAGACAGACTCGCAAGGTGACCTACTGTCCATGTTTGTTCTACTTAGCCAATTAGTGAAACATCTGAACACATAGAATTTCCAGAAGTCTCTAGAAAATTATAAATATGTAATAAAGGAGATAAGTGTCTATGTAGGTATTAAATAAAGTGAAGCAATGATACTGAAAATGTCAAAAAACCAAAAATAATATCTTTTTCCAAAAGAGTCGCTTGTTGTTCATTAGAATATCAAATATATGTCTAAAGCGGTGATTTAACATTATATTACTTACATTTATTTATTTATCTTCACATATCTTGGAAGCTGATGCCATAGATATTCAAAGTATACGTTGGAATTAGTTTCCTAACTTCAGTTGACAACTCAAACTCGGATCGCGTACGCGGGTGATACTAGTATACATTGGAAATATCATTAGTATTAATCAGAAATCTAAATAAGTAGCTGTCTACCAATTTAATTGTCCCAATGTGATGTTACACAATATTAACAATAATCAACTATATCAATACCGCGACGTTACTTGAATATCCTATACCGATTTGATTATAGGTATATAATCAAATCGGTTAAATATTTGTCATACTGCCATTACTGAAAGGCAGATGGATTAATGCTAATTGTTCTAATTCGGTAAAATCGACTTACCCATGCTGCTTGCATAGTTCTTTGTTAATGTAGTTCTTGCACAGTGCTTTATATGGACCAAAGTTGAACTACGTTGATCTTTTTTCCATCTGTCACCACACATGCAGAGTTATGTATTTCGGAGGTAAATTCATACTGTTCTAGCGATTACTTTAATTGTTTTACAGCAGTCAGCGGGTGACCGTTGTACATTTTGGCTAATTAACAACTTAATTATGATTAACCTACTAATTATTAATCATTCGTTCCACACTTACCAATTGGGTGCAGCGGCAACCTCAAGCGCAAGAACGTACACTTACAGGGTGTGTGTACTTACACATAACATACACCATTACGCCTGTATTCCCCGAAGGGTTAGGCAGAGGTGACCCAGTATACACCTACAGTTCGCCGGTAGGTTTAGGTTCCATGCAATAGGGGGCAACCCTATTGCCTTGAACCGAGCACAAATTTTAACTCCGAGGTGCTACAGAAAATTTCATAGAAAAACCCAATAACACTTTGCTCGACCTGGGAATCGAACCCAAGACCTCTAGCGTAGCAATCGCGGTTAGGATCACTAGGTTAACGAGGGAGTTACCTTATTTAGTAGTTACTTAGTAACTCTTTTAATAAGACTTTTCAGATTTTTTATTTACCAAGCAAGCGTTTGAATTATAATTACAGGAACATTGAACTTTAACTTTAATCCTTCAAAGGTCGCCCACTTTCAGTTAGATAAACGGATACCATTGTTCTGTTTCAACATTCAGTTGCGCCCACTCTATGCTCGCTGTGGATTCAGTAAGTGCATCGAACAGTCTTAGTACATGTTGCTAATGGAAACGACACATACAAATAAATATTCATGGATTACATCAAAGTTCGCAATAAAACGCTGCCACGTCCTGAACCGATACCAGATTCAGACATTCATGACGACCGCGACGTACTGTGGCACTGAGATAATAAGTACATCTTGTGACACGGTGTCATTGGAACATTTCGATGATATTGACGTATGTACCAGTTGTGTCAACTGATGAAATATATACGTTTTGTATGTTCAGTAGTGCTCGTTGTGAAACTAATTGTTTTTATTAATTTACTGGTACCTACTTGTAGTCCTACTCTCCTACGACTGAGCGGATCTGGGTGAAATTTAGCACAGAGGTAGATTATATTCTGGAATAACACATAGGAATAACACACATTATATTCTGGAATAACACATAGGATACTTATTATTCCGGAAATATGTACGGTTCCCGCGGCATAATATATCTAATTTCACGAAGAAGAAGTCGCGGGCAGAAGCTAGTTTTAAAGAAACCTATACCAAAATAATGGTTCTCTGTAAACTATTTATGTCGACACTAAGTCAAAAATGGAGCCAATTAAACCTATAACTTGAAGCTTGTTCATACCATTCAGTATTCATTGCGAGCTCCCTTAGGGCACGCCGCGCGTCGCGCCACTGCTTCTACTCAACAACTAAATACGTGAATTGGACTGCTATAAAAAAACTGTCGCCGAAGTTTATCGATGGGTACACAATTTGAAAATAGAATTATCGAAACTAGTTAAGGACATACATAAACTCACGCCTATTTTCCATTGGGGTAGACAGAAATCACAGAACGCCACCTGCTAAGATCTTTACATATGTATTTTTTTCGCCATATCCACGTTCATACATCTCGGTCATATAATATGATATAATTAGATTTTCTTGCAATTACGATGTCTTTAATATTTTGATTGGTATATATAACACTGCATACTTGTAAAAAGAAGTTCCTATTCGCAGACAACGCACGTTCCCACACTGTCGTAAGTACCGTGATATAGCGAGCATCTTGATCCTCCGGGTAACATCATGACAACAATAGTATCGACAGGGTAATAGTTGGCGAGTATTAAGTAAAGTTTTGAAGGGCACGTATAGGCGCGTCGTCACCAGGCCGACAAGCGAGCAACTGATAGTGAAGTTAAGTTTGGAAGAGATGGACGTGATGCGTAGTTGATGTGTTATCATGCTGTTCATGACGCGCGCACATTACAAGTTTGTATGTACAATTAATAATTATTCTAATCTTAGTAAAGAAAATCGCTCGGTCGCAGTCCAGCTGGACATGATGGTTCTCTGGCTCTGCGTCCAGTTTGTCATCCCAGGCCTTGCTGACGGCTCCTGTTAGGAACGCCACTTTGTCATTACATGAACGAGGCACAAACGCGTATCGACCAGTTGGACCTATTTTCGCTAAATATAAAATAAACACCTACTCAGGTATCTGCGTAAGCAAAGATGGCCGATGCCGTAGCCACAAGACAGTGACACGTCACGACGTGACGCAGCTATTTTGGTATTCTGCCTTTAAAGAAGTGGCGGCTAA
This sequence comes from Caradrina kadenii, assembly GCA_947462355.1. NCBI lineage: Eukaryota > Metazoa > Arthropoda > Insecta > Lepidoptera > Noctuidae > Caradrina > Caradrina kadenii. The sequence goes on along the minus strand of OX381691.1, from coordinate 255,812 downwards.
TATCGATGTAAATAATGTTACGGTTCACGACGTGCCCCCCCGGGGGCCGCGCGGGGCCGCACTTACCTGCCACAAGGCGATCGATGTGCTCAATGAATTACTGAACAAGTCGCATCGATTGTCGCTAATAAATAGTACGCGGAACCCTTCCACGTCACTAACAAGTGTACCATACGTGTGAGCCCGTCACGCGAGTACCCACGCGAGCGAGGCGCCCCGGCCACGCGGACAATCTGTACCAGATTTTAATAAAAGTTACATGTTCTGCGGCGCAATCAGTTTATCCAAACAAGTCGCTAATATTTTCACAACGCTTCCCTTTCAAGGATGTTATTAAAACACTGTTCATGAATATTTAAGAAGTTGTCTGCTTTCACTTTATTTCTTTGGGTTTCCGCTAACTTGGCAGCTGGTGTAGCTGCCAAGTGACACTGCAAGTATTCCGAAGTATTTACATGATTGATACAAAACAAACTATCGTAGCATCGTTACAAGTTCCTACAAGTTGCTGAAAGTTGCACCTCACACTTTTATGTTTTAGTCAAAATGTAGCCGTTTTTAATTAAACTAAGTTTGATATAATTAGAAATCCTTAATAAAAACAAAAAGAAACTAAAATTAAATGGCATCAAAAAACTCCTCCGCATCACCGTCAACCGGAAAAGTGCCCATAAAGTTTGATTAGTTCAGATGAAAAGAGTGGTAATCTGAGATGAACTTACCTTATCAGCCGCGTGATTAGCGTGCAAGTGTGTGTTCCAGCCAGTAAACTGTTTTGTATGAATTTGGATGTACTAGTATGTAAATCTTTACGTATTTGTTACTTTTTACTTTCCAAAAGATTTGTGATAATCCTCTCTAAAACGAACCTTAATATATATATTTTTTTAAAGTAAGTACAGTAAGCGCTCAAAAGTCCTTAAGCACGCTAAGGACTACATTGCTATGAACACGAGCGCGATATAGTTAGTGCGTGTGCGTGTGCGTTTACGAGTGATGTCTCAACATTACACAGATAACACTCACTAATGAACTGTCGTCGCACTACGCGAATTAACATTCTATTTCTTTACATTTAGAATTCGCATCACAGTGGCGACCTGTTCTTACCATTGCATTGCTAAAATTCGCTTATATCTAACATGTGCTGGTAGCTGTTTGGGCTAAGCAAAGGGTTGACGTTCAATGAGGTCTGAGTTCGAATCTTGTTTAGGTACTATACGCGCTTGTTTTTGGTTTCTTTAAAACCATAATCATATTAAGTTAAAACTTGATAAGTCTTATGTTTTTTTTTTATTTCGTTGTAAGAATGTCTAAGGACTTTTGATCACCACTGTACATAAATCCTACATGTTGAGTCCAGCAGTGTGCAACTACCACTACGGTATTCAACTGACTGTTACTGAGTGAGTGCGTACTCACTCAGTGAGTCGCGCCCCGTTCAAACTTCACCCTCTACAGTCTACACATAACAATACGCCTACAATAATTGATATCTTTCTCTTATTTCCAAAAGTTACGTAAAATATTTGTTTTGTTTCTCGAGAATATTGAATCGAGCGTATGTTGCGAGGTATTTTGTATAATTACATTATTTCGTAGAAAGTTCGCGTATAAGTAACGCCCTCGTTACCGACTAATAATAACAAACTCTATCGTTCACTTCATTACATTTTCTTTAAAATGTTCAGCGGCATATTCTTACAATATTAACACACTTCATAAATAAGAAAACCACAACAAACAAATAATAATCAAAAATAAACTAAAATTAAATGACACCAAAAGATCCCTCCCCTCCAAAAATGGACCTAAAAGACTGGCCGAGGTAAGCCAGCCCTCGGGCCATGGGAAGAGTCAGGTGTTGTATGTTCTTCTATTGACTAAATAAACTTTTACCAATTACTACCAGGCGCTGAGCTACGACAAGTATTACAGACAAAACGATGTTCTATCAAATCGAATTAATTACAAATACTTATAATAATATTATTTGTACACAACTACAGAAACGTATAGTACGAGTACGACTGGTCTTGACTTTCTAGTGCTAGCTCTAGTTATCATTCTCACCTCTTAACTAGTAGCAGCTGAAGTACGACTTCGACTCTTAGTCCCACCCTTACGTTTCTAACATTGTTGATATACACGACGAGCTGTGTGACACAAGCTCACCCGTGTTCTAGTTCCGTATCGCAGCTATTTCTAACAAATGTTCTCTCTCTATTTCAGGTAAGCCATTCATCTTGTGTTCCCCGCGCGTCACGGTAAGTGCCGACTCCACCTCACTCGACGTGTCGCATACCAGCCACGACTACAAGCAAACTTGTTTTAATTAATTTTGTTTGCGCGGATCGATTACTAATCGCAGTGAGCCGATAATCGACTCGATTCGATTATAATCGAAACTATTCCATTATAGCTATTACCGTGCTATTAGTGACGGGCTCCTTCTCAAGCCTACGCAGGGTTATCACAGTAATTGATCCTCACCGCACTCGGACAGGCCCTTCATGAATTAAACACGACACAATCTCCCCCTCTCGCTGCAGTCTCTGATCTTATAAATAACATCAATTTGTGAAATTATTAAGTAATAATATGAATAACTAATACTTTAACGTTTGACTTGCCTTTGATTCTCATTCAAATCAAACCCTCAGTAGAAAATGTAAAGGCCCCTCGTCAAAGGCATCGTCCCTAAACACCGCTAAGCCCCCGCAAGTCACGTCGGTCGCCGCGCTGCGGCAGACGCCCGCGAGGTGGACGGTCAAGTGGCAACCCCACCCGAGGATTACGGTTGTCTCACACAAATATTTTGTGCGATTCACTTCCTCGCAATAATGTCTCGCTTCAACAAGCTCAGGTCCTGGAGCACGAGCACCTCCAGTGGGAGCGGCTCCAGGTGAAGTGAGCGCCATTCTTAACCAGATTAAAGCTTTCATTATAATTAGGATTAAATAAACTTTGCAGACTTCATTAATGAACTGCGATTATTCATAATCCTCGGCTCCTAATTCTTAAATGACTCTAAGAATACTCCTTTGTTGAGGATTCTTTCTCTTTCAATACAGATTTTAAAGTTTGTCTACAAGGTAGTGTTTCAAACCTGAGATTAATCGTTAAAAGCGAATTTTCAACTATAGTGTGAGCAGATGTCGGACACCCCCCGGAGCGGGACGCAGGTGATGTCACGCGACACGCATAACATGACATTGGTCTCCAGGGCCGCGTCTCGTTGTCACATTGTAATACTACGCTACGCCTACTTCTTAGATGATTGGCGATGTCAGCTGTCAATGTGTTTACAAGGATGTAGTTTATCGTTCTTACTATCATAACTATACTCCGTTGCGAAAAAAAAAAACAATTGAAAAGCATAAAACAAAAAAAATATTTGTGTATAAAATATTGCTCGATATTCTTACTGTGGCGGTCGCATGCCCGAAATGTAGTTTTGGAGTTACGGTCGAGCATCTAAACAGACTTACACTCATTACCCTTCTTAGTACACAGTCACGTAAAGAGGCTTTACAGAAATAGTTTGAAAGGGTTTAATTTATTTGAACGTTTAGATCACAAAGTATTTAATCGATTTCAAGAAATCATCGAGGTATACTCTTAAGTATCAATTAAGTTACGTATAAAGTTAAAAGCCCAGGGAAGGTTACAACACTTAAAAAATAAATTGAAATTTCACCTTCAATGACAACAAAAGCCCAACGAAATGAGTTTGAAATCAACAAGTAACCGACATTACGGTTCAACTTTGACATAGACTTTGGAAGTCGACGTCGACTTTTGTTTCTGAATCGGCAACTTTGGAAGCCGGCATTGTAGGCAGATTGTTGGCGGGTGTCAATTAAAGGCACAATGGAGTGTAAGTGTGGAGGCATAGTATGTATGTTCAGTAATGTAACACGGTTTACGAGGACGATTCACTTCTGGTCTAGTGTTGTCGAAAAGATGCAAAGTATAGAATAGCAAAGCTAGCGGGTAGGCGATGAACAAGCCACACCGCCGACACGCAGCCGCCTGCCGCCGCGCCACCATCCCCGGACGTACAGCAACAACAGATGGACATCACCCCTCATTACCGAACCATCAGCAATTATATTATTTAGACTGTAAATAATTACTCATCTAATATTTCGATGACATCCTGTAACCTGTGCCCGCCGACCTGATCACCGATTTACCCCTGTATGACTATTTTCTCAAATTAAAATGCTGGTCACGTTTTACGTTTGTGGATACCACATTCACTTTTTAAGCCAAATTAGTTTGATTATGAAACAACTTTTATCTAATAATTACATGAAAACATTGATGAAACCACGAGCGCAGTACGCGGGCCTCGCGCACAGTAACACAATGTTTCGTTCCGGCGTGCAGTCAACTCACTGTGAAAAAATAAAAGACAAAGCATTTGTAGTGCAAAGTAACAATGCACCCGCACTCTGCGGACACGAGCCGCTGACGAATTCAAAACAGCCTGAAATTACCTCTGACGTACTGGAAACTGAATTATTTCGCGACAATATTAAGTCACGAACGATACATCTGAAGAAACGCATTCGACTCCCAGTAAACGTAGCCTTGCGTCGAATCCTGAACAAAATATTTTTTTGTGTTGCACTTCTCAGTAACACAATTACATTACCCGCTCCGTAAGTAAGAGCTCCATTACCGTCCACTGCTATAACGCGCCATTTGTCGGCGTAATGTGCACACACGTCGCCGGCTATCGGAACCTTCCATATCGATGCTCGTTTTAACTAATCACTGTTACAAGTTTCTGCTGTTACGGTCAATATAAGGAACATAACAATAATGTTAATATTAGCCTCTATTATAGCATTTACAAAAAGATTTATCAGTGGAATAATTTAAATTTAAAACAAATTAATAAATGAATGCTAACAAACACTGCACTGCCTAACGCCTGGCACTGAAACATCCAACGAACTTTCCTGTACCTAATGCGTATATTAGTGGTATGATGGTCGACTCGACTTCGCCCACGAGTATCGACTCCGCCAAGTTGCCATCAATAATTACCTCCAGGAAAGTAATTTGTAAGAGAATCAATATGAAACGAATGTCAGAGTTCGAGTGCGGAGCGCGGAGTGCCACACTCGCAGTCATTTGGTATTGATTTCACTCGATTAATACTTACTTCATCATTTGAAATTCAATTATCAAAAGAGCTGGTCCAAAAATACTAACCTCTTTGTTTCCCTCGGGGGTGAACAGAAGTTACAGAACGAAACCAGTACACCTACAAATAGTAGGAACATTATATACACTGTTCGAAATATTACAATTGTGCCTGTTCTGATATGAAGTACCGTTAGAGGGCTTCATTTTGAAATGTTCGATGATGATACACCTAGATTCACTGATTACTTAGATTCTTCATTTAGATATAGGCCGTCGGATGTACAACTTAGGGTACAATACAGAATGATCACGGAAGGCTCTCAACTAATAGCGGGTGCTCGATACAAATGAAGCAATTGTAGTCAATTGCCTCAATCCCTATCTCACTTATACGTAGTATGAGTACGGGCACAGTGTTCGCAGACAACGAGATCAGTAAGTGGATCCACTACTTATACACAAAAGTTCAACGCGATACGAGACTAGTGCCCGCAATCAATACAAACCGCTTGAATGTCTTGTGAACAAACAGTTCGGTACGTACTCAAACAAACCCAAAATTAACTTATGAGGAAAACAATAATATTGTAGACGTTTGTCCAAAACGAGTTCGCTCACTCGTCATCATTTCAGCTCACACACTGCTGACTACATCTACTAAGCCTTCGTAACACGTGCACACTACTGTTAGCGGAATGTTGATAAAGCATACTTTATATCACTAAGTATAAAACGACGCATGATGACGCAAATAATCCCCCTACTTGGTCAGAATGAAATCTTACGTGACGACCAGCCTTACATGAGCTGCCCGCCCGACACAGCTGGTATGACTTTATTCAATGTTACATTAAGTAGAGGGTACGAGAGAGGTCTAGTGTCGTCGGTATAGGTACAGGGAACAGGTCATCGCATCGTTATCCTATTTATACTGCAGTACCGACCGGCCGCGCGGCACTCCATCGATATCGAGCTCCTCCCCTACTGCTCGCGAGAACTCGAACTGAATAAAGTATCTATTGTAGTCAGTACGGCGTGCACTAATCAAGGCAGAACTTAAACATTCAGTGAAAAGTTATTAAAGACAAACGAGCAAGTTCTATTTACCTACTCTGAACTTTGACGTACAATCAATCGATATTGAACCACAAAACGGATAAACTTTTCCCAAACAACTTTTAAACATTCACGTCTTAACGTTTAAACAGGTTTCAACTAAACAATTATATGGAAGCACTTGTGAAAGCCCCGGATTACGTACGTAGCTATACGTAGGTAACGTGTTACCTCCCACGAAAGTGAGCCAAGTAGCGATTACAAAAAAGCAATTTCTCAGACACCGAAAGCGTGATTTAACAAAAATACATTCCGCCATCTTTATTCCAGTTACAGAAAAAAAAATCAAACGTTTCGTAAACAACGCGACTTGCGAGGGAGAGGCCGGAGCGGCTGCTCGGAGAGATTCGAGACCGACTATGCCGAGAGCGATCTGTTGACAGTAATGTGATGATCCGCTCGAAGTCGGGGCAACTGTATTGAGTCATAGCGGCTTACTGTAACAATCTCTTGTTTGTATTTTTATTCAAATACGTTCAATTTAAATAAATTAAATCGCTCTTTAGTTGCTTCTCACGAACATCGATTAGCCGTACTCAGCGATTCCCCAAGCAGGCTGAAACATATTCAACAAGAGGCCATATTCCTTACAATGCAAATGTAGCGCATACTTGCTGTCAGCGCCACGAACAAATTGTTCGACAGTGACTAGCCTCGCCTCCGGCACAACCTCTGCACATGCTACCTTTTCTGAACCTTTCCTCCGCTGCTACTGCAACTCAAATACACACATTTTTAATTTATCTAAATATTCTTGTTCTGATTCGCGAACGGCCTCCCCTGGCTTCCCTTTGTACAATGACACAATGCGTACCTGCATGTGGTACACTGCTCAGGGCCGGAGCGGGCTGACTTTGTTCCAAAGTTTTTCTTCATCAAAGATAAAGTTGTCTCCAACATTTTGGTGGATTCTTCACATTTCCCTGTAAAACGTCGGCTAAACTTATTAACACACAACTCGTCTTAAGCTCTCAGCAGTTGGTCAAAGGTCTCATTAACTTGCACTGCGGTGAGGAGGAGGTCTGGGGGCGACCCTTTGTTCTAAACTGAGCTAATGAGCCACAAACACTTGGCACATAATGAGACGCTAACTTCATTTGTAAGTAGAGTTTAAGTCAGTCCACTTCTGACTACAAAAACGGCTAAAGCCCAGTGGGACGAGTGGGACAGGGGTCTCACGTCGCGATGTGCCTAAATAATAGTGCTTGTAAAATTTATCTACACACATACTGCCTACGTAATGTTTAATTCAAATTCTATACTACAATATTTCAATTGAATGGCATCTTGGCGTAATATAAAATCGAATGCTAGTGCACTTACAGTAACGATAACTCCCTCCAATGGTCCCACATTACCATTTTAATATCCTTTCATAAAACTTGATTACACAATCTAGACATGTAAGGAGCTATCTCATCACGTAGTAGTCTAGCTCAGTTGGTAGTGGCGGCAATACCCGTCCACTGGGAGCTGCTGGAGGGCTCTCCACGTCTACTTACTGAACGATTGACTTCTAATCACGCGGGCATTTGTCGGCGAAATTGAGGTAGCCGTGTAGTGTAGCGGCGATGTACTACTTCAATACAAAATGTATATATTTAGTGAACATTCTACTTTATGTGTTAGATACTACAAGGCCCACTTATCCCAAACTATTAACTTAGAGTCTCACATAATGGGCTCGCGTTAGCCACTAACAAGGAGTTAAAAGATAACCGTGGATGGCGCAAGCGGGCCCGAGTAGATTGGTTTGGATAACTATAATACTAGTAATAAAACACCCTGCTCTACAGCAATTTTGAACCAAACAACAGGTGACACCGTGCTCCGCTATAATGTTCGCTAGTCTACGTCTACAAATGTGAATACAACGCGACATTTAAAAATGAAACGTATAATAGTAGGTATATTGGATTTCTTTTGTTTCTCGTTGTATTTATTAAATTATTCACGCGGCACAATACAAGCGTTAGCTTTTCTCTATATGTAGACGAGATCGTTGTCGGCCGCTGAAGCGTTCCGACGAGACGCTGTATCAATAGTGCTGACTCAGCGCGTGTGGCGCGTCGCAGTGCAACGCAACATGTCGGGCAAACTCACACCTTCCTAGCACAACACAGTTGTTAAAGTCTAAAACGATGTCTACATATACCACTAACAATACGACCAAGTATATAATTATTTATATACCTACACAGTTACCAAAACACACTTAGCTCAGCCACAAGCTCCTTAACAGGGTAGCCTGAGACCCCAAAGCCGCCGGACATACGTCATGCGAGCATGGCTGACATCTTGACAGTCGTTTAGAAGGTAGTCGCCAGTTTCAATGTTGAGCCTTTCCTCAGGTACTCATCAGGTATAAAAGGTCACCTCACTCACTCACGTTCAAGTATAATAGCTGGCTTTATACTTGTTTTAAAATCGTTTGGAGTCGATCAATCGTTTGATGTCGATCAGTTGGTTGGTGCTCAAGTTCACTTCTAAACGGCAAAAAAACAGAAAGATTGCAATATTCCTGCAACATGTCGCGTGACACTTAGCCGTCACGTGTCACAAGTGCTGACGCGAGAGGGACGCGGGTTTACACCGACGTGGCAGCCCTAGCGGGACAGATTGTTCAGTGTTCAATCTTTTTCACTCCGCCGGAGGACGTAAACTGAGCTATTCAAATCTGACTTGTTGATCGTTTGAGAGTCAGCATTTCACATGTCTGCCCGACGACTAAAGGGTAAAGATGACAACCCTAATCCATCTGCGCATTGTCTTGGAGAAATATTTTGTACGATTAGGTATATTCTACCTTTTTCATTTTAACCTCTTTTTACCGCGGCCATCTCTATATTTCTGAACAATAATCTTGTTACAGTTAGCCTGTATCTTAGGCAGGTCGCCGCGCGCGAACCGACGTTAATAGAACTAATGAACAATCTATTAATATTAGGTTTTATTAGACAAGTACCTATTCGCTCTGTACTAATGTTCGTTATACCCAGTGTGCACCTGGTTATTAATGTACAGTTTACTTCCATTGTCCATTGTGCTGAGTAGCGTCCTAACGAGCTTACTGGACTCATTGAGCTCAGCGAGCACTGTGAGCCACACTAACTCGCAACTCACCGAGCAACTAGATTATTTGTGAACACAACAAGTTATTGTTTGCAAACTACAAATGAAAGTTCTCGCAGTCGGAGGAAGCTTTTACCATAATCGCACCATTTGTTATTCACACTGATTGGCGTTAAAGTTGCAAAATGGGGCTCACTCCGCTCACTACTCTATTTTAATTTGTGCGGCAATTAAAACTAAATAACCCTATTAGAGCCTGTGGGCGGACTCGGACACAGCGGTGGGAGGTGTAGGGTACCGCGAACTTGACGTTATGTCAAGTAAGTCTGCAAAACATAGTCCGCCACGTCTGTGGAGGTTTCGTTTACAGCTGAGCAGTACTTTTCTATGAAAGTTCATATTTTTTCCGAGGTGAAAACTATTACAGTAACTGATGATAATAGGAATACAGCAGAAGTAAATACAGTCGGTACTGTATACGTTAAAACAAACAGAATGTGCACAGTGTTGTAACAGAAAAGTATTGAATAACACACATACCATCACGCCTGTATTCCCCGAAAGGTTAGGCAGAGGTGTACTAATGTACACCCACATTTTGCCGGTATGTTTAGGTCCCATGTAATAGGGGGCGAGCCTATTGCCATAAACCGGGCACATATCCTAACTCCGAGCTGCTACTGAGAATTTCATAGAAAAACCTAATAAGACTATTTGCACGACCTGGGAATCGGACCCAAGACCTCTAGCGTAGCAGTAGCGCTTAGGACCACAAGGCTACCGAGGCACTCAAAAGCATTGAAAGGCTGCTGATTTTAATGAATAAGTCCATGCACATGTTGTGTCACTTTATTTTCTGTACAAAACAGCGGGGTGACCTGAGACAGGAACATTAACTAAACATAAGTCGAGCGGGTCACCCGCGCCGAGCACCTCGTGTGCGTAGTCCACTCGCATCACATCGCGCGCCATGAGGATGCTGCACAATAGCGCGGGAATGCCACGGATTCATTCAACTTCCTGCCTAGCTACTGCTATTGTGACAAGCACTTGTTGTACACGCACACACCCACTTAGTAAGTAGGCGGCAGGTACTTGCGGGAAGTTCATTCATAACTCTTTATCTCTCTGTATTAATGACTACAGTGACAAGGGTAAGGTGACACCACTGCCTGCTAGATACCTATTAACGCACTTGACTTGTGGAAGTACTTGTCGGTATATTAAGTAGCTCATTATGTATTTAGCGCGCGCCTAATGAATATTATTTACAGTTGTTTTTCTTCAAAATTCAGATGAAAGTTTGACCTCCATAATTCAATATTGACTGGTTGAAGATCTCACAAAAATAATGTCAATGTTGTTATCAAATTCCCATTGTATTCGTATGAAGTTCAGCTCTAGTGTCATGTACTCTTGAGCAAGTTGACGCATAAAGCTGGAAGTTCAACCGCTTGTAAGGGGAAATACATTCGTTGGAGTAAGTTGCCCGGACAAGCAGCCGCCGGACGCCGGACCTCGGACACCGGACTCCAACACTGTTTCATGTTGAACTCTGATCGAGTTGAGCTAAGTTTGCTTTTGAATTTCAGTGGCTATTCGTACTTGTGGCGCTGGTGCCGCCAACTGACACAAACATCAAACATGTTTTTAGGACAGTTACGTTGCCAACGTGTATGTACGTATATGTATGTATGTATTTGATGATTTCTCACACACCAAAAAAAAATAAAAAAATGTGTATGTACATACATACCTATTATCTATTTTCTAGCAATCATATTTGTAATGTGTTTCAACAACACAACACTCTCGACAATCACAACGTTTACAAATACCTTCAGGCAAACTAGTGATGTCGTCTTACACCGCAAACTATTGAGATAGCTGAGTGTAGAAGCAACTCTGCGACGCGTTGCGGTGCGAGCGAGGGGCAACACTCCTTTCTCAAATGGGGGTTCCATTACTCCTCTATTAGCAATGGGATTACCAAAACTCCGGACAATATGTAACAATACATCCAGATAGTCGTGAAATGCTCAGGAGTCGAGCATGACACATTGCGGGTCAGCGCGGGTCGTATTGGCCGCTCCATTTATACGACAAATGGCCCCTCATTCACCGCGGGTCCTAATCTGTCGCTACAAATGTTCACGCCATTTCAAATGGTTAATGTTGGCCGCCCACTGTGCGCCATCACGCGCCATTTTCAGCAGGTAGCGATGGATATCATCAAAGGTTGGATTCATTACGTTGTATACTAAACATGTTTTTCTGTACACATGTCATTTAACTAGGTCGCCTCGCTGTTACCTAAACGATGCAGTTAACAATCATAGCCTTTGAAATGTTTCGATACATCTCTTCAGCCTGCGGAAGGTTGTCTTTTCATCCGTTGATTTAATTCGTCAACAACTTCCACCTGATATTTCTTGAATGGAGCCAAAATAAAGGACACATCTTGAATCGTGCTCAAATTCATGTGGCAAAAGCACTTAATCCATAATAAAGTTGCATAAAAGTGAAATAGCTTTTTTATGAAACAATGGGCTACTTACAAACACAAAGTGGTTCACGAGTTATCTCAAACGCGCGCTGAATGCGTCTCTCGGCGCGCACTAACTTGCCACGACGTCAGCACTACAAGTAGCGGCTTTGTGAGCACTCGAGCGCGCCTGTTGCTCGCCTCAAATGAAACAAATAGAAGTAGTTCAGTGTTGCTCTTCTCCTTTGAAACTCTCGGGATTTTATTTGTTGAAAGATAATAAAATAATCAGCAAGAAAAGGTTACATAACACAGCAATATTAAAATAATTTTAAATCCACGTGTTTTAAACAAAATGTCAGTGACTTCAAAACAACAACATAACGTAACAATCACTACCGCTACGTGGGAACCGGGGCTTCGCAGTCGATGCTATTTCCATCAAAGTGCGCGTAAATAGCGTCGCGTACCGGCGGCGGCCGCACTGACCTATCGCGCGGCAGCCCGCGGTGACATTTGCACGCCCGCCGCGTCTGCACACATCTTTATTCCCACAGTTTAAACGTCGCAGCTGTATAATAACAGACCTGAAGCTTATAACGTTACTGCGTATATCTGTAATGATGTATAATTAAACCATGACGTCACATACATGCCTGTGGAAATATGTTTCAAATACTTATGTAAAATATGAGTAGCAATCAGTTGGAAAGTTGAATAAGTAATGATGGATGTTAGATAGACTTGTTGTCGCGCAATCGTACGAGTAGGTCCTCCATCGGCACGCGCTTTCATAACATGTTTCGACATCTAAACAAGGCGCATCAAACGCGACTACCATATAGTCAAAGCCAGCTCTATCCGCGCGCCGTGTCGACGGCGCGTTCGTGTTCCACGCGCGCCTCAAAGAGATGTCAGCCAAAGGAAGGGGCCACTGAGGGCCGATGCCTGCCGGGGCTGCGGGTTGTTCGCAAGAGATACCGCGCCCCCGGAACGCAAAGGGCACAAGAAGGAACATGGGTGGGTTTTAGTCAGTAAAAGTCTGACACTCCCTCCCGCCCCGCCCAGGGCGGGAGAAGTTATTTGATGATTTCCCACCCACCAAAAAAAAAAAAAATAAAAAAAAAAATAAAAAATAAAAAAAAGCTCTATCCGCGCCTCCCAGTACACATGTTACTTACAAACTTACTGTTCTGTGTTATTTGACGAGATTCATCTCTGCGAAGCTGCGGCTCCCTCTTCAATCTGCACCGCTCTGCTGCCTGTTTAACGACGGTGCTGCATTCATCTCAGACAACATTGAGTTTGTCATACTTTGCTGACAGGACAACGAAGAGCGAGCTGCGTGTCTGTGCGCGTACAGCCCGCGTACAGTCGAGTGCACAAATTATAGTGGACAAAACCAACATGTGCATGTTAAATTGAGTTATATAGAAGTTCATTCTATTTTTTCACAATAATAATATTATTTATTAAACAAGCACTAACTATGACTGCAACACTCTAATGATCAAATAAACATCTATCGATACTACTGCTAACTATTATAAATGCGAAACTTTGGATGGATATGTTAATCACGCCATAACGGTTGAACGGATCTGGATGAAACGTAAAATGTAGGGCAGCAGCTAGTTTATTATATATAGTGTAATGTAGTGTTGTTGTCCCCAGATGCGTTACTGCGTGGCCGCTCTGTGGCTGTCCGCGCTGACCACCATCGCGGTGGCGGCCGCCGACGACGCCCACCAGGACGCCGCGCCGCCACAGGTCAGCACCGGATCACCACGCCACTGCACCAGCACACTACCGACATACAGTCTCGCTCTTCGACCACTAATACACAACACAAGATAACAACGTGATACAGACATACATGAACTTCGTTTGTTTCGAAAGCAACAAATTGAAATACCAAATTAAAAATTGCTTCCCGAGCCGGTTGGATGGAACTACTAACAGTGAAGGGCGCAGCTAGGTCTACTCACGGGTACACGCTCTTTGAAATTGTTTCTTGCTACCGAAGCAGCGCAAAGTGTCAGGCCAAGTGCTACATCTAATAAATGAAACTGCAGATATTCGGAAAGCAGTTAATGTTTACGGCCTAACGACACAATCAACTTAATTGGACTTGGATCACAACGTAATGGATCTGTCATTTGTTATCCAAAGTTTGCGTGTCCGACCAAAATAAATAGGTTCGAAATTAAACTTACGTGGGCGTATCGACGGCAGATACAAGATAAGGAAAACCTTTTCTGATAACAATACAGAACGAAGGTTGTACTTAAATTGCCTTTCAGAAACTTTCATACATTTGGCATTTAATAAGTCTTCGGGAAATTTTGATAAAATCACATTTGTGTATGTTATTACTAGTACAGAAATAACTGATAGCTACTTTGATATACAAAAAGACCCTCGATATATTCCAAACGTGCTAAAACAAAACTACTGTCTAAATAAACCACCGCCTTCAATACTTGACACGTCACTAGCAGTAGGTATTACTAACTTATCTCCTTTTTACAACATGTTTATGTTGCCGCAACACGTCGAGCTTCTAACAGTCGGGCAGAGTCGAGCAGTCTGGAGCCCGACACGAGCACACTCCCAGTACTATACCGAGCGCGCTGTAAAAAGCGAAACAAACGCAAACTCAACTATTTTAAACGACGAGGGAAAACTTACAACATGCCTTTTGGCTTCGAATGTACAATGTAGAGCCATGAAACCCGCGGTTTATAGCTCTTGTTAGAAAAATATGTTAACAAACAAGCCTTTATAAAGGGCTTTGTAGGATTAATTTATTGTTTATCAGTATTCTTAAAACAGCACACTGTGTAGAAACAATGTTTCCGGAGAGAGGAATTACCTCCGAGTGTGAGTGTAGCTCTAGTACTACAAATTGAAATTAATTTATTAACGACCACTTGAGTAGCGAGCTGACTCCCGGTGCGCCTCACTGATGAAGTAAAATGTTCCAGACGTAGCTTGTCGTAACACATCTGTTCGGGGAATTGGAACAATGTTTTCTCAGAAAAAAAGTAGGGCATAAAAAGCGCGTCTGTCGTTTGATCTGGACAACACAATTAACATTCCGTAGGGGCGACAAACGCCTCTTAATAGAATAATAAAACAAGTTGTAGCTCAGTGGCGCGTCCGTAATGTTGTGGACAAGTTCTGCCGCTGAACAATTCCCCCGAGCGAGCTTTGTTCCAGCCAATTGTACCGATACCAAACGAGACTGTACTGTGAATAAACAAAGAGCTAATACAATTGCTTACTACATTGTACATTTGAAATCTTTCAACGAGCGCTCTTTGCGCTAAAAAGAAAACGGCTCAAAGTAATTACCTTTGACAACAAGCGCTCGTGGAGCACTACTTTACATAAATGTGCTCGTCCACAGAACGACAACGAACTAGAGCTAACCGAGGAGGAAAAGCGCGCGTGGTCCAGCCTGCACGGCGGCGGCGGCTGGGGCAAGCGCGGCTGGCAGGACATGAGCTCCGCCTGGGGCAAGCGCGCCTGGCAGGACCTCAACTCGGCCTGGGGCAAGCGCGGCTGGAACGACATGAGCTCGGCCTGGGGCAAGCGCGCCTGGCAGGACCTCAACTCCGCCTGGGGCAAGAGGGGCTGGCAGGATCTGAACTCTGCCTGGGGCAAGCGCGCCTGGAGGGACATGTCCCAGTCTCCTTGGGGCAAGCGTGCCTGGCAAGACATGAGCTCCGCATGGGGCAAACGCGGCTGGAATGACATGAGCTCCGCCTGGGGCAAGCGGGGCTGGAATGACATGAGCTCCGCCTGGGGCAAGCGTGGCTGGAATGACATGAGCTCCGCCTGGGGCAAGCGAGGACCTGTAAGTACATAATATCACCGGTATTAACATTACCTTCGAATGTGAATCCACATTCAAAGTAACCACACACAAAGTAATCACTTTCATTCAATATCAGTCTACGTTTCCTAACGTCACAAAACGGTCGAGAAAAGAATACACCTGACCAAGTCCACTGATGAATCACTAGTTCCAGCGTTACGGAATTTTAATTCAAATTTCTTTGGGCTTAATTGCTTTATTTTTTGTGGTCAGGAAAAGTGGGCCAACTTCCACGGATCCTGGGGCAAGCGCGCCGCAGAGCCCGACTACGAAGAGATCGACGCGGCCATCGAACAACTGATCCCCATCCAACAGGTACCTTCACAACCTTATCCCGCCGCGGTAGCCACTCGCCTCCAGCCTCTTGCGCTGGCTGAACGTAGACCAACATTTTGTATTCTTGTTCCCCTTCATAGCTTACTTACTCGTATATTAATATTTTAACATTACTTACCTAAAATAACTTTTCAAGAAAATCCTTACAGTAATAAAACTTCCGAACATTAGCATATTTTCACCGAATTTTTCAAACTTGAGATGCAAATTGTATGCAAGAATTACTTCACCTGTCCAGTCCTGTCAAAAATTATTTGGGAACAGAGGCAGTCATAATAATGTTTTGATGTCGCGCAGCTGTCGGACAACGAGCGTATGGAAGCACCCGAGAAGAAGGCATGGTCGGCGTTACACGGCGCGTGGGGCAAGCGGCCCGTGAAGCAAGCCCAGTACAACAGCGGTACGTGAGCCGCGCCGTAGCAAATGCTAGTAGAGTAGTACGATGTCTGCTCCTATTTGATCATTTCTGAGACACGAAACTTTTGCAACAGAGTTTTTCTTGTCATGTACTCGGCTCTATAGATTTTGTTGTTCTCTAACTTAGTCAAGTGGTAACAGTATCTTATTTAGTTTTCATTTTGGTAACGCTCGTGTTCTGGATCGATTACAATAACATTACGCGCTCAACAGTAACCCCGATTAGTTAACACTCAGCAAGTGACACATGGAGTCATTACGGGGACATCTGTACGAAGGTAGCGACAATCAATCAGCGGATTATTTCGAGACCCAAACGATATTACGGCAGCTCATAAAAGTTTAGTATATAAGTCTGTAAGTCAACACTCGTAGTTAAATTCGTCGGTGCGATAATAACAGATGGAGGTAATTATCTCCGTGTCGCTCTAATTGATAGCTCGCGTTAAATTGATTGATTAACATTAACAATTGTTCTGCTCGTTGTCCTGCTGGGTGCTGTTCGCTTATCGGCGAGCGGACAGCGCCATCAGCGCCGAACGTTAATAACTCAAGTTCAGTTAAGAGATAACACTCCACTTTATTGATTTCATGACGCAGTGGAGTTAGGAATGAATTAAACTTTGGGGATCGCGTTAGTTTGCCAAGTCGTCCGCGCCACTACTCGAGAGGTTGCCTGCACGCTGCCCTCGGGCGCGAGCCTCCTGCGGCAGTTACAAGCCGGGTGACAGCTTGCGCTCGCCGTCAGAGTCGCGGTAATAAACTGCTCCTTCATTCCGTGTGTAATTTAAACTGCGTCCCATAAGCCCCTAATAAATTTGTAGCCAAGTTGGAATTTGTGAGAGCCGCCTACAGAATTAGATAATAATCCTGCCTCGCCTTTTTAAATTAAATAGCATCCGAGTCAATATGGCCGCCGCTGAGCCGACACTTCGCACCGCGCGCTCACGCGTTTCATAATTTCACATTAACGATGAACGGTTTAATGAAAAATGTTATCCATTCATGTACTCATACATGCCGTGCCAAATTACTTTCTCGGGATTTCATTTGAGTCAATAATGCGTTATAGGTAGTGTTCAGAAATGGCTGTCAAATTGTAGCAATCGATATCACACACTCGATAGAACTCTTTATTCAAGAAAATACATAGATGTATGATATGAACCAACAGGGTCGTATTACTGGAAGCGAGAGCCCGCCTGGACTAACTTAAGAGGAATGTGGGGCAAGCGCTCAGCGCAAATGGACGCGGACGCGGTAGACGATGATCATGGTAACCACACTCGAGACGTTTCTAGCAACACATGCATCTGTGTTGTAGAGAGTTCCAAGGATGTAGTGTCACAGTAGCTTTATATCACACGCTCTAGTCTGTCGTAGCACCCTGTCTCTTGTGTCTCCTTCCTTCTGTGTGTTCTGACTAGTTGTTGCAGCTTGTTCTTCTCTCTTCTTCCTTACTCTGTATATTTCTTCTCTGTAGTTGATGTTAGCCCATAGTGGAAAGTATTGATGTGTAAATAGTTCACTTGTTTATGAGTAGTTTAGATAGAAAGTAGTTATCTTAACATCGATCATTATCTTTTTATTCCTGAAACTCGGCTTTGACTCATGTTTAACAACAAAAGAAAAATCTATGTAAGTAAGTGACAACGTGTCGACTACCAATAACCAATTTCATCGAGATATTTTTGAACATAGATTACTTGAAGAGGGAACTTGGGTCGTTTACATCACAGCCCAAAGACGAGGAAATACTGAAATGGAACGACCAACAACATGAGCCATACTAAATATAAGTGTTTATTGTACGTGATTTCAAAGATTCAGCGAGTCCGTGCGGTGGAGTTTAGCGACGGACACAGAATACACGAGTCTGTGTGAGTTGGCGCGAGGCTGGTCGCGCGGCAAAACTTACGTGTCCGGAACAGTGGTTGGGACAAACATTATGACCTACTTGTTCACAAACATTTATTGAAATGTTACATACTCCTCGTACGGAAGCCAATTTCTATTTGTGGGACAAACTCTCACAGTCGCTTCGCTCGTACTTCACTCGACCTAATAATCAGACAAACCTGTCCGGCTCAATAACATCCCAATCTCAGCATTATCTAATAAATCCTTACAAAGTATTATTTGTAAAGCAATCTCGGTGAAATGAATCGAACAAAGCGCCCAGTCAGTGAAGCCGACGCGAATTAAAAAGTTAAAGGCGAAACTGTTCGCTAAGTAAATCAAACGATTACCGACAAGTACCGTACCAAGTGTTTCATTAAATCAGAGCTGTGGCTTCCAGCTCACAGCGCACCAGGCCAGCTGAGAACACAGGCGCGCGGAGTTGATTTCCTATTTTATAAAACTACTAGACTCTGCTCGCGACTTTGTCCGCGTAGTTTAGTCCCTCGACTACGTTACGTGTTTGATTACTGCTCCGTACCTTTTGGTCATAGCGTGATGTTAGCCTATAGCCTTCCTGGATAAATGAACTTTCCAACACAAAAACATTTTTTCAATTCAAACCAGTGGTTCTTGAGATTAGCGCGTTCAACCAAACAAATAAACAAACAAACTCTTCAGCTTTATAAAATTAGTATAGATTTTAATTTAATGAGTAAAATACCAAAGGAATTCTAAACACATACTACACATGTATTCATTTAATAAATAACCTTATAAGCCTGCTAGTTACTGACGCCCTACTCTTTGTACCGTGTGGGTACATAGTATCGTGACTCAGATACTACGTGTACTCAGATTACGGAGCTATCCACCTCTCGCTCCGTCATGCCTGTCGTATCTGTACATCGTCGTATTTATGTTATCAATACTTTGTATATAATTTTGTGTACAATATTTCATAATGTTCAGCTATACTGTTTCCACTAATATGTTGATTTTGTTTCCGCAGAGAGCAGTGCGAGGGACGAGGCCTAGACTACTGGAAACTGTGTAAAATATTATAACTAATAAAACTAAATACTGTATAACAATTGTCATATCTTAGGTACATCTCTCTGTCTGTCGCCGCTATGTTTAGCTCTTTCCACACACCAAAGCTCGATGATCTCATTATTACAATACTCTCAAATGACGCGAACTCCAAATTGTAAGCCAGAAGTGATAATCACGTTGTGAACAATAATACTTTCCTCAAATTCGTTCATTAAATTAGTAGTGCAACTTGGATTCTTGTTTTATTTAATCTGTACTGAGTCACGACTGTTATGTTTTCACAATCATTTCGATGTAACTTTGGAAAATGATTTTGATTTCGCGCCATTTCATTTGACAGCTTAAATACGGCATAAATAGTTTGAATTTGTAAGACCACAGAGTATTAAGTAGCGTGTAATCCGTTTCACTACCAACCAGTGAAGCGCATTAACCATTGGCGGTCGAGTTCCTATTGCTTGCTACGTTCCGTTTTACTTCACAAACTTATGAGTAACTGGAATTATTTTGTATAATTTATGAAATCATTTAATTTTTCTGAATGTAAATGTGTTTATCGTTCATTAGCAATTCGACAGTTCCACGCTCCGCTTTTTAAATGATTGTAATACTCGTACAAAATGTAGTTGTTACTATGTCACCTTCTAGTATAAACGAGATTCTTATCAAATATAATATATTAACATTAAGTCATAGCGTTTATTTTTACGACATTTGATATTAAGCGTGTTAGGCAGGGCCGCGCACGCGCAGGCGGGCGACAGTGTGGCGTAGTCGTAACTGTAAGTGTCATCATAATTATGTATGTACTGCTAGTTAGTTAATTAATTGTATTTTACTAGTCAAGTTGATGTACATTGTACTATACGGCTTCGCGAGGAGTTCACGTTTGTCCAATAAAAGTTTATTCGGAAGCCGAATCTAGTTTTATTTATTGACTCCTTCCGCTGTCCGCGCCTGATAAACAAATAGAAAAAAATATCAGCAGAACAACACATGTAAACAGATCCAACATAAAAGACACACAAACTCCGATATCTACAGCAACTCAAATTAACAACACGAAGCCAACGGTTTAAACTTAAATTCAATTCAATAAAATCCATTTTACGATATGAGTGTAAACAAAATAATAGTCTACATACCTAAGAATTACAATTTAACGGACTTATTGCTCCTTCGCCGACATTATGCGTGACATTTGTCGCGCCCACACCACGTGCCGCCGCGCACAGATACAGTTCTAATACCACCATAACAAAAAAATATACTTGTACAATCAGACAAACAAGTAAATCGTTTTATTTCCACATTACATTGAAGGATGTGGGCGTGCTGCTTGTCCAAACCTCTGTGTGAAGCGATCAAAGTACACAACACATATAGATAAGTACAAGCTGCTGTTAGCGATGCAAACAATAATGTAAGGGTGTGTGGTGCTGAGTGATTGATGGCGGCGCTGTTGTCTAGATCCGCTCGGTATTGTAAGTGGTGTGTAGGCGCTGGCTCGCACATACAATATCAATATTTGTAGACTATAAAATCAACAAACTGCCTCTGTAACCTAGTGGTCCTAAACGCGACTGCTACGCTAGAGGTCTTGGGTTCAATTGCCAGGTCGATCAAAAAGTGTTATTGGGTTTTTCTATGAACTTCTCAGTAGCAGTTTGGAGTCAGGATTTATGCCCGGTTAATGGCAATAGACTCGCCCCCTATCACATGGAACCTAAACATACCGGTGAACTGTGGGTGTAAATAGGTTCACCTCTGCCTAATCCTTCAGGGAATACAGGCGTGATGGTATGTTATGTTAAAATCAATACAATGTCAATATCTTAACCGTAGAGTTACTGCTGTGATTACATATATAATTATAACTCGCGCCATTCAAGAAACCAAACAAAAATGATAGCCAATGAAGGGAGCTCCCATGCCATTTCACTCGCAAAGGGATATGATAAGCGCCGCCATTTTCAATTCGTTTCCTTAATTTTACGGGTTATAGTAGAAGTTACACTGGTATATGAAACGTTCTAAAGTGGATGCTTCTACAGGCGCGTGAGTAGTTTCAATAGACGTATTTTAACTTCCCACAATTACTTGCGATACTGTCATCGCCTCATGCCCAGTACAGAATTATGTCAGCCCTTATTATGATTTGCAGAATCAAAGTAGAAGTACCTGTTCTAGTAACTACTGCACACATAATGAAGTTTCTTTTGATTACCTTTATTTCGTAGATAATTTAATGTAACGTAATTTGCATGTACCATAGCGAGTGCAGGACCATTACAAGTCCCACTTCTACGAACTACAGGAAGCAATGCACGATGTCGCTTGACAACTCAAAACCAAAGTGTACTATAGCATTATATGGAGATGTCGGTATCGCAACAAATCTCCCTAAGTAGAGTGTGAGAGTCGCGCCGCCACGCTCGCGCGCGCGCAACGGAGCGCGACCACTCCGCCTGATTGTGTGTACCTGGCGCACACAGCACGCGGGGCGCGCGCAATATAGCGCCGCCCGGATTGGATTGCTGTTTGTTATAACATCTGGAGTTTAGTGCTAGTGTATGAGTAAGTGATTGTGGCCGCCACTGTTTTATGGCGGTCGCGCTCCGCCGGGGCCGGGGTGGCCGGACAGCGCTTCGGGAATAGACCCTACGTCTTGCTAAGCAAGACAAATCTAATTAAACACCTACAATATTAAAATGAAACTATTATATGAATACACTACTACTAGGGTCTACGTAACTAAGCGTGAAGAGAACCAAATCACGTGGATAACGGACGCAGCCACTTCCTGTTTGGATCTTATTAACTATGCAAAGTATTACCTGCAGCAGAAACAAGGAACAACGACTAATGTAAAATGAAGATTATATTTATTAATTAGTTCCGCTGGTGCATGTGTGCGAGTTACTTTCACTTAGCGAGTCCTGAAGTATAACTAACATACAGAGATGTGCACTTAGCGTTTACATGCAGCAAGAGATGCCCTCACGATACCGTACGCGACGGATGAGGAGCCGCACTAGCGTGTCCGCGTCTGACGGTATCCGCACCGAGTGCTAAGTACCGCACTAGCGTGTCCGCGTCGGACGGTATCCGCACCGAGTGCTAAGTACCGCACTAGCGTGTCCGCGTCGGACGGTATCCGCACCGAGTGCTAAGTACCGCACTAGCGGTGACTACATTACAACATAAACTATATCGTAACATTAGCTATAATGGGAAACAAATATCATTCGACAAAAAAGTGAGTAAAAAGTGTCTTCTACATAGTGAACGCGGTGTTCCCATTGTAACAGACACGACACCAACACCCGACAGCCGTCGTCACTGCTACTGCAGTACTGCTGTGTAATAAACAAAACGGTTTGGTTTCGGTAAATTTGGTTTATTTATTGTAGTGGTGACTTTCTGCGCGATACTAGGTTCGATCCCTACACGTTGCAAATATTGAATTACCCTCAGATACCTGTTTCAAGTTATAATATCATTGAGTATACGTTATTATCTGTAATGTAAACTTTCGCAAATCCTTCCTCAGTTAACAAGGCAATTATTATCAATTTGGCAATGATTGTAATGAGTGTGATCATCAGTATTGGCGCCATTGTATAATCTGAAAGCTTGCTCATCTGTAGCGCGGCTGATTGGCGCCCAACCACCGCGTTGTTAGCTGCCGCGTCAGCGTGTTCTGCGGCTCGAGACGCTCTCCCCGCTCCGCTCGCTCAGCACTGTGCGTGTTAGCGCGCAGGGCTGCTCGCCAGCGAGGCGGCCGGCGGCGCAAGCTCGTGCGGGGAACTAACAATTCTTTTATAGCTGTACGTGACTGTGAATAAAATTGGCCTAATTATGTTAAGTTTAATATTTCCTTTTGTAGAATTATGATCAATCGTTTTATTTATAGGAGCGTAGAATATAACACGGATTTCAAATAGGTTACTAGCATTAACTGAATCAAAACACACCTCGCGCGACTGTAGAAAGCCATTCCATCGAAGCAACAGGCTCGCCCCTGTTTACTCTCGGCACTGGTGCTACGAGTCTGCGACGTAACCGGCGAGCTGGCGGGCGGCGCAGCGACGCGGCTACGCTTGCTACGCTTTCGTACCTTTACACCGACAAGATACGTATGCTGCACAATATTATTTTGTGCTTTAAATTCAAATGTATATATTACTTATTATTGTTTCATTTATTAACATAAATATCTGATCTCTCGCGGTTTTGTAGTAGTTTACTGTTTACATCCATGATGAAATGTTTCATACATCACATGTTCACTGGCTGTTAGATCAAGTATTGCAAGCTACGACACAACAAAACATCACGATTGTTTCACCGAAAAACAAATTGGTGTAAACTTGTGTGTTCCCATATTTTATGAAAATTATTCTACTTTTTATTTATTTCGATACCAATGGGAGTGCCGCGGGTTTTAACCGACTTCCAAAGGGAGGAGCTTATCAATTCGGATGTTTCTATTAATTTTTTATGTATGTTCGGGCATAACTCCGTCGTATATAGACGGATTTGTGAAATTCTTTTTTTGTTTGAAAGGGGTTTATTCCGAAATGGTCCCATTGAAATCACATAGGTCTGATGATGGATTCCGGAGACAGACAATGGAACTCTTCGAAATTACAGCAAATCCACCGCGATTGCTGCTATCGTATAAAAATGCATTGTTTACGCAATCACACAACATAACATCACGCCTGTACACTCGGAAGGGTTGCACAGATATATTCAGTATATCAGGGCACAACCTCATTGTCTATCAAAGTTGTTGTTTATGTATGATCACGCATAACTTTTTACAGACTAGTCCGATTTTGATAATTCTTTTTTTTTAATGGAAAGGGTGAAATTCCCCAAGTTGGTTCCTTAAATTAGGAAAAATAATGCTACACTAAGAGTAGGGAAATAGTGGTGATTTATTGTTTACTCACAGATTTCAATGTTGAGTTGAGTATTACAACAACGCAAGTAATCAAAAAGTAAGCATGTAGTAGTAAGTACATTATACACACAAAATATTAAAATAAAAAAGTGAAAAATAGCTTTAGCTTTGGAAGTCGGCGGCTTTGCAAAACTACAACAGAACTGAAGCCGCCGACTTCCAAAGCTAAAGTTATTTTTCACGTTTTAGTTTTTAAAGGCGGTTGTCTTTTTTGTTAAAAAGTTTTCATCAAATTGTTTATTTGCGGCAGTTTGTGACGCTTCGTGAGCAGTGCAGGCGGCGAGGGCAGCCACGCTAACAACCCAAGTAACCAAAGCACCCACCAATTGTAACTGCACACGTGGCGGTGGCGCTATCACACCACGTGCTTACAGCGTCGTGGAACGTTCCACAGGTTCTTACACCAACGTGTATGCGTGTCACATTGCGTCGTCGTCTGCTTTGCCAAAGCGAGCATCAGCTCTACCGGTGTCAGTGCTGGAGCTTCGGGCTCGCCTCTGTGAGGATGGATTGCTTTTAGCATACTGATGGTAAGGTGGTTCAGATTAATAAGCACTTAACGAGGAAACGTTAATAAAATATATTATTTTCATTCGTTCTTATTGTTAAAAGATTAAACTTGTAATATAAGTATGAAACACGACCCAACATATTCGTACAAATATTTACAACTACAAGCGTTATATCTAGTTATTATGAAATTGCACCAGCTGACCCGGCAAACGTTGTTTTGCCATATAAATTATGAACTGTCTGTGACTTCGTCCGCGTGGCTTATTTCACCCGCTTTAAGTTACGTCTTTCGTTACTGCTTCACTCCCGTGGGACGTAGCGTGATGTTATATAGCCTATGTTACTCGAGAATAATGTAGCTAGCTATTGGTGAAACAATGGTTAAAATCGGCTCCGTAGTTTCGGAGCCTAATCATTACAAACAAACAAACAATCAAAAAATCTTTCCTCTTTATAATATTACTATAGATTATTACAAACATTGGGTTTACTTTACATTAAATTATTATAAAATGCATTCATTAAGATACATTAGACAATTGATACTAAATCAAAATTATTTTCCTTCCAATTGAGTAAGAAGTAAGTAGCACGTGTCATACAGTGGCGCAGCCGAGTGCTAGCGCGGTACAGTCGCGCTACACCGCATCGATACGCCGAAAGTAATGAATTTAACAGTTTAGGTAGCTTCAAACTCTACAAATTATTTGTTACAACGATAATCAGATAGATTATGAGCTGTTTGCCGAATGAGTGACCTGAGACGTATGACGCATGCCCCCTGTACCTGCGCTGCTCGTGTGGTGTGTAACTAATTAACCGCACACAATACTAGTAACTGGACAAAGAGTTCGATCTAATAAGTGTTACAAAGGCGCCGTGCCGCACACCGCGGGCGGCGGCGCTCCGGCGGGAGTCACGTGCCTGTACGTATTGCGAGCGCTAGTTGGGAATTTATATTGAAACGCAATTATAGACAGACACTTGTTAGGCCGGCGTACGACCAGCGAGCGGTACATTACGCAGTCTATGTTTCTACTATAATAGTAAAAATACGAAGTGGTAAAGTTAGTTAGTCGCCTTGGGTTGTGAAATGAAAGTATTGAAAAATGTTTTAATGATAGAAGGTTACGCTATTGCTGTATTTATGTAATACTTGACTTATCCGGGGACGAAGGCGCGGGCTGCAGCTTGCTCAACGGATGAATGTAAAAAACCGTTTAGCTTTCAGTTTTAATTTAAAATGTACCAATAATACAATGTACGAAGAAAGAAACACAATTGTTGGCGCGTAAGCTCCAGGTAACCCCTCGCCGACCCTTACTTACCGGGGGCACGTCACGATATTTGCTTTCATTTATGCATGTACCGCTGAACAAACCACGTATTACAATATTGCGAAGAAGTGAGCGTCTTGCCGGAGTCCGACCTCACACTTTGCTAATTGATTAATGAACTTATTTAATAACACACGCATGATCTGGTTCCCGTCAGTGTAGCTAAGTGTTTATCTTAATTCTATTAATCTTCTTAATTATTATAATATATACTTATTTTTAAGTGTTTAGGTTAATTATTTATAAGTTAAAGTAGATAATTAATCTTTCTCGTAAACTAATATTGTATTTTGGTGAGGCTTAGTGCCATTGTAATCAGTCATATATAGTGAACTCTGTGTTACGGTCGTCGGCCGCAACCTGTGGAGGTCTCGTCAACTACCAGAATAAGATAATGAATGCTGCATAAATAAATGTTACGTCATAACCGCTGTTCTCGTGCGCTGCTACTTCTGTCTGCTGCAGCTTGTGGCCCAAGGACAGTGTTTAGTTACAGTGTTTAGTTAGAGTACGTAGGCAGACACACTCGCCGCCGCCGCCGAGCACGGGGTTTATTACAGAGCTTAGAACTTGTGTTGTAACACCAACTGGAGTCGGGTCGCGAGTCACCGCGTGTCTCTGTACAGAGCAGTGAGGACAGATCGAGTAGACCTCACCGAGGAGGCCTGCAGTACAGTGGTGCAGCTAGGACCCACTACCGGACCGCGTATGACTACACCATGGACTATCAGCCATCATTCAGCAGAAGACGTGCTCTGTTGGACATAGGCCACCGGCGCGAGCCAGTCGCCCGCCAGTGTGCCCGCGGTCGTCACCGCACAACCGGTCTGCCGGCAAATACTAAACTTCATTAATAGTAATGAAGCCTCCACAATAAATAATGAACTGTAAGCCCCAAATATGAAACAGGATCGTCCCACTTTCAAAAAAGAAATATCTCTCTCTTTCCTACTCTTAGTCAAAATCAAAATACAATTTGATCGATATGCAGGTCTAGAGCCTCCGCAGTCGGCGTGGCGTCACGACACAGCCGCCTGCAGATCATCTGCTACTAGAGTGACAGAAGCCACGCGTTAAATTAATGCGAAAAAATAACAAGTTACGATTAGTTCGTAATACAATTTGCTTATGCGTTGCCCGAGAAGCCGACGAGGAAAGTAATTGAACTAAACTAAATAACACGATACAGTACAACATTTAGTTTAGTGCTACAGTCCGGCGGGTGACGAAGTGAAGGCGCTGTATTGTACACTATACCTCATACTGAGTGGCCACTTATACAATTTCATGAAATTCTACTTTGATTTACAAAAAATCATTTTTCCTAATTAATTAATTAATTACCACGTACCCTATTACATGAGACCTAAACATACCGGCGAACTGTGGGTGTACATTGTTACATGTCTGCCTAACCCTTCGGGGAATACAGGCGTGATGGTATGTTATGTGTTATTAATTAATAGCAATCATTATACTTTATTGCGATAAATTGCTTCACTACGCACTATATTCAAAATAAATAGAGCCAATATGTGGAGTATCGTTGTACCATAGCACAGTGGTGCCGTAGCACCGTAGCCCCGTAGCACAGCAGTGCCGTAGCACCGTAGTCCTGTGGCACAGCAGTGCCGTAGCTCTGTAGCACCGTAGCCCCGTAAGCTCGTAGCACCGTAGCTCCGTAGCACCGTAACCCCGTAGCACAGCAGTGCCGTTGCACCGTAGCCTGCGACCCCTTCTCTTCTACAGGGTGACCCACTGTACAACGTGAG
This sequence comes from Caradrina kadenii, assembly GCA_947462355.1. Taxonomy (NCBI): domain Eukaryota; kingdom Metazoa; phylum Arthropoda; class Insecta; order Lepidoptera; family Noctuidae; genus Caradrina; species Caradrina kadenii. Next base: position 227,791 of record OX381691.1, on the reverse strand, counting down.
CATGTGCGTGACCTATTCATAAATCCTGGATATGTCTAAATTAAATACATTTAACAAACATACGTACAAATTCTCATTGCCCTTTTTCATAAGTTTTTGCTGATTTTCTCTCTGAAAGGTAATACAATAAAACAACATTAATAATATACGGGTTTAAGCAGCAGTGTTTACAATACCAGCTTGTGTTAGTAAACAACATAAATAACGGCACCCCCCTGCTCACCTCCAGCATGCGGGGGCAGCAACGCAGCACAGGGGCAGCGTGTGCTCGCGGCCGCAAGCCACCTGCGGCCGCAACTTATTGCTGCTGTTCTCCACGTAAACTACACACAGTTCGCAAAATGTACTGCGCATCAACTAAACACAGCGATGGCGCGCCCCTGACTGCGGTCGCGCTGACTGACATGCGAGCTGCTTAATAATCTCCGAGGTGGAGCGCAATTTGATTTCCAAACGGAAGTGCTCCCACGTCGTCGCTATTTAATGTGCCGTTCCGGCGGGACGCAGGCATCGTGCGGTCACGGCTCGCTCGCTTATCAGGCTAGTTATCCGGCTCAGTAGGTTATGCCAATAATAATCCAGTATTTCTGATTGACAAGTGAGCGTGCGAGCTGCGGCCGCTAGCGACGCGCGGCCCAGGGGCGACCTGCGCGGATAGCCGGCTAAGTGGCCACTAGTGGCCGGCTAAGCTAGTTAGGCTATTAGCTAGCCACTGATTTACTCACACACACACGTACAGTATATGCAACTCATCACTAAATTAGAGCGTACTGTGTAAGATGTTATTTTAACTTCACATCTTATTGTGGACACATCTGAAGTCATTATAGTTGTTTTAGTGTTAAGCGGCTCGGTAATAAGGCGTAGGCGAGTGACTCCCGCGAGCAACGAGCTAGGTGCATAGACGAGTATACAGATCATATGATATAACTTCATTACAGAATTTCCAAAGATTACAAACGCTTTACAAGTGTTACGTCTGAATCTGTCGACACGGACACACAACGGGACCGTCATTCAAGTGCGGCTTGTGTCGCCCCGCTCTACCTCCAGAGCACTCGCAGTGTGTACACGCAGGAGTCACTCGAGGACGGTCTGGCGAGTTATGCACAACGAGCACTGACCGTGATCTGATCCTTTGGTAAACTTTCGTTGACAAACCTGTATATTGTTTTCACCTGCAGATCTTCTCCTGTCCTCCACTCAGTTACAGCACAAGATACGCGTGAGTCAACTGAGGAGCCGCGTCTGATATTAAAACGTGAATACTGCCACCATTTACTAATTCATTAAGATTATAAGCCAATTCCTGTTTTTTTAGTAAAAGCCTTAAAAAGTCACAAGGCGTTTCATTTCACCTGGCTCCGCCATCCTGACAGATGAGAAATAAATGTTCGTGATGTGACTGCTGTTCATCGAATCATATAACCAACCTTAGCAATAACAAACCATGACTTTACGAGGTTATCTACGAGAACTTTACAAAGAATCTACGAGGAGCGTGCGAGTCACCAACGAGAAGTCTACGAGACATCTACGAAGATCTTGTCAACAAAATCAGCCTATTTACTACTAAACGGAGGTATTATCCACATTTGACTATCAGTGTTGGCTCTCAACCCCGACGCACACCAAGAAACAATCTGAAATAACTCCCATAAAACTTGCTACCTTCACTCGACCATGAGCTTTCACAAACATATCGTAAATGATAACGCTTATCAGATAATAGATAATAGCAGGTCAATTCCCAGTAAGCTCTTAATCGTGCTGGTAGTATTATAGTGGTAATCCGATGTAGTGGCTAATGGGCGCCCTATAACAATTAGTGCGATAATTAATGCGTAATAATGTATTTATGAAGCCATTCGTTATGCCACCGCCGCCGCCCGCGCCCCCGCGCCCCCGCGCCCCCCCTCGTCCCGCACTGCTGGCTAAGCTTCTATTATCCCGAATTAGCAGTGCGTAGGTACTCATTTGTTGAACACATCAAATGGCTCTTTAATAGTTTCCAATTGTTTTTATTAATTTGTTGATATCTTAATGGACTAAATTTATTGTCTGCCACTCAGCGACGGGGCGATGGAGAGCTAACATGCCACGTGCGACTACAGTGATGATGAATCTATTATCTATGGATTAATATGGAATAAACTCCAAATGAATCAATAACTGATCAACACGCTAATTGCTTTATGTGGTTTCGGCATTCTATCCTGCATGTACGAGTGTAAACAGCAGTAGGTAGGGTCGGCGCCAGATGTAACTGTGATCGTATGTTGTGGTCTAGTACATCCGTTTCACTAAACGATCATTGATAACCAAACACAACGTTAAATCAGCGCCCAATGCAACTCTTATGACCTACGGCATAGCGTACAAATTGCTCTGGCAATGTGTGGTGTGTGTTGCTTTGTTTGGAGGCAAACTAATTGTTTAATAGTGGCACATGAATCGCGCTAGCGCTGGTGAGCCCCGCGTCGGGCACTAGTTTATAGTGACAGCCATCAGCCGGTGTACTGTGGACGAGTGTCCCTCCCCGGAGAATGTAGATGGAGCGCCATCCCACCATTCTATTCTGTAACAATATCTCTCGGTGAATACTAGGTAAGTTAGCCTGCGCGTGAGAGCCCACCTCAAGCTCACAGAGAGACTGATACAGACTAGCCCACACACGCGGCGCACTGGCACCATGCAGCCGGTTCATAGCTGAGGATATAACGCAAGGCAAGTGAACCCGATGGCTCCCGATAGGTTGACTATCAAGAGGCTGTGGCGGGAATTAACATGAATTACAGTATGTATGTCCAGCAGTGGACGTGGCGGCTGATATGATGATGACAGAAGGCATGGCCGCTCGTCACAAATTGTAAAACAACTTAATAAACATTTATTTATTTTCAATTTGGCCATTATGCTGCCAATTGGATAGGTGAGGAACTGTAGGCGGCAGGTCTAGAGGCAGACTCGGCTCGACTGCGTCAGAATATAGATCCATCACATCACCGACCCCTCTCCCCCGCACCACACACATCCACGGTAACAGTAGTCGCCTAACTCTCCCGGCAGACAGTCACATAAAGAATCAATTAATAAATAATCGTGGAATGAATAAGGTAGCAGTAAGTCAATGAGGCTCCTCACGAACTTCTCGGAAATAGCCGGACAGGAGTATTACCGTCGGTAATCGTGCATAATCACTATTAATCCATAAGCCATGTCTACCCCTGCCACGCCTGGATGACATCGAAAACGTTGAGTAAAGTCGTGAGTCAAGATGTCGCCGGATGTCTGGCGACGTTGGGTGACGTTGGGCGACGTCCGGCGATGTCGAGCGCTTTCGACACTATAATCTGAGTTTTAGTAGTAGTTTTAGGCTGTGCGTATCCTGTTAGCCAGAGACGGAACTGCTACGAGGCTAGTGATAGTGTCTGTATATGTGTACAGAGGGCCTACGTACATACATTAGCTGACGATACAGTCGTCTTGCTCCGCACCTAAATGGTAAATTAATAATTGTTCATAATTATTATAGACATCAGAATGTTGCACGGTGCAAATGTCGTACCGTGCCACGACACTCGGCTGCAGTGCGCCACGCGTGGCACCCACTAACTACTGACACTACGCCTCGCAGGTGACACGCCGCAATAATCGCCGCGCGTGTTATCTATCGCTCGTCAACATTCTCTACTCTAATATTAAAAGTCTTCATCCAATCCTCTAGCTAGACTATCCCAATATCGATTTAAATACTTTACATAGACCTCCGGAACACTGCGGGGGCACATCATCAAACAGGGCAGGACACATTATCTGCAAGACGCACGACCGCTCATCAATGACGATGAGTTGCTGTTAGTTGTAACTAATCGCTTGTGGATATTACAGGCAATCAGTTTATAACAGCCAATATGTTAAGAGCAAAGCAAGTATAATGTTAACACTCTTCTTAATAAGAGATTAAAAAATGCTTTACAGAGGTTTGTATGTACGTAAATACTATTAATATGTAGATTAGAGATAGTAATTACAGCTTCCTGCATGTTGTTGGTGCATTTTGTTAGAGTAAAGTGCAAACACAAACAACACGCTGTTTAAAAATGTGAGTTAGCAGAATGTGAACGAAGTGTAACGCTGTGTTTGGAATAAAAATACGTGAACACCAGTAGTGTAACTATTTACGCTTGTTATTCTGTTTACCTATTATAATGTTTAACTGGAATGCTTGCAGGCTTATCGCACTAACTACGACACGTGCTCCTGTGCAAGCGTGCTGCACTCGAACACTGCACTCTGTGCCACCTGTCACCTCTGTTACTCTTCAGCGCGACGGTTCGCCACCATCGCGGCGCTCGCGCTCGCTGGACGTCGCTCGTTGCGGCTGAGGTACTTACGTTTTGCAATTCATGAGGTGGCGCGGGCAGCGCTCAGTGCTGTGACTCGGTGAGGTTTGTGTTGCCCCTTTATTATTTTAAAACGTTTTCGGAATTGCACCAAGACCTACACTGACCTTATTGTTGGGGTTCTCGTGTACTCGTAACCGGCGTGCTTGTATGAATAGATTTATGAACGTGGACGAGGCGAAAGAAGTACGTAAGAATCGTAGCAGGTGGCGTTCTGTGGCTTCTGCCTACCCCCATGGGAAAAAGGCGTGAGTTTATGTATGTATGAATTGGAGTAATTACTCCAATTCCGAAAACCATCATTCATAGGATATCATCAATTCATGATATCCAACTTTGTTTCCGGTTGAACAGGATGGCAGGGAAATCATCAAATGGATTCCCCCGCCTTGGGCGGGGCGTGAGGGAGTGTCAGACTTTTACTGACAAAAACCCAACCATGTTCCTTCTTGTGCCCTTTTACGAACAACCCACAGCCCCGGAAAACAATGTACTTACTCGTCAATTCTACTCAACCTCAAATTTCAATAAAACTATTTCCAGGCCCTTTTTTAGTTCTTCTCCATAGAGTAACTACAGAGAGTAACTACAGAGAGTAACTGATCGACTGCTTGACGATTCAAAAGTGCCTGTAAATGGTTTCATGGAAATAAATGCTTTGACTTTGACTTTCAAATTGTCAGGGAGCGAGTAGTCCCTAGTTATTCTAGTACTAAACCTGAGAACGAGCGTGACTTAGTAATGATAACGGTACCATACAAGCTCTTGCATTTGTTTTGTTAAAGAAATACCGGCCGTGTATTATCCTCGCGCCTGATACGATTGATTTAATACAAGATTGCTAGCAATTCGGGTCTGACTTCGCAAAGTGCCGCATCTCGTGTAGTCTGGCAGCACTGTCGCATTAGTGGCCGCCGAGGCGATCTCCCCACAGGCCTATTTATTATACATTCAGCATCATTTAAATTAAACCACCTCTCGACTCTGCTCCCCGGAAAATATTATATTTTATAATTGTAACACCGAACTGATACCTGTTGAAATAAAGATATAAATAAAATATGTTTTTGTTTTCGTTAATATTGATGGTTTAAGAAGTTCTGTTCTGCTTTCATAACATTGATTTGCACACTAGAGCAATCGGAACTCATGCCTTCATTCTCTAAAGTTAAAAAAGAAAAAAAAAGAAAAAGAAGTTTGTATATCCAAAAATGAGAAGGCAGTTCTCTACGTCACGTGTTCTCACGTTGAACTGATAATGAGCTCAGGTACTGTGTGTGTAGTTCCCAAATGAGGTACTCATTGAGTGGCAACACTGGCGGGGATCGTAAACTTGCGGTGACGTATAGTATGTATTATTAATATTATTATTCTACATATATTTGACATCGTTTCACCGCACCGCGCCACGCCGCCGCCGGCCCGCCGCCGCACTTTAAGACATAGATATTTACTTTTTATGGCCAATTACGTTTATAACAACATCAACAAATTGGTAAAAACAGTAAAAGAAAACGATAACCGATCCACTTCCATCATTGATAACTGGTAAGTACGATCACGTAACATCAACAGAGGGAGATAGCTATGCGCCAAACTAAACTAGTCGTGCTCTGCGGCTGGGCTCAGCAACGTACTCTTTGCACTTTAGGCAACCAACCCTGCTCCAGTTCCGGATGAGGCGACGTGCGCTCAAACGAGCGACCCTTCAACACGGGTGTACACTCAACCGCACGTCAGCATATTAGCAATTTGACCACACCCTCAGAGTATTGCGCAGCAGTAGGTAACGGAGGTCTCCGTAGTTCAAGTACGTACAACTGAGGTGATGCGGCTGGCGATGTAATCCAGCGCCCAGCGGGGGACAGTGGCCTGAGCAGACGAGCTGGCAGCCAGCGGCGGCGAGGTGCGCCACTGATAACGACTGATAACGTCAAGCCGCGCAATGGAGGGTTTATGTTAACTAGCAAGAACACCACAACGCCGCGCTTAGCTATCTCTTGTTTGTGTCAATACGGGGCTTTTTATACATTTACGATGTGAAATGTCATTTTCTAAACTCATAGATTACATAATTGTAGGTACTAGGACACTAAGTGCATCTAGTCCACAGGAACGTAAGCTCACCGCCAGCCAGGATTAAACAAAAGAGGATAACAAAAACTAAATCATAAGTGAATCGACATCGCTTCTATGTCCGTATTATGGGCAAGCTTAACGCTTCCTCGGGGCGGCTCATCCAGACGCTAGACGCGATCCACTGTACCCCACTGCACTCTGCAGGCAACCGACAGAAGGGACACTGCAAGTTCCCACATATTATGATTCTAAAGAGATTAAGTAACGAGTCTCCCACCCGATACCCTTTCCGAATATTACTTATGATAACTTAACAGATCAATAAGTAGATATAACTCGATAGACACAGCTACCGTGCCTACTTCGGCAACTTGTTCCACTGTAGGCGGGCGCCTCATCCGGCTAACTATACTCCACAGCTTCCTACTTGTGAACAGAAACTCGCCACTGTACCTACTCAGTAGTGTAATTGGATTATTTTCAGCACATTTATTGTTTGCCAAGGTTTAGTGTAAATATATTTAGGTACATATTATACGAGTGGGCGCTCTGTGTTGAGATGCATTTGGTAACGCTTCGCCGTGGCGCGACTCGTCTCTTCGCGCTGATTTTTCAATATCCGGCCACGTTTGAGTCCGCCGGGCGACTCACCTCCGCACACAGTCCCCTCACTTCAAATTGCTTATTGAGTTGAGACATCGTCACGGATATTCTCATATTTAAAAATTCATTCTCCGTCCGATAAAGATAACTTTTACGTGCACATTTTTTAATAAGTTTGAAACGTTAGATCGTCAGGGGAGAATTGGGTGTCAATATTTTGTGTTATTTCTGCAACAAAGCGACTTCTTACAAACCGTCTTATGCTTACTAACATAGGACGGTTTGTAATAAGCTGCATTACTATAGGTAACTATGTTACAGAACCCTTTCCTTTAAAGAGATCTGAACCAATGCGGGGGCTCAGTGGCGACGTTATTGGCTATTTATTAGTATTATACTACGCCTCGGCTCTAGCCTGCTATCGGGTAAGACGCGGGAATCCGCTCACAAAATGTACAATGAATGTAAATAACAAAATCCGAGGACCCTTTTGTCGTTCACCAACAATAAACTTATACGTAATGTGCCTCGCAAACACGTAGCGCCATCTCTTGAGTGCTCGTTGTACTAATATTCTTTGAAGAATGGTAACAGTTGACGGAGAACTTCACAAAATATAACTCTTTTGTTCGGAGTCGTTTCATAACGAAGCCTGAAATATGTACCTAACGTTCATAATAATCGCGACATTTTGAAAAAGAGAAAGTGATTTAATGAAAATGTTGTTTGTCAATTGCTCCCTTTTTGACTCGTGTTCGTGTCGTGTGATGTTCTATGGATTCACATTTTGCGCGATTTTGAATAAAAAGCCCGGGAACCAGCTGGTCTTGTTCGACTTCACCACATAGGTACTTGGGTACCAACCCTATAAATACGTCAATAGAAAGTTCTCAGGGGGTAGTGGTCCTAAGCGCAAATGATACGCTAGACGTCTTGGGTTCGATTCCCAGGTATAGCAGTGTTATTGGGTTTTTCTATGAAATTCTCTTATGATTTGTGCTCGGTTAATGGCAAAAGGCTCGCCCGCTATTACATGGGACCTAAGCATACCGACGGACTGTAGATGTACATTGGTACACGTCTGCCTTACCCTTCGAGTAACACAATCGTGATGGTATGAGTAGAGAGCCAATATTCTATAGGTAGAGTGGAGTAACAAGATGACTGTTATTTTTTTCATACCACTAATGATCTAACTCCAGAACATAATATATGATCCACTGATTTTATTTTCGCTTCGTCGCTATATCATGTTTCCGCTCTTAGTCCACCAACAGGTTGCAAATTGCGATCGCTCAGTGAGTGTTAAGGGCTCTGTCGGTCAGGCACACGCCGCCGACCAGACACGCTCGCAGCCGCCGCAATTAAACGGATTTCGCAGCAAACAGATGAGTTGTAGCCCCCCGCAGCACCGCGCGAGACTGTGTCAGGTTTGTCAGGTCAAATGTCATGTTACGGAAAATCTATACTTATAATAAATCTGTGAAGAGATCAATTCTGTACATGAAATATATTTCCTAAATAACTATCAGGGGGTGATTAGGGATCGACACTGATGCCAAAAATGCAATCAGTAAAATTTTTGTCTGTCTGTCTGTCTGTATAACCGCTATAGAAACAAAAACTACTCGACGGATTTTAACGAAACTTGGTACAATTATTTTTCATACTCCTGGGTTGGTTATAGTATACTTTTCATCACGCTACAATCAATAGGAGCAGAGCAGTGAAGGGAAATGTTGGGAAAACGGGAGAAGTCACTCCATTTTTTAAGCTTCCGTCGCGTGTGCAACCTTAATGGTTAAAGCTACACAGAAATCATGTATGACGGAAATGTTCTCCTTAAAATTATATAAAAAGTATCCCACGACAGCATATGTCTATCTTTTATGGTTGACTCACAATATCACGTGTAACTCCCGATAGCTTAGCAGTTCGAAGCTTTCTGATTATATTTGTCTACTCTTACTACAAGCTGACGGAGTCGCGGGCACAGCTATTAACAATAATACTGTGCGGTTCTGTATCGCGATATTTCAACAGTATTGTAGATTGACATATTCTATTTCCCTACTAAAATATGAAAGTTAATCTGTCTGTTACATCAAAACCACTGAACCGTGAGGTAGGACATAGGCTACTTTTTTTTACGAGAAACGATGGAAACGCGGACGAAGTCGCGGGCAACGGCTAGTGTTTAAATAAAGTAACCAAACCTGAAATTCGCATTTTGAATGTTTGTAACTACTATCCATTATTATAATGTGCTTCATCAACGAACACTGCTATAGTACATTTTTATCATGTTTTGACATTGGCTGCTTTGCGTGAGTGGCTGTGAAGCAGTTCAATCCAAAGTATTTAAGCTGATTATGTTCAAACTGAAAGACAAAGTTTATTCTGAACTTTTGTACCGTTTTACCAAACGATCGAGTATTCTGGCACAAAACGAAAATCATCCTCTTCGTCAAGTCGGTGCTTGGAGCTAATCTGAATGCTAATTCGTGGTGAAGGCGTGAAGACGGAGGCGGCGACCGGCTGCGATAGTCGCTTCCATTTATTAAACACAGAAATATTAATTGACAAAGTTATAGCTGGGATCATGGCCATTAATGGTTCTTCTTCAATGGCTGCCTACTCCTGCCGGTTTGCAACTACGTGTAGCCGCCGCGAGTCGTGAGCACGGTCGTCAAGTTCATTTTTGGGTTCCTCTTTCTGGGTTTTTATTGTGTTTCCTTCTGGGCTCCCGGCGACCTCGGCGACCCAAACAACCCAGAAAAGAATCCAAACATGAACTTGATTTGTGCTCACAACTCGTGGCGGCGACTCCATTGACACAGTTGCTTTAATCGTGATACTTGAATTTGAGGTGGCATTCTGTGGTGTCTGCCTACTGCCATGGGGAAAAAGGCGTGAGTTTTATGTGTGTTGAATTTGAGTATGATGTCGAGTGTCAGGCTACAGTTCACTGCTGGCATGCATTCTCCACAAATAATCACACACATCTCACTTTGAAAACTTATTTTGCTTATACCGCAATGTTTTATGTTTCTAAATACGAGTAGGTACGTCGAGCTTTCATGATTTGCAACCGCAGCGCACGCGCACCCGCCATGTGAGTGATGTAGAGGCAACAGTACCTAGTGACTAGCTGTGAGTTAGAGTAATGGAAGCATGTTGACTGTACATTACTACTACGGAGCATCATACGCGCGCCGGTTGTTGTGTATTACATATAAGGTAAGTAACTTGACATCGTGCTACTCGGTGACTCTCGACTACAATAAACAGTAGATTACGGCGGTAGAGAGCTGAACTATCAATCAGTAGGATTTTGCAAATAATCTCCTATATGTATCTCAGGGTCTTCTGTTGTATCTATTATTGTGAGCCAAATAACTCGGAATAGACTCTGTTTGCCGTCACCAGGCCCGTGCGGGTTGTGGTGACTACATTAGTGAGTCGTCAGCGATACCAAATAATCAAACTCGCAATACCTAGTGGATGAGACAGCGACTGTCGCAACCTCGTGCTGGGCACGCCTTAATAGAGGCGGTAAGTCCCCTCTTTGAGGAATGACTGGAGAGGCGCCACGGCGCCCTCACCTACCGCCTGACGCAGGTCCTCACCGGACACGGGTGTTTCGGGAGGTTCCTGCACCTCATCCGGCGGGAGGAAACGTCCAGGTGTCACCATTGTGTGGATCGCCCCGAGGATACGGTGGAGCACACCGTGGCGGTGTGCCCCGCTTGGGCGGAGCATCGCCGAGTCCTCGTGGCGGCCATCGGCGGCGGCGAACTCTCGCGTCCGGCCCTGGTGCAAGTCATGGTCCGGAGCGAGAGGGAATGGGATGCAGTCGCCTCCTTCTGTGAGGCAGTAATGCTGGAGAAGGAGGCGGCGGGACGGCTGAGACAAAGATTCTCACGTCCCAGCCGCCGCGGTAGACGCTCCGGACGTCGGGAGCCGCGAGACGACTCCCGGCCATCGTTGATACGGGCCTGTGGACGGTGAGCAATGGGTAGCTCACCGTCCTTACGTTTAAATAACGACAGGCCGTGTCGACGGCGCGTTCGTGTTCCACGCGCGCCTCAAAGAGATGTCAGCATAGAGAAGGGGCCACTGAGGGCCGATGCCTGCCGGGGCTGCGGGTTGTTCGTAACAGATACCGCGCCCCCAGAACGCAAAGGGCACAAGAAGGAACATGGGTGGGTTTTAGTCAGTAAAAGTCTGACACTCCCTCCCGCCCCGCCGAGGGCGGGAGAAGTTATTTGATGGTTTCCCACCCCCCAAATAAAAAAAAAATAAAAATACCTAGTGGATGATGCCATTAGTACATAGTTGATACTACACCAACTGCGAGTAACTCGTCAGCAGCGCGGCCACACTACTCCGAGTACTTGTGAGACTTGATAGCTCCAACTAACTTTCAGTTTAAAAATAAAGAGAATTGCGTTTAGAGGAAGTTGACAACCTTTATCTATATTACCCACACAAATATGTATGGAAGAGGTCATAACGGAGCGATTTTTCGTATGAAAATCTGATGAACTAAAATATGATACATTTTTAAATGTCATAGAACAAAAGTTGTTAATTATGATGTTAGTAAAATAGTCCTAAGAGATTTTCTTTGTTTAACAAATAACCCTGTATAATTTTGAAGCATTCGCCGCTAAGTTTGCAGACCAACATGACATAACAGATAATCTGCAGTTAGTGCGCAGGCAAGGAGAGGAGACAGCAGACTCGCGGGCTGCTGCGACAAGTTAGCGGCGCCGCGCCGCCGCAGCCGCCACCAGTCGGAGTAAAGTTGAGACTGTTTGATGCGCCGAGTAGCGAGTATAATAGAATTTAATCATTATTATCAACCAATAGGTATTCTTCATTTCCGTGTGCACAATATGTTTACAAAACGTCGGATACCTACTTAATATGTACAATACATAGTAACAGCATGTATTTGGTGTAACGATGTAAAGATAAACGCATCAAATCCGCCTCTGTAGCGACTGAGGTGGTGCCGCAAATAATACTCCAGATGTATAAACGTTGAATATTGAAGTAGGACAACGGAATGAATTTTTGGGGAAATATGTACAGTACTTAAAGCTACCTAGTATATTACAAGTAATGAATTTACAACAATTTATTCTAATACAAATCAACCAATAAGATCTAGATCTAGTTTGGATTTACGCGCGCCAAACTTGCTGTGTGCGCACTAGTATAAATTCGCGCAGCGCCGCCGCGCGGTATCGCAGTACAACAGTCGCCGTTATAGCGAACGGATGTATTTACACATTATGTATGCTACAACTGTATTTTTACATTGTGTGCATAAAGTCTGTGTTGTGAAATGTGCAAAAAACAAACCAAAATAGTGGGTAACGATATGCAGCATGACATATATTGTAGTTTATTTTGTGAACGGCGTTACCATGACCACAGCTGCCGACCCGAGGTGAACTTAATCATGGCAGAGCGGAAGTCATGGTACCTACCCTTAATTGTTATATTATAACTTATATGTATAATTTCAAGTCGGCTCGGAGCCCAGGCAATGACGAGGCCGCAAATTTCAGGAAATATGGCATAGTATCTATATTTAGCGATAGAAATAAAACAATAGGCAGCATTCAACTGTTGGAATGCTGACAGGATAGAATGTTATCGTAAGCAACATTGTAACTTAAGAGATTTCTTAGCACCATAATAGTGATGTAAGCATGTAGTTACGTTAAGAATAAAGTAAAAATTGTTTTTTGAAAAAAGAACAGAAATATTGAGAAAGGGGGGGTGTGATATGGCGGATTTGTAATCGTAATATGCCGAGTTGCATGATTGACGAAGTATGCGGGAGCGAGCGATCGGCTCGCCAGTCGTCTATATACCACCGCCCTGCCTCGACGCATACATAGTACGTAGTTAGCTATAACGAAGTATTGTGGAACTTGAATTAAAGAAAATCGTTCCTTTGAAGTCCGACTCTTTATTTATGTCACCAACAACATAACACGCACAACATCTGAATAAATGAATAAATAAATTATATAATTTTAAAAGATTTACAATCTGTTACATAATATCTCCGAACTGAACCTATTATAATACCCAGAGCGTCAACTTCATCAACTAATGCCATCCATTACTTCTTTTAATAACATTAATTAAACACAAAATCTTGACAAACTGCCTCATACCGGAGGCCGATTCATTTGAAACATTTTCACAATTAGAAAATAACTTTGGAAATATTGAATCACAAAGTTGACAGCTTCATTCCACATTCAAGAGCTTTTAAGAATCGAGTGATATTGATTCGTTGGGCAGGTCGCGGTCCCCCGGTCCCCCCGCCCCCAGGTTCCCCGGGCCCAGGCGCCCGAGTGAGCTGGGCTGCACTCGATTACTTTAACATTTGAACATGTCACGAACATCTTCCTCTGGGCAACATGCGGAAAGTATTTTTTTTTTTTTTCTATAATTGGGTAGTAGACACGATTAAACAATAATTTCAAGACACAACTTCTCTAAAAAAAAAAAAAAACACTTTATTCTACCCCTGAAAACCCTGCCGGGGCTGCGGGTTGTTCGCAAGAGATACCGCGCCCCCGGAACGCAAAGGGCACACGAAGGAACATGGGTGGGTTTTAGTCAGTAAAAGTCTGACACTCCCTCCCGCCCCGCCCAGGGCGGGAGAAGTTATTTGATGATTTCCCACCCACCAAAAAAAAAAAAAAAACCCCTGAAAACCCGATGCATTTTTAAATAACTATAAAATCAGATTTTTAGTTGCGTTGAAATCAATAAATAGTTAGCAAATTGAGATGACAAAAAAAACATACAGAACTGACAAACTCCTTCTTTTTGAAGTCGGTTAAGTGACGTCGTACAAAATCTATGCGGGAATCGCGTTTTGACAGCTCATAAAAAGTACGTCAATTGATTAGTGGTGTCATCTACCCGGTTATGGGCAAACACACAACTAGAGTAGTAGTAAAAAAGGTCTTTGTGAAGGATCTCGTTAGGGAGAGACAGCACTACCTACCACCATACTATTTTTGCTACAAGCAGCGTTGCCGTGTTTGACAGCTATGAGTGCAGGTGCACATGAGACATTTCAACGTGGCTGGGATGGCAGCGCATTTGCTAAGTCTCTGGTGTTGCAGATGTGTATAGGCAGCGGTGACCACATGGTGGGCCGTCGTGGGATTGTTCCAATGGTATAAAAAAACTATTTTTTTAATTGTTAATAACCAATATGCCCAATTAAAAGTTTTGTCAAATATCACATACCATCACGCCTGTATTCCCCGAAGGGTTAGGCACAGGTGTACCAGTGTACACCCACAGTTCGCCGGTATGTTAAGGTCCCATGTAATAGGGGGCGAGCCTATTGCCATTAACCGTGCACAAATCCTAACTCCGAGCTGCTACTGAGAATTTTATAGAAAAACCCAATAACACTTTTTGCTCGACCTGGAAATCGAACCCAAGACCTCTAGCCTAGCAGTCGCACTTAGGACCACTAGGCTACCGAGGCAGTTTTGTCAAAAAGTTTTTATAAACAGTGATGAATTGTATTGGTTATGTATTTTTTTATACACTTACGTTTACTTACAGTACAAGCTGATCCAATGCGATAAATGCGTGCTATACAATCCGAACTTAATTTAATCATCACATTACATAACTAACATCTATAACTAATGACAAACAGTTTAGTTAGGTTATACCTGCATAGACAAAGCTAGCACCGGTTTAAGCTGTTGTACAATGAGTCACGAATAAAGTAGTCACTAGTGAAGCAGCTCGCTACAGTAAGCAGTTGTTTAGTTCAATCGCAGATTTGATGCCATCACTTCCATCAGACTGCTTGGAAATTGATCTGGATTGAAGTTTATAGTTACTTTTTGCATTCTTAAATCTGAATTTCCCAAAAATTAAAGGTATCTTAGAAATATTTTCAACTAATTAGCATTTTCTCATAAGCACTTTCTCAAAGTCTTTGAAGAAGCCGGCGAAGGTTGATTAATGTCCGGCTAAACAACTTACTTCAACTATGTAACATTTCAGAGTGGAGCCATAAAGCTGCGGAGTGAAAAGCCGCGGCGCCGGCGGAGCAGACGCTTGTGTGCCATGAACCAGTCATCGAATGCGAATAACCTAAGGAAAAGGAGACTTATGTACAGTAGCGATCAAAAGTCCTTAGGCATCCTCACAACAAAAACGGGTTTTTTTTTTTTTTTTGGTGGGTGGGAAATCATCAAATAACTTCTCCCGCCCTGGGCGGGGCGGGAGGGATTGTCAGACTTTTACTGACTAAAACCCACCCATGTTCCTTCTTGTGCCCTTTGCGTTCCGGGGGCGCGGTATCTCTTGCGAACAACCCGCGATCTGTGGAATGTTGAGACATCACTCATAGACGCACACGCACACGCACTGACTCTATCGCACTCGTACATTTACGTTGATAGCAAAGTAGTCCTTACCGTGCTTAAGGACTTTTGAGCGCTTACTGTACATTCTAAAGGCGTGTGATGGGGTGGAGTGTCACTTAGCTTCGTATCAACTATTACGTTAAGACTGCGAAGTTTCATTGGCTACCTACACATACATTGGAGTTTACATAAACCTATATGAGTGATAATCATTAACTTCTATTCCATGTGGAGCTTGCACTGCTGAGGTATATACCTGATACCTGTCATAATTATACAAATGCAATTACAAAGCAAGTCATGATAAAAAAATATATAAGTACAATTCACTAGAGGACTTTCTCATGAGAGTTTAGTCAATACAAAATGGTCCTCGGAGTTCGTGGCCCGCCGGGGGCTGCGGTCCGTCGCCACGCTCTATTAGAGGCTCTCTTTGAGGGCGCCGCCGCCCCGCCCGCTCCTGATGAGATCACGGCGCTTTTTAAATGAAATGAGTATCTCTAGCGAACTAACACGAACATACCAGATCCAGCTGTGGGTGCTGTAAAATGACTAAAATAATTAATGTATTTAAAAGATGAAACACTAAAGAACGCGGCTGACGCGATGTCTGAACGACCTACATATATGTAATGTTTAATGGGACAAGCCCGCCTCACTATTCCCAACCACTGCAACTCGCGAGACCGCGGACACCAGCTTCAAACGCTCCAGCTGCAACTACAATACGTACAATAATAATCCTAATGTCGGGAAGCATGAACAATGGCCGTGATGGTCGCAGTAGTCCCGCGCGGTGGTCACGTGCCCGTGTCGGTGCCGTCACGTCGCCGACTCGTCGCGAGCGCTGATTGACTCCTCGGAGACCCCGCACGTGACACAATAATACAACCACACCGAAACATCCTGAACAAACGCTAAATTACTTTTAATTATTGTTTTCTCTGACTTGGGTAGGTAGAGGAAAGTGGTACGTGTCAGGCAAGCCGTAAGCCTCTCTTCTGCATAATTATTCATTATGATCAAAATACAGCGGCCTTCTTTCAACAATAAATGAGCTCAAACTCTACAAAGCACACGTATTCCCCGAGGGGTGTCCAGTAGCACCTCCTACCTCTTACGACGATCATAAATCCAGTTAATTTTGGTTTGCGGCCGCGGTGCGTGTAATAAATTGACTAAGAAATATGAAGTGGAGAGAGTAGCCGTCGGCGCGTAGCATCGGATTACGTCGGGAGGTGAGCGAGCGAGCTGAAAGCTGTCCGTATTAGTTGAACTTCAATATCCGCGGATCAGCGCAGCGCCGCCATGCGACAGCACACTTACACACACAAACGCGCCGCTAGCACTGTGGAAGCTTGCTTGAAAGTAAAAGCTCGCAAACACTTGCTTAAAATGTTGGCAGACTCGTCCCACCATTAATTTGTTCCACCTATCTATTTTTAACTCTCCCTATTTTGTATATTTTGTTTGTATGTATGTATTCATTATTATATTTGATTTTCTGGATATTTTTAACCGACTTAAAAAGAAGAGGTTATCAATTCGTCTGTATGTTTTTTTTTGTATGTGTTACGCGATAGCGCCGCCTGTTATAAATCAATTTTGATGACTCTTTTTTTGTTTGATAGGTATTTAAAACACTACATACTTCTCTTAAAACACTACACTACTTACTTCAAAGGTGGTCCCATAATAAATTTAATTGAAATTGGTTTAGTAGTTTGGTGAAAAAAATGAAAATTACTGAAAAAAATAAGTCATCTAAGTAAACGAATTAGCGTATTTTGCTTTCTTGTAACCTAAAAGTTACAAGAAATCAAAATACGCTAATTGGTGGGGCTAAGTGGTGTTTTTTTAATTAATGTGGTGTTTTTTTAATTTATGTAGTGTAACTGTTCCCTTGTGGATTTGTATGACAGGAAATTGATACCAAAAAGCGAAGAATAAAAACTTTCTTACAAAAAAGACCACCTCCTTTAAAAACTAAAAAGAGAAAAATATCTTTAGCTTTAAACATTAACGAGCTCGGGGGAGAAGGCAACTGACGACTTCCCATCCGGAACAAAGAAAACTGTGGAAGTCGGTGGGAATACAAAACAACAAAAGAAGCCGCCGACTTCCAAAGGTTCCTTTTTTAGCCAAAGTTATTTTTCACTTTTTAGTTTTTAAAGGAGGCTGTCTTTTCCCGTTCCTCGCACCGACACGCTGTCTCCGCATCACCCTAACATATTAGATAGACTGGTAGGAAACTCCGCCTTTGTACAGTGTGTTTTTTTCATTATGTGCATAAAGTATTAATAAATAAAATAAATATTAAAACAGAAAGCGCAAAGTTCTGTGGAGGTGAGCTTCTCGTATGCCGTGGGATGCTACGATCTGCTGTACGACAGAACCACTTACTGAATAGCGCACGATCTGGTAACTACAGGCCAGGCCTGGGCGTTATACCACGCTACAGTCTATCTCAGTGCCATTTCATCCAGATCCGTTCAACCGTTTGAGCGTGAAAGAGCAACGAACAAACAAACAAAGAAACAGACAGACTTTCATATTTATAAAGTTAGTACGATACTACCAACCTATTATGGTCAACAGCAAGGCGAAAGCCTTTTCTCTTACAGAGAAATCACTACGCTTGCTCAAGGCGGCTTGTGCCGATTTCAAACTTATATTAACTGTAAGTTCAGGTTTACTCACGATGCTATCCTTCACCGACGTCAGTCATGTCCAGGTAAACCAGAAATTGAAACCTCTTGCAAGAGAGGCGGGCCTTAACCGCTGTCGGACGTTCCAACTGTATGACTGACTAGAGGCGCCACCCCACGCACGGCACCACGCACACGGGTATGGGGAGAAGACGCAACAAAAACATGATTTGGAACTCTTAAGTTTAATCAATACGTCTATTATGTACAAAGAGTAACTAACACAATGTTAACATTACCTCGCATCACTTACAATTACTCAAAATAATGCATTGTTGCAACCTTACATCGAGTGCACACGAACACTTCATACACGCACACATACACTTACCGGTTCACAAGTCTAGCGTCTTGAACGTTTCATTAGTTCGCGTACAAACATGTGACGGTGAGTTACAAAAATATTATGATCCTTTACTAAGTACTGCCGCGCCGCCGACCCCGCCGGCGCGGGCTCCGGCCGGCTCGTGCCGCGCTAGGGGACACGGCTCATGTACAATGATACTCATTTTTTTGTCCATGCCGCTGATAACTTTCCAATATAATGTTATGAAGATATCTAGCTTGTTATTCATTTGCTTCGGTACACACAAAACTCGATTTAATTTCACAATTCATAAAAAAATATTAATAATATGTACATTCCATAAATCTCGATGTTATTTAAAATTAAGTAATAAACTGTGGAGGGCGAGCCACCGCGCACCACCGACACGCGCTCGCGCTCTCACGCGTCACATTACAGTTCGTTGGCAAACGTTGCTTCAAATATATTATTCGTCGACAGATTCATTCTATACACTTGCATAAATAGATAAATATAAAAAAATGTTCGTGTATCGCATACTGACTACTATTTCTTTGTAAAATCATTTGAGGTTAAGTCGCACCGGTGCCGGGGCACGCCCTGGCGAGACGTGGCGCGGCGACGTTCGCTTCACTCTGCATAATCGGAAGTCAAGTTCAGGAGAGGAAGGCGTTTCGTAGAAAACTGCATAAACTTTTATACACAGACAGAGGCAAATAGATACGCGCGGCTCGTTCGGGCGCCGCAGTCCGGGCGCCCCCCGGAGGGCCGCGCTCACTCGCAGTACGTGGCCGCCAGCACGTAGAAGTGGCGCCGCGGCGTCAGCGACAGCCGGCTCACGTACTTCGTGAACGACGCCGCGCCCGCGTCGCAGTACACCAGCGACAGCGCGTTGTGCCCCGGCGGCACCGACACCAGCGCCGCGTCCGCGCCCGCGCCGCCCGCCTCCTCGGGCGCCACGAACAGCGTGGCGCCGCCCGCGCCGCCCGCGCCGCCCAGGTGCAGGCGCGCCTCCAGGCGGGGCGCGGCGTAGGCGGCGCGCGGCGGCAGCAGCGAGTAGTCGCCGGCCGCCCAGCGCTGCAGCTCGGGCGCGGCGCGCGCGCGCAGCGCCAGGTCCGTGCAGTCGCCCAGCAGGCGCACGAAGGCGGCGCTCGCGAACAGCGCCAGCGCGCCGCGCAGCGCGTGGCCGGCCGGCGCGGCCCGCAGCCACGCGGCGCGCGGCCGCAGGTAGCGGCGCCGGTCCGCCGGCCCCGCGCGCTCCCACGGCAGCTCTGCGGGCAAACGGAGGCACGGTGACGTGCAGGCTCGCCGCCGCGCAGGCGCTGCCGGCGGCCGCCGTACCTGGGTCCTCGAGCGCCTCCATGAGCTGGCGAAGCTTGTCCGGCAGCAGCAGGTCGGTGAGGCACACCTCGCTCTCGCGCTCCATCTGGCTCTGGATCTGCATGCGCGAGCGCGGCGACATGTAGGTGGCCTCCACCCACTGGTTCAGGAGCACCTGCACGCACGACACTTATACACGACGCCACTCGAACTCACCGACTGTATAGTGTAGTAGCCGCCACGAATCGTGAGCACAATATCCAGGTGATTTGGGTCTCTTTGACGGAATGAAGGACTCGGGGGGGGCGTCGACGCCGCACACGATTGTTCCCTGTCCGTCAGTCGATGCTCGTCGTCTATTGGACACTCGCATGACATCCGGCACACTTAAGTGCAGTTTTAATGACTTACGTTTTGGATTTAAAAATAATCACCCTTGCCATTAAATTAACAAAACGTTAAAAAATTAAAAAAAAATATTATTTCTTACCGGCTTATATTTTTTTATTGAGATAAGTTTATTTTATGATATAGTTTTAATTTTTGTGTATAACATCGTTTTGGAGAAATCTGTAACATGTAGTACTTATTTTTATGAATAAATAAATGAATAAAAAGTTTCAGTCACGAAGGCCTGCAACATTACTGCATCACAGTAAAATTATAAGTACCACTAATGGTTTAATTATACTCTGTGTAAGTACCTAACAATAATTTTCTTTTATTTTTCATCTGTGCTCACGACTCGTGGGTACTACTATACCTGCACGTAAATGATTTAAAAATAGTTTTATTCTTGTAAATAAATCCCCTCTCTGGTCGTCGTGTTCGGCGCGGGCTGCGATTCAGCATGACTGCAATGACAAGCTTTCCTCATATCGTAACCTACTATACTTGGTATGTTAATCTAGCCAACTACACTCTGGTCAGTATCTTGCAACGCAAAAGTTGATAAATAGCGCTACTTGTATGCGGAGTACCTGTTAGGTACTCTGTTTGGCCGCAAATAAAGATGGCGCACAGGCGATCGGACATATCATGTTAATACTTTTGAAATAAATGTACCAAGATCAACTTGAATATAATGTTTTAACCCAAAATAATGAAGTGACATACGATATCTGAGTGCGGCTTGGCGGGCTCGGGCTCTGGCTCGGGCTCGTCGGCGTCGGGCTGCGGCTCGGCGGGCGGCGGCTCGTCGGGCGCGGGGCCGTGGAACCAGCCGTTAATGGACAGCCGCGGCAGCTCCAGCGACAGCACCTCCTCCACCTGCGACACATACGCCATGTTAACATAAGTATAGTCCGAAGCGCACGATCGACGATGCAATTTACCATCATACGCTAACTCAACAATCCAGCAATTTTATCGAACCACTGCGGCTGAGTTGGCCCACATCATCAAACTGCTGCCGCGGCCGTGCGCGTTACTTGCGTTAAAACCTCCACAATACAAACATTTTGAAGGAATATCTTTTCTAGAAAATGTATGCCACTAACCTAATCCCGCAGTAAAAGTACAACTAAACATGACATTACCTATTCCTGGTTTTATATGTTATTTTAGGCTGTACTTTATTTTAATGATGATGATGAGCGAAGAGACGAGAGATGACCTGACAGAAGACCCTGTGGTCATGCTATCACTGACTCTCTTCCTGGAATGACCGTTGCCATGACGGCATGGAAGAAGAAAGCATGTTCCGCCGACCCCAAGTAACATGGGATGAGGGCAGGAAGATGATGATGATACAATATTAATTAAATAAACAACATGACATAATTTTTCAATATTCGGTTTCTTTCACCCATGTTTGTGCAACACACAAACACTTGTGTCACACCTACCGTTTAGAGAAGAGGGAACAGAGTGGAGTTAGCCTTTTTTATTATATCTAAATGTTATTTTTGTTTGTACATGTCCTAATGATACATTGCGCTGCGCAGAATGGACATCTATTGTTGTGAAGGAAAGGTTGTCCAAGTATTTTTTTAATAAATACTCTTTACAAACTATGGACATATTATTTTTAAAAGGACACAACCAATTATCTCGTGTTATTGACAGGCGCTATAACAGCAAGCCTAATCAATAACCATGAAACATTGCAAACTACCTAAAATGTTTAAATCGGTCTTTAATGTACAGCGTGTTTTTTATCTGCAAAACTGCCTCGTTAGTCTAGTAGTCTTAAGCGCTATGCTAGAGGTCTTGGGTACGATTCCCAGGTAGAGCAAATAGTGTTATTTGGTTCTTTATGAAATTATCAGTAGCAGCTCGGAGTTAGGATTTGTGCCCGGTCAATGGCAATAGGCTCGCCCCCTATTACATGGGACCTAAACATACCGGCGAACTGTGGGTGTACATTGGTACACCTCTAACTAAACTTTCGGAGAATACAGGTATGTTATGTTGTGTATTGATATCCCATAACTCTAGGGTATAAATGAGACCACATCAAGGAATCAACTGGCATATGAATAATTTTTCAAACATAAAACTTACTTAAATAATAATCAAATTACAAACTATTTACAGTTACAAAAAAAAAGGAAGCTCATAGGGCTTAAAAAAGCTTATCCGCATCGCTGTCAATGGGACAAGTGCCCAAAAGGCTGAGCTGATTCTTTAGTACTGTCTAGTTTAAAAATAGTATGTTTTTATATAATATTTTTGTACTTGATTAAAACAGACGAAAATTACACTTTTATTATATAGCTTTTATTAGAGTTTTTCTGTGGTGAAATAAGATTTATAATGAACTGAAATTGTGAATACTTTATACCCTTTTTCTCGAAGAAATATAAATGTTTACGAACAAAAAATATTCGCGGCCACTTTTGCTGTTTTTTTTGTTCCTGATCCTGAATCTAGTTAAGTCTAGTACATTGTTGATTATAGAGATCATGGTGTACCATGATCTCTATAATCAACAACACACAGTACAGTATTACAGTATGTACAATGTATAGTATGAAGTTTCTTGTCCATTCTTCTCCATATGTACTATAATTATTGTAATTACTTCTACCTCTACTTTTATTAATTAGATTCAATTTAATTTAAATGATGTTCAAAAGGAAATTAATTCGATGGATAAATGTAAGAGTAGTGTAGGAGTGCTCGACATATATCTATACTTGATTCAATAACATCAACACAATAACTTGCGTGTTGTCGTGGGGGCATTTTAAGTTTAGTGATTACATTTAAAACTTGTTCTTGTAAAAAAATGAACATAAGTGTGAGCTTTGACCTTTAATATCTCCGCAAGCGGAAGGTTCACTTCCTATCTGGGAAGAACATGCAACTTTCTGCGTCGTTAGGAGTGTTTCCACATCGCTTGTACGCAGTCACACGTGAGAGTTATTACAGACGCAGTTTGCTTGTTGTCAAGCACGGAGTGCGGCTCACCTGGTGGTAAGAGTCGACGCCGACCTTGAAGAACGCCAGCATGTTGTTCCGCGGAGACACCTCGCGCTCAACCCGCGCCGGGCGCCCGCGCTCGTCGCGCGCCAGCAGCTGCAGCGAGCCGCCCAGCGCACGCGCCCAGCCGCCCCACGCCTCCTGCGGCCGCCAGAGCGTTACGTGCTGCCAGTGTGCACGCTACCATGTAGCCGCGGGGCCTCACCTCGTGGTGCTCCCCGGAGCCGTTCTCCAGCGGCTTGGCGGGCGCGGCGCGCGGGGGCCGCCAGGGCGCCAGGTACAGAATGAAGGCCACGCGCCGGTCGCCCAGCAGGTCGTCGTGCACCAGCAGGTGGTCGCCGGGCCCGTACAGCGAGCACGACGCCGACACCGAGCACAGTGTCAGCCCCGTCACCGACGACACCTTGGCGACACACATCATAACATCAAGTACTTCAAGGTGTTGGTTGACCACCCATCAGTGGCCTAGTATAAGATGCTCATAGTTATTTTTTTAAATATCCTTTCCCAAAGTATTTAAACACAAGCAAGACCCTTTCTCAGTAGGGCAACTAGGCGATGTAAAGTTAAGAGAAATAAGTTGTATGGAGCATACCCAACTCATGACTTCAGTCTTCAGCAGCTCATATATGCCTCTTATACTTCGCTGCCACGTGAGGCTAGCCAGGTCAGCCGTCTGGTGAAATTCATACAGGTCCATCTTCTTGCGGGACCAGTCCAGTGTGTTCATATCATCCACAATGTTGTTGATCATCTCAGGGTTGGCCAAGAAGTTGTGCAGCAGGCACAGTCTGAATGGCTCACACGTCAGGGACACTTCAGGAGTGTTCAAGTCTTTTTGTTCTTTCCAATGTGTTTGAAGTCTCTCTATTAATTCTTGTGACTGTACAAGAAATGTTGAGTTAGTTTTGTGGAACATGCAAGTGTCACAATAAGGCATAACTTTGCACGTTTGAACATTTCAGAACACTGTTTCTCTGTAAAACACAACAACTAACAAATTATGTTAACAAATCACCTTAATCCTAGGGTTAAACTGTGGGTCGTCCATCCTGTTAGCACGCGGGTTGAGCTGTGCCTTCACCGCCTTCACATTACTCTTGTCATCCTCCACCAAGATGGAGTCGTCTTCCCAGGAAGCGTCCGAGTCAGAACTGTAGTCTGACGATGAGGAAGATGATGAGTAGTCCTCTGGAAAAAATACAATGACATGCTTAACTACTCAAAACAACAACATTTTGGTTTCTATCGAAATAGTACGACCTCATAGGAAAAGTTTACACTCACAGTTCAAACAAGGTGCTATAAGGACACTTATAAACATTAAAGAGGAATGTCCTCTGTTGTAATACCCGGCCTTACTTCATCATCTTATCAGCCAGGACATCCACTGATGGACATAGGCCTCCCCATAGATTTCCAAAAGGACCGGTTGGAAGCTGCCTGTGTTCACCCGCAAGGTGGACAGACAACCTAATTAAGACTGTAGAAAAACAAGCTAAGTTACTACAATTCAAATAAGAATTTATGCATTGTGAAACATGAAATCTTAATAATTTATGAATGATCGATAACAAAAATGGGATCGGATGTTCCATATAGGTAATTAAACGAGATCCCATCCACCATCGTGTGCAGTACAATCACAGCATCCATTACAATGTTTTTTAACATGCATCACATCCTCCCCATCGTTATACACATGCACCGCATTCCTATTTAGAGTTCATATTTCCCGCGCAAAGTGGCGCAAACAAAAAATGTTTGAGACTCACCTCCACGGATCCTCTTGACCTCGTCTGCAGAGGCCTGGTAGGAGTTGACGGCGCACACGTCGGAGTCATCGCTCTCCGTATCGGAAATCTCGATGACTGTGCCGGAGAACCTGCGCTTGGCGGGCGGGCGGGCCGAGGCGGCGCCGCCACTCGCGGCCGGGCCCGCCTCCGCCGGCACCGCGCCCGACGACGCTTCCTCGTTGTCTCTACTAGGTGAACTCATTTTGCACCACCAGCACTACATAATACGTGAAAGAAAAACAAAACGAAACCAATATGATGCGACGCCTAACCTAAGTTTTTGTTGACGTCCAATCGATCACAATGGCCATATTAAAAAATTAAAAATAATCGTAATCATTTAAATTGTTAAATATTCCACAAATTGTTTATTATTGATTTTGGATGGCTATTTCAATTGTTTGTTGCATTTTAAAATATGCACCAATCTTTTAGTACATTTTTGCTGTGTCTATTTCGAGAACTTGATTTAGGTCTCTGTTATATCGAGGAGTCCTGGGACGGGGTGGTCTCCTTTTGCGAAACGGTCATTTCGCAGAAGGAGGTTGCGGGAAGAAAGTGAGAGAGATCAACAACCTCTTTCCCGGCCCACAGCAGGCACACCGGGCGTTGGCGAAGGGCAGACAACGCCCTCGTCCAACCCTCCTGAATGGGTCCAGGGGCGGCGGACTTGGGGACGTCCGTCACCCCCTAATCAACTGGACCCGAGACGGCGGCGCGTAGTTTTCCACGCGCGCCCCTATTTAACGTCGCGGAGGGAGTCCAACACTTCACCTGCCTTGACCTGAGGAGGCCCGCAGTGGGCTAGCACCAGTCGGGGATCGCGGAAGATAAGTTAATTAAGCTAAGTTCCCGGGATCCCCGGCGTAAATGTGGGAAGGGCACACTGGGGTGATTTTAGTCAGTAAGAGTCTGACAGACCACTCGGCCCTTCCCAGGGCGGTGGACATCCATGAGGATAATAACAGAGAAATTTAATTAATCGTTTTTGTATGTTTTCAATACGGTCGATGTACTTATTGTAAGGCGGGTTCCATATCTGAGATGCATACTCCAGCTGACTTCTTACAAAAGTGCAGTACAAAATTTGTAATGTCTTGACATTTTTTTTTTACTTAGAAAGTAGCATTATAAATCCAAGCAGTTTAGAGGTTTTTTTTTTACAATGGCGTCAATATGTGTTTCAAAAACTAGTTTATTGTCGTGATGAACTCCCAGATCACGAATAGTGTATGCCTAAAGTGCTATCCCGTCTTCGAGCAATGAGATCTTGGCAAAGATTTTCATATCATCGGCGAAACATAATAATTTGGATGATTTCAGGTACAGGTCGATGTCCGTTCATGTAGATCACAAATAATAAAGGACCGAGCAACGAGCCCTGAGACACTCCACTGTGCACACATACCCAGCTGGACATATAATGTAAGATGAAAACCACTTCAGGAGGTCTCCACGAATTACCATATAATTTAGCTTCTTAATCAGTGTTTCGTGGTCAATCCGATCGAACGCTTTACTATAGTCAGTGTAAACGACATCAACCTGCTTACCTTCATCCATAGCATCGGTAATGAAATCATTAAACAAAATGAGATTTGAAGTGGTAGATCGCCATCCTCAAAAAACATGCTGGAATAAGCTGAATAACAGCTATAAGTAACGACATACTTACCTCACTAGTATCAAAATATACTGTCATTAGGCAAAGGCACACTGCGGTAAAATTGACACTCCTGGCAGCACTGAGGTATTAAATAATTTGACACTACTCTACTAGAGTGCTGGCAGCACTGCTAGTGCTATTGCTATGTCATTAGTGTCATGAATTCATGCATGATGTGTAAATCTATGATCTTTTCAATCAACTGTCAACAAAATATTGTACTATATTTTTTATCAAGGATTTATCTTTTCTTTGCTGATTTTTCATAATATTATGAGTCAAGAAGTACAAAGTTTATTTATTAGATTTAGTACATGAAGTTCTAAAAACTTTAAAACTAAACAAAATGACGGATTCACTTTCAAAACAGCCCCTAAATGGCACAATTATTATCGAGTCTCAATGCCAACACTTTGTGATGAGAAAAAAGCGACTGTGCCGGATGACAGTTCGGCCAGGCCGCCAGTATTGCGGCGAGCATGAACCTCGCCCGAAGAACGCTGATGGCCAAGTAAGTACGAGCGCACAGCCTCCTCAATTTCCGCATGCTACAACCATCCTAACTAAACGTGCTATAATCGCCGCCACGACTGACGGACCAATTGCGTGCGTCGGCCTAAAAAACCCAGAAAGAAACCCAAAACCTCAAAAATTGACTTGACGTTTGTGCTCACGACTTGTGGCGGCTACTCTACTAATTCAATAAATCCAATACACGTACTGTATACTTTGGAAACTTTAATCACATTAGATAAATTTTCTAAATTAATTAGATTTTGAGTGCTTACCATCATTGATCTTTGGTTGTTTCAGGACGACACACGAATACCTTGCCCCAATGATCCCAAACAGTGAGTAAAAGAAACTTTATGACATATGGTCATAGTTGTTACATAAATAAAGCTAACATAACACTAGGCTGTGATGTATTGTAGCACTGTGTACGTCAGTAAGCTGAAGAAGCACCTGTTGATCTGCAACGCCCGCACCACAGAGCTGCCTCCATACATTGTACTAAACATTAATGCACCCACAGAAGTCGACAAGTGTTTTAAGAAGCCACTTAGTCAATTATCTCGTGAAACAATCATGCAAGTCATAAACAAAGTTAACTTTTTATATGATAGTAAGTAAATTATTTGTAAAGCATCAATGAATAAATTATAATTATATGGATTTTTCATTTCAATTAAAAAGTTAAAAATAGTGTAAATCATATATATTATTAAGCACAGAGTCCATTACACAGAGCATGTGAAGGGCAACATAACTACGGCCCCCGAGCACCCCATCCACAGCACAGTGGTGGAGGAATTCTCAGAGAGTGACCGTGCCGAGAGCTCTCTGCGTCACTTGCGCCAGGTGTCCAGCCTGCTATGGTTGGCCGAGGAAGAGGGACTGGTTGGCACCAACACTTGCTACGTAGAACTGGGAGCTGGGAAAGGTAGTTTGCTGATGCTTTTTCTATTATTGGAATAATTTTTTTGTTTAGTACCATACCTGTTGGATGGAGGTATTAGAGCTCCCAACATTTAAGACAACAAGTTATTGTTGTAGGCAACTGAACTTGTACCCCATTACCCGTGTTCTGACACATGCTCAGATAAACTCAATGTTCTGCATGGGGTACTTAGTGTGCTACTAAGACGCCAAAAGTTGTTTTCCAGCAATAATTTTTACTAAATGTATAATACATACTTAGTTTGAGGGGTATTATATGTAGTTATAAGCTACATACATATGTGCGTAAATAACTGCGGTCAGGTCACTTGTCGTACTACGTGTGGCACGCGTGGTGCGGCGCGGCGGGCGCGGCGCTGCTGGTGGAGCGCGCGGCGCTGCGCCACAAGCGGGACAACAAGCTGCGCGGCGGGCGCGTGGCGCGCGTGCGGGCCGACCTGGCGCACGTGGCGCTGCAACGCGTGGCGCTGGTGGCGGCCTGCGACGACGTGCTGGGGCTCGCCAAGCATCTGTGCGGAGTGGCCACGGGTGAGTCGGTGGGGTCTGCGTCGCGGCGAGTGCCATGTGACGCGTGAGTAACGCCGGGCGTGTCCACCAAAGGCATTAAATTATACTATGCAATAGACGGGACTCACAGCACTTTATAAGGGACATTTATTTTGGAAAGTCTGGTCGATCAATTTAAAAAAAGGATCTGTGCCTTATACTTCAAGTGAACTAATTGCACGTTTCTTGATTTTTCCTAGTCATTCTACATTCATAGTAAAATAGTACACTGCTTATATACCTAACTACTCGCTTGACTTTGCTATCTGATGCAAAAACGACGGGGTGTTATAAGTTTGACGTGTCTGTGTGTGTGTGTCTGTCTGTCTGTGGCATCGTAGCTCCCGAACGCATAAACCGATTTTGATTTAGTTTTTTTTGTTTGAATTATTCGGGAGTGTTCTTAGCTATGTTTGATGGAAACCGGTTCTGCGGTTTCATAGTTATCAGCTCTTTTGTTAGCTGCGATAGAGATTTATCGGTACTTTTCTGTCGGGAGTCACTAAAATCTTTTAATTTTGTGTTTTATTGGGTAAAATTTCAGATGGTGTACAACACCAACCCGTCATTGTATTTGTCTTTGTCTAAACTTAGCGACGGTATTGTTCCCGCCATTTGTATGAGTGAGACAGATATAGGTTTACTTTAAATGTTTATCAGTTTGAAAGCTACGTCGTCGCGCTCAAATAGTGGTTAAACATTTTTCGACGCGTGGCAATGACATAGGCTTCCCCATTTGTTTAACTCAGTGTAAAAAATAAATAACTTGTAAATATTGGAACTACTAATAGTTTTATTGTTTTCCTAATTTTTTGGCATTCCTTTTAATCTTTTTAAATGTGTGCAAAAAATAGTCTTAGTAACTTTTATCAATATTATCGATACCTTGTTTTTTTAATGGTAACATCCCTACCACAAGTTTCTAGTATGCTATTCAAAACTAAATGACGTTACTGACATTTGAGATTTTCCTAATAGCCGCTCTAATTTTACTATATTATGCTAGATGACATTACTGAGACAAGGGATCACTCTTTTTCTATGACATTTCTTCACATAGCCTCTCTATAGTAAGTAGTATAAATGTCTTTGGTGTCCACAGACTACGCGCTGCGCTGCCTGACGGCGGAGGGCGCGCTGCACAAGACGCGCGGCGCGGTGCTGGCCACGTGCTGCCACCACCGCTGCGAGCGCGCCGCCTTCTTCGCCAACCACCAACTACAGGTGACACCTCTAATTCAAATTGACACTTAGGAATAGCGCAAAAGTAGCAACTCGGAACACTTGCAGCCTGTTTACACATTCATCTGTTGTGACGATTGTTTAATACTTACAGGAGCTAGGCATTAGTGGTGATGAGTTTAACGTGATGCTGGGCATCGTGTCGTGGGCGACGTGCGGCGACGGACGCAGCCGCGACACGCGCAGGCGTGACGACGACCAGCAAACTGAAGATGTAACCGATCACAACCAAGACACAAGTAATCAGGGCTATGAATTAACCAATAGTGATGCAGAATCTCAGACAGCAGAGCAAGTAGACCGGCAAGTGTTACCGCAAGCAGAGCGCGAGCGCGTCGGCCGCCGCGCTAAGCAGCTGCTGGACTGGGCGCGCGTGCTACGCCTGCGCAGCCAGGGGTTCGACGCCCGTCTATGCTACTACGTGCCCAGCGCTGTGTCACTAGAAAACGTGTGTATCGTCGCAAAGAAACTCGGCTGACGGCGTATTGTGCGTATCGACTTGTACAAGCCATATATACCGGACACGTGCTGGGTCGATAAAAATATATATCCGCAGATACCAATGCGGATCACTGATGCGTAGATCCGCGAATACGCATGCATGACGGACCGCGTGACAGCACAGACATGCTTCGACTCGCACTACGCTGGTTTTTTGGTTTTGTTTATAGTTTAGTGTGACACGGAGCAGCATAGGATTACGTTTGTATGTTTAGTTAAAATATTTAAGAAAGAAAATATTAACTGTGTTAATTTCTTTGTTTTTCTAGAAATGTTTGTTTAAATTTCGAATATGTAATGAAATTGAATAATAAGATCCGTTCGAGATCGCATAAAAAGTAATTGATACAGATCTTTCTCCTCTCGTCTCCAAGTATTTAAATCATAAACAATTTATTTTTCATTAGTCCCAATAAGTTTATTTGATTGCAGACTACAGTACAAGGTGTATGGAAATAAAATAAAACAGTAGCAAATATAATTTTGTATATTTATATCAATAATTATTATCTAAAAACAAAACTCTATAACTATACAAATCTCCAATGAACGTACCAGCGATCGGTCCCAAACGGAACATCAGCGTTACAAACCAAACAAGCCGCGAGACTCAGGGGCAAATGACCGCTGACCACTGTACACAGAGGGTCGCCACTACTCGAAACGGAACTGTCTGTTCATTTAATTGGGAACTTTACAAAACATATCGTTATGCTTAGGCTTGTATGCTCGGTTATCTTGTAAGTCGCAACGAACTTACGTGTCATGATAAAAATAGGCTTTAAAAAATAAACATGCTTACATACACTTAGGCTCATCGAACACTAGAGCACGGGAGCAGCGACGTGTTTCTTATAACAAATAAATAGTACGATGGTAGGGTGTCGTGATGGCGTGGCGGCTGCGCCCGCACCTGTCGGTATGGGGCGACGACGACCGCCTCTACGGCTTCGTACTAAGTGTACTAACATCAACTTAAGCAAGTTACTATAAAAAATACAAATTATCTATCACCAAATAAGTTTACATAAAAATGATAAATGCTCCGTTACTGGCAGACTACTCCGCTTGCTTGGTCAGAATGCGCGGACCACATACTACAATCGCATAATATTGTCTAAGATTAAAGTTCGAACATAAAGTGGAGGTGTGAAGTAGGTGTCTGCAGTCTGACCAAGCGCTAGTACCGACGGTTCACTTATAAACCAATAGTTAGAAAAAGTATAAAACGAAACTGATTCAATAATAAACAACTAAATTGGGAATGCGATAGCGAAGTTACAACGGTCCGAGTGCACTTAGGGCACATTCCTCTGCGCTGACCGCGTGGACTGCGCTGTTATAGACAGCGCACAACAATAACGTTTTAAATTGAATGAGCGAGCAAACGACTTGTACTGAGTGGAGCGAGTAGGGAGGAGAAAGGAATGCGCGGGCGCCGTCTACTGCAGCCTAATAATGTTTATTATGGGTATGTGGTAATAAGTGTCTAAATGCTGCTAGGTGGCTACTCTATGAATCTGTACGATTGAAGCCACTGTATACTATACAATTCACTATAATTATATTACAATATTTACATCCACGTATGTGCCGCTACACGAGCAGGGGAGCGGAGAGCTCTCAGATGTGCCAATACGAACTTCCCACTGAAAGTATTGTTTACTTCACATTAATGAAAGAGATTCAAAGAGGAAACTCGGAAGTGACTGTGGGCCCGCGCCGGCACAGCGGTGTGTGGTGTATTATAATGATAAGCGGCGTGCTGTGATAATGATCGTTGTACAAGAGATGACGTGCACGTGCACGCTTGCTTGCTGCTCAAGACGCGAGCGAGCGTACACTTCAATTAACACAAAGTCAAGATATGCTCACACCAACCATACAATATTTTTATTCACGGGTTACGGAATAATAACAATATTTTTATAAAGTTTTGAGTCATACAGTTTTGATTTACAATCACCTCATATCGAAACTTGTAACAAAATAAACTCTATACCCATGCGTCACAACATTCGGTTGTCATCAGGAATACTGGCTCATCGTGAATATTGCCGCTGTCGTTGAAGAGTCCTATCAACGAGATGACATGATGACCGTATCAATAAAAAGTAACAAGTTAACAATGTGGTGGCTTCTGTCTGTATCCCACTGCATAATTAAAACATGTTGTACAGGAATAAAATAATTTTCATATGTTTGTTGGTTACATTGTTGTTTGATGTTATTTGTAAGAAGATGCCGACGAACTCTTAGAACTGTACCGGCGCCGTCGCGACGCGGCGGGCCTGCGGACGACGACACTTAGTGATGATAGCGTAATGCTGACCAAACATGATAGTGACCGGAAACATATATGTAAAGGTTTAGAAAACTTATAATTTTGGACAATCTGACATTTTTATTATTGTCAAGCCACTAGCGAGGCCGCCACGAGCGCAGTGGCGACCTGTTAAAAAATTATGTTTATTTTTAGGCGATGAGCCACGTTATAATAGGAGTAATGTAGTGTGCCATAGGCCGCAGTCCGCGGCGCGGGTGTGGCGCGGCAGTGGCGCGCGTGTGGCGTGCGCGTGTGTGCATCAGTAGCCGTAGCGCTCCTGGATGGAGGACACGACGCCGTTGGCCAGCGACGACAGACGCCCCGCCACGCGCGTCACGCCCGCGCGCACGGACTCGCGCACCTGCAAAACATACAATCATATAAAAACCGCGGGTTCATTTTAGATGATTTTGGATTTGTTGATTATTATTATTATTCTCTTTTTTTACCCTATGTAACTCGGGACCCTAGGGCCCCGGACCTTTGAAAGGCGTACGAGGAGCCGAAACCAACTCGCAGAGGCCCCTTAGACAGCTTTATGATGAAATGGAACACCAACCGACAATTATCCCTGTAGGTATGAACTATAAATGCAACCAAGGAAGACCCCCGGTTGGCGCAGGACTATTACTTATTTATTATTATTGTTATTCTCATTTATTCATTACTATATACATATAAATTACATTTTTAAATATTGTTATAAAAGTAAAAACATTTAAAAATATTAAAAATAGTAGCCCACCGGCGACGGGAACAGGGTCCAAGCCACCGGCGGTCAGGGCTCCTGAGAAAGGAATCTCCTAACAATACGCGCCGTGTCTAGGAGTACCGCTTTCTGAATCAAGCCCTTGATCCAGCTGCCTAACGTGAGCCTCCTTAGATGTTGGTCGAGGCTCTTGGCAATTAAGCCATTGGCTGTAACAACAATCGGCACAATGATCGCTGAGTCCACATCCCACATGTCGACAACCTCGCGAGCCAAGTCTAGATACTTGATTTTCTTGTCATTCTCGGCCTTCACGAGGTTCACGTCATGTGGGACTGCTATGTCAACGATCATTGCGCGCTTCTCCAAGCGATCCACCACCACTATATCAGGTTTATTGGCTACAATAGTCCTATCAGTGATGATGGATCGGTCCCAGTACAATGTGACATTGCTATTTTCGAGAACTGGGTCGGGCACATACCTATAGTATGGTACCTCCGATTCCACAAGGCGGTATTTTAGAGCAAGTTGCTGATGGATAATCCTGGCCACAAGGTTGTGCCTATGCAAGTACTCTTCGTTAGCTAGACGAGAACATCCAGAGATGATGTGACGGATTGATTCGCCCGGCCGGTGGCATGCCCGACAAATGTCAACCGTGCCATCCTTCACAATAAATCTCCGGTAGTTATTCGTCATAATAACTTCATCCATAATTGCACAGACAAAACCCTCGGTTTCCCCAAATAGGTCACCGAAGCGAAGCCAGGATACGGACGCTTATTATTATTATTATTAGTCATCGGCCTGTTGGCGTACTTACTTCGTCGAGGTCGGGCGCGGACACGCTGAAGGCAGAGTTGCGCGGCAGCCGCGGCGCGTCGGCTCCGAAGTACTCGGCCGACGAGATGCTCGTGCTGCCCTGGAACCGCGACAGGTTGCCGTCACGCTCCCACCGCGAGTCCTGACACACACACCAAGATAACGTTTATTACATAAATACTGGACACGTGCCGACCATGGCTTAGGCGGACTAGCCGACTAATCTCGCGATAATATGAGAAGTCCGATTTGACATTTCTCATTTTACATGCCGCGATAACTTTGTATGAAATTCTGTAATACTTAAGAAATTGAAAAATCGAATTCATAATCCTAATGAATTTCTATGTTACCCATAACAACGAGTATCATTCGTAAGCATCAAGTATAACTCTATTTTGAAACAATGCACTCGAAATCATGAAATAATCGTTTGATTAATATTCCGCCGTGACGTTATGGCAACTGCGGCAACTGACACAAAGACATGACGTCTTTGGGTTAGTTGACGCAGTGTTGGAAATATGGATTCAGTTTTTAGTTATATTCGTAAAATTACCATACCATCACGCCTGTATTCCCCGAAGCGTTAGGCAGAGGTGTACCGATGTACACCCACAGTTCGCCGGTATGTTTAGGTCCCATGTAATAGGGGGCGAGCCCATTGCCATTAACCGGGCACAAATCCTTACTCCGAGCTGCTACTGAGAATTTCATGGAAAAACCCGGTAACACTTTTTGCTCGACCTGGGAATCGAACCCAAGACCTCTAGCGTAGCAGTCGCACTTAGAACCACTAGGCCAACGAGGCAGTTCGTAAAATTATAAATATAAAACGGAACTTAACGCCTAGAAATCTCATTCATCGATATGATATACCCTCATCACTACTGTTTACTGTATATTTCGGCATACATTTCTAGCTTGGCGCTGAAGAGGCATCTCTGTGAACGTTGGCGGTGAAAAGGTTAAACAAATAAAAACAAAATCTGACCACATTTATATTTTTAGCTATTTCATAGTTATGTTGAAATACGAAATTATTTGGATAAAAATTGCTTGCTAATACCGAACTTTGATTACACATTACGACATTTTGGTGTTAGCTTGTGCATTCTTCAACATGTCTAAAGGATTTTAAATCACATAGCATAACATACCATCACGACTATATTCCCCGACGGGTCAGGCAGAGGTGTACCGATGCACATCCACAGTTCGCCGGTATGTTCGGATCCCATGTAATGGGGGCGAGCCTATTGCCACTAACCGGGCACAAATCTAACTCTGAGCTGCTACTGAGAATTTCATATAAAAACCGAATAACACTTTTTGCTCGACCTGGGAATCGAACCCAAGAATTCGAGCGTAGCAGTCGCGCTTTGGCCTACTAGGCTAACGAGACAGGAGTATTTTAAATCAATGTCTCAAGAATCGGTTTTCAAAGCAACTTTCCCTTACTACACGAGGTATTTTTGTAGCTGTCACATTGGCCTTTTTATATTGTCGAGAATATAGTCTATTATTCGGTAGTAAAGAGGCCGACTTTACTGTACATGTATACTTTTATGAGCAAAAAAATTGCACTTAAAAAAAAAACGCAGAAAATAATATTGTTAATGGAGGTGTTAATTTCCCAAATTCTAGATGTGTTATGAATCTCTTAGAGGATAAAAAAACGGCGTCTCTGGCATGACGGAGAGCGAGCAAAGTGCCGAGACGGTAACATCGCTGCGGGCACCACCCTACGTGCGGTTAATACCATTGTCTGGGTGAGCTAAGCGAGCTCAGTGAGTACTGAAACAGAACTGACCTGTTCACCAAAGAATTGCGCGGAGCTAATAGCCTTAGCGGAGCCGAACTTCTTGACAGCAGAGTCATCGTCGGCGCTGTCGGCGCGGCGCGGGCGGGGCCGGGCCGGCGCGCCGGGCCCGGGCCGCGCCGGCTCGCGCGCCGTCTCCGCGCTGAACATGCTGTGCACGGGCCGCGCCGGCTCCGGCGAGATGCGCGCCGCGCCTAGCCCGGCGATGTTGTCGAACGAGGAGGACTTGCGGTCGCTGTCGCCGAACAACTTGTCTAGGTTGCGACTGTTGCCGTACGGCTCGTTTCTGATCAGACAACTCGGCTTATTTTTGATAGATATTATTATTTTTTGGAAAACATTGCTATGAGAGATTTAATCTAGATGTACTACAGGCGAGTCCATACCCGCGTACGTGCACGGACTGCGCGGTTTCCATGCAGCTTAGATACATTATATGGTCACCTTGGGACATGTTAGCGCGTGGTTTACGTGCAAGTTATTCATAAATGTTGGAGGCGCTCAGTTTGCATGGATCGTGCGCGTGCGCAGGTATGCACGCGCTTTAAAGGTGACTTATGATATAAGTTTGGAATCGCCAACCCGCTTTGAGCATGTGTGAAGGTCAATGCTTTGCTTTTTCTGGAAGAGGAGAAAGTCTTTGCCCTGTAGTGGAAAAAAAAATAGGCTGGATTATTGACTTGATCCGCGTTGTAAGATGAAGTATGACCGCCCAACATGCGCGGTATATTGTGGCACCATGCGTGCGCTACACCACAAAATGTTAGTCGGCTGTCGCTGACGGTGGCGTCCGAATTGTTAAGGTCAAGATTGTGATGTGTGAACAGTACGATTTTGTGTTAAAGACCTGATCATGGTGAAGGAGGAGCTGAAGTCGTCGATGTCATCGAGCTGGGCGCGCGGCGCGGGCGCGTCCTCCTGCTCGATCACCGTCATGTCCGACGTCGCCGAGTGCGACACTCCGCTACAACATACAACACGCAGCATTTACGAGTTCTTTTACATTATCAACTAGTCGGTCAGTACCTAAGTCACACAGCAGGCGAGCCGGAGCGACGCCACCCCGGCATGCACATGCTGCAGTAGGTGCTGTAGGTACTCACGAGCGGTTGGCGGAGCTGGCCTGCGCGATGCCGAGCCGGTCGGCGTGCGGGCGCGGGTCGCGCGGGTCGCGCGGGTCGCGGTAGGCGAGCCGGAGCGACGCCACCTCGGCCTCCACGTGCTCCAGGGTGGCCGTGCTCTCGGACGCTGTCGCAGTTTCCAGCTTCAGCTTCTCAGCCAACATGGCTTCGCGTTCGATGTCTTCGAAGTTCGCAGCTACCTTTGTCGCGCCCAGACCTCCCTTGCGTGCTCCCAACTGTACCGCAAAACGT
The DNA here is from genome assembly GCA_947462355.1 of Caradrina kadenii. Taxonomy (NCBI): domain Eukaryota; kingdom Metazoa; phylum Arthropoda; class Insecta; order Lepidoptera; family Noctuidae; genus Caradrina; species Caradrina kadenii. The sequence continues at coordinate 190,237 of OX381691.1, read as the reverse complement.
TTACTTTCACTACTTCCTACAGGTCTTAATATCAGAAGAGACCTACTCTTTCGGAAACGACTGAAGTGTATATTTATCTTCTATAAACTATATCATATAATAAAGGAGAACCTCACTGAAGTGTCAGCGCACAGCTGGAACTGCTGAACTACGAACGTGACATTCTGCACACGGTTTTCTTTTATGATGAAGGCGATCACTAGTAACGGCTTTTTAAAAATTCTATTCCTTTGGGAGAAAAATAGGGGACGAAAGTTTGAACGAAAATCAGACATTTAACAGAGAGACATGCAACTTGGCTGAATGCCCTATGTTACAGTTACCTTTTTGGTAAAAAGAAGTTGAGACACTTTTTTAAAAACAAAGCTTTCGGGAAATCCGTTACGTTTAATGTTAGTAACATTAAATCTGGTTTTTAGGTTACGGACCAAAACTAAAAAATATTTTGAAAAATTACCTCTAGGAGTGTAAAATTGGGGTAACAGCTTATACAGAAAATTAGTCACTTTTAAAGTTACAACATGACAAATGTTTAGAGCTTGGTTAACCATAACTAAATATCATATTATCATTCTTTTTTTGCACCCCCTAAGGGGCATTTTCATGTTGTATACAAAATGTTGCAATTTATATAATCTGAAAACATTCTGGCAACCCCTGCAACAACATATTATAACGAATATGGAGCACTCGCATGCCAGCGATACTGCCACACTCCACGCTGCCCGGCAAACACAAAGCTCCGCAAGAGTACGTCAACATGTTCAAGTAATGTTCGATTAGGGATTTAATCACAGCCGGGGCTTCAATTAGTGGACAATACAGAGTATCGTGTGTGGTGGACAGTGTTACCCCGGTCCGCTTGGCAGGCGCCTTGCGGGCGCCGATGGTGCTGGGGCGCGCGCCCGGCGCCGCCAGCATGTCGCCGCCCGCCACGCCGGCGCCCCACAGCCGCGCCTGCGACGTCAGCGCCGCGTCCGCCTTCGCGCCGCCCTGCCGGACATGCAACGTCATCTCCATGTAAAGCTGCCCGCGATGCGTTACGGCGGCGTCGCGCACCGCGGCCTCTGTCCGGGCACCGCTCTAGTGATCCTGCCGTAGCTGCTGCGACGCCGCAACGCAACGTGTGCACAGGCTCTAACATTACATTACAAAAAAGAACAAATATTCAGCAAGTTTAATGTAGTTTATGGATTAAAAATATTCATGTTGTAATATTGTTTTCTTTAAATAGGTTAAACGAAAAAAGACTGTAATAAACATTAGAAAAAAATATATATATCGCATAACAAAAATGAATGAACGAAATAATTCACATTTTATCATTAGGTATTAATGTCGGTTAACGTGTTAGTCAATGACGATAAACGTTCAATGTCGCGATACAGTTGACATAGTCACATTATGATAATTTTAGTTTAAAACTTTTATAATTAGTAAAACGATGTAATCGTGTCGCTGAGCGCTGCTCCACGTGGCGTGGCCACTTCTCGTCATTCGTCGTTCTTCACTTGTGACCGCGCGCGACCCTCGCCGCATGCCCCGCTGACATATACGCGGTGTAAAAAGTTATAATACATGGCCGATAACCACGCATACTGCCCACCAAACTAAGTAACATTGAGCAACAATTATGCTAGGGAATTACTTTTTTATTGCGTGATAAAACCCGACTTCAATATATTGGTAACCAGGTATGGTCCCGAATCAAAAAATATTGCAACGGGACGAACATGTAGCCTTCGGCTTTGTTTAGTGTGTTTTATACTCATTACATGATTGTATTCACAAATATTGAGTTGGAATATATGCCGGTTGTCGGTGACACGACGGAAATAAGTTAATAACTACTTTTTATCTATATTTCTTTATGTTGTAGATCGAAAGGATTTCCGCGACTAAGGGATTTACATGGAAATGAAATGTAACTTGTATGTAAAGTGATGTTTGACTCAATGCAAGAAAGCACACATTAAACTATTTATGTGCACTGTATGTACAAGTATGCTGGAACACTTCATGTACTTCGGATCGAGTGTTCAGTTAATGGTCTTCTGATACACATATACAGCAAAGCGCTACTCATAGAAAGGATTTAACAATACATTTGGAATATGTTATCAATGTTAATTTATTTATAAAAAACCATTCAAGATATTTGTCATCTAAGACATAATACACACAACAGCAAACTTGCCCGACTGAACAATGTGGGAGTGTTTGTAACGAGATGGTAGTCGAGAAGAATCAGTTTCAAACAAAGCACGGCAAAGGAAACAAATAGCTGTTAGTGAGAGACATACCTGATGGCAGAACATATATAGTGCAATATCCGCTAAGTATAGCCTGAGTACCGGCGGTGTTGTAACAACACGCGGCTGAGGCACTCACATACACTTCTACGTCATACTGCGAATGTCATATTCATATTCATTAATCAACAGAATTTTCCCAACGTCACAAAAGATAGTGCGCAATGTGGTCCAAGCGTCGCCAAGCATAAATCATACACCAAACGAAAAGGTACCTAGTCTTCAAACATACAAAAGGGCATCAAAATCTATACGACGGATTTCAATGAGTTCATTTTTGCCTCAGATTGCATTACATTATGGATTTTTTAGTTAGCTCACCTTGACCTGTCCGCGACTTCGTTCGCGTGGCTTATTTTACCCGCGTTAAGTTACGTCTTTCGTTACTGCTCCACTCCCGTGCGTCATACCGTGATGTTATATGGCCTATGTTACTCAGGAATAATGTAGCTATATATTAGTGAGGAGCCTAGTACTTACAAACAAACAAATAGCTTATCGTTCGTATTTAGGTATAGCTGGAAACCTTCACATCGGTTTTATAATTGTACATTTTAATTGATCATTTTAATGGTTTCCTTTGCCATTTGAAAAATAACAAGTAATAAAAGAAGCCAAGAAATTGCTTTTAAAGTGTATTAAAATACTTATATTATGTGTGCACAGCAACCTAACGTGCGGTTATCGCGGTAGTAAGAGCAATAACAAACACAAAGCAGTCCTACTTCTTTGTCAAATATGAATACTATGTCCGTGTTTCTGCATACCGTGCTTTTATTCCCCCTCTTAGCGCTTTTCAAAACACAAACGCTGATTAGTCAACGTCTCCACATTGACAAAGGAGCTACTGGTACCTCTTGCTCTTGCAATATATCAGCTTAAGCTTGCAATAAGCTTACTGCTACGACCACACCAGAACCGGAGTTAATACAAAAGAAATGTTCCAGATAATATTAATTTTTAATGTCAAAATAAACTTATAATTATTGAAAATCTCTCAGATACATTTTGATACCCTTGTGCATATTTGAAGATTACAACGCACATACCCTTTCGTTTGGTTTGATTCAATGTTGGCTGAGCTTGGACCAAATCCCATACATTCTCGCCCACTGTGTTTTATTATTCTTCCTAAATGGAGGGCAGTTGTGAACCTTGTCGTGGATTTAACTGTAATGCTGTCTAGATTACAGTCAGAAACGATTTGGGTTCATCATGTGCGACATTTGTGAGTGCTGCGCGAGCAGTCAACAAGCTACGAGCACTGAGTGTGTGATGAGGGTGTGGGATGTTTGTGTTACCTGTGCAGTGAAGGCAAGCTCGCTAGTGTTAGTGGGAGCGGAGTCGCCGTGCTCCGCAAACCAGTCTACCTCGCGCTCCTTGACCTCCTTGGGCTCGGCCGCCGCCGGCTCCAGGTGCAGCTGTACATAACAGAGCATTCGTTTATACACTTGTCCAACACTACACATCATACATGTTCAGGACGAAAACTGAAAAAAAGACAAGGATAAAGGATCCAAGGAACCATGGGCTTCATTTTGAGGTAAAATTGATGGAGCATTTTAGTTATTGGGAAACGATAGCTGGGCCTGTATAACCAGGACTTGAAAACCTATTGATTTATGCAAAATCATAACACCAGGATTAATTCACTCTTCTTCTTTGCAAATCAATGGCAAACATAGATTAAACTATATTATTTTGTTAGTGAACTGTTTGTCCCTGTGATGGGCCATGATTAATTCACTGAATTTATAAATCTTTTAAATTGCTAACATTTTCTCATTAGCTTTTTTGGCTCTTGTTTAATGAATGTTATAACCCAACAAAGGTTACTACATAAATAACATAAAAGTATAATTTGTTTAAAGTACTGTCCAAGTTGCAAGCAAAAACCTTATTATCTTAACTGTAAGTGCAGTTCAATTAAACTTTACACATTAAGTAAAAACATCTGTTGTTTGCGATGACAATATTTATTTAAAATATGTAACAGTAATTAGCATTTGTCATAAAATTGTAATATTTCCTCCCCAATTAATATTACACAATAGCAGTAGTTAATTGTTTTCTTAAATTACGAGTGTAGATTTAAAAGCTTTTAGCATTGCTTTGTTTATTTCAAACAATGAAAAATAACCACAAAATTTGAATTGTCTCAGATATATTCTCACCAATGTAATGTAATTGCTGTACAATGCTAATATACTACTATGTTCCTGCTTGAAGCTAGCTTTCTTTTTAGTTGCATTTTCCTCACTTGAATTGTATTTCACAATGTTTGTTATACAGGGGCCAGCTGTCAATGTGTTGTTAGGTTACTGTAACACATTTGTGGGTGCTGCCCACCGTTGATTGTGTGCACTACTCTTACTTTTTGTCTAACATTATATTACTTCTACATTAGGGTAGTACATTTACTACTGCCCACATAAAATGCACATGTTTAAAAACTGCATTTATGTAACTACATATGTGGATAATCATCAGTTGCTCTAGCTTGTTACAATAAAACTTACAAAAACTGTCATCACCCTGACTTTAGGACACAATATCTGCGACTAGCTTTAAATAGGCACATGTACTGAACAGAGACCACAAAATTAGATTTAAAGTTAAATGGACAACTTACAGTACTCACCCAAATCTGGGAAAAAGATACAATACAGTTATTTGCAACCTTTAGATCCTTAGCTCGTGCCACAGTAAAGCTACAAGAACCTGTTGAACTTGGTCCTGTCAAACTTTACATTCATTCTGCATTCAATGCTACATTATTGATTATCTAACTGTCATCAATTCAATAATTGTGGAAAGCATACTGGTCACATAGCTGTAACGAATTAAAATGAGCATGACTATAAAATGTCACGAAATTGTTTAGGATCACAAAAATTTTACTGACCTTGGTCCCATAAGTCTTCATGGCCTGTTCGGACATGGTACTCAGCTTGTCACGGTACATCTGGGCTACACGAGAGCTGTACTTTTGTCGGGCATCCTCTGTTGATAGGCCATGCGTGCGGAAGAACTGGGTCTACCATGTGGACAAACAATGTTAACTATATCTACTCTTTGGTAATTAAAATTAATTGTACATTTATTATTTCTAGTATTAATACTATAAAATTGGCCTTGAAATATAGACACTATTTTTTCTTTGGCTTTAAGTAGCCATAAATCAGTAAGAGCCAAGAGAATTATGACGCAAATAATCAACATACAGCGTTCGAGTTCCCGCCAAGCTGCATGTTCCTGAGCTGCTTCCATGTCCAGTTTGTGTCGAGCTGCGTGGAACGCACGAACGTGAGGTGCACGCCGAGGCTTCGGTGCACCGCCGAGCAGTCGAGGCAGATGAACACTCCGTACGTCACCGACGACCACGTAGGGTTCTTCGCGTTGCAGTCGAAACATACCTGCACACCAGATCACATACATTATTATAACTGAACTTTAATTCTTTAATTGCATAGCTATAGAAATCTACACACTTTATTCGACGCAATAGAGCGTAATCTTTGGAAAACTGCTTCAATATCGGTTTTACTTGGCCCAGAGTCAGCCATTTTCGACGTGTTGTCACTATTATTATCTCCTGTCCTGTCACACTGTCACGTAACGTCACCGAAATCAGTAAATGTCATGCATGTCGTCAAGCGTCAAGCAGTATAGCCTGCCTTAAGTTACTCTATGGCATGCCTGCCTGGACCTCTACCTGTCTAGTCTACTATAGTCATAAACTTCTTCGTTTGCTGGGTTGGTTTTTAAGCTTATTGGTTGTAGTATCTAGCCATAGAGTTATGCCTGTGGCGAAGATGCTCTTGACTTCTAAATTGATCTACTCAATTTTAGCGGGGGGGGGGGAGGTAGAGTCACCCTCCAGAGTCTAGCCATTCCCCCCCACTAGAGAGGCACGAACCTCCAGGCTAACCTGTCCGAGTTGGGGTGTCCCAAGTCCCGAAGTCGCTTTTGTCACTATCAGTGGCAACAAAATGCAGCATAGCGATTCGGATTACTCATTTTGACAGCCACAACTAAAGAAACGTAAGAATTTAGTGAAGTTTACGTTCCGTTTCATGCAATAGTTAGTTAATTATCGATTTTTTTGAAAATTATTTTAATTATTAAAACCCTGCTCCAGTCATGGACCTATAAAAAAGGGCAGACAGAATTTTGATAACAAACAATCGAAGCACCGCAATGGCGGCCGCTTATCTATGTAAATGTGAGCGTGCGTTTGGAGCGTAATGGTGAGCGGTAGACTTACTATCTTAGAGCTGACTTACTCCGGGTGCTTAAGCAATTGTTTTATGACACGGCATCCGCCGTTTTTTTTAGGTCCATGGCTCAAACAGTTATAATTGCTTGAGGGAGTTGTAAGATAAATCCCCTTGACCCCTCCCATAGTACCTAAATCCTAAAATTCAGGCGACACGACAGTAAACCCAACCCGATTGTAGTGTAGAACAACACATAGGCTACTTTTTATCCCGGATAAATGTGTGGTGCCCATGGGATAATATTATACTAAATTTGACGCGAACGAAGTCGCGCTCAGAAGCTAGTATTATCTACTAGCACATCTGTGCAATCTGTGGTGCATAGAATAGTAGAATACATATCTGTCTTAAAGTGTATGTATTTATTATCTATGGTACATAGGGTTGACGAGTGGTCAGGAGTGGACGCATGCTAAGAATTTCTGATAAATGTAATTTTGTTGATAAACTTATATATTACACGGTAGCAAAAACGAAGATCTACACGGTCTTCTCAGTGGAAACAGTGCAGTGTAAATAATTGTCGCAATTAGTTTAAGGGGAAGGACCTGTTAGTGCGGCGGCATCTCGCAATCGAAGTGCTCAATTAGCTATGAGTACGTGCCAGTGTCCCCGGGCTGGCAAGTGAAAGTGCGACAAACTAACCAGTGAACATGTCAGGGTGGCTGGCGAAATGAGTGACGAGTGGACGGAACAAGCAGTGGAATGGAAAACGTGAATTTTCAGCCGAGCGGGGAGGAGATCGAGCGGGCCTTGATGGACCTAGGCCCATTGCTTGGCGTCACCATTAAGGAAGAGGTGCAAGACGACCTGGTTGACGCCAGTGCGGCGCCCGCTGCCGCACTCAATGTACGCACAGCACACACTTCACCACAACATGTATAAACATTTGTAAATAATGCAACCTTCCCTGGTTCCAGCACTTTGCTCAGTACCTGATACTAATAAGTTGGTGGCATTTCTTAGTTTTAAAAATGTTGCATAGACTTATCATATCTGTGTAGTATTGACACTACAAGCAATTGTTTTTCGTCATATCACATCTAAGGTTCATATAGCTGTGGTTTTTCTAAGATTACTTTAACCCAGCTTACTCCAGCAGATCTCTTTGGGTATATTGTATGAATGTACTTAACAGTTCAATATTGTATGACCTTAAAGTGCACTAATATGTATACTTCAAAATGTATTTAACAACTAAAATTAATTTTATAACAAGTTAACATGTCATACCCAAGATTTATGGTGAGCCATGCAGTTGCAGGCACGAGCTCGATATGCAAGCCAATCTAATGAATTGAAAAATATTTGTGCCATTTAAAAGGATTTAGCTTTAATCACGGTCAGTTTACAAATGTACAATTTCTGCTGAACTGTAGGTGCATATATTAACACACATGAACAGCCAGACCCGTAACATGCCAATAGAGCAAGTATTTGTAAGGCTTACCCTTACAAATATTTGCTCTGTGTGAGAATAAGTTCCACAACATGAGTCAAGTGCAGAAGCTGAACCCACAGCCACAGGGCAGACCGATCTTTTATGTTATGTGTGCGTGTGCTCACCTTCACACTGTGAACTGCATGGCAGTACGTGCAGGACATAATGTAAACTGAATTAATAATGTGAGAGAAATTTTTTCAATTGTCAGATGACTCATAAAAATGGAATAAATAAAAAAAAATATCCAGTAGTTTGACAGCTTTTGTAAAAAATATGTCAACCTGTCATAAAACGAAATTGTCACTTAGAAAATTATAACAGAAACAAGAATAATTCTACAATTAGTATATTCATGATTGCCGCCAACGTAATTCGTTTTTGGTATTTTAATTGGCCATGGCCACTATCACAGTAAATTGATGGAAATCGGCACTATGATTAATGAGCATGTAATGTATGAGTTACAGGTGAGCAGCACTCCGGACGGCGGTCTCGGGGGCGTGGATGGAGGAGGCGGGCCAGGCGAGGCGGGCGGGAGCGCGGGCTCACCGGGAGACGCGGCCGACGCGGGCAAAGGTTCGGCCGACTCGTTGGCTTCGCCCGGCGCAGCTCGGGCCGCTATATCCGGCACCCGCTGCATACTTTGCCACACGGCGCTGGCGCTGACCGACGGCACACCCAAGCTCATGGAGTGCTTACACTCCGCCTGCGAGCCCTGCATCAGGGCCAAGCTGGAGGAAAGGCAAGCTAGCTCCCGAGACTTCTTGGGTATGTATCTTGAGAAAAAGACATGTAGTATTAGGCCCTTACCTTTATTGATGTGAAACATCTAAAACCGCACGTTAAACCGATTGCTGGCGTGGCCACACGTCGCCACGCTTAATGATGGTTAAAAGTTCGTAAAAATCTTTTTTTACATTATGCCTTATTTGGTTCCTGTCGTAATCTCTTTTTTTTATGCATATTACTTGTAAAAAATAATTTCGATGTTTCACATCTGCCAGGTAAAAATTGTGAGCCATCATGGGACGTGACGGCTCACAATTTTTATTTATTTAAATGTATTTATACAATAAAGTACAGCATATAAATCGAGCATTGACAGCACAATATACAAGTACTTACAATAATTTATTCTTTTGTAAACGCCAATATAGGTATACATCACATTTACAAAAAGATAACATTATAAAAGCTAAACAATATAAAATACAAATTGACTACAGTAAAGGGCATCGTAAACATGTCGAGAGCAAAGAATACCGAGTATTTACTTCCTATAGTGTAATATTTATCGCGTAGCAGAATAAACGCACTGACTAGTTTGATCGGCAATCAATTCAGAAGCCGATTCTTCTGAATTGATTTCCGTCATTGTTTATTATATCTTAACAAGGTAGGTAATAAAAATTATATTTAGGGAAATTAAAGCCTTCTGTCAGTGTAAGAAAGTCTATCCAAATGCACAACTATATTTGTAATTCGTAAATTCTTATTTCAAAGGAATAAGTCTTATTGGCATACTCAAACGAATTTGTAATTCAGTTGTTGCCGTGACATATGTCTGATGACATGGGGTACCAACATCCAATACCTATACGAGGTAGTGAGGACACTGGCTCGTTGCGACGACAATGTCGGGTGTTTCATAAACGATATGGCACCAGAGTCAGCGCCACGACGATGCCAAGTGCAACGTAGCGTCAGAGGGACTCCGGTAAGTTCCGTTCTAACACGACTGATCTAACGCCGCACTGTGGTCCGGATTTTGAATATGGAGGACTTAGGACCCAAGGTCAATATTTCAGGCTTAAAAAAATCATATGGACAGATAAGTAAACGCTCATCAACGTTTGTTCTAGCGGTTTTCATGGAATTGTTTAATTTCGCGAAAAAAAAATATTGAAAAAAAAAATGTATGGAGAAAAAGTGAAATAATTTTTTTTCTCGACTTGTTTAAAAGTGTTAGCAATGAAACCTTTTGTATGCTATTATATTACCTTTATTGATTAATTTCACAAATATTTTTTTCGCATATACTTGCAGCCTTGGCTAAAATAAGCATCGGAACTTTCAATATTTTTATTTCAACTATTTGTGACAATTAAAGGTTTTTATTTATAGTCACATCATTTTCGTATATTTTCAATATTATAAATATTAATAGTCATTATTTGCCGACGATTTTTGACTTTCAATTATTTTGAAAAATAGATACAATTTAATTTCATAATAATATTTTACTTCTTTGTTGTTAGCGCTGTTACTCAAAGCGTAGTTAGTAACAGAATGACGCATTGCCTGCTCACCTCCCCCCACCCTTTTTCTCTAAGGGTCTTACACCCTTGCTAGTTGCGCGCTAATGAATCATATAAAAGATACGAGAGCTCCTGCTAGGGCGTCATTAGACATTCAACCCTTGAAGAGTCAACATACCTGAAAAATTTAACGTGAAGAAAACTACCTACTTAATCATGTCTGGATTTGGTACTTACCTGGACATTTATATGTTTCTACGAGAAGGAGACCTCAAGGACTACAAAAGACTACATCAAGCAATTATGGACTGTATTTCGCTTGAAATTTCGCAAGAAGATAGTGAAAAAATATTGAATTTTGCAAGATCTCTCACTGTGAACTTAAATCGTCGATGGACCGAAGCACATAGAGTACAAAAAACATTCATGAAAAAGCATATGAACTGGTTAGAGACAAGAATTAAGTGGCCTGAATGTGAATCTGCAAATCTCACCGAAATCTTTGAAGCGAGCGAAAATTTGGATCATCATTTCCCAGAAGAAGGAGCAACTGTTCCTTTTGCATCTACTTCGAAGGCGACTAGTGACATGGGCACTTCTACAGACGTCATATCAAGGAAGCCATTTGAAGACTTGGGAAATAAGCAGAAGAAAAGGCGATCGGGTACTTTACTCGACTATCCGGAAGAGGAACTCGCTTTTGCTTTTGTTACAAAGCTAAAATCTAATGGGAAAGAAGTTTTTGCACGCATCATCGATCATCTTATCAAGAAACCTGAAAAGGTTGAAGAAGTTGAATCATTTTTATTAATGAACAGAAAGAAAGAGACTATGCAGGAAGATCGAGTTTTGGCCCTTACTACTTCATTGGATCTATCAAAGTGGAAGTACCTCACTTTAAGGTCGGCATTGTCACAACAATTGAAGCTTCCGTCTTACTACAAGTTGTTAGAAGCTAAGAAGAGGTGTTATCCTGATGCCAAAGATATTGATATATCAGAAGATGGAGTGAAGGTGACATTACAAGCACTTTTAGATGTGACAACTCGAAGGATTCTGCAAGTCGTTGGTGACGATTTAAACATTTCTAGTGGAAATTTGAAGCTGACCAGCAAATGGGGATTCGATGGGTCTTCAGCACAGAGCAACTATAAGCAAAGAAGTGAACTGGCCGAATTTGACGACTCCTCTGTGTTCATGACGAGCCTCGTTCCTCTGAAGCTAGAGGCTGGAAATATTGTTATTTGGAATAATCCAAAGCCATCTTCAACATCTTATTGCAGACCAGTTAAATTTCAGTTTACGAAGGAAACGAGTGACTTTGTTAAACAAGAACAGGCGGCAATGGAGGAAGAAATACGAAATTTATCCATTTCAAGTTGCGGAAACTTCGAAGTTACTCATGAGTTGCACATGACAATGATTGATGGAAAAGTGACTACGATAATTACAGATACTCCATCTGCAGCTACTTGCAATGTTTGTCTTGCAAAACCTAGCGAGATGAATAATCTTTCCCAAATGTTTTCAAGACCTGTTCGGGAAGATGTATATCAATATGGACTGTCAACTCTTCATATGTGGATTCGAAGCATGGAGTGTCTTTTACACATATCGTATAACTTAGATTTCGAAATGTGGAGTGCCCGAGGTGACAACAAGAACCTTAGGAAGTTTCGCAAGGACATGGTGCAATCGGAGTTTAAAGAACAGATGGGACTTTTGATTGATGTTGTGAAGCAGGGATTTGGAACGACAAATGACGGGAACACGGCCAGAAGATTTTTTCGGGAATACGAAAAGACTGCTCAAATAACGAAGATTGATGCTGATTTGATAAAACACTTCGCAGTAATATTGCAAGTGTTATCTTCTGGGAAAGCTGTCAATATCGATGAATTCCGTGAATACTGCAAGGAAACTGCTGAGCTCTTTGTACATCACTACCCTTGGTACAACATGCCTTCCAGTATACACAAAATGCTGATACATGGCGCTGATATATGCAAACATTTCTCTTGCCTTCCTATCGGAATTTTGTCAGAAGAAGCAGGAGAAGCAAGAAATAAGGATTTCCGAAATACCAGAGAGCGCCACACGAGGAAAACAGGAAGATTGCAAAATAATGAAGACATTATGCACAATTTTTTGATATCTTCAGATCCATATATATCTCATCTGAAACCTAAATACACCAAATTGAAGTCATCAAGTATGTTTCCAGAAGCTATCCAATTATTAATAGCAGAAGAAATAATGGAAGTTGAAGAAGAGGAAATAGAAGTTGAACAAGAAGCTCCAGAAAATGTGCCAGATCCATTGGAATGAAGTTTAAGTCATTTTATTATTTTTAAAAATGTATTATATTTAATTTAAAAGACTTTCGATTATTATATTGTACTATAAGAATTATATTTTGTAATTTGATCTCTGTATTGATATAAATAATGTAAACAACCTACGATTATTATATTTTTTGTACTAACTGCAAGAATTATGTAATTAACAATTTTCAATAATTATATTATTTTGTAATTTGATGTCTGTGTTAAAATAATGTAAATGACCTTGGATTATTATATTTTATTGTTTTGTAAGAATTATGTAATTAACAATTTTAAAAAATTATATTGTCAAAAATTATGTCTGGATTGAATAAATAATGTAAACAACCTTCGATTATTATGTATATTGGTACTGTAAAAATTATGTAAGTAATTAACAATTTTCAATCATAATTATTATTATTTATTTTTTTTGTACTTATATAAATATTTTTATTCCTGTAACCACTTTAAAAGAGCAAGAAACTACTGATTTCATGTAATTTCTTTTATATTAAATATTTTAAGTTAAACCGCGTATAAACGCCAAAGCTGCAACTGCATGCAAAAGATTTCTTAGTGAAATTATCAGATAAATGTAACCTAATAGCATACAAAAGGTTTCATTGCTAACACTTTTAAACAAGTCGAGAAAAAAAAATATTTCACTTTTTCTCCATACATTTTTTTTTTCAATATTTTTTTTTCGCGAAATTAAACAATTCCATGAAAACCGCTAGAACAAACGTTGTTGAGCGTTTACTTATCTGTCCATATGATTTTTTTCAGCCTGAAATGTTGACCTTGGGTCCTAAGTCCTCCATATTCAAAATCCGGACCACTGTGCGCCGCCGCCGTACACTTTTATTTGTTTGGTCGAATGAAATCGCTCCAAAACCAAACGAGGCAGAAAGTGTCGAAGATCTCACAGAAAAAAATGGAACCCGCATTTGTTTCAGTGAAAACCCTAAAGAACTAAACAAACTAAAATTTAATTAAATAACGTATGCAATAACGCATCGTGCTAAGCGGTGGACATTTTGAAACTTAAGGGGACAAAGGAATAGTGTCGTTAGTGTGGGTTAACTAAATACAATTACACATGTCATTTTAGTTTTATTATTTAACTAGCTTCTGCCAGCGACTTCGTTCGCGTGGTTTTTTCACCTGCTTTAAGTTACGTCTTTGGTTATTGGTCCTCTCCCGTGTCTCGAAGCGTGATGTTGTATAGCCTATAGCCTTTCTCAATAAATGGACCCTCCAACACAAAAATAATTTTCCAATTCGAACCAACAGTTCCTGAGATTATAGCGTCCAGCCAAACAAACAAACTCTTTAGCTTTATAATTTATTTATTTATGCAATCTTACCTACAACTACCATTACAGACCAGCGATCCAATGCGACAGTGTGGCCTTACTTATTAAACCTTAATCTACATCTTAAGAAGTTACATAATATTCTAAATCTTAACCTACATCTAAATAACATGTTATATGTAATGTAACTTTTGCGAATTCACTTAAGCTACAACACAATTCATCAACAACAATACACAATACTCACGTGAACCTCGTTCACCATACGCAAAGCCCTAGTGAGAGGAGCTCTCGCCAAAAGGTTGGTTCTGGCCGCAGGTACAGCAAGTAGGAGCGGACGTCGCCGCCTCCACACGTACCGGTCTGGCACGCAAAGTACCAGGTTCCGCAGCACTTTCTGCAATTGGGCCGAATCTAGCGGACAATCAGTTCGGTTTCCGCAAGGGGCGCTCCACTGTGGATGCTATCATGCGTGTAAGAGCTCTGGCGGAGGAAGCAGTTGCCCAGGGTGAAGTGTTTTTGGCGGTATCTCTAGATATCGCTAACGCTTTTAACACTTTGCCCTGGAGTTGCATTAGGGAGGCACTCGTTTATCACCGCGTGCCGAACTACCTTCGTTGCATTATCGGGGCCCACCTGATGGACAGAGCCATTATCTACCCGGGTCGAGAGGGATGGAGTCGGCGAGAAATGTCGCGCGGTGTTCCACAGGGATCGGTCCTGGGACCGTTGCTGTGGAACATCGGTTACGACTGGGTGCTGCGTGATGCGCTTCTCCACGGCGTCGGTGGAACCTGCTACGCTGACGAGACGTTGGTGATAGCGCAGGGCAAGACGCACCGGCAAGCTGCCATACTGGCCACGGCGGGGGTTGCGCAGGTCGTTAAAAGCATACGCGAGTTGGGACTTGAGGTTGCTTTGCACAAGTCTAAGGCTCTTTGTTTCCATGGGCCTCGAAACGGGCCGTCTCGAGGGTCTTACATAGTGGTAGGAGGCACTCCCATCGGTGTCGAGTCGACGATGAAATATCTAGGACTCGTCCTCGACATCCGGTGGGATTTTGGGCCGCATTTCCAGCGGCTGGTCCCTAGGTTAACGAGCGCCGCAGCTGCTCTAGCGCGGCTTTGCCAAATCTGGGGGGACCTAATGGGAGGCTCTACGTGGGGATCGTACGGTCTATGGCCTTATATAGGGCCCCTGTCTGGGCAGACAACCTGACGCAGACAGCCTGACGAAAACCGCAGAGAGCGATGGCCGTTAGGGTGACAAGGGAGTACCGTACGATCTCCTTCGAGGCGGCGAGTCTTTTAGCAGGATCGGCACCTTGGGATCTGGATGCTGGGGTCTTAGCATCAGTGTACCGATGGCGCCAGGAGGAGCTGCAAAATGGGCGGCTACTAATGCCTCGGGAATTCGAGGCCCAGCGGGCAGAGCTCCGCCGGATTCTAGTATCCCAATGGAGGGAACGACTTGTGCAACCCAGATGGGGGCGGCACTAGTGGCGGTAAGGCCTGTTAACGAGTGGTTAGAGAGGCAGCACGACACCCTCAGTTTCCGGCTGACGGAGGTACTGACTGGACATGGTCGTTTCGGAAAGTACCTGCGGCGCATAGGCCGGGAGCGAACGCCCCGTTGCCATCATTGTGTGGACTGCTCCGAGGACACGGCGCAGCATACAGTAGAAGAGTGCCCAGCTTGGGGACCGGCAGCGCCGTGACCTCGCTGCAGCACTGGGAGCAGGTGATCTCGCGCTTCCAACCGTGGTCCAATCCATGGTTGGGAGCTCAAACGCGTGGGACGCTATTACCTCTTTTTGTGAGGAGGTGATGCACGCAAAGAAGGTGGCGGAGAGGGAGAGGGAGCGAACATCTCACTCTGCCCGCATCAGAAGGGCAGCGGGGCGCCGGAGGGCGCTTAATGATCTCCGGTCACCGTAAAGAGGGGCCGGCGGGCGGCGAACATGGAGCAGTTCGTCCCTCGACCAAATATAGGCCTGTGACGGAGACGCGCGGTACTCCGTGCGCGTCTTTGTAGTGGAATGTGCGGTCGCAGGACCGGCCGCATATGGCCAATGGCGGTCCAATACCAGTTGGAAGCGCGGATCATGCGTCAAGCAATACCGGGCTCTTGACTAGGTAACTAGAGGGACCGTGGGGTTTTAGTCGGTAGGAGTCCGACATAACTTCCTTTGCCTCAAACGGAGGGCATCTATGAGGATTTCCCCACGGAAAAAAAAAAATGATCCGCAGCACTCTCGCGTTATGCGCTTCGCCACGCAGTAGCTTCACCACATACGCTGCAAGTGCAAAGCCCCGTCGTACCTCTTAACTCGTTGTACCCTACAGCATACAACTTAAAATACAAGTGTTTTGTGAACTTATTTTGTACACGTTCCAACATATTTCGCCTCATGAGGAGCCCATATGACTGCACTATGTTCAATGTGACTCCTGACTATTGCGTCATACAACACCTTGAGTGTCGTGATGTTGGTAAACCCCTGAGCTTGCCTGAGTACGAAACCTAGGTTTCTGTATGCCTACTTGCATAACTTATTGATATGCTCATGGAAGGTTAGTTCCTGAGTGAAGATTACCCCCTAAGTCTCGTACCTGAGACACTCGTTGCATCGGCGCATCCTCTACCTTGTATTGATAATACAACGGAGTCCGGGCTTGAGTGAAAGACATCACCGAGCATTTAGCTACATTAAAATAAAGTTTGTTGCTGATGCTCCACTCGACAACTCGGTTGATGTCTTGCAGGCGTTCACAATCCGAATGATCCCTAAACTCGAGCAGCAATTTCAGGTCATCTGCAAACAATAAACAAGTCCCATGTCTGACGACTTCCGGTAAGTCATTTATCATTACAATAAACTCGAGAGGCCCTAGATTGCTGCCCTGCCTCACGCCGAACTTAGTGTAAAACGGTCGAGATTCACAGCCATTGTAATCTACATATTGCTGGCGACCCTCCATATAGCTGGCGAAAAACTGCAGCAGAGGCAGTGTACATCCAATTTTCGCATGCTTCCTTAATAAGACGTCACTATCGACCCTATTGAACACCTTTTTAAAATCGAAATACCCAGCATCCACCTGTACTCCAGAATCAACCGACGGCACCACCTGCACCATACAGTTTAGTAAGTTAGTGGCTGTGCTGCGTCCCGGCCGGAACCCATGTTGCGCACCCGACAGACGCGCGCGAACTTGTACAGAACACTGAATAGCTTGTCTCTAGTACTTTAGCAGGCGTCGATATTACAGCTACCGGTCTATAGTTATAGATGTCTGGACCTGATTTCCCTTTAGGGACCGGAATGATGCGTGTGTTCTTCCACCTATGAGGGAACGTCGCTTGTTCTAAACAGTTATTAAAAATGTGAAGTAATGGTTCCGCCAGTACCCTCCCACCAGAAAGGCTGGTATACCGTCCGGCCCGACGAGCGTTTTGGCTTGAGAATTCTAAGCGCCTGCTGAACTTCCGCACACGCGCACTGGTCGCGACCTCCGCCGCCGCCGCGCTCTTGTCCAGCTGGGGTGGCTCGAGGCTATACACAGACTCAAAAAAGTCTGCGAACTGCCCAGCACACTCATCATCAGTTAGATGTTGACCGTCTTTTAAAATACTGTGCTTATTAGTATTTTTTATTTTAACCTAATATACTGCCAAAACGATTTTGGATCCTTTACGAATTGACATAGAATTTTATTTCTATGCTCTGTGTGCGCAATTTCTATTAACTTTTTTATACGAGTTCTATACTCCGCAAATTTGTGATAATCACTATTCGACTCAGATTTTTTAAATTTTTTACGATATATAATTTGTATATTTATTAAAATATTAGTATAGATAAAGTAATGGCAGCGTATGAGGTCTTGCGTTTATTCCGTTACGTTGTATATGCACAAGATTTATTTTAAGTAAGTACTGTTTTATCTTCGATAGGTTACCTTGTCCATAACCATACCAAACCATTTCGCTTGTTTTAATTCTTTTTTTGTCTTGATACATCATTATCCCGTCTTGGTATACTGTCCACTTGTAGACCAAGAGACTTGACTTGCTACTGGGTAGCTGTTCCCCTCTCATTATCACTGGAGGGCACTCGCCCTTTCGCATTGTTAAAGTTATTTAAATGGTTTTGATCATCATAAATTCGTTGACTTCTATTTCAATGAAATTGTGTCACTGGTTTTGTCATCTCGAAGCTGTTTATGAATAGTAGGATCAAATGAAAAGGGAGAGCTGACCAGTATGTGTGCGCAGGCGCGGAGCGCATCACGGTGACGTGCCCGGCGTGCCGGCTGCAGTGCCAGGTGGCCAACATGATCGACCAGCGCTTCGTGCTGGAGAAGATGGCGCTCGAGCAGGCCGGCTCCAACGGTGAGTGTAACAATGTTAGAGCACGCGTGTGTGAGCGGTGCGCGACAGTAACCCCTGGCGTTACCTCGGCAGGCGGGCTGGGCGGCGAGCAGCAGTGCAACAGCTGCGAGGACACGGAGCCCGCCACGAGCTACTGCGTGGACTGCGCCGAGTTCATCTGCGACAACTGCGTGCACGCGCACCAGAGGTAACCGACACGCTTACACCCCGCCCGGAATAACGCCACTTGTCTCGAAATCAATCAATATCCGATAGCAGTGAGGAGAGTCGCGTTGTGGCGTAGCGTAACATCGGTCTGTGTGTTCTTTGTGTTTTGTATATAGAAGTCATTCAGGTACTGAAGTGTTGCGTGTTGTCAGGCTGAAGATAACGAAGGAGCACACCATCAAGTCCAAGGAGGAGGCGGTGGCAGAGCTGCAGGCGGCGCAGTCGGGCGCGCGCAACGCGCACGACATGTTCTGCAGCGAGCATGTGCAGGTACTCCACGCGTGGCGCCACTAGCTCACTGTGCACTTACTTTTGAAAGTGTAACAATATTCTTATCAGGTTGCTTACAACCTGATAAGAATATTGTTACACATTTTGTTACTAAATAAATAGAAGAAACTATGGCTAGAAGCTCAATCTACTACTAATAAAGAGGTGTAGCGACATTTATCGCTCGGCATGCGAACTGACGTTGCCTAGATCGCGATATTAAAGTTCGCCGCGACGATTAGCACATATACAAGAATCCCGACAACAACCGTCGGGCAGTAGCCCACCAGACACAACACCCGTCTGGTCGGAGGATCCTCCCTTTTCTATGGGGGATGAGAGACTTTACACCCTGTTTCTCATACCTCCAAAGAGGCATTCTCTCGGAAATTTGTTTTTCACTGGTAGAGGATTGAAAAATCTTTCAGAAGACATCAGTGAGATCGATTTCGAGGTAAAGCCATTTGTCGAGTTTAAATTTTCTTATTTGTATAACTATTATTGCGTAAACTTGCGCCATACTCATGTTATTAACAAATTAACTATTGTAAGTACCTGGCGTGACTGGCGATAAGAATACCGAAAATTGTAATAAATAGATACAAGCGTGACGTTTGTGCTTCAGGAGCGGCTGTCTCTGTTCTGCGAGACGTGCGACCGGCTGACGTGTCGCGACTGCCAGCTGCAGCACCACCGCGACCACAAGTACCAGTTCAGTACCGAGATGGCCGCCCAGGTACCTAACACGCACTCATTTACACCTTCGATTTTGAATTTGACCTCATTATTGGCACCAACGCCCCAGAATACCATGAAAACTACACCCATAGCGTTTATTTCGTATACTAGAGCCTCGCCGAGACGGGCGCAGGCGTCTCTCCTTCACGCCGTAGTTCACCCTCGCGTTGCTCGGTCAGACGCACAGTGGAACGAATGTATGGGAGCGGTTGAACGTAGACATGTCCGAAAAATAAGAGTAAAATTATGCCAAACTAATGATGCCATCTTATTCGATTACTTAATGCCTTCATAAATTGTGGTGATGAATTTCTTCATAACTCCCATATTTCGGGAGTAATTTGAGAAAATGTGAAATTTTACTATGAAAATGAGTGTATCGAGCTCTCTCCCTCCTGATTCCGGGCTTGTTTCAAGTAGCGGTCTCTAATATCGTAATGCTATTACTAAGAGCTATATTTAATACTAAGACACATAGTGCGCCAAATGTGCACTTTCTGGGATAAAAGGAAATGAAAATTTAAAAAAAAAAACGTTTTTTCCCCATTTGTATTTACTTTAAACCGCAGACAGACTTATTAAGAGGTCTATAAATATATTATATATATACAGAAATATATATTAACAAAAATATTCACAAGAACTGATGAGAGTATGACTTTTAAGTAAGTTGATAATAAATTACCTAGTTTCATTTAAAGTACAATAAATAATTAAGATGTAAGCTCTAATTTACTAAGTTACACATTTTAAAACAATAACATCATTTAATTATCTTCGTCATCATCATCATCATCAATTAATTCAAATTCAGAATCGATGTCCGCTAAATCATTTATGTTAACAAATTCGATATCACTTTTCTCAGAATCCGTAAGCTCATAAAATTCCTTAAAAGAAGATTTTTTTACAAACTTATTTCCTTTTGGACGGATACTTGTAACAAGTGGATCAGAAGACAGTAAAAGATTGTGCATAATATCTTCATTGCATGAGATACTGCTATGCTTTCGAGAATGCCCCTCTCTATATTTTCTAAAATCTTTATTTCTAGCCTCAGATGCCTCTTCGGATAGAAAACCAATGGGCACAATTGACATGTTCTGAACTATGTCTGGCCCATGCATTAAAATTTTATGAAGTGAAGAAGGCATATAATACCATGGGTATAACTCCACGTAAAGCTTAGCAGTATCAAAGCAGAACTCTCGGAATTTAGTTACGTTGATCTTCTCTCCTGATGAAATACACTGCAAGATCACACAGATTTTTCTTAAAAGCATAGCATCTATTCCGGTCAGTTCAGCAGATTTAGTGTAGTTTTCAAAAAATCTCCTTGCCGAGTTGCTGGTGGATCCACTGCCTTGTTTCACAACATCGAGAAGTAAGCCCGTTTCTCTTCTTACAGCCTCTTGAACTCTTTTCTTCCTGTCATCAACTTGCCTTTTTGCTATATCACCCCTTACTTGCCATGATTTTATGTCTAATTTGTAGGAAATGTATGTAAATGCATTCCATTGAGCGAATCCAAGCGTGAAGGGTGCTTAAGCTATATTTATACATGTCCTCGTTTGCGTGTTTATCTTTGATTAACTCTAAATTATTCATTTCTTTAGGACAAGCCTTGCATATGTCACACACTGAAGCTGCTGTATTGGATATAATGGAATGAATTTTACCATCAATCATTGTCAACAGCAGTTGGTGTTTGACACTAATTCCATCAGTGATGGTGGATGGAGTTAAGGCTTCAATCTCTGCTTCGATTTCAGCCATCTCTCTCTGCACATTTTCTTTGGTTTCCTTTATAAACTTAAACAATATTGGCCGGCAAAATGAAGTGGAAGATGGTCGCTCGTTTTCCCAAATTGTTACACCTTTTGAGACGAGCCGCAGTGGTACAAGACTAATCATAAAATTACTAGCAAGATCGATTTGCTCATCTTCACTCGTCCTTTGATGATAAATGCTTTGGCTAGATGATCCGTCAAAACCCCATTTGCTGGTCAATACGAGCTGTTGATTGGGATCAACAGGGGTTTCTAACGACCTAATAAGTCTTCTTGAGGTTAAATCCATCAAGGCTTGTAATTTGATTTTTGCAGAGCTCTCTGTAACTGTGAGATCTTCTTTGGCCGGATAGCACTTAATTTTTTCTTTAACCAACATGTAGTAACTCGGGTATTGAAGAGCTCCTTCTTGAGTGTTGAAATCCCGAAGAGTGTTATAGCGCCATTTCGATAAGTTCATCGATACATAAAGAGCCAATGCCTTCAAAGGGGATATTTCCCGTACCTGAATTGATTTACCTTCAATGAAGGCTTTGATTTTTGAGGCCTCTTCTGGATTCTCCGTCAAGTATTTCATAACATAAGCTGTATCGCTTTGTCCTGCCTTTTGAAGCGCCCTTTCGGCCGAAAACATAATTTCAGCGCTGCTACTGCTGCATGAAAGACTATCTTCAGTGCGTCTTCTTTTTTGCCGGTTACTAAGGTCCTCAAAAGATTTACGAGGACTAGGATGTGTACAAGTTGAAGCATCAGATTTAGCAGGAGAAATTATGGGCTCGATGACGTCACTTATATTTTCTGTAGAAGGTTCCATATTTTCATTCTGTAATTCCGGCCATTGAATTGCAGCCTGTAGCCAAATCTCATGTTTCTTCCGAAACTTATCTGTGCTTCTTCCAGACTGTGTCCATTTTGCATAAATGCGGTAGCAAAATCGACGACACCAGTCTTTTAAACTTGTTTCAGCACTTTCACATAACTGAACACAACTGTTATCTTTTAAAACACTGAACAAATAGTTAAAGTCGCGTAAATCTTTATGTGCGCGTGCGCATAAAGCAACGTGAATATCAAGATTTGTATTAAAATTTGGAAAATACATTGCGAGATTAGTTTGGATACAACGAGGTGTAAATCAACACTGATTTTAAAGTTACTAATAGTGACCTATTTATATAAAATCCAGGTATCCCAGGTATCCTTTGTTAAATATTGCAAGGTAATTAGTTATTGTGATAATTAGTAAATGATGCATGCTAAATTAGTGTATTAAGAGCCATTTAGTAATTAAATAATAGCAATGTTCTTATCAGTAATCATTAGTGCATCAGTTTTATATGTAAACCTTAAGTCCCTAATTATATATCCTAATTAGCTTATATCTTCTCTAATTGGCTGCTCAGAAATGTTATTGTAATAAGGTAAACCTTTAGAAAAACGGTTTTAATCAACAAAATAAACAAAAAATAAAAAAATTGTGTTATAAAATAAACATCACTCTTTATCCCAGAAAGTGCACATTTGGCGCACTATGTGTCTTAGTATTAAATATAGCTCTTAGTATTAGCATTATGATATTAGAGACCGCTACTTGAAACAAGCCCGGAATCAGGAGGGAGAGAGCTCGATACACTCATTTTCATAGTAAAATTTCACATTTTCTCAAATTACTCCCGAAATATGGGAGTTATGAAGAAATTCATCACCACAAGTTATGAAGGCATTAAGTAATCGAATAAGATGGCATCATTAGTTTGGCATAATTTTACTCTTTTTTTTCGGACATGTCTACGTCCAACCGCTCCCATACATTCGTTCCACTGTGAGACGGCCGAGTTAACTCATTGTATGTAATTTATACTAGTTTCAACATATTTAACGTATTTTTACAGAAATGAGTTGTAAATGTTGTTACTAAACTTAAAACACTCCAAGCACCCCTGTATTGTCGCCTGCATCTGAAAATGCTTTGTTTTGCGTGCGTTACATTACCGTACCGATTATTTACTCCAAAATTAAGAGTCGTGGGCTCAGTGTTACTTAGTTTGATAGGCAGTATGCGTGGTTGACTGGTATGTGATGTGTTGTTTCACCCCGTGCACCTAAACAAGACGCGGAGGACCGGGTCGTCGGAGTTGTTACGCAACTTGTACGAAACAACCTCCTTACAGCGACTGGCGCGGAGATCGTGTCCAACGAGCTTGGCCCCTTTTTATTTCAAAAACATTAAAAAATACCTTGTGTTTCGCTCGTCAAGCCATTTGATACCCATATCGTAGGGTTTGCTATGGAAATTATAATTGGTCATTTTGTGACGTCCGCTGTATTGGATTTAGAATGGCGTCACTTAAATAACTCGTGCATTGTCACCAGAACCAAATATGTGTTTCTTTCAGACCGATAGCTTCAGTGGAAGTGGGTGAAATATTGATTGCCAACTTCCAGGACATACATACAAGTGAAATTAAAAAAAGCTTTTAATTAAGCTTTTAATGAATCAACGCTCATAGCTCCTGCTGTTGTGTACTGTATTCAAACAACATTTCAATAGTGTACATTTTTTTATGAAACTGTTTCATTTTGACAGATATGCGTTGATGTCGATGCGCTTCGTCATTTTAATGGAACAGATAAACTAAAAAAGGTGTCTTCAGAGTCTGTACTGCTTACATCTAACATCTCCTAGAGACACCAAAAACAGCAAATTTATTAAAAAAGTAACGACCTTCTGACAAGCACGAGTGTCGCGGTGGCGTGATGTGTGTGTGTGTGCAGGCGCGCGCGAACATCAGCTCGCTGCTGTCGGAGGTGAGCTACAAGCGAGTGCTGCTGGGCTCGGCCATGAAGGTGATCCGCGACCGGCAGCAGCTCATCGCCGACAAGAAGAAGGCGCTCGTGCACGAGATCACGCAGACCGTCGTCAAGTTAGTGCCGTTTCACTACGTCTGTTACGAGTCGATGTCACCGAGCGATCACTACTCACGCGTCTCTCGTGTCAGGTTAACGAACGCGATCAACACGCGCGGCAAGCAGCTGGTGCTGCGGCTGAACGAGGTGTGCGATGCCAAGCAGCGCACGCTCAACGAGAAGAAAGAAGCGCTGGAGCAGCTGGCCGCCATCACCGACCACTGCGTGGGCTTCGTGAAGCAGGCGCTGGACGGCTCCGACACCGCCGTGTTGCACGCCAAGCACGCCGTGTGCGCGCACCTGCAGCGCATCAAGTCGCGCCGCGCCGACATCCCCAACCCCGAGATCCCCGTGCGCATCTCGCTGGCGCTGGACAAGCTGCCCGAGCTCGTGCGGGTGCTGGCGTCCATCGGCGCCATCGTCGTGGACGGCAAGGTGGACGGCGGCGCGCCCGCCGCGCAGGGGCCCTACCACCCGCCGCAGCCGCAGCCGCACCCGCACCCGCACCCGCACGCGCACCAGGCGCACTCCGCCGTGGTGGCCCTGCAGCACGTGGCCATGCACCAGGTGGGTACCGCGCGCAATAGCTACGAGAGCCGAAGCAACTGAATACTCATTTGATAACGTTACTTTGAATTAGGGATGTTGCTAATTAATGTTCCGGAACTTCTACATCTATTTGGTCGTCTACATCCGCTATAATCAATGCGGATGCAGAATTAGCACAGGTCGCGATAAAAAAAATAGGGCGGAACCGACGACTTTATTTTCACCAATAGCATGCACATTTATCGACACCACCAGTCAGTGTTCCTAACGAACAACTGTTCAGTAGCGCGGGCTTAGTACCCCCTTCGTAACAGACTAGACCCCGAAAAGGCAGCAATATTACTCTTTATTACATTTTTTGCTTCAATTTTTAACTTTACTCACTAAGTTTTTTTAGTATTAAAAATTACTATCTGTTCATTTTATATCTACGCTCATATGTTTTCTTATAAAAGATCTTTAGATCCGCTACTGCATTCGCAACATCCCTACTTTAAATGATGTGATGTCGCTCGAGAAGTGCGGCATTTTCGATGTAAGTCATGTGCCTCGACAGTCATCGGACGTCTGCTTCCAAACACGAGGCTCGATGACGACAACTACTGTACAACTGCAACAGCATACAATTTTGTTTGGCAAACATTAAGTTCTCGAAATGTGCTGGTTTTTGATGTAACAAAAAGTAAACGTTAGCGTGAGAAGCATCGCTCTCACCGTCCTGGCGTGGCTCCAACCAACGTTGATGAGCGCGCATGTCGTAGAACTTTAACT
Source organism: Caradrina kadenii (assembly GCA_947462355.1). Classification (NCBI taxonomy): domain Eukaryota; kingdom Metazoa; phylum Arthropoda; class Insecta; order Lepidoptera; family Noctuidae; genus Caradrina; species Caradrina kadenii. The sequence goes on along the minus strand of OX381691.1, from coordinate 164,673 downwards.
GCCCCGTGCACTTCCAAGCAAGTGCTGTAAAACTTGGGAGTGGCAGATGCGCGTACGTCACGCTCGCACCAACTCGGTCTCGAACATTGCCGAGGCGCATTACTTGTAGTGTAGTGCTCGTTATACTAATGTCCCACGTTGTTCCATGTCTCAGACGTTGGCTCGCTACCAGGTCAGTGCGCTCACCTAGCGATCTGCCCGCATCGATACCCTTATCGTTCTTCTTCTATTTAAGCATTGCCAACTTCTTTCAATTACGGATGTTATTTTGTTTCGCTTGTTAGATTTTTTATGTTCCATTGGTGTTGATCACGCGCATGAATTCATTTATTACGTTGTGAGTAGAACCGTAGTGTACCTATACTTTGGGCACGCCTTAATAGAGGCGGTAAGTCCCCTCTTTGAGGAGTGGCTGGAGAGGCGCCACGGCGCCCTCACCTACCGCCTGACGCAGGTCCTCACCGGACACGGGTGTTTCGGGAGGTTCCTGCACCTCATCGGGCGGGAGGAAACGCCCGGGTGTCACCATTGTGTGGATCGCCCCGAGGAGACGGTGGAGCACACCGTGGCGGTATGCCCCGCTTGGGCGGAGCATCGCCGAGTCCTCGTGGCGGCCATCGGCGGCGGCGAACTGTCGCGTCCGGTCCTGGTGCAAGCCATGGTCCGGAGCGAGAGGGAATGGGATGCTGTCGCCTCCTTCTGCGAGGCAGTAATGCTTGAGAAGGAGGCGACGGGACGGTTGAGACAGCGGTTCTCCCGTCCCAGCCGCCGCGGTAGACGCTCCGGACGACGGGAGCCGCGAGACGAGTCCCGGCCACCGTAGATACGGGCCTATGGACGGTGAGCAATGGGTAGCTCACCGTCCTTACGTTGCATAACGACAGGCCGTGTCGACGGCGCGTTCGTGTTCCACGCGCGCCTCAATGAGATGTCAGCAAAAGGAAGGGGCCACTGAGGGCCGATGCCTGCCGGGGCTGCGGGTTGTTCGCAAGAGATACCGCGCCTCCGGAACGCAAAGGGCACAAGAAGGAACATGGGTGGGTTTTAGTCAGTAAAAGTCTGACACTCCCTCCCGCCCCACCCAGGGCGGGAGAAGTTATTTGATGATTTCCCACCCACCAAAAAAAAAAAAAAAAGTGTACCTATACTTACAGTGGTAGTACATCTCCAATGATTCGTCAAAATAACTAGCATACCACGTTTCATGTCTCTAACTACAAAAATTACGGATTGTCGTACAAAGCTTCATGCCCTATTTTACCAGCACGGGGGTTGAATTTCCAATTTTTTTTCTTACATCTTGAAAAAATGCCGTGACCAAAGTGTCACGTTTCTAGTTCCAGTAGAATCTGGTGTGCGCTGATACGTTGGTCAGCAAGTAGGTCTCGTTTTAAATATGTACATAGGTACTAGCTTCTGCACGCGACTTCAGCTTCTTACATTTCAGAACGAAGCCAAAGTCTTAAATTATCCCTTGAGAACACAAAAAAAGGGTTAAAAAAGCAAATTTTGTGCTATTCCAGACTAAAGTGTATCTCGGTGCCAAACATCCGGATCCGTTTTACATTTCTGGCGTGCTTAAGTAACAAACATCCATGCATCCAAACTTTGGTATTTTTAATAGTAGTGACAGTCAGACTAGTCATTCTAACTCACACACCATTTCATTGTCTGTTGAAACGTTAGAAGTGTTCGTATATGGTTTCAATGTTTGTAAATAAATTACTAACTGATAAAAAGTTAAGAAATTTGAGCTAAATTAATTATGTTTCGAAATCAGTTAGTAGTTACTTTTCAATCACTACTCCATGTCATATACATGTAGTAGTGTCTTTATTGATAGCAGTACATCGTATTCATATGTAATTATAAAACGAACTTATACAAAATATTTTAGTTGATTAAATCCGGAGTATTTTGCCTGTTTTTCGCCATGCTAAATCATCTTTTGGAAAGAGCAACTAGATTCAATAATTTTGTTGTAAATTTTGTCGTTTAAAAGGGCCTTCAATGGCTTTTTCTTTGTTTGGCAATTCCTGATAAGCTCTTAAAGCCGGCCCGACAAGTAAGACCACAAATAATGTTGTGCTCTTACTTAAAGTTAGTATGGCTCCAATCGCAGCCAACATTCACACGTCAGCATGCTGCAGCACGCGTTCGATTAATGTGTAAATAACCACCGATTACATACATGTTACCTATGTCGACTGCTCAGTAGGTGAACCCTGAGCGCCAGGGATGCGCACCGCTTTCGCATAGTAGAATAAAAACACTCTGCTTGCGACGTGGCGAACATCCCTGACGTACTGCAGGATCGGGGCAGCCCCATCAGCATCTTGAATGCGTTGTTATATCGCACGCGCCAGGGTCGTGCAGGCCGCGCGTGTGCGAGACCCACAGACTGTTCGTGTAGAAACATGAACAAAATGCTCTGCACAATGTGGTTTTCACTTCTGTGGTACAACGAGCAACCTGCGGGCAATCATATTCGCCCTTACAGACAACGCCCTCCGTTCTCGCTCTATGTCTTCATAGTCCTTCAGATCGGAGCACATCATATGTCCAAGGTATTTGAAACGTTCCACCCTCCTCAGGGGTGTTTCACACAGTTTTATGGCAGGTATTATTGTCGGACATTTTCCTCTGGCCTGAAAAACCATACAGTCACTTTTCTTGACATTATGAATCAAGCCAAGGCCACATACAGCAGCACTCAACAGCACCATGTCGTCCGCGTCACTGATATTATTAAGACATACATCATCAATACGACAGCCGACGTGGGTGCTGCTAAGCTCCTCTGTCAGTGCGTTGACTTACAGGTTTTGGGTGAATACAGCCTCCCTGCCTCACCTCACATTCCACCCTGTACGGCTCGGAATATGCACTCGATCATCGCACGACATTGACCTGGTTATGATACTAAAATTTTAAAACTCGGCTAAGTTCTGCTGGTAATGAAATATCATTACCAGCAGAACTTAGCCGATATCTCGTTAAAAATTTAAATATATAATAATATATTTAAATTTTTAACGAGATATAAATTATTTTAACAATGTTTGTTTTGTTCCACCAATGTTGGTGAATAATTGTCAAACGATGACTATGTACGTACTGCGTTTAAAAATAGATTATTAACAAATGGTTAACATTTTGGTCCTCTGGGAAATCTATGGAGGAGGCCTATGTCCAGCAGTGGAAATCCTGCGGCTGATATGATGATGATGAACATTTTATTTTAAATCTTATTGCTTAAAAAATGTTGCTTTATTTTAGATTAAAATTGGTTTAACAATTTAAGAAATGTTCTTTATCCTTAATCTAGTACATTGTTGATCGAAGCTTCCAATGGTCCTGAATTCAATGGCAATCGTAAACATGTAAGGAACTGAAAGCGTGTCACATGTTAATACGCTCCGTCCACCATGCACCGGGGGCACGACTGCTAGGAACGAAACCCCTCGCGTGGACCGTGGTATAACCGTCCACAGTAGTAGACAATAGTTACTGAAAAGTAACAGTCTCGGTGCCAGTAGATATTGTGGAACTCATATGTGTAGCTAAACATGATGCTATGTAAGTGTAAAAGTAATAAGTGATGGACGTGACGGAGAACCACTACCCTCCGTCGTCGCGGTGCGTGCAGTCGTCGCGCGTACGGTATCGGATTTGTTTTGACAGCGCCTATTTATTGAAGCTGCGAGGGCGGCCGCGTACTTGGACAGTTACAAGAGACGTGCGTTTGCCTGTACGCGGCGTGGCGCTAACGCAACGTTTGTGTGGTGTAGTCGTACGTGCAGGCCGGCAGCGCGGCGGGCGGCGCCGGCTTCCTGCCGGCCGGCAGCGGGGCGGGCGGCGCCGGCTTCCTGCCGGCCGGCAGCGGGGCGGGCGGCGCCGGCTTCCTACCGGCCGGCAGCGCGGCGGGCGGCGCCGGCTTCCTGCCGGCCGGGCTGCGCGCGCGCGCCACGCCGCTGCGCCACCCGCACGTCACCTCCACCACGCACCCGCACCATCTGCACGGTACGTCGCACACTGCTCGCTCACCCACAGCTGGCGACTTCTGTGGCCAGCTGGAAACACGAAATCATCTGACAAGGGAAAAAATAGATTACGGTAGATTGAGCAAGACAACACATTTGTGGTAAGATGTTATATGTACATGGATATTGAAGAAATAGCCGAAAGTCGTAAAACAAATATTGTTCAAGGGTCACGTGATAAGAAGTCAGTATTCGGGTATTCCTTCAATTTCTCTGTACTGTACAGGGTAGAGTTTTGAGACGAGTCACTGAACCGTTATAGTTACAAGAAAACGTTCCTAGGAGACCATCCATACTTTTTGAGATGTTCTGAACTGCATTCACACATTTTGGAAAAAAATTACAGTCAGCGAAAAATATGCTAAAATACGAAAAACATTTTTTTTAAATACCAATCGACCCTATTTCGTGTAGGCATCAAACTACTCTGTGGACCATTTAAGGTATGATTACTAGAAATTAAATCGCCAAAACTTTTCCCATACATTTTGTACGGAGAAACGATCTCATTACCTACATAAACAAATGAAAACGGTGTCATTTTGAGCAATTTATTTCGGAGATCACAGTTTTTTGATTACTTCTAATGTTGTAGAAGATTATCAATGCAACTATGATTTTTAGGAACAAAAATATTTCGACTTAATTAATCGTTTTTCCGTAGCTGCCCCTAGAGACCCGTCTCAAAAATCCACCCTGTAAAGCAGGTATTCTATTCGTTTGTGTGAACCGTGTGATAGCAACCAACGCAATTTTAATAGCCAATTGTAGATATTCAATTGTTGTTTGGACGTACTTTACTCAAAAAACAACAAACTTCAGGTCAAATATGTGAACAAAGAAATGTCATTGTCAAAGTGACAGTTCACGGGAAATCAACATTTCTCTGGCAGGTAATTCAATATTTTTTTTTTTTGGAAGAACTCTAAAGCACAACATTCACTGGAACAAGTGGTTTGCCTTACCTTAATGGTGCGGCAAACAACTAGTTCGAATGAATGTTTTAGGTGTTGTAAGTCTGGGCTGTTTTGTCCACTCGATCGATTGCTGACTCAGCAATCCAAGTCGTGATACTAGGTGATTATGTATAAACGGCTGGTTCGAAAGGAAGACTATTGGAACTTCCTGTCTTATGAGCAGGTGTGAACGAGATGAACCTGCGCGGCCTGCTCAACGCGCAGACGCAGCGCGGCGCGGCGCGCGCCCTGCCGGCCGCGCACCCGCAGCACCCCGCGCAGCTCGCCATGCACCACGCCTACCATCAGAGTGAGTACCGCATACTACATATATCGTCATCATCATCGGCCCGTAGCCTATTGCGGTGCACTGCCCGACTTATGAAACATCTGACCTATCCACCACTTGCGGCCTGAGGCCTCCGACAGATATTTAAAGTATTTCGCGAAATGTTTTCTTTTAAAATATGAATCTAATATATTGCACGACGTTGGTAACAAAACGTGCACCGCCGTCCCGCAGTGATCGGCGCGTACGCGTCCAACGCGTACAGCGGCGGCGCCGCGCCCACCGGGCGGCGCAGCGGCGGGCCGCGCACCCCCTCCCCCGCGCCGCCCGCCTACCACGCGCCCGCCCCGCCGCACCAGCCCGCCGCCAAGTGGCACATCCCGCAGCAGGGCCTGTCCAACGGTGAGCGGCACACACCACATTTACACTCAAGAGACATGTCCCCGGACTATTTATAATAGAGTTGGGACTCCTTCGTTCGTTAAGGCTTTTCACCGCGGATGGTTCCCACGCGAGGAAGCACGTAGTAAACGATTAAGCATATCGGCACATCTCTTTGCGCGATCAACAAAAGTAAATGCTGGTACACTATTACGAGCATGTTATGGATTGTTTGTCCCGGTTTTGCGATATGGTGTTATTTTGTTGGGTTGATTGACATTAACAGATAGGGAACTAAGAACCTGCTGGTAGGGATAATATTTTTAGTTTTTAATTCTTAGTACTTTCTTGAAATTGCATTATTATTTTAAAAATTAGCAAACACCATACATGCATAATATAAGAATACATTGTGTATGTACAACTTAAAAGCTCGTTAATGTAAAAAGGTTTGTTTGGTGTTGCTCCTCCAGTGTATGCTCCCGGATGCTGTAACACACATGCCAGAGCACAATGTAACTGCAGAAAGAGCTTAAACCTAGCTTTTATTTCAAAAAGTGTTATCGTACATTAGACTAGGTTCTGAACGACAAGCAATTGTAATTTTAATCTAAATATATTGTTTTTAATGATTTGTAGACGTTTGGGCCCAAAATGTCCAATTCGTAAAATGTCAAAGGGTCGCAAAATGTCCAATTCGCAGAATATCCAGTTAGCAATATGCCCAGTTCGCAAAATAGTAGAGTAGTCAAGTTATTCATTAAAATCAGTTTGTTTTTGTAAATTTGTTTTAATAGGAAAGGAAATAATGTTCATAAAAAAAAAAACAATAGACTATCGTTCGGCATACTTACACTCATTCAACATTCATTCAGAACCGGACATTCTGCGAACTGGACATTCTGCTCCTAAACGGCTCATATCATTAAAATATTTAGTAATTTTTAATATTCTCTAATCATTTATAACGTTAAATAAACATGAAATTTGGAAGTCATTATTTAATTATTTATTTAGACTTTAAACAACCAAATAGCACAAAGGCGGCCGTAATGCCTCAGGCATTCTCTACCAGTCCAGCACAGGAGGTGAAGAGATAACATGCCAGGTGCGAATTAATGTACGATAGAAAACAAAAACATCTGAGATTAACAAAATGAATTCAAATCAAATGACAGACACACAAGTACAAAATAATTAAAATTCTCCAAACTTACATATAAATTAATGATTTACTATATACAATCCTATAGTAAATCTCATATTATATATACATACGTAGATTAAGTACTGTTATGTATATAAACATAACAGTACTTAATTATGTTACGAGAATAATGGGAAAGTGGATTATGACTCTTACTATTTGTTCTGAAAATAACTCTAAAATTTGCGCCTTAAAGCATACCGACTAATGGTTGTCCTGTTATCATTCCGAAGAAGAATAGCCTGAATATGAAAGGAATAATGAATGGAATAAGAAGTATGAGAAGGACTTTACAGAAGAAGATTATTAGAGGAAAGTAGACTCCTAGCGTGAGTAGAACAACGATATCGAAAATGAGAAATATGAGAGAGAATTGAGAAGGGAAAAAAGCGTGGCTGAGGCACGCAAACTACTTAGTTAACGAATGGCTACCACTTAAGCATCCTGAAGCTAGATACAAGTTAATATTTCCACAAATTAAAAATGTACCGAATGCAATTATTTAAGGCTCTATCCAACTTATCCAACAAGACCGTATTCAAGTCAAAGCAGCACACGTCACCTATAGTCGATTGTAGGAAAGATCAACGTCTGCACAAGCATTGTTTTGGTCTGTATCAGGATCTGGCGGCGCCGTAGACTGCCTGACAAATACTGGGAACCGGCCTATGCCCGCCCAGTGTGGAATCAGATACAAATCTATACTAATATTTTAAAGCTGAAGAGTTTGTTTGTTTGGTCGATCGCTCTAATCTCAGGAACTGCTGGTTCGAATTGGAAAATTCTTTTTGCGTTGGATATTCCATTTATTGAGGAAGGCTATATAACATCACACTACGACAAGGGACAGGAGCAGTAATCACAGACATAACTTAAAGCGGATGAAATAAACCACACGAACGAAGTCGCTGGCAAAACCTAGTGTAGTATACGGCTGAAGGTCGACAGCGTTAAACGCGTTGGACAACTCAATTAATATCAAAACAGGTTACTGTTACTCCAGCGCTCTCCTAACGTCACCGGGCACTAAGGAGGGCAGATGTTGTACTGTGCCCTGAAACCAGACTGGAAAAAACTCACGAGGTCGTTACGGTGAACATACCCCAAAACTGCTTATGAACACAGGCCTCCAGCACTTTTGACTTAAATGGGTCGGAAATGAGTAGGAAGGCAGGGATTTGAAATTTTAGGGAGAGGACGGACATAAGCTTTCCGCCCCTAGGATGGACACGCCCCAGGATCCAGAGAATAGTTAATAATATGGGTAATGGGAGGAAGCAAAAAGTCGTTTTTGAACACTTCAATAATGATCATAAAACGACTGATGCCATCGCAGCCCACCCCCTTGGATTTGATAGAACGGATGATCTTTTTAATTTCATCCTCTGTGGCTGGAGAAAACTTAACGGAATCAACATCAGGTCTTTCTAAGCCTGCAATGAAACCAGATCAACACTTGGCTAGCCAAATGACAGGTGGTAGTGAAATGACGTTTGATATCATCTAAGGTAATAAGTCACATGACTGTTTACCGGCACCCAAAGCACCAAGGAACTTGCAGGTATCAGCAGGGGAGCAGACGTTAAGTTTTCGAGAATATGTCGGGACTTAGGGTTGCGTATTCTTTGATTACACCGGTTCCTCGCTACCTTGTAAAGCATTCGGTTTTCTTCAAACCAATCCCTGCGCCTCATCACAGGCAGCAGGCAAGCAGGCAGACGTTTATGCGTCACCTTGTCAACAAGAGCGTGGGTGTCAAAGAGCGCAACCTCTGTTCCCAGTTGCTTCCTACGCATTCTGGCGCAGCTTATCCACGTGCAGTACTTTATGGTGCAACTTGGGTGGTTTTAAGGCATTTGAAAGGTAGACGAGGTCGTGATGGGAAAAGCCAGGACCAGCACACTGGCCATGAGAGGAAACCTGTTTCCACTCAAGGTCAGTGTATGGATAGGTGGATGTAATGATTAGATCGTGCCAAGTGGAGTTTATCTATTCTATAGCTCTCTGTGCACTTTTACCGAAGACCTTTGTATAGACAAATCTATTCTTACCAAATAAATGGTATCTTATTCCTACAAAAAGGGCGTTTAACTACTGTAAGTTACACTATGATACTATTACTTGTATTTACGGTAACTTACCTGTGTCGCCTATTGAACAGGCGTCCTCGACGCGGGCAGTACGTCCGCGGGAGCGGGCGGCGCGGGCGCGGACTTCAAGATCACGCTAGGGCGCGCGCCGCCCCGCCCCGCGCCCCCCTCGCTCGCGCCCGCCGCCGTCACCTCCACCAACCCCAAGACACCCAGCCCCAGCCTCAACGTGAGTACTAACAACCAGAATAAATCATATTTATATCGATATTATCGATTCCGGCGACATTTTTAACGACTGACGTGACTAATTGTAATTACCTTCAAACTTCCAAAACTAAAAGTGCTGTTAAATACCGATTACTTTCTCTTCAACATTTATTCCTATCGTCTCACTAGGACGTCATTCATTGATGAATGTCATCTTGTGGCTAGTGCTCCTTATGCTCGCCAATGACGTACGGTTAAGATACTAGCGGGCAAGGAGCCGGTCGAACTCTAGAGGCAGCCGTGACGTGGTCTGTCGTAGGGAGGCGTGCCCACGGAGCTGGACAAGGTGTGCGCGGCGTCGGTGCAGGACCTCATGGCCACCATCGCCAAGCTGGACTCCAACGGCGTGCAGGTGGTCGCGGAGGCGGGCGAGCCGGCGCCGTCGCCCGCGCCGCACGTGCACTCCTCCACCGACGAGAAGCCGCCCGGCGACCCCAACGAGGACTGGTGCGCCGTGTGCATGGACGGCGGCGAGCTCATGTGCTGTGACAAGTGCCCCAAGGTGTTCCACCAGTACTGCCACATCCCCACCATCGAGAAGCTGCCCGAGTGAGTTCACCACCCACCCGCCTAGTTTTGTACTTAAATCATTATGGCGTTTTACTCATTCCACTTCACTCGTGGCTGATGTAAAAGCCGCCGTAACATTGGATTAGCTTGGCTTCGCTGGCCTACACACAGTTACTTATAGAATGTCCATGAGGATTTCCCCGCGAAAAATAAATGATAGGTATAATACAAGGTGCCGTTTAGCACCCTCGTCGAATCCAAGGCGGTAACTATGCTGTATTAACAATCGCTCCGCCCAGAGCCGAAGAATTCATTTCTCATCCTTTTTTAAATAATGATAATTTAATTTTATGTTTTTGAAGTTATTATAGATTTGTTTACTTCGCTCCGCTCTCGACTTACTATGTTATTATATTGGTGTATTATAGTTACTCCTTCATATTTAGCTTGCTAAGCGCAGTGAGCACTCCAGGACCAGGGTTTATACAATACAAAAAAGGGTTCCAGATAGCTAACTGATGCAAACATAAACTGATAATTACTCGAAATCGTTCGGATGCTGGCACCCTTCTGCGTGTTCCAAAACTACAATACACCCTTGCTTTTGTTATATGATGTATCGTTGGCTGTTAATTGATATGTAAAAATACTTTAAACATATTATTATTTTTATCCTTGTAATTAATTACTAATTACATACACACAAATCGCACTTTTAAATATTAATATAATAATAAAAATATAAAAAAATGGTAACGGAAAAAGGGAATTATTATTATTTTCCTAAAAAAATATATCGCTTTAGTTTAGACAGTGATGTAGTAAATGTTAGTTTGTTCGAGCTGCCCCTGTACAGTACCGCGTGGTTGCAGCGAGACGGAGACGTGGCAGTGCCTGCTGTGCGTGAACTTCGCGGAGCTGCCGCAGCTGGCGGGCGACGAGCACGCGCCGCCGGGAGCGCTGGCGCCGCGCGCGCAGAAGCTGGTGGAGCGCGTCACGCTGGAGCTGTACTGCCAGTACGAGGCCAGCCTGCCCTTCCGCGAGCCCGTGCCCGCCGACAACCTGCACTACCACTCCAAGGTGCGTAGCGCACGCGCGGCGCCCGGCGGCACCCGGCGGCACCCGGCGGCACGCGGCTGCACTGCAAGCTCGGCCTGTTGCAGATCGCGCGCCCGATGTGCCTGGACACCATCCGCATGAAGCTGCAGCCGCGCAGCCCGCAGCGCTACGCGCACGTGGCGCAGTTCGTGGCCGACGTGCGCCTGCTGTTCCGCAACGCCTACCGCTACAACCCGGTCAGCCACACTCCGCTCGCTCCCGCGATGGCTGCTAGTCACTACCGTGACCCGACACTATACACTTGTCAGTCGACAGACACACGACGCAACTTTAATATCGATACGAAAAGCATGCTCCAAATACATGCGCGCGTGCGTATTTGTTGTTGACGCAACAATTTGATTAGATCTTTTCAATGCTCTTGCTCGTAAAGTAGCTCCAATTGCACCGCTTTTTAGTTTTACGAAATATGCGTCGCTTCCGCGGTTCTCTGAAGAGCTCGCTTGAAATGAGGACGAATACCGAAAATCCAAGACGGCGACTAAGACTGTACGAAATATGCGTCATGGGTGACGTGTCCACGGTTAGTGACTAGTAGTGTGTCGGCATTCGTGCCGCGTCTAAGGAGTTAGTGAATCACTATATGTTACTGCACTATAAAACTCGTGTGTTTTCTTTCCACCCAGTAGAACGATGTGTAAAAAGCAACCATTCGACAACGATTTAATACGCACTCTTGAGATGAGTTTAATTTGTAAATAATAATGATTCTGATCCGGATGTCATTGTTCGCCTTCGGTGCTAACGTGTGGTGTCTGCGCAGCCCGACAGCGTCATCTACAAGGACGCCAAGCGGCTGGAGGAGTTCTTCGACGCGCAGCTGCTGAAGTGGCTGCCCGAGCACGCCGACGACGCGGGCGCAAAGCGCGCGCGCCTCGACTGACCCGCGGGCCCGCACGGACCCGTGCGCCCGCCCGCCCACAGGACTGAACTTATTCTGTTTCATCCTCAGAGATAACTGTGTAGTATTAAGACTCGATGTCGCGACTGACGCGACTGCGAAATGTAAATATTTTATTGATATTATTAGATACATTGTTTTTATGTTGAAAGTTCCTTTTTAGTGTTGTTGCACTAGAGCCACGAGGTGGACGCTCGGGTGCGTGTAAAACCAGTGTAGGGCCCAAAATGTGCAGCACGCAGTACTTTATAATGTTAGTCGCGTTGTTGCCCGCGACTCCATCCGCATGGAATTCTGTCAAATATTATGATTGCACTGACGTGACTATGCAAACACAACGTTCTAAAAATAAGAAAAAAGAAAGACCATTTATTCCCGCGAAGTAATAAATGGTTCAACTCTTCTTAGCGGTTAAAAATACATAAAACATGCAAATTAAGCTATTGAACATGCTTTTTACTACCTTATTAAGAAAGTACCTAAGGATCAAGGGGTCGGTATATTTTAAGACATAATTAAGACTTATTTCTTAATTAACTGGAGTACTCCTACGAATTGTAAAGAAAATTGAAAATTTGGCATTGACAAGCCTGTTTAATATTGTGTCCCAGTATAGTAGTCCCCACAATTCGTGAGGGCAAATGTCAAGTTTTCGAGTTCCTTTCTCGATATTTTGGGCCACCGACCCTGCACGCGATTGATTGGTCCGTCAGTTGGACCGATCGCGTGCAGCGTCGGCGTCTCAACAAACCTCGAAAGGAACCCAAGAATCGAAAAATTAACTTGACATTTGTGCTCATGGCTCGTGGCGACTGATATACATACTCTACAACCGCGTCCCCCTAGTTTTAATTTCACTCTATGTCCACTTCACGCAACTTATGTGACACTTCAAAATTTTTGCAATTTTTGGATTCGAAACTCTCGATAACGGTTTTAGATCGATTTATCCCATTTCACCCTAATAGGAGTAAGCAGTTGTAGTAAGTCAGCAACGATGTGTGCCGTGTCCTTTTATTTATTTCAGTGTAGTAAAAGATTAGACGTAGCACCGGGAGCGAGAGTATAGTTTGACACGTCGCCGGACGGCCGGCGACCGAGCGGGACCTCAATGGCCAGTGCGACGTTTGTGTATACATTTTGCGAAGTAATAAATACTCTACTCATGCAGCAATATGTTAGATGTTGCTCGCGCTTCCAGACCTTTCACACCAAAAATGGGCGACACAAGAATGGAAATATTTTATCGTACACCCTTGCACTAATATAGTTAAAATACAATTAATAAATAAGTACAGGAATTTGTTACTTATTCAAATTTAAATTCTAGCCTATCCAATCCACTCCTCGCCTTGCGGGGGTGAAACAAATAATTGTGAAAAGTCTTAACCCAATGATATGATTGAAGAGTTGAAGTAAGTCGTTGCCATTCAAACGAAAATGCTGGTAAAACCTAGCACACACACCAAATAAATATCAAAAAGAAGAGTGCGTTCTGTGTTCAGACCTAATAAATAATTTGTCGACATTCGAAGATATCTGTCCGTACCTTTCAAGGGTTCGGATAGATCACATCACGAGACGTTGCGTGCGGCAGCTGTGCCGTGTTGTTGAAGCCACAATGGTTTGTTAATGCGCACCGGGGTTGGAGCGCCGCCTTCACTTGTTTATTGAGTGCATAAATGTGTTATGTTGGCACGCGGTCGCGCAGTTCTATGTTCCGAGGCGCCTGACTCGACTGAACTATTATATGTTATTGTCTACGGGAGTAGTTATTTTGTACGTTGTGACGCGGTCCTACACACCGCGTCTGTTCTAATTTTATTATAGATTATAGTAATATTAATATCACAATATCCAAATGAAGCAGCTGTAAAAAGGGATTGATTAATGTATTGTGTTCGCGCTTCATTATGTTCGTGCATTGTTCTGACATCGTGTGGAAACCGTCGAACGATGCTCCGAACGTGCCGTTATTAGTAAGCTCGGCGTAAATGCTCCTGCTGGTCGAGCTCTGTGATACGAGAGGCTGACGTGTGCTCTGTTCTTTATTCGATAGAGACTTTTCAAATTGATCGTTAGTTGGCCAGCAAGCGTCGTTTTAATTTATTGTATATCTTGGATCACCCCGACACGTTGTATAGATAACTATAAGGTACTATAACATAGACGTTTATAATTACAACAACATAGATATTTTTATAATTATATACAATATTTTAATAAAATATTGTTACAATGTATCACATGAAATAGGCTTAAGGCTCTCAAACAATTGTTTCAACTTTGTCGAAGCGTTCAAAATAAAATATATTGCAGTATTGGCAATATTTCAATATATTTAATTTTCGTACTTGAATGTGAAATGGTAACTCTCTTGATAGTGTGGCTACAGTACCTCCTTACATGAAGTTGTTTATGTGGTGTACTTATTATACGGCACGCTCTCTGAATGTGATTTATATTTTTATAATATTAGCTCATTTTAAAAAACTGTTACCGTTTATAAATTGTATATTATTTTTGTTGTTGTAAAAGATAGAAGTTTTGCTCTAAGATGTATCACTTACAAAAAGGTAGGGATTATTTCTGTTGTTTTAGACCGTGGCATGACGCGCCTCACACAGACGGAACAGTCCTAGACATCTTCACCTTGTTACAATTGTAACACCTAGTTGATACGGCGGGGACTTGACAGTCTCTAACTTATTGATAATCTCCAGATAAGTATTATTGTACTAGAAATAAAACACATTTTAATGGAACCTGAGTTGTGTATTTCTCTCCCGAACTGGTATATTTTCTTACGTAACAACACTGGTCGTCGATTGTCAGCTGTCAGCTCGGCGGCGTGACGTTGACACACATGTCAGTCGTTGCCACACTATCATCGTTATCACTCGCTGGCAGCGTCCTAAACAAGGCAGGCGTGTTTTGTTATTGTTAGCACACACGCTGCACATCTAATAGCACAATATAATAATCGGTGAGAGCGAGTGCCGCGCAGTGCACCTGTGACCTTCACGCGCTAGAGGTAAGTGACCGCTCAAGGTTGTTGACACTTATTACATTGTCTTAAATTTTCAAATAATTATATACCGTAATCGTAACAAATGCTAGGTTCACAATTAACTTCAGTTCGGTTATCTAATGATAAGAAACCCATAGTTTAAGTTCAATCAAGAAAACAACAAGCAAAATAGTGTTGTTACAAATGTAGTACCTAACCTTATCTAACCACCAAGCTTAAGTAGGTATTGTATATCTATAAATAGTATCAAAACAAAGTCTCTCCTCGTCTCGGGTTCGCTTAGTTCTAAACTGCACGTGCATGAACAATTTTTTCGGGTAAGTTCATAAACAATAAGTTAACTTGTCTAGAAATCTCGGCGTTTTCATGAGTCGCTACATTACTAGCTCGCACCCGCACGGGCGGCTCGCTAGA
The DNA here is from genome assembly GCA_947462355.1 of Caradrina kadenii. Lineage (NCBI taxonomy): Eukaryota > Metazoa > Arthropoda > Insecta > Lepidoptera > Noctuidae > Caradrina > Caradrina kadenii. The sequence continues at coordinate 149,462 of OX381691.1, read as the reverse complement.
TTTTTTTGTATGTAACTTATACCTAAGTACTTACTCGCTCGGCTAGGAATGCCTTATTCCCGAGGTATTCTAGGTGCCAGTGGCCTACCTGTACATGTCTACGTAGGTACTTATGTAGATTTGACCAATGTCAATGACCGACAGATTACCTACTCAGTACCCTGATATTGCTCACGTTCCTATATTTAGTTTTAATCGACTATTGTGAATGTTGTAGCATTTTTTATTTATTTATCTATCTTGCAAATAAACATGTAGGTTCAATCAACCGTCACCGCAATAAATGTCCAAGTAGATAACATGCGGTAGGTAGTTACTCGTACGGTCACCGGCCGCCGCCGGTGCTCGAGTGTCGTTTTTATCGATATTTAGGACGACGACACATTATCTGTTGTGAAAATACTACGTACTTTAACCGTTTCTTTATTATATAAATAGTCTTAACACTTAAAATGATACAACTGCGCCTGACATCGGGCGACTTCATATTCTTAGTTTCATAATAATGTATCTATAATTTGTAAATTGTTAAGAAATGTTTTCGTTTGAACCTAACGGCCGTTGTTTTACTCTTTAAGAAAAAATGTTTTTAACGAGTGAAGAGTGGTGGCCCTGCCGGCATCACAGCGCAGAACTAATGCACTACGTGTGAATAACATTTCAGAACGTCGACAAACATGCGTCTGATAATCTTGGAGGACGCTCAGGTGGTGGCGGACTGGGCGGCGCGCTTCGTGCTGCAGCGCGTGACTCAGTTCGCGCCGGGCCCGGGCCGCCACTTCGTGCTGGGCCTGCCCACCGGCGGCACGCCGCTCGGCATGTACCGCCGCCTCATCGACTTCTACAAGGAGGGCAGGCTCTCCTTCAAGTACGTCACCACCTTCAACATGGACGAGTACGTCGGTTAGTATTGAGATATCAGTTTTCCCGCGACTGCCCCGTTGGTTGGAGTCCTGGTATAATTTGTATTTCCATTAGGAATTTCTTAGTAGCAGCCCACTTTAGAAGTTGATGATGCCAGGAGGCATCGGAAAGCACGTGAAATGTCTGGTAGTGCGGGATTGTTCCATCGGTCTATGACAGTGAGGGAAAGGTGCACCCTGTGTGTAACGCTTGTAAGTACATTTACGAAATTTGTTCAGGATATGTTTCATACAGTTATGGAATAATAAACCGGAAACTGGGCGTGTTTGCGACTCGTCACCTTACCGTATTGCGAGTGTACGTGGGATACAAACATACACTACGTAGCCGTGAACTACGCATGCGCAGCATCAAACAAACTAACTTTACGCAAAAATGATTGCTCGGAAACATGTTTGGTGTGAATTATCAATGTGTGTGGTAGTGCGCGCTCAACATTGTGCTTTGGAATGCATGCATCAGTACCATTAAGTTATTACATTTAAGACTGGTTCGCCGTCACGGGACGCCTGGCAGATGTGAAACATCGAAATTATTTTGTATTAGCGAACTGCCCAACACTTCTTCTAAGTTACGTCTTCCGTTACTGCTCCGCTCCCGTGGATTGTAGCGTGATGTTATATAGCCTATGTTACTCAGGAATAATGTAGCTATCTATTGGTGAAAAAGTATTGAAATCGGACCAGTAGTTTCGAAGTCTATGTGTTACAAACAAAAAATCTTTTCTCTTCATAGACAAGTAATATGCATAAAAAAACCGGTCAAGTGCGTGTCGGGCCGCGCGCAGTGTAGTATTCCTATAACAGCCAAGTGCGGGTCATATTCGCTGACTGATAGTTTCGTACCATGCTCCAACTAAAAGCCAAACATGACTACCTACCTAATTTGACTTCCTATACAAATCCTCACCTGATCCGACAATTCAGCACGGAAAGTTTTTTTTTAGATTTGGATAAGACTTGTCGTAGTCGGTGTTTTGAATTTAAATACAGGACACAGAGCTACACTACTCACTCGTCACAAAAACAAATAATGAGGAAGTAGTTTAGCCGTGACATATGAATTTTTAACTACAACCGTTTAGTTGGTAAAGGTGACTCTAACAAAAATCGGTACTTTAATCTTTTGACCGCCACGTGAAAAACTAAAGTCTGTGTTCTCTACGCCAAGCGACAAAGTCCTTCTTTCATATCTACAAAATAATAGGCACGGCAAAAGTATATATCGATAAAACATCGATACATTTTACTTGTGCATGCTTTATGAATAAAAATTGCTTAAAAGTACTTGCATTGCTTATTGTATTACTGCCTCGTTGGCCTAGTGGTCCGAAGCGCGACTGCTACGCTAGAGGTCTTGGGTTCGATTCCCAGGTCGAGCAAAAAGTGTTATTGGGTTTTTAAATGAATTTCTCAGTAGCAGCTCGGAGTTAGGACTTGTGCCCGGTTAATGGCAATAGGCTCGCCCCCTATTACATGGGACCTAAACATACCGGCGAACTGTGGGTGTACACTGGTACACCTCTGCCTAACCCTTCGGGGGCATGATGGTATGTTTTCCAGGAAGTTATGACTTTTTATTTAATATTTTTTTTTTATTTTGATTAAATATAAAAACTCAATTCTAGTATCATATAGCGTCGCCACGCCAGCAATCGGTTCATATCAAGACATGAAAAACAATTAAACTTTATATTCCTGTACCCAGAAAGTTCCCAGGAATGGTCCCGGACAAAGATATTGATCTCATTATTATGTGTAGAGTATGTCACTTTTGGCTTCGCTAAGTACACTTTTACCACACTCGTTATGCGTCACGTGCAATAGATATTGTGAATGCGTGTCGCAGCAGTAGCGGGGTGTTGCAGTACAAGGCTTCCTACTAACGGACGTGCGGCTATGTGTGCGTACGACGTACTCCACTGTACTGTACATTAGAAAAAGTTATTACCACCCATATTATATTAGTACTATGATGGTTCAGAATAAATTAGATTACAGACTAGGTGGCCTGGACAGATTGGACGCTGGAGGTTTGTGACCAGCCTGAGTGCCTGGACTATCACAGGCTGAGTCGTTAATGATGTGCCTGTGTGTAGCTAATGGTTGATCGATGCCAGGTTTGCCGCGCGACCACCCCGAGTCGTACCACTACTACATGTGGAACGAGTTCTTCAAGCACGTGGACATTGAACCCGGCAATGCGCACGTGCTGGACGGCAACGCGCCCGACCTGGTGGCCGAGTGCAAGCGCTTCGAGGACCTCATCGCCGCCGCCGGGGGCGTGCACCTCTTCATCGGAGGTAACCAATCATAGGCAAGCCGCCAGTAAACAGTTGCACCGCACGTGGTTCCATACTTAACGTGCCGTCTAAATATTGTTTTGGGTAAGTCCCCATTAAAGCCGCTAACGTAACGTGGGGTGTGTGTGTAGGCATCGGTCCGGATGGGCACATCGCGTTCAACGAACCGGGCTCGTCGCTGGTGTCGCGCACGCGCGTCAAGACCCTGGCGTACGACACGCTGGAGGCCAACAAGCGCTTCTTCGGCAACGACATCAGCAAGGTGCCGCGCCAAGCGCTCACAGTCGGCGTCGGCACCGTCATGGACGCTAACGAGGTACCGGTGTCCCATTTATATGGCACGTGCAATTTTAGATAAAGTTCGGTTTCGCAGAGCATGTTATCAGATTAAATGTGAGCGAGCCCCTTCTCGGGTGACGTCGCGTGCGCTAGTGACGCCGTCGTGGGTGCAGGTGATGATCTTGATCACGGGCGTGCACAAGTCGCTGGCGCTGGCCAAGGCGGTGGAAGAGGGCGTGAACCACATGTGGACGGTGTCCGCCTTCCAGCAGCACGCGCAGGCGCTGTTCGTGTGCGACGAGGACGCCACGCTCGAGCTGCGCGTCAAGACCGTCAAGTACTTTAAGGTGAGTAAGTAGCGAACACAGCTTCTCCACTGTACACGAATTGCCATACGAGGCGCCAACAAACTCTTGTCGTGTAACTGAAGTGTAACACAAACAATTTCAACATTCTGTGCTGCTATTCTATTCTATATTTGGGATATCATTTCAAACTAACCCGCTGCACTCAAACTTCAATTAACTCGGCTATTGGAACATATAACATCTAGAATGATCGTCAAATAACGCGCTACGCATGGGCGCATAGCTAGTTCGGCGGGGCGCATGTACACTGGTGCCCTGTGCGATCTGTGGAGTGTATGTGTGTGCACTTGTGCAGGCACTGAGCGAGGAGCACCAGCGGATGATCGCCGGCGCGCCCGTCGCCGAGCAGCGCGTGTTGCACTGAGCCGCGTGACGTCACGCGCCGCGCGCCTGCACCGGCTAGATAACGATACGGGCTATATTACGTGCCGCGACGGTCATGTCATGGAATTATACAATACAAACGAGTTCGTCCTTTACAAATAATCGTATCATGTTACCATTAAAGTCATCATTGCTATAATGAACGGCGCGCCCGGCACTCGATATGAAGTGGCCGCGGATACGACCGACATCGTGCTGTTCGATACGTCTGTCTGTGTAAAAAGTGAGTGGTCTGACCGCTATGTACCCGTGCTTGGTGTTGCAGAGTCTCATGGTGGAGCACAACAAACTGCTCGAGATCATCGCGCGGTGACTCACATTCCAGATCTTAGCTTGGGGCGCGCAATCTGATCGAACGCGCCCTTATTTTTTATACATTTAAGAATTACTTTTATATTAATGAATAACCCGATTAAGGAATAAACTTTTATATCACATGCACTGGTTTTATTTCATTTTATTTATTACAGTTTATAGATACATACAGACAAAAACAATTTACAGATTTCTCAAATTGTACACGAATCATAAATAGTCAAGTGCAAGTAGATGCCACACAGGGCCGAAGACTGCCGGAGCTGCGGGTTGATCGAAAGAGGTACCGCGCCCTCAGAACGCAAAGGGCACAAGAAAAAACATGGGTGGGTTTTAGTCAGTAAAAGTCTGACACTCCCTCCCGCCCCGCCGCCCCTTTCCAGTTATTTGATGATTTCCCATCCGGAACAAACCGCCCTCCAACACGTTCCCACCCTAATTTAACAAACCTACAAAAAGAACACGTAGGTAACTTGTATGGGGTACGTGTTTTTAATTCTGTTTTTAACTTAATTTTGTATTATTTATCATTAGTTGTGGTGGCCACAGCAATTCTACACGCTTTGAAACAATTTCAAGTGACCTATTACGGTTACCTACAGTATATGTAGTCTCTAGATACAGTCTTTGTGACAGGCTGAGAAACGAATCATTGTAAGAAGGGGTGTATAATGCACCATACATTATGCACCCCCTTATCACAATGACTCGTATAATATCTCTTGAAATAACGTTCTTAAGATGATTTTCATATGCTATAAAGACAACCTAATTTCATGTGATCGCCCACATGTGACATGAAGTATGGTTGTATATAACCTTCATTTTCTCTAATTACAATTAGTATAATGTTCATTTCATATAATTTTCAATTTGTATAATGCTCTTTTTACATAACGTCCATTTAACCTAATGTTTGGGACGGTGATTAGCTTTGAAATTAGTGGAGTGTTTATAATTATAGATGTTTAATGATCAATGCATAGTATGCAGTGTAGAGTTACGACCGCTCGCATTTTACGGACACTGGTGGGTGGGTCGGGCGGCCGGAGGAAGCGCGCACGCGCCGCCTCTTCCCCGCTATGGCGGGACCACACGTTCGTGCGTGAACATAGGCTCGCCCCCTATTACAAGGGGCCTAAAACATACCGGCGAACTGAGGGTGAACATTGGTACACCTCTGCCTAAACCTTCCAGGAATACAGGCGTGATGGTATGCTCTACAGGTAGCAACCAAACTACTACGTGAAGTCGGGGTGCCCCGATGCGGTTTTGGAAAAGATTCGACCTATTAACTACAAGCCGGTGTATATGTATTATGTAGTCGCCATATTGTAGAATTTGGCCATTTCATGAAATAGCTACTTCAATCCTAACCTCGACGACAGAGCCCCGCTACGCGAGGCTCTTATTTCTGTCAGCGGGGTTTAACCTTTTGACCGCCACAGTCGTGTATAGACGACAAACCAAAATGTGCCCAGCACGCCACCGTCGCGACTACGTGACAGAATTTTAAACGTAAATAAATGTCATAAAACAGCATTGTTTTGTTTATTTTCCTTGTTAATTATGTACCTTTACTCTTCTCAGTAACTTAAGATGACAAAAAAGAAAACCAGTCATAAAGTTCGAAAAACATAGTGCCCTCGACGCCAGTCACCATAACAGGACACGTAGTGATGTAGGTAGCAGTCAATATAACAAAAATATCGACCTCGACGGCAACCTACGTTATGTTCAATTTACTCTGAATTCTGCACTAGTAAATAAATAAAACATTTGATATTGAACTTTTATGTTTGAGAAATCAAGAAAATGTTATAATACTGAACTATGCGCTCTATAAAAGTTGAGTGTTAGTTGATAATCGATTAATTGTAATGACTGTAATGCCCATCTCTATCACACTGTTGTATTGTCTGTGCCCAGAACGCCACAGTCGTCTATGCTTGACAGTCCCATGACGTCAAAGCGGAATTTTGATCAATAGAGTAGTTCGTTTACTATTATTAATAATAATGGAGGACCATTATATGAGTAGTCAAACATTATTAAATATACTTCAAGGAGTCGACAATGACACGTGTATTATGGAAGACGTTAAAATTATGTTGATTGTCTTTTATTTAATGAACAGTACATATTTAATGTGTGAATGTATTAAAATGGTGACCTTAATAACGTGTACCGTTATTATTATTTCTATTTTTTTACATACATTTTGGTCATCTGCCGAATAGATTCACTTAAAACCTTAGTTTTATATAATCTATCATCATTGATTTAAATTTTGTAAATGTGAATACCATGGAGCCATTTATTTATTTTATTATTATGTGTTGGACACTACGAGCATGGTGGTTAAGGGCTTTGTCATGCTCAATTAAATGTCTCGCTGATGGTGGCGCGTGGGTCGGATCATTTGGTTCCCTTCATGATGGTGGAGCTAAGTGGTGCTGATCCTCACGTCATGTTCGTGAACGGGCGATGTCAGTTATCTCTTAACTGCCATGGCTTACATCTTTAGTACTATTATTATCATATATTTTTTTTTATTGTTTTATATTCAACTTCATTGTTTTCACATATAGAAGCAACAAGAATATTGTAACCAAGATTCTGTAAAAACCAATTTGAAAAGAGTGTCCATGGAGTTTCTTGCTCGTTCTTCTCCATAGAGACCTACGTTTTGGAACGAGCAACTGGCTTCAACTTTTTGTATGAGTAACTTCTTGACAATTCAAAAATGCCTGTAAATGGTCTAATTGAAATAAATGTTTTGACTTTGACTTTGGTATGATTGTTCTACCAATTTCTACTACCTAACCATTTAATTAAAAGACTGATTTTTATAAAATGTTTTATTTTAGCTTTTGTGAACTTCATGTAAGTATGTGACACTTAAGAAACTTTGCCCATGTAGGTACCAATATTCCTCATTATTTCCTATTCAATTCAATGTTGTAAATAAAAAAATACATCATAGCGGTTCATTAATAGATATTTACCTGTTTTAGATTCTTTTGTGATAAAAAATACGATTACAAAAAACCGATGGTTCATGTCTCATTTTATTTATTGCATTATCAAATAATAATATTAAAATCAAATTACTCATATTTACAAAATTTTTTCCTCAATAGTAACAGAATATCAGTGAAACGAAACTAACGAAAAATAGGTACGAAACCATTAAAATCAGTGTTGCCAGGTTACATTTCTTACATTTTTCGTAACTTTTGACCTCCTCGCGTAACAAATGTAAGTAATTTTTATATTTTAGGCAACTTTCGTAACTTTTGAGAACAACGAGATTTGTAACACTCTTTGTCTTTTGCAGTGAGGCGTTCTCGCTCTTTATTAACAGATCCCTCTTATGAACACTTGGTAGAACAGTACGTGAAGAGGGTTCTATACGTATCGAATATTAGTAGTTAGTTCAGTGTAAAACTAACAGATGCACCACCTCGCAGTTTTGGTTCAAACTAATAGAATAAGATAGGTGCTAGACTCGATAGTAACATCAGTGAAAATGGGGCTGCGAACCAATAAAACTAAAGTCTGTTTTATGAAATTGTGTTTTTATTAGGATTAAATACACCATTAGATATCATAGATTCCTTTATATTTCGCCATTTAGCTGACATCAATTTGCCTCCGATCTCCGACCCCAAAAACACGTAAATAATTTTTTTTTTTAACAATAATGAAACTTTTGCAGCAGAAATGTAACATTTCAGGAAACGAAAAGTAATTTACGACTCAAGGGCACTGGCAACACTGATTAAAACAAAATACCTATTATTATTTCGATATTATTAATAAATATCGGTACCTCTAGTGCAGAGGCGAGCAAATTAAAAAAGCCGTGCTAGCTACGCCACTGTCGTCATAAGGTGACATGAAAGTACGTCAGGATTGAACATAGTGCTGTGATTACATTGACTTGGTTTTGTCGATTGTTTTGAATTGTGGATTTAACGCCGAAACTGTGACAGATATTATTATTATTTCTGTCTTAGAGGATGAAATAAAACTCCTGTATTATGTTTTTCCGGTTTAGACCTTTTAATAAAAACACACTCTAGGTTAAAAAATAAATAGTTAGTGCTTTATCGATATAATTTCGAACTCACTACTATTTTGTAGGTATTAAAGGATGAATTCATAGCTTGGCGCCGAGGGCACGCATTTTCTTTTTTGACGAGGCGGTCAAAAGGTTAAAGGAACCTAACATGAATGAGATGACGGGAGCTAAGTTCGCCATCCCATTCGAACCTAACGTATCCATGTCGGGGTGCTCTAAGTTCCCTCAAATCTAACATATACTAAACCTTGGCCATATTTATCATGAAATGATATAGCCTAATACGAATAAAACGTTACTTATAGATTTAGAACATCGTAGTGACTGATTATCATAGGTACTAATTGAATAATATTTCAAATGTGCGTTGTATTTATAAAATGTTCATTATACCACATAAAATTAGGCAAAATGAAATTATATCTATAATTCATTATGTCATTTGATCGTTATACTACAAAAAAATGAAGTCGTTTGAAATAATAACGAAAGTTCTATTGATCATAAATCATTAGAATTTCCGTTATTATGTCAAACGTTACTCACCCGTAGGAAGGTCCCGGTCGGCAGTCAAGTTTTAGTTCTGAGTAAGCTATGCCTATAAGCTACCAAGTGGCAATGGGCAGGCACTTAGCTCGCAGAGCAGACTGCCGTCGAGGCATCTGGCGCAGTGAGGGAAGATCACTAGGTACACCAACGACCTGGTAGAGGTCGCGGGCATCCACTGAATGGGGCAGCGCAGGACCGGTCATTGTGGCTATCTTTAGGGGAGGCTGATATGATGAGGATGATACGCAACCATTCACCACTTATTTGGTCTATTTTGACGAAGAGAAATTTTTATTATTGTCATATTCCAAAGTTTAATGTTACGTAGGTACTCACCGAGAGTACCCGCACCAAGAACTTGCGACGCGAATGCTGCTGCCTAACCTACCGAGTTTACCTGTTGGCATTGATTGATAAAGGCTATTTTTTCACATAAATAGTTATTTAGCTTGTGAAATTTGCACATTTCGTCTTTAATTCCCGTTCCAGCTGGGTGTGACCGTGGAGATGATCCTCATAACTCACATTGTTTCAACTATCCACCGAGGCATATACCTAATCAAATATTGGAAGTTACACGTTGAATCTATACTAATATTATAAACAGAGAAGATTTGATTGTTTGTTTGTTTGCATTCAATAGGCTCCGTAACTACTAGACCGAATTAAAAAAAAAAGCACCGTTGGGAAGGACATTATCTCCGAGTGACATTGGCTATATTATATTTTTTTATAAATAGAGATCCTTACTAAAACTGCGATAACGTAAACAGAGGTGTAAAACAAATTCTATACATCGCGTGCGCTGCTAAAACTTTTGATGAAACAAGATAATGTACGACGACTTTGTAGAACACATCATTATCTATACAAAGTGTTACAGCATCTGTGTTCTTAGCTGTTACAATTCTTTACGTCACGACAAGTGTTCCTTTATTTTAAAAATTGGATTGCCACCGCTAGAAGAGGCTGTTCATTTGTATCTTTATTAATGCTTATCGAGATAAATTACTTCATATTCAAGGCTGCTATATAAAGGTATTACCTTTATATACCTTTTTAAATTTTTCAATTCGGACATTCCATTCGAAAGATATCATGAGTTCAAAAATGTAAGTATTAGAAAAAATCGCGTCGCCGCTCACTCCGCTCAGCTAACTAGACAACTAGGCGATTTAGGCGTCTCTGGGGTACGGGAGAGGAGTCAATATTAAGAAATAAACTGTTAACTTGTTAAGGTTTAACGGCACGGTTGGCGCAGTGGCTGAGCGATTGGCTGCGGCGCTGCGTGTCGCGGGTTTGATTCCCGCACGGAACAAATATTTGTATGGCCTACAGATAGTTGTTCCGGGTCTGGCTGTTTGTGTATGTGAGGTTATATGTTTGTAAACGCAGCCACGACACAGGAGACATTCCTAGTGTCGGGCAACGTTTTTTTAAATTAAAAAAAAAAACTTTTTCTTAAATACCCGTGTGAAGCCGAAACGTGCCGCTAGTTACATAAAAATGCTGCAAAACTGATGTATGGATAGGAGCATTATTCCTGAGTAGCATAGGCTATATTTATAATTTATCAGGCAACTAAGGCCCATAAAACACAATACATAAATAACTTAAGTGCATTAGTTTAAGTTATTATTTTACACATGTTTCTATGTTATATAAAAACTACTGCTCACGAAGTGGCGGCGACGTGTTAGGACTTCACGCGGAGTAGTACCGGAAGACGGAACTCAACGCGGGTGAAGTCGCGGGCGGAAGCTAGTGTTAGACAGAATTGCTCCAATAGTAGGCGTCCATATAACGTTTCTTTATCTCCCTCTAAAAGTGGAAATTCAGTGTTGCCAAAGTGAGAAAAAAAAGTACCATTTCTCATCACATTAGTTATTCATTCTTTGACGTTTACAAAACTTAGCAAACAGTATTTTGCATTTTGCAAATACAAAATATGTCCCAAAAGGTATTTCAAATAAAATACATTTTCAAAAAAAGTATTTAAATACAAAATGGAAATAGGTATTTTGTATTTTGCATTTCAAATACTGTTATTTTTAAAATGTCACATCTCTGGATAGGAGCTCAATAAAACCTACTCGAGTAGTCGCCGGAACTAATGAATACGATGAACTAATGAACGCTAATGAGTCATGAATATGCAGTTCAAAATAGCAATTCAATGTAATTGCTACCAGGCCGTACATGTGCTCACAGCTTGCAACCCGTCCACTATAAACTTCGCACTGCTTGGTAGCACTTTAAATGGTTTGTACTCGACTAAAAGGCACATTTGACTACGATACTAACTCATAATAAGTAAATTGTACATTTCAATCATGTTTGATCAATTTAGAGAGCCCCAGATCTTGGTAAAACTTGGTTGCTTTCCTCCAATCTCTATTCAAACTTTGATATTTAGCAACACTGCCAAACGCTAGCTGTCCGGTAGTTGTTCATTCTCACGACCGTATCGCACACTGGACTTCTCATACATCACAATTTTCCCACACAAAATAAGAGATCAACAAACGTCTGTTCAATGATTGACACTTTTCTTTATAACTTAACTAATAAAATGTCTATCTACACACATACAAAAGCTTTTAAAGAAAATGACTTACAAGTCTAACCACATTTCCACGGAGAAATTACTAAAATCTGTGTTTCAATATGACGCAACACGGATACTTACGCATCCAGCGAGTGCGCACCCGCGGCGCGGCAGCAGCGCGCGAGCAGCCCCGCCAGCTGCAGCGCCGAGCCCAGCCCGTCCGCCACGCGCATGTGCGTCAGCCCCGCCTCGCGCACCAGCGCCAGCCGCGTGCCCTCGTCCGCGTCCAGCGTCTTGCTCACCCGGAAGATGTTGCTCACGATGTCCTCCGCCGCGTAGCCCAGCTTGCACAGCTTCGCGATCACCTGGCGAATATGATGCAATAGTGCAGTTCACTCTAACGGTGTGCCGACATTTAATGAAATAGAAAAGTTAAATTATAGCTGCGCGCGTGTCTGTTTGTTACCATTACAGTAACACCACCGAACCGCGCGCAGTTATACTTGACACTTACACACACTACTTGTATAGCCAGGCTACTTCTTGTGCATGACTTGGTCTGCGTCCGCAATAACCGACGTTCGCTCGGAGCAAGCCAAGGGCCTCGATCACTAGGTAACAACTTCACAATCACACGCCTGTACACCATGATCATATTTTCTGCTACATCATATCATATTCTGCTACATGAGTGACAAGCAATGCTACTTCTTGAGGAGCGGCATTTTCCCAGAGCACCACAACGAATGCAGATGAAGTTGAAGTGTCGTACCTTGTAGGCCTCGTGTATGTCCTGGCGGATGCAAGCCTCCAGCATGGCGCGCACGAGCATGGGGTGCGGCTCGTCGCAAACCTTGAACACGTGCTCGGCCGACACGTGCGCGAAGCCCTGCGCCGTGGACTGCAGGTTGTTGAGCGCGGCGCGCAGGTCGCCCTGCGCCGTGAACACCACCGCGCTCACGCCCTCCGACGTGTACGACAGCTGCTCCTTCTCGCACACCTCCAGCACCTGCTCACGGCACAGCCACCACCCTTTCAAGTGTACTTTACGAAACTAATAACGTAAAACCTTAGGTTTGCATTCGCGTCAATAAGGTACAGCGCAGACACTTTTTGTGCGATCGAGTCTGTGGCGCAAAAAATGTCTGCATGGCATTCAAAAAGTCCGTCGCGGACTCAACGCACACGATGCTCATCTTCAATCATTCTGTCGGCAGAACTGTAGTGACGTGGACGCTATGGAAATACAGACATTTTATACTTGAAGTACGGAAAAAGAAGAAGAAATAGAGAATGGTGGGTACATCCTTTACTTTCGGAGAGATTACTACAAGGACAGTTCCATATTAAACATTCAATTCTAAAACAACATCCGGACAAATTTTTCATTTATAAATGTGGCTACATTTACATAACATACCATCACACCTATATTTCCCGAAGGGTTAGGCAGAGGTGTAACAATGTACACCCACAGTTCGCCGGTATGTTTAGGTCCCATGTAATAGGGGGCGAGCCTATTGCCACTAACCGGGCACAAATCCTAACTCCGAGCTGCTACTGAGAATTTCATAGAAAAACCCAATAACACTGCTCGACCTGGGAATCGAACCCAAGACCTCTAGCGTAGCAGTCGCGCTTAGGACCACTACGCCAACGAGGCTACATTTAATGAGCTGCTATTCATTTTAATCATAAATTTAAAAAAAAATTACTGGCCTGTTTTGTATTTCTTGTGTTAAGGCCCTGTAGTAAGCAAATGTTTAGGTAATTAACGACAATACATCGCGGCAACAAATATAGCGATACGTTTGATGTTAGTTGAATAACACCAAATAATAGTTAATTTTACGAATTCACATATAGAGAAAACTTTCCATTAAGCGTAGCTTACAGTTAAATACAATTATGAGTTACAAACAACGAACGAAGCTTAAGTTATACAAGTATGCCAGTTAATAACAAAACACAATATAAGTTGCGGGACTCGGTGCGACTCGGATTTTGAAGTTTTATTTAAATTGTGAAAAAAATACACGGCTCAGTGGAATAATTTATAGGTATATCTTTAGTTCATGCAATTCCCTATAATATCATTATATAAAGTGATAAAGTTTACGCTCAAAATTCTGATTTCTACGCGACGAAAATTTTCTTTTATGCTCTCCTTTACGATGCTTTACCATGATACTCTTATATTTTCATGAAATATTTTTAGGTAAGTCCTTACCCTGAACCGTTGACAATACACTTAATTTTTTTCAGGAGTGTAATATATACCAATACGCCAGACTATGCAACAAAAAAATGAGTATTTTACGTCATCCCGTGTTCGGATAGCCCCTTAACATCGATACATCGATCTCTAGCGCCATGGTATCATACAGTGTACGTTACGTCCCTCACTAACGAGTGCACATTGCATATTGCACTTGTGCCGTCAGCGTTAGCGCACGTTGATGCAAACGTTCGTTCCTTGTTCGCGTACTTAGTGCGGCGCGACGCGATCTGCCAGAATGACACGGATTTTTGGTGCGCCACACTTTTTGCACGACGTTTGCATTACTGCATAATTATAATTGCTTAGGTTCTGTTTTCACAGACTAAAAACTGCGTCACGGACAGTCTGCCGTCTGCGCTGCACCTAAATAAGATTTATTTATACAATCAAACGCCCTTTACAGCCCTTTGGCGTTTAGGCGTTGAATTTCCAAAAATCCTTGTTTAGTACTCGCATACATTATGAAAAGAAAACAGAGTGCAAAATTGTACATTTCTAATTCCAGTAGGTTCGGCTCTGCGCTGCTACATCGTCATTAGTTCCATTTCTTTGCAGGTTTTAAGATTATAGTAGCCCTGGAATACTGGCGATTGTAACAGAATATTGATCGACTATAAACAAGCTGCTACTGCACTGCACTATGCTGGATCCAAGATTGGCGGAGTGCTCGATGTCATCCATCGTCATTAATTAAGTGTGCGTTACCTTGGAGAGTATCTGCGCGTCGGTGAGACGCGAGTAGCGCAGCACAGCGCAGCGTGACTGGATGGGCTCTATGATTTTTTCAGAATTATTGGCGGCGAACGCGAAGCGCGTGGTGTGCGAGTACAGCTCCATGGTGCGGCGCAAGGCCTGCTGCGCACCCTCTGTCATGCTGTCTGCCTCATCCAGGATCACCATCTTGTGCCGCCCTGCCGGGAGCGTCACCTGGAGGACACACACTGCTAGCTCTCAGTGCCACCACAACACAATAACATAGAGTGCGTACTACGTGAGTTCTACGACCATTCGAACGACGCACAAGATGCGGCGTTCGAACAATCGGGAGTCGCTCAAGCGTATGTCGCGACTTGGGAGACTTGAGCAACACACTGAAGCTCGACATCACTCTAGTGCGACACACTGAAGCTCGACATCACTCTAGTGCGACACACTGAAGCTCGACATCACTCTAGTGCGACAAACGATTTGCGACCGCAGTTTCAACACAACGGAGGTGCGACAAACAATTGGGCTACAGTACAAATCTCTAGTTACATTGAAAAACTAATGCATTTTTTTAAATATTTAACACCATAATAAATACTTGACTCAAACTCCCATTAAGCGCAGTTGTGAAGTCTACTTATCAACAACTTTATCGAGCGTCTGGGGTGGTACCTCAGAAATAACAAGGCAAATGTTGACTTTATGGACCAACATCTCTGGTTTATCAGCCTAAAATAATGACCTCATATACCCCAAAGAAAGTACTCTAAAGGCGTGAGATCACTCAATAGTGGACGCCAGTTCACAGGTCAGGTGAGAAATGATGTACCCACCAAATGCCAACATCCCCACAGTAAATCAATGATGGTGCTCTCATATTGGCTATTGCTCCAACTTGTTGAAACCAAAGTTCTGTCACATCAATGCCATTCAACTGAGGCATGAACAAATCAGCAATCATGGTTCTGTGGTGCTCCCCATGGATAGTGACATGCCAGGCCGGCATCATGATTGTGCGTCATTTGAGCTAGCCGTGGTGCCAAATGCCCCAAATCATATTCAGATATTGATGGCATCAAATTATCTATTAAATAAAACCTACATCATAGACATTTACATTATTTGCATGTGTTATATTTCATTTTAAATGTGTAAACCTCTAAAAACTCACCTCTTATTAATTACACCCACTCACGTTGCATCACAACCTGACTTAACCATGGCATTACAAGTTAAATCTTATTTTGAGAATGTCAAATTCTACAATCACCAATATAATAGAAAATTGCAAAAGAACTATAAAATAAATGAACCATTATCTTTCTGTCTTGTCCCACGCAACACATCCTGTCAACAGTCATGGTATCACAACTCCCTTCATTTTCATATCATTCTTCACACTATTCGCATCTTTTCTTTGGACCCCCTTTCCCTCTACATCCATTCACATATATATTCATAATTTTTTAGTGTGTTTAATCCCTCCCCCTCACACAGGCATGCCAACATGAACTATTCCCTCTCAATTTCCTGGCGCTGGTGCCAGTTTTAGCCTTCCTCTAATTATATTCCTTTCTTACCTTATCTAATCAAGACATTCATTCATCAAACAAATAAACCACATTATGTTTTTGTTGTACCACATTAGTAGGCGTACTTGCTCTAGTGCCTACAATAATCCCGACTTCTGAACCTTAACCTCCCACTATAATCTCAATGACAGCAATTAAATGTGGTTCAGGTACAGGAACTAGTAGAATTCAAAATATCAACATACTTTTTGCTGAGCGAACATCTTGATCTTGTTGCGAACGACGTCGATGCCGCGGTCATTGGACGCGTTAAGCTCGAGCACGGCATCCTTGAAGGCGACGCCCAGCAGCGCTCGCGCCAGGCAGAGGATTGTGGTAGTCTTGCCCACGCCGGGCGGGCCCGCAATTATTATGTTTGGAGCGTTCCCCGTTCGCGCGAACACCGCTAGTCGTGATACTGTATCATCATTTCCCACGATATCGCTGAATGTTATTGGCCGGTACTTCTCGATCCATGGTAAATGAGAAGTAACTTTGGAACCGCTTGTGCCGGCTTGTAGTTTTGTCGGCTTCGGCGCAACTTCATCTATCTCCATAATTGTAACATCGTTATCACTCATTTTGAATACGGAGATAAGCTAAGTAAAATAAACGCAAAAAATAAATTGCCGCGCTTGAAAAAATAAAATCTGATGAAATACTTTAAAGGGCAACCGCCTTGGCCTACCTAGCCAACAATTTATTTTATATTCTTGTAATCTGTTTCTGCATCCATCTGTCACTGTCAAGTGTCAAAACTAAAACTCAAAAGATGAAAAGAACCAAGGAAAAGAACCAGCCAAGTGTGAGACGGACTCGCACACGGAGAGTTTTGTATATCCATAAAATTTTTAGTTAGAGCAAAACCGCCGAAATAGTTCGAAAAAGCAAAAACGTCATGTTAATTTTTGGGTTTTTGGGTTCCTTTGTGGGGCGCCGACGCTGCACGCGATTGGTCCGTCAGTCGGATCGATCGCGTGCTATTTAACTTGACGTTTGTGCTCACGACTCGTGGCGGCTTCTTTACCTCTAACTTTAAAACAAGGATCTAATACGTGTGTATCGCTCCACCAACGAATGGTGTGCTATTGCATCGATACATAAATCGAGTGGATCTATCGCAATAAATTGATACACATAAGAATCGGATCGAACATCCCTAAATGACATTATTTTTATTTATGTGACGTTTGCTAAGTGAGGTAAACTTAGGAAAATCTCATTTCATTGTGTAAACAAATATTTTCGAAATCATTACAACACAATTATATTCTAAATTAAGTTATTATCATTTGAAAAATCCGCGGTAGATCTGAGAGGCTTGAGCACTTTACGAAAAAAACTACGGTTATATTCGGTGACCTCAACCTGGGGATGGTGAATCATCACTGCAAATATCTGGACGTGGATGTTATATAGAATAGATAGAGGCCACTATTCTATCAGGTAATTAACCTCTATAAGCTACAGCTGGTCACTGGATAACAAGCAAAACACATTTTGAACACATCATCTACCACTTTGTAAACTTGGACATTAATCACTAATGTGAGCGAAACAGAAAAAGACGATGACCGAGTGGCTTCAGAATGATTTAACGCTTTAAACTGATGTGAAGGTAACCTGGATGTATCCTGTACCATTGATGACACTATGACTCCTTACCACCATTTCTTTATTACTTAGAGTTGCATAGTTATCTATTATTTAATATCACAGTTATTTCATCACTTGATTCCTAGATCAGACAAGTGGTTTCCATTAGGAATTTCTAAGTCAGAGAGAAGATACCAAATTGTAATGGGAGATAATAAGTCACACCGAGGCCTAGCCCACGGGGGGCCGTCACCCACATAGTCCAACATTATCGCTATGAACTTATGTAAGAGTATACCAGACATAGCACAGTATGACCATGATGTTATTTTGTATAGGTAGGTAAGTAATGGGGCTGGAGCAAGTCCTTACAGATTGTAATAACATTGCTAGGAGATATACACAACCTTTCTGAAGAACCTCCTTAATAAAAATAAAATGATTGTACACAGTGTAGAAATCTGTTTCATAGCATTCAGTAAAGGCCAAAACAACCAATCTCCTCATTGAGCAGGGATGTAACATCACATTGTTATTTCAACAGTAAGCACACTGTGTTACCATGGAGTGGTTATTTGGTCACCGGATGTCGCCGGAGGAGATGCTGCGCAAGAACCAGCGCGCACTCAACAAGGCCATGCGGGACCTCGACAGGGAGCGCATGAAGATGGAGCAACAGGAGAAAAAAGTCATCAATGACATCAAAAAGCTAGCCAAGGAAGGACAGATGGTCAGTACATCTACGTTGATCGATTTGTGAGCGTGATCCCCGCCTACTGTCTCTTGTAGGATGTATATGTACAGTTAAGTAAGCTCCTAACTATAATTGTATTTTTGAAAGTTGTGTTACATGGGGTAGTTAAATTCCCATTAGCTTAGAATTTATAGCATATGTCTCATCTCAGCTCATAATGTCCTTTTCTCTAAATGTTCTCTCTGAATGTCCTTTCTCAGATAGAAAAATGAAAATGCACTGGATGACATTAGTTTGATATACATATTTGTTTACAAAAGTCTATCAAAAAAAAAAGAACTGTTATAATTACTCCATAAAAATAAAATACCATACTATAATATACTATGGTTGGCAACCCTACACCGAACCCATACTATTGCTAATATTTAATTTTCTATTATTAACCAGGACGCTGTCAAAATTATGGCTAAAGACCTGGTGCGCACGCGCCGATACGTGCGCAAGTTCATGCTGATGAAGGCGAACATCCAGGCCGTGTCGCTCAAGATACAAACGCTGAAGTCACAGAACACCATGGCGCAGGCGATGCGCGGCGTCACACGCGCCATGGCCACCATGAACCGCCAGCTTAACATGCCGCAGATACAGAAAATATTACAGGTACGCACCACGTGACGCATACAATGCTGATTGAATGTATATGATGTCACAACCAGCTCGTTAAGCTCTTTCATTGAACAATGCCATTCACCCACACGCCTGTCAGTGGCGTTTATCTTTTTTACCTTTTCTTAATGGATTTGTATGATAGGAAGTAGGTCTATACTAAAACGAAAAAATATTTGTACACAAAAGACTAGGTTTCCAAGTGACAAATAACGAATTACTTTAGTTTAGTACTTTGTAGTTTTTGAAGGTGGTTATCTATTTTGTAAAAATATGTTTTATGGCTCCAGGATAACCTGGAGCCAGCTCAAGACAGAATATTTATATGTATATTTATTTATATTTAATACATGACTATTATAATCATCGTATGCTGTACTGTATGATGATCGCAGGAATTTGAGAAGCAGTCTGAGATCATGGACATGAAGGAGGAAATGATGAGCGACTCTATCGACGAAGCCATGGCGGCCGACGACGACGAAGAGGAAAGGTCAGTACAAGCACACTTGCTACTGCCGCTGAAGAACACGTCGTGGAGGCCTACCAGCATGTCACTCGAATCTTGCTTTCAAACTGAAGATGGTGGCAGTCAAGTGACTTCGATTGTAAAAAAACACTAACTAGGTGGTTAGTGCTTGTTGAGGACAATCATAATAATCTCATCTTAAAACTGTCTGCGGGGCCTCTGCGAGTGGGCTTCGGCTCCTCGTACACCTTTTAAAGGTCCGGGACGCTAGGGTCCCGAGTTACGTAAATAACCTAGCTAAATAATAATCGTATAATACGGGCATTAGAACCCATAGATTTAAAAAAAAAATACTCACATACTAGTAAAATTCGAAAAATATAAACAGAGTGTTAGGGTAAATGAGGGATTTGCCTTAAGGGAGTGCAGTACTCATGAACATTAACAACTTTTATAATAATACGAATAGTAAAATCCAGAAAAAACATCAACTGCTCCACACGTCATGTATGTTCGCACATCTGCACAACATGTAAGCAACAGCTGATTGTATTTCGCAATTTAACATTTAATTTCATAGTGAAAGTGGTTTATTTTCATAAGCACTACACTCCCTTAAAGTATGTCCCTTATTTAAAGCAACACCTTGTATAATGAAATAATAAAATGCACACTGAGGAAGCCAAAACAAATACAGGGTAGTAGATCTATTTTATGTCCCTCAGCAAATGGGCAGATTGAAAAATAGCAATAACAAACCTATTGCCACTCGAGTGTAGAACGATGCCCTGAGCTTCTTCATTAGCCCAAAGAGCATCAGCAGGAATGTAGTAGCTATGTTGCCTCATAGTTTTAAAGGTATTTCGTGTGTATTACAGTGACCAGGTGGTGTCTCAGATCCTGGACGAGCTGGGTCTGCAGCTTAACGACACGCTATCGGGCCTGCCGCAGGCGACCGGCTCCCTCTCCGTCTCCGGTCTGTACTCAGCGATTATACAACGCAAATGTCGAGGCTGATGTTGTGCCCTATAAAAGACATTAAGGGCCAGTTTACACCGAGACGCTGCGCGCACTTTACTCACAATTAAATGTCTATCTTTGTGTAATAAATAAAGTTATATTTTGAGTCGCTCTATTAAACTGTGCGCGCAGCGTCGCGTCTAGGTGTGAACTGACCCTATCTCTTACAATTATGAGTGTGTGTGTCAGTTTAAAAAAAAATTAAATAAGCAATTTTGATTTGATTTAAAAAAAAATGTATTATATAAAGCTATTTTTATGCGCTCTGTACGCGGAGCTATGCTGTCTCTCACCAAGGAATTTAGTTCATCCTGAGGGCTTACCGTGTAACTATGCTAGTGTGAATGAACGTAAGTGGAAGTAATATTAGAAACTAGCTGTTGCCCGCAACTTCGTCCGCGTTTCCGTCGTTTCTCGTAAAAAAAAGTAGCCTATGTCCTACCTCACGGTTCAGTGGTTTTGATGTAACAGACAGATTAACTTTCATATTTTAGTAGGGAAATATAATATGTCAATCTACAATACTGTTGAAAAATATCGCAATACGGAACCGCACAATATTATTGTTGATAGCTGTGCCCGCGACTCCGTCAGCTTGTAGTAAGAGTAGACAAATATAATCAGAAAGCTTCGAACTGCTAAGCTATCGGGAGTTACACGTGATATTGTGAGTCAACCATAAAAGATAGACATATGCTGTCGTGAGATATTTTTTATATAATTTTAAGGAGAACATTTCCGTCATACATGATTTCTGTGTAGCTTTAACCATTAAGGTTGCACACGCGACGGATGCTTAAAAAATGGAGTAACTTCTCCCGTTTTCCCAACATTTCCCTTCACTGCTCTGCTCCTATTGATTGTAGCGTGATGAAAAGTATACTATAACCAACTCAGGAGTATGAAAAATAATTGTACCAAGTTTCGTTAAAATCCGTCGAGTAGTTTTTGTTTCTATAGCGGTTATACAGACAGACAGACAGACAAAAAATTTACTGATTGCATTTTTGGCATCAGTATCGATCCCTAATCACCCCCTGATCGTTATTTTGGAAATATATTTCATGTACAGAATTGACCTCTCTACAGATTTATTATAAGTATAGATAGATGTAGACAAGTTCTAAATCCTTCTCCTAAGTGCATTCTTCATTAGTAACAGCGACAGGGAGTCAGGGACACATTAACGAGAAAGAAAGACGATATGATACGTCATGCTTACTTGTGCATTGACAGGTGTAAAAATTTCCAGCACCATTGTAAATAAGGAAAACTTTTTGTAAATACTTAGCTGTATTATTAATTGTTGTAATTACGGTGATTCATTTTTTTCAAGCATACCAATTTATTGTAATTACTACCAATATCAAATTAGTCATTAATAAATTGCCAGTCCACAATCTGTGAAGTGTAATGGAAAATTAGAATCATACATAACTTGTTGTGCTGTTGTTTGTGTTCATAAACGCACCCACGATACAGGAGAAATGACTAGTTGTGGGGCAATGTTTAAAAAAAGAGAAACTTCCGAACGAAACACTTATCACTGTATATGTGTTGTTTGTCGATGATGAGTTCCGTTGTTTCTCTTTAAAAGTCTACATCAGATCTTCACAGAAATCACGGAGAATATTAAGATCCAAAACGTAAGTCGTTAAAACACAAGTATACAGTAGCCGAATAACATGCGAGTGTCCAAGAGGCGACGAAAAACCGAAGTTCTGCGCAGGTGAATTTTGTGTTACGACTCGTGGCGAATGCTAGACTAAGCGTTCGAAAATCATCTCGAAATGTAGGTACAGATGGTTGTAATCAAGGTCATCGACGTTAACGATGTGTTGTGGTGTTACAGCGAAGAACCCGGCCGCGGCGGCGGCGGTGGCGGTGCCGGGCGGGTCGGGCGGGGCGGGCGGGGGGGGCGCGCCGCTCAGCGACGCGGACGCCGAGCTGCAGGCGCGCCTCGACAACCTGCGGCGCGAGTAGCCGCGCACTCCGCTCATGGTTGCGTTGCCCGACGACCTGCTTTCGTTTCATGGCCGCGGATCGCGCCTCTGCTTTTGGCCTCGAGCTCCACTCTATTGTCATTCAAATAAGATTTGAAGTGATATCTCGCAACGTGGAGTGTATCTCGTAGCATTTACTGTTTCATAATAGATAGAAGGTAGTACGAGTGGTTGATAAGTTGACATATTTACAGGTAACTAATAACTTAATGATCACTTGAAACTGCTAATAAGCCACGTAACTCGGAGACAGCGCTGTGCCGACGTGTGCGTATTGTAGCACGAGTGTCGCCGGCGCCGGACGACACCACTTGTACACATTGTTGTTAAGTTATACAAATTAAGTTTAACTAAGAATATTATAATAAATATTTTTGTAAAATAAAACGACTATCATTTTAAAACGCGTTGTTTTTTTTGTTACAACTATATAATGGCTACTGGTTAGACATAATACACTAGTACGCTTAATTATGTAGATAGTGTGAGACATTACGGACATACAGATAGTTTGATTTATTTTCGTAACAGTGACATGGAGTTAGATAAAATACCTAATAAATAAGCTGGCCTAGAGGCAATCACGACATCAATATCACTCGCGTCTTTCTTCTTATCTGTGTGTTAAATTATCTAGATTGTAGACAGGCAGATTTTTTTTATTGAAATGATCTTTAATGGTACATTCAGCCATCGCACCAAGAACGCTAGAGCGCGCGAGGTGGGGTGCCCCGGCTCGGATACACACAATAGTAATCCCGCGCCGGAGAACCATCCTATGGTAAATAAATATTTTGTTATTATTTTAATTGGAATGTATCTGTAGATAGGTCCCTGCTCGTAACCGATAGCCTAAGTTTGCAATTTGTATGTATATCACTTTTTTTTCGGATGGGAAATTATCAAATAACTTCTCCCGCCCTGGGCGGGGCGGGAGGGAGTGACAGACTTTTTCTGCCAAAAACCCATCCATGTTCCTTCTTGTGCCCTTTGCATTCCGGAGGCGCGGTATCTCTTTCGAACAACCCGCAGCCCCGGCAGGCATCGGCCCTGACTGGCCCCTCCAATTGCCGACATCTCTTTGAGGCGCGCGTAGAACACGAACGCGCCGTCGACACGGCCTGTCGTCAACGTGCGGACGGTGAGCTACCTACTGGCCCCAGGCCCGCGTCTACAGTGGCCGGGAGTCGTCTCGCGGCTCCCGGCTCCCAGAGCGTCTCCCGCGGCGGCTGGGACGGGAAGCTCTCTGCCTCAACCGTCCCGCCACCTCCTTCTTTAGCATAACTACTTCGCAGAAGGAGGTGACTACTTCCCATACCCTCTCGCTCCGGACCATGGCTTGCACCAGGGCCGGACGCGGGAGCTCGCCACCGCCGATAGCTGCCACGAGGACACGGCGGTGCTCCGCCCAAGCAGGGTACCGCCTCGGTGTGCTCCACCGCGTCCTTTGGGGCGATCCTCGCAGTGGTGTCTGTAGCCCATAAGGCAAACATCGATTTAAAGATAAATTTATAAGAAAAAAGATTAGTTATTATAAATGTAAATGATAGGTTCCCACTTACACAAACAAGAGTGTCTAAGTTCAATTCCAATCGTTTATTAGGTACGGTCTGCACATAATGTTGACAATGTTATTATGTAAACACACTACAACGATGTAACGTTTAATAAAATATTGATTTACATAAAAATCACATTCAATTATCACATCTGTTTACGTACAACGCCATCTAGTGGCTAAAAGCGGCGACCGATTGTTATTTGAACGAACGAACTGCAGCAGCGGCGCGAGGTGGCCAATCACCGTGCTCGGGCGATCGGGCGACTCGCTCTTCGGTCTACGCGTCCATACTCACTCTCGTTCTTCTTTTACTTAGTCAAAAAAAACTCATATTCAAGAAAATATACGTTATTGTAATTCCTACCAAAAAATACCGTTTTGTAAACATTCGTTACCTACATTAAACAACTATTTCAAGAAAGGAGTAAGAGTCTTATTTAAGAGTAGAACAGTACCGGGGATTCACAGAGGCACGCATCGTAACATATGGTCCTTCGAGCCGGATATTCGAGAAGATTCAGAGAATCAGCCCTGAAGCGAATACCTAAGCGTTCAAACTGTTCATGGAAGAATAGGCGGAGCAAGCGTTCTACACCTGCGATCAAGAAGCATCAGCCAGCAACGGTCAGGTTATCCTTCGCCCTTCCTTCCCTCTTACCCAGTTCGAGTTGTGTTGATATCGTTCTGTAAGTTTCTAGAAGTTCGAGCAGCAGTGTCGTGATAGTGAGTGTCGTGATTTCGCGAGTTCTGCCGCGCCTGACTTTCGTGTTTCCACAACTGTAAGTACCTTTGCCTTCCTAAACCGCCAAAATGAATGACGATGAATGTAAATCCGATAGTTCTGAAGTTAATCTTGCCGATCTTAAAAAACAAAGGGGTGTTATCAAAGGCAGATTAACACTTTTTGTTAATTTTATTAATAAATTAGACAGTTCGCGTTTGGATTCCGTAACAAAAACTCAAGTTCAATTGCGAATACAAGCGGCGTCCATTTTCTTTTCTGACTTTAATAGTGTTCAGTCCAAAATCGAAAACAATGTTGATGAACAAGAATTATTAGTGCAATTAGAGTATAGAGAAACCTTCGAGTGTCAATATTATTCAATAATATCAACGGCAAAATGCATGATTAACGATGTAGAACAAAGTGAGTTAAACAATTTTACGTGCACGGCGGGTAAGTCTATAAACGTTAAATTGCCTCAAATACAACTACCCGCCTTTGACGGATCTTACGATAAGTGGTTAGAGTTTAGAAATTCTTATGTGACTATGATCCATGATCGCCAAGATTTGGACTCCATACAGAAATTTCATTATTTGAAGTCGGCACTTACGGGAACTGCGTTAACTGTAATTAGTGCGTTGGAATTTACTGCCTATAATTATGATCACGCGTGGGAGTTACTGGAAAATAGGTTCCATAATAATCGTTTATTAGTACACAACCACGTTAAGTCTTTGTTTACAGCGTCATCAATTAACAAAGAGTCTGCAACACAAATCCGAAAATTAATTGATACCGTTTTACGTAATTTACGTGCACTTAATTCTTTAAAGGAACCTACTGACTCGTGGGACACATTAATAATTTATTTATTAGTAACAAAACTCGATTCGGCAACACAGCGTGAATGGGAAAACTATATAGGCACGTTAATTTCGGATTCACATAAAGATTCTACTAGTTTAAGGTTGGACGACTTACTTACGTTTCTAAGAAACAGGGCAGACATGCTAGACATGATTACCTCAAGTAGCAGCAAGAATAATAATTCACATTCTCAGTACCATAAAAATGACTCAAAGTCGTCGAACGATAAAAGAAATTCCAATACACAAAATACGCATAGTTACGTTGTAAATACCAATAAGGCCAAAAGTTCTGCAGGAGGTCAGAATAAGCGTACTTTTAATGTTAAATGCCCGTCATGTAATGGGAACCATTATTTATACTGTTGTGCAAGCTTCCTAAATATGTCAGTAAACGATAGGTCGAACATAGTAATATCAAAAAATCTGTGTTATAATTGTATACGAACAGACAGTCACACGATTAAGGATTGTGTTTTCGGCCCGTGTAAGTTGTGTCAACAAAAACACAATACGTTATTGCACACTGATAACGACGTTAGTATAAATACAGCGCCACGATCGACTGCTTATAATAATAATAATACGTTGCCACAGTCATCTGTTTCGCATTGCGTTAGCCAAACAGCTGATTGTAATATTATTGACTCGGGGCGCGGAGCGTTTACTACTAATACGAAAGTGTTGCAACCTGTTTTATTGTCTACAGCGTTAATTGAAGTAGCCGACATGGATAACAATTATCACACAGTGCGTGCGCTTCTCGACAATGGCAGCCAAAATTCGTTTATTACTGAAACTTTATGCAAACGTTTAAATATACCTATTGTACAGTCTACAATACGTGTCTGTGGTGTGGGTGAAGCACACACACAGTCAAGTCATACATGTAAAATCAAGATGCGTTCAAAACTATATAAATTCAATACTGATTTACATTGCCTCGTCTTACCTAGTATTACTTCTTATTTACCGTCTGTAAATATTAATTGTAATACTATACGTATACCTGATCACGTTCAACTCGCTGATCCGTCGTTCAATGTACCATCTAAAATTGATATATTACTAGGTGCGGATATGTTTTGGTCATTATTAGACGAAAATAAAATAATAAAACTCGAGTCTGGACCATACCTACAAAGTACTAGTTTAGGTTGGATTATATCCGGCCCAGTTAATAACAAGCGATTACAGAAATCAAACATTAATACGGTTCAGTGCAACTTTACTCAGATTGACTCGTTTGATACCCAATTACGTAAGTTTTGGGAAATTGAAGAAATTAATGTTCCGCGTATGTTGTCAGAAGAGGAAAACTTTTGTGAAAATTTATTTATTGAGACAACAACACGTGATAGCAATGGCAGATTTCAAGTCAGAATACCGTTTAAGTGTTCTCCCAACGTTTTAGGAGATTCATATACTTCTGCGGAGAAACGTTTTTACGCATTAGAACGGAAATTGGAGCGTTTACCTCATTTTAAAACAATGTATTGTGATTTTTTAGATGAATATGAAAAATTAGGTCATATGACTTTGCTATCAGACATACAAACGTTATCTAAACCATATTATATTATGCCTCATCATGGTGTTTACCGCCAAAATAGCGCAACAACCAAACTGCGCGTCGTGTTTGACGGGAGTGCGATCACTACGAGTAATAAATCTTTGAATGACCTTCAATACGTAGGCCCTGCGATACAAAATGATATATTATCAATATTGCTGCGCTTTAGACAATACCAATACGTTGCGTGCGCTGATGTTGAAAAAATGTACCGGCAGGTTCTCATTCAAGATGACCAACGCAATTTACAGCTTATTCTATGGCGAAAAAATATTGATAAGCCACTTCAAGTTTATAGGTTGAATACAGTCACATATGGTACTACATCGGCACCTTACCTGAGCATTCGGTGTTTAAAACAGCTGGCTCAGGAATGTGATGATAACAACATCGCGCGCGTTATCAATGACGATTTTTACGTTGACGACATGATAACGGGCCATGATGAGTTAAATGTTTTACTAGATATTTGTAACAAAACATCGAAAACGTTACAGAGCGGTTGTTTTCCTTTACGAAAGTGGACGTTTAATCACGATGTGACACCGGAAGCTTGTCAGGACTTAAGTTTAGGAGAGCACTGCCAATCTAAAACATTAGGTATAGGATGGTCTAACAAAAATGATAAGCTGTATTTTACTTCTAATTTAGAATCACAATATGACAATATTATTATTACAAAACGTTTAATTATGTCCATAATTTCACAAATTTACGATCCTCTCGGTTTAGTAGCACCCGCGATTACTACTGCTAAGATAATTTTACAACAATTATGGCTATGTAAAATTGACTGGGACGACAAGGTTCCTAGTAAGATCGCTACTGAGTGGCAAAAATTCATGAATAGCGTTAGGTACCTACCTGAAATAAAGGTTCCTCGTTGTGTTATAGTGAACATGCAGCACAAGGAACTTCACATTTTTACCGACGCATCACAGGTCGCGTATGGCGCGTGTGCATATATACGTTCATATAACACGGACAACTCTGCGATAGCTGTTCGATTATTATGTGCCAAAGGCAAAGTGGCACCTCTTAAAACTATTAGCATACCACGCCTTGAACTGTGTGGTGCGTTACTTGGAGCACAATTATATAAGAAAATAATAAATTCTCTTAGGTTAACTTTTGATAAGATATATTTCTGGACTGACTCGACAATTGTTCAGGGTTGGCTTAGGATGGCTCCACATCAATTAAAAACGTTTGTACAAAATAGGGTTGTGCAGATAAATGAGTTAACAAGTAATTCTATATGGCGTCACGTTAAGGGGAAGGAAAACCCGGCTGATTTATTATCTAGAGGTGTTTATTTTGATTCGTTGAAAGAAGATAATATTTGTCTTTGGTGGCACGGACCGAGTTTTCTTTGCGAGCCAACTTCAAGTTGGTCAACTTGTACAGATTCAGATTCTGATCTGCAATTACCGGATGTAAAACCTCAAACTATAAATTTATTAAGTACAGACTCGAATATTGTTATTAATTTTGATAGGTTTTCATGCTTTAATCGTCTTCAACGAACCGGTGGGTATGTTTTGCGTTTTATGCATAATGCGCGCGTATCACGCAGCGGGCAGCCGCGCAAAGCCGGTTTATTGACAGTCGATGAGATAAACAACTCATTACAAATGCTAATACGTTTAGTTCAACAAGAATCGTTTTATGATGAATATCGTAACCTTATAAATAACTTACCTGTTAAAGAAAAGGCGGGTAAACGTTTTAATAAAATATCGGGGTTGAATGTATTTTTAGATACAAATAAAATAATTCGGGTAGGCGGTAGATTATACAATTCACAGTTTAGTTATGACAAAAAGCATCCCATTTTATTATGTCACAAACATCATTTTACACGACTTTTGTGTACTTACGAGCATAAACGGTTACTTCATTCTGGACCTCAGCATCTTGTGTCTAGTATGCGTGACACCTGGTGGGTGTTAGGAGCACGAAATTTAGCCAAGCAAGTAGTACATCGGTGCGTTACTTGTACACGTATTAAGGGGAAGACGCTGACCCCACTTATGGGTAACCTGCCGTCAGAACGTTTAGAACCCACTTATCCTTTTATGAAATGTGGTGTAGATTATGCCGGACCTATACTTATTTTAAACCGTAAAGGCAGAGGTTCACGTTTGATTAAGGCATACATTTGTTTATTTGTGTGCTTCACTACCCGAGCCGTGCATTTGGAGTTGGTTGGTTCGTTATCTACTCAGGACTTTATATTGGCACTCAAGCGGTTTATATCGCGCCGCGGTAAACCTTATCAGATATTTTCGGACAATGGCAAGAACTTTGTAGGCGCAGAAAAAAAAGCTTTCAGCTATATTTCATGACACTAAAGACGTTTTAGACTTTGCTAGTAACCAAAATATTAAATTTAATTTTATTCCGCCATACGCTCCTCATTTTGGTGGTTTGTGGGAAGCGGGCGTTAAGTCGTGCAAATACCACTTAAGGCGTGTCGTAGGTGATTCTAAACTATCGTTTGAAGAGCTCAGCACAGTATTAGCACAAATCGAAGCTGTCTTGAACTCCCGGCCTATGTCTCCTTTGTCCACTGATCCCAACGATTACCTTCCGCTCACACCAGCTCATTTCCTCATTGGCCGGCCGTTGACTGCACCTGTCTGTGAAGACCTCAACATAGAGACAACAACGCGCTTGAATCGATACGAACGACTGGAGCAGTTACGGCAACATTTCTGGGAGCGCTGGTCGAAGGAATACGTGTCGGAGCTACAACTTCGCACCAAGTGGGTGGCAAACAAAGACGACATCGCCTCCAACAGCCTTGTACTAATAAAGGATGATAATCTACCGCCCCTCAAGTGGAAAATGGGCAGAATAGTTAGACTGTTCACAGGGAAAGATGGAGTATCACGTGTGGCCGAAATTCGCACAGCATCAGGCATTATAAAACGTGCATGCTCGAAGATATGTCCTCTTCCTGAAGATTGAATCGAAATGTATCCTCGTAACAGTTGGAAGATGGCTCTTCCAAGGCGGCCGGCATGTTTACGTACAACGCCATCTAGTGGCTAAAAGCGGCGACCGATTGTTATTTGAACGAACGAACTGCAGCAGCGGCGCGAGGTGGCCAATCACCGTGCTCGGGCGATCGGGCGACTCGCTCTTCGGTCTACGCGTCCATACTCACTCTCGTTCTTCTTTTACTTAGTCAAAAAAAACTCATATTCAAGAAAATATACGTTATTGTAATTCCTACCAAAAAATACCGTTTTGTAAACATTCGTTACCTACATTAAACAACTATTTCAAGAAAGGAGTAAGAGTCTTATTTAAGAGTAGAACAGTACCGGGGATTCACAGAGGCACGCATCGTAACAACATCTAATAGTATAGGTTATAGGCACCTGCTTAAGTGCACGGCTAACGTGACCTCCGGATAAGTATCACGTGTTATCAGGCTATTTATTAGCTACTAGCTACTAAACTGCTTTTAAAAAATATGATATCTAAAGTTGTTAGCTAACATTCCAGCTGAGCTTGCTTTGAGATTGACTTCTACAGATATATTCTACATCTTCTAATGAGTAGCTTAGCCGCGTGCGCAAATGACGCGCGTGGCGTGCACGGGGTCCCCTCATTGCCAGTGCCGCTGAACACTCGGCACTCAGTCTTAACTCAAGATCGGGACCCATGTGGGTTCTTGGAGATATGTCTGGTTGCTACCTGCCTGAGTAACGATCGGAATCCCGGGCAGGAGCTCACTACGTGGCGTGGTCTACTGCGAGTCTTCGAGTCGCGATTATGGCGCCTATTCTATTATTTTACCTAGGTACTACTAAACAAATCAAGTATGATGCATAATAATGATCATCATAAGAAGCACCAGATCGTGTTAGCACCGGCGACCAGCCCCGGCTCCGGTGTCTACTTGACGTCTACTGCTAGTCCTACTACGAGACAAAGGGTATTGGAATGTGTGTACATAACATTATAAAGGGAAGACTCGCGGTGCCGTTATACTCTGGGAAGTGAACAGCCCCGCGAGCTTTTCATTGCACGCAGATACAACACGAGGGAAATATACAGGTACACACACTACAGAAATAGGAAGAACCTACCTAACACATCAGTCTTGATACCAACGAACACTTGATTTTAGATGTGAAGCGGAGCGAGCACACCCCCTCACCCACGCACCGCACCTGCCTCACACCTGAACCTTGGCTTCAATTACGAGAGGCACCTTATACCTACATTGGGTCTACCCTATAAAGCAGAACTTTTTTTGCCATAATATTATTTTGCATAACAGCAAATAGTATAAACTTCATTTTGCAGAAAATCGTTTGGCATACACTCATTTATTATACATTCCAATTTGATAATTTTGTAAGTCAAAAATATATTTATGCATAAATGCCATAATTATCCTTAATAAAACGTAGAACCAACATATCGCAGAAAGTGCACAGTCCGAATCGTCTTGCATATCGAAGGTATACAATAATAATAATCCCATAAAATACAATACATATGAGCAAAACCCTAGGCTAAGTAAGTATATAGGAGCCTCGTCGACGGAGCCCCAATGCGTCAACAAACAACAAGGCTAAGTATATAGGAGCCTCGTCGACAGGGCCCCACTGCGCCAACAAGAGACGATACTATGGGATCGTCAGGGATTTAAACAATAGGGGACCATTTAAGGTTCATACCTTCAATGGTCCTAGAAATTGCCAAAAACATTTCCTATACATATTGTACGTAAATCGATCCAGTGCAAAAATGTCTTCGTGAAAACGGCGGTCATTTTGAGCAACTTATTTCGTAGATGTCTATCTATTACAAGTCTATTTACGTTTGTTTCAAAATATATACTAATATTATAAAGCTGAAGAGTTTGTTTGGTTGGTAGAACGCGCTAATCTCAGGAACTACTAATTTGAATTGAATTCTTTTTTTTTGTTTTGGAGAGTTTATTTATTAAGGAAGGCTTTATTTTGGTTTTATAATATCACGCTACGACACACGGGAGAGGAGCAATAACCAAAGATGTAATTTAACTCGGGTGACAAAAACACGCGAACGAAGTCGCTGGCAAAAGCTAGTACATAATTCAAATGTACAAGCATTTTATAAGCTTTTATTTAATTTGGTATGTCTGAACGTTTGTTGCGGGGGAATCTTGGAACTCAATTTTGTAGCAGATATCTTCAACCGCTTCAGCAGTTTATTTTTATTTGTTTTAGTTCTCATGTTGTAGACGATTATCGATGCAACTATGATTATCTACTTAGGTAGGCACTTTTCTTCTCGGCACAGTATGCCATGAGGCCGGCTGTACAAAACCTGTAAAATTGATCTTGTGCCCGTCGCATGAGATGCCTGCGTAAATAGCCATAGCTACTGTTCTCAAAACTGAAGTTGGCCTCAGACACTTTTTATAACAGGAACAAATAGGATCGAGTTGATTAATCGTTTTTCCGTACAAAATGAATGGGAAAGTTTTTGGCGATTTCTGTCATAATTAGTACTCATACCTTAAATGGTCCCCTAGAGTCCTTTTGATCTCTTCACAGGATCGATAGACATAAAACAATATTTTTGGTATTTTAGTATTTTTTTTCCAAAATTTGAGGACGCAGTTTAGTTTTCAAATAGTTAAGGGTGGTCTCCTAATAACGTTTTCCTGTGACACTAACGGCTAAGGTGCAGACAGCGTCATAAATTAGTTACCCCTTTTGCATTAAAATATGTTCGAAAAGGGGGGTTATTAGTTGATGACGCTGTCGGTACCCGCCCTTAGGCCGCTATCCCACTGGCGTTTTATGAGCGTTGGCGTTTCTCCAACGTCTGCGCAAGGACAGCGCCACGTCAACGCGACGTTAACATGCTGCCGGATAGAGCACGGCGGTGAGATTGTACCTGTTGCCCAAAAACGCAACGTCGACGTCGCCAACGCTCATAAAACGCCAGTGGGATAGCGGCCTTACTCTCCCGTCTCAAAAATCTACCCTGTATTCAATATTTTATATGTCTTAAAAATATTCAATTAAAAAAGATTATGTCAAGTGTGTTATGCCAAATAAATTTCGGAGCAAAAAGCTTCTACCAGATAGAGTGAACCCATCTACATTATCGAATGTTCCTTTACATTACCTAACCCCGGTTTCCCGAACGAGAAATTGATATAGCAAACTGCTGTTTTTGGTTGTCGAATTATAATCGCCCTAGCGCACGCGCGCACGTACTATATGGTGACCTTAGCTACTCCAACTATGTAAGTATTCTGTTCCTTACTTGGCTGCAATATAAAAAGGTACTTATACTCTACTGTATAGTTTCCAAACCAAGATATCGTCGTGTATAATGCTGTGATATTGTGTAACGTGATGTTATCACTTTTACCTAACTAGCACTTTGGCACACACCTGAGTAGCGGATGGCGATCCTCCACAAAACAATGCAGTCACGTTTAAATCATAATTTTAGTGTTCACTTAAAATAATAGTAGGTAAGATTAAGAGATACATAATTGTAAAGCTTTTTAAGAAGACAGTAATCGATCACAGACTGATTTCACCCAAGCTCGTTGGATGATTGTGCGGCGAGGCCGAGACACGCGGCTCTTGTAAACGCTCATATAAAATATAACCTACAATATTCGTCTAACAAAATATCTCCTACAACTACAGGATCAATATCCTAAATATATCAGTTTTCGAAATAAAGGAAGAATTATCCGAAACGCTCGGCCTCGGAGCTGAGATACCCTAAAACCTAGGTGTGTAAACTACATAGATACGTGCGCACTACGAGAGATGCACGCGTCGCATGCGTGTCGAGCAGTCGCGCATGCTCACGGCCGCGCCTCGTCCGCCCACAGCGCGCTCAGCGCGATGCCCAGCTGCGCCAGGTAGTACGTGGCCATCACCAGCACCTGCAACACAGCACTCCGTGAGGGCCGCGCCACCGGCCGCCCGCGCGCCGCGGCCCGCACTCACCTGCTTGTAGGGCACGGGGCCTCCGAACAGACTGTAGCCGAGGATGGCGTCCGACACCAGGAACAGCAGCGCGCCCGGCGCCGCCGCGCCGCCCCGCGCCGTGCCGCGCCACGCCATGGTGGCCAGCAGCAGCGCGTAGGCCGGCACCAGCGCGCGCAGCCCGGGCGGCGGCGACACGCTGGCCAGGAAGCCGGCCGTGGCGGCGTACAGCGCGGCGCCCAGCCAGCCCGCGCGCCGCGCCCAGCCCAGCGCCGCGATGTAGGCCACGTGCGCGCCCGCGAACGCCGCCATGCCGGCCACGAAGTGCTGCGGCCACACCAGCAGCGCGTCGCCCAGCGCCGACAGCGCCAGCCCCGCCGCCACGCGCCGCGCGTACGCGCCCCTGCGGTGGCCGCTCGCGTCAAGTACGTGGACAACAAAGTGGCTTTGTCTACAATTTACTATTAAATGGAACGCAATCGATAGTTTCTCATTCGTATTGACAACTTTAGTAAATCGACCCTATTTAGGTACCAGAATAGCAGCAATTGTGGGCCAGTTGGTCAGTTGTCAGAGGTCAAATAATAATAACAGCCTGTTGTAAATATTGGTTGAACCTATGCGTTTACAAACTACGTTACGCGTACGTTCTTACACGGGTTTGTACAGAACAGATTCAAATACTTTGCCGACTATTAATAAAACAATACACCTGAAGTACTTTCGATGTCTTCCACTCTGTTATTATTGTAGTTAGTAACAGAGAGGTTGAACTATTTACTTTAGATGTTTTCCACTCTGTTAGTATTGTAGTATTCCATCTAGACTCTAGACCAAAGGTTTCCAACACGCGGCCCGCAGCCACATGATATGCGGCCCGGCGACCCAGCCCGTCTTCATCGCCAATTTGTATTTATCTATTCATAATATTATTATAGCATATTATTATAATGTAGTAAATAAAGAATACTTAAACATTTTAATTTCGCAAATACATAATAAACCTAATAACCGGGCTCAAGTACGTACGTGACGTTACGTTAATAGGTATAAATCGGTCCAAAAAGGCTGTTTTTTGTTGAGATAAAAATATGTAATGGAATAACTATTATACGTAGGTAGGATCCAGTGAGTCGGGGCCCACATAATCTGCTTAGCCTTTTCCCAGTTATATTGGGGTCGGCTTCCAGTCTAACCGGATGCAGCTGAATACCAGTGTTTACATGGAGCAATTGCCTATCTGACCTCCACAACCCGGTTACTGTTCAACACGGTACCTTTTCGTTAGACTGGTTGACAGACTTCCCGGCTTCTGACTATCCGTAACGACTGTCAAAGATCTACGAATGACAGCCGGGACACAACACATTAAGTCGCGGTACATGAAACCCAAAAAAAAATGTTTGGCCCTTGACATCTACAATGTTGAAGACCCCTGCCCTAGACCTTAAGTACATTTTAAAGGAAGTTGAGCCTTAACGCCACGTACTTCACGGACACGTGACACGGACTCGCGGATGTAATCAATATTTACCAGAGGAGAACCATTGTTAGGAGGTGAAATCACAGCATCGATATGGCGTATTCGAGATCTAATGATGGTAAATGTGGCAGAAAATCGATACTGAAATATTTTGAAAACATATGGCTTGGCGACATGTCTACAAACGTAGCCTGTTCCTTATTTTCTGTTAATTTTTACAAAAGTTCAGAAAGTATTGGGGTCTCATTTGGTATTAGACTGGATACGGCTAGTGTAACTGGCAAAAACTGCTATATTTACTTCTTTTTCTTAAGTTACCGCCTATGAATACATAAAGGCAGCTGATTACAGTTAATTATCATGATTAGATCAACTTAGCGTTACGCCACAATGTTCAAATTCGAAGTCCAATATACAAGAAATTGATTCCGTTTAACCACGATGGAGTAGATACAATAACAAAGTAATGACCTACGACAATATCAAACAATGACGCGCGATATGATTTCAATCGCTCGTTATCTAATCGGTCTGTGTCAGTGAACTCTTCATCATTGTTGTATACTTGTGGTAGGGCAACGCGGCGTGGTGCAGCAGCACGACGAGCAGCAGGCACAGCACGGGCGCGCACTTGGCGGCCACGGCCCCCGGGGAGGGCCCTGCGCCCCCCGCGCCCGCGCCCAGCGCCACGAAGTACACGCACACGCACTTGAAGAACGGCACCAGCCGCCCTCCCACGCCCATCCGCTTCACCTGCAACACGCGCAATCACCAATAGCCGTAAATTTTTTTTTCTGAATTTTCCGCCGTAACTAAGGTGTTCGAAAGTTGGAGACGGATACATAGTTTTAAGAGTTTAGAGCCAAAACACAAAAGTGCGTGGCCTGCGAGCTCGCAGCTTTCTGCATTCTGCCGCCGTATTACAATGTTGTGCAAATATTGGCGCAGAAACAGTCGCATAGAAACTTCATTTTTAGGGTCGCGTACCAAAATAGATAAAAACCGACAAAGAAACAGAGTTTATGCTGACTTCTACAATAAACCAAGGTATGCGGACAAGATAATTATATATTTGACTTTGAAAATGGAAAACTTAATCCCCTAAAACCACATATTAACCAACAATAACAAGTGTCCTTAAAGGGTAAAAAGGGCGGCTGGGCGCGGCACAGGCAACCCATTAGTGATGTAGTCAACATCCGTTCTCGATTTCGCATTCGCGAATGGTAATCCATTCGCGACTACTCGCATAGTTCTTGACATTCACATTGGTGGTACCCACAAATAATATTTTAAACTAGTTATTAAGACAACAGAAGGTACCAGTAACAATTTAGTCAAACTTATTAACAAAAAGGTACCTTCTAGCAATCGCTTACCAAATTGTGAAAAAAGGGCTATACAACATTGTTAAAAATATTTCATCAAAATATTCAAAGTTTCTCTTCAAAGCACCTAGAAATTGAACTTTTTTTAGAATAGACAATGTTTGACATTATTTGTTTTACTGAATTTTGGTTAAGATTGTGAAACGAGAGTTATACTGTAGGCAGCAGTTTTAACAGAAAATCCATGTTACGCGGTGGTTCACTAATCTTAATTATAAATAGTATTGAATCTAAGTCACGTAACGACTTAGTTGAAGTATCGATTGAACATATTATTGAACTGTCCTGTGTGGAGCATAGGATAAGCATGTTTTAGTGTGCCTTTCCAGAGCTCCAAATTATCAGAATGACTCTGTATTTGAAACGATAATGGAAGATGGCTTTTGGCAAAACTTGCAACTGGTAATAAATCAGTAATAATATGTGGTGATTTTAATATTAATATTTTAGAAAATAATTAATTATTCAATTTGTCAAATGTGTTCCTAAAACCAACACGAGTAACTTTAACTACTGCTACTTGTATTGATAATGTTTTTGTTGCTGCGACTACTTAGATAAAGCTATAGTAAATTATCTTCCTTCTGATCACGGCGGACAAACCGTTACTTTTGAACGCAACACACCATTACAAAAAGTGCAGATGCAGTCAAGAGCAACAATATCTGGTAATCTTAATAAATTTAATAGCACTTTAATGAGTCAGTTATCTGTTTAAGGCCTTAATATGAATGATGGTAATATTTTGTATGACGATTTCTTTTCAGTTGTGCAAACAGATTTCAATAATATTTTTAAGAAAAAAACTTAATCAATTTGCTCTAAATTTGTATTCAGTGACTGGGCAACTAAAGGTATCAGGGAGAGTAGGGAAAGACTTTTTAAACTGTTTGGCCTTAAGCCGTATATGAACACGGAAACTTTTAATAAGCATGTTGCATAAGCATACTCAAAAAATTTTAAAATACATGTAAATTAGTTAAAGCCTTTTACATTAGCAACAAGGTGAAATCAGCAGAAAATAAAATAAAAACGGTCTGGAAAATTATCAATAATGAGAGAAATAGAAACAAAAGACATAATACTGATTACACTCCGGAGACTTACCAAGGTCTCATAAGCAATAATATCGATGTGGCTCAAGAATTTACAATATTCTTTACCAATATCCCAAATAAAACTACTGAAACTTAAGATTCCTCGTCCTCACTTGCTATAGATTTACTAAGAGTAAATGTTTCAGCATACCCTAAAGAATTAAAATTTACTTAAACATATTAACCCTGTGGATGGTATAAAACCTTTCAAACAACTTAAGACTAAGGCTGTTTTTTTTTTTTGGTAGGTGGGAATCATCAAGTAACTTCTCCCGCCCTTAGTGTCAGACTTTTACTGACTAAAACCCACCCATGTTCCTTCTTGTGCCCTTTGCGTTCCGGGGGCGCGGTGTCTCTTACGAACAACCCGCAGCGTACTAAATGCATAAGATTTGCTTTACCGAACGTTAAAAGTAGTGCATGTAACGTTATATTGAATAAGGACACTCGAATTCGTCGAAAAGTTAGTTTTCCTGGGGGTTACGCTTGACTTAAAGCTGCAGTGGTCCTCACTTAACATCTCTTGCAGGATGGTTAAGTTCAGCCGCTTACGCTGTCAGAAAATCCGAACATTAACAGACGTGGATACCGTGAGACTGACTCTTTTATGGGGTGCAGTGTAAAATGTTATAATAAAATACCGCTCGATATTCTCAAATTAAAACATACGTGAAACGCACACTATGTAGTCAAGCATATTATAAATTAGAAGATTATATAAATGATCAAAATGCTTGGCTCAATGCTTGTCCTGCTCCACCACAGCCACACGGGCTTACAAATTAATATACATATTTTTTTCTAAAGGGAACGATATTTTTTAGCACCTTTTTAGTGACCTTAACAACGTGTACCGTAATACCGATATTATTATTATTTCTTTTTCCTACATACAGTTTATCTGTCGAAAGGTTTGACCTTCAACATTTTTGGCCCGGCAGTGAAAGTGTTAAAATTGAATAAAATTATAATTAATTGTATTCTGGGTGGTCGATTGCGAGCGCGTTTGAATTTTGTATGAGAAATAAGGTTTCTCCTAGTGACCAGTTTGGTCAGTTTATCTCACGACGCGAACGTTACACCAACCTAAGAAAAATAATAAACGCCATTCACGGTGAATAATCGCGTATCGAGTGGTAAGCTAGCTTAGCACACGCTTGCATACAATACTCGTTAACTCGCTTAACGCGATGGTGAAGTCATTCGAATAATTTTATGAAACACTAGGCTCTCAGGTGGTCGCTCCAGGACGTTGTTCTGGCCATGGTCGGGAGCGAGAGTGCTTGGGACGCCGTCGCCTCCCTCTGCGAGGAGGTGATGGCCGCCAAGGAGGCGACGGAACGGGAAAGGGAGGCTACTTTCTCCCATCCCACCCGCAGAAGGCGCACCAGGCGCCGTAGAGCGCGAGATGATCTCCGGCCACCGTAAAATGGGGCCTGCGGGTTGCGGACTTGGGGTCAGTCCGTCACCCGAACAGAGACAGGCCTAAGAGTAAGGCGTGCGTGGTGTTCCCCGTGCGGCTTTCTGGAGTCAGTGCGGCCGGAAGATGATGGCCTTGTGGTGGTGGCGGGCCAATACCTGCCGGGGTGCGGAAGAATGCTCAGAGCGATACCTGTGCCCCGGCCAATGGTAGTTGGAGGAACACCGTGGGGTTTAAGCCGGTAGCAGTCCGACACACCTCTCCGCCTTCCCCGAGGCGGAGGCAGTCCATGAGAATTTTACCACGAGAAAAAAAAGGCACTCAGGTGGTTTGTTTTTATTTAGGGATTTGAAATCATCAAAGGTCGCCCTGGGCAGGGCGGGGGGGAGTCTTGTGCCCTTTGTGTTCCGGGGGCGAGGTATCTCTTACGAACAAGCCGCAGCCCCGGCAGGCATCGGCCCTGAGTAGCCCTTCTAAACACAGTCTGTCGTTATGCAACGTACAGGCGGTGAGATTTTAGGCCGCCGACTCTGCACGCGATTGATCTGTCAGTTGGACCGATCGCGTGCAGAGCGGCTACTTTATTTTCTTTACTGTTATCATTTTTCCGTCTTCATATAAATCTACTTTAGTCTGAACATATTAATAAACAAACACTGATTAATTAATTAGTTAACACTGATTTACTTATGGTTACAAATTAATCACTTATCACATTCTCACCTCAAAAATCACGTGATTTGTTTAAGTTATTATGTCAAATAAGTAATTAGGTTCATAAACAACCATAGGCATTTTTCGGATAAGTTCGGCAATGCTGGGAATAAGGAAACGACCACAAACTCGAGTCGTAACGAATTGGCGCGAAGACTGAATATTCGCATTTGCATTCGCGAATTTCGGCGGCAGATGTTGGCATTGCTTAAAAAATTACATTTGTTACATCGCTACAACCTAGGTGCGGCACAGGCAACTAGGCCGCATCCAGAACTCTGACGGAATGTTCGGAAAGCGAAAGTCTCCAGTCGTAGGAACCGCGTGGCGTCCCGTGTGGGTAACCAATACAACTGCCGCCAAATGATTTGAAATTTCGCGAGCTACTTATCGAATCCCTCACTATTAAGACCGCCATTTTCCTGACTGAGATTCTCCGGATTTGTCCTACTTTAGAGGGCGTCAGGGGAATAATGAAAATATAAAATTGTATACTATGTATTTATGTTTATTGTAAAAATGTTTTTTCAGAGGCGTCCAAGCAAAATTTGTCAATGTCAATCAAAAGTCCGGAGCTTTTGAAGTTTTTGGCCGGCGTTGACAATTTAGGTGATGCTATGTAACCCTACTCATGCTGGTTTACCTACCTATACCTACTATTTCATGCATTTGCGCTGCTTAAGTGGGTAGAGACCTACCCACTTTGTATGATAAAAACCACATTATGACAAAATACCTACCTATGCGGCTTTTTACCCGACTGCAAAGAAAGCTTTAACTTGTTGAGTTGTGTTTTTGTTAATACTACCTACTTTTGTTGGAGCTTTGCGGTACTGCTCCTATATTGATTTGAGACGTAGGTTAACTACCTCTCTAGTACGTATCTACCTGCTGCAGTAGCAACTAAATGTTGCGTGAGTACATTTTATTCGATGTGCGCATTGCGCAACCATGTCGTGTCATAACTTGGGATTGGAATATAAATACGGACTATCGAGTAGGTGGGTATCGGTCTCCGTAGTAGTCTGGTCGACCTCGGTTTGAAACAAGTGAGATTCGATTTAGTACTTCAGTTTAGTATACATCTACCTACTACGTGGCTACATTATACGTCAAAGTTATGGAAATATTATGTAGGTACCTACTTAAACACAGTAAGTAGGTATTTTAAAAGTATAGTGCAATGACTGGAGTTCTTCGAAGGCCAGAATTATGATAATCATCATCATCTGCTTAGCTTTTTCCCAACGATGTTGGGGTCGGCTTCCAGGTTAACAAAATGCAGCTGAATACCAGTGTTTTCTATGGAGCGACTGCATATCTGACCTCTACAACCCAATTAATTACTAGGTAACACGATACCCCTTGGTAAGACAGGTTGAAGTACACCTGTGCTTGTGCACTACGAGTATAATATCTTGCGTACTTGGCAAGACTTGAAATTGGCCGCTGTGTTCCAAAGGTGGGTAGAAAATATGAATGAGTGTTAAGATAGGTCAAAACAACGAACCTTCGTCACATACACACAATACGGTGCTGTGTTTATAAGCACACACACGCACAGAGCGCAGATGCTGAGCCTGTAATCTGACTGAGCACGAGTACAGCTGAAAGTGTTGTTTTATCCGAACGTTTATCTATTTTAGATTAAATACGTAGGTACGTACTTAAGTCCGGTACACAAAATTTGCAGAATGTCACAAAAAACGTTGTTGATGACATCTTTCTCACACCAGGTATTTAGCTAAGCAAGTTTAACTAGATATCACAGCCACTTAGCAGTGAATTCATGAAAAAATAAATCTGCTAATAAACCGAGAGATTACGTACGGCGGTACTATACCTACTATTCAGTAATAGATCGGTCCGAGGGACCGGTCGTCTCAGTAGGTAAGCATAAGTATATGTAAGTAAGTACTTAAAACGCATAGCAACTCGTACAATGGACATGGTGGTGGTAAGAACATTATTGATCTGTGTCAGAACAGACTAATACTATATGTACCTACGTAGTAGGTACCTTTAACAAATAACAATAAAACAACGTACCAGGTCAACGGGAGATATCATAGCGATATTTAGCGTAAGAGAGTATTACGTTCCTTGTATCATAGTATTGCGTAGCGCACTTCCTTCTTACACAAAAACAAACAGCGCAAGTGTGCACTACGAGAGGAGACCTACATCAAATAGCGAACGGTAATAATAACAAGCGAGCGACGTGCGTGACGTGACGTTTGACTCCCCGCGATGCCCGCGAAGATTCCGAAGAAGCGTACGACTGCACGAAAGGGATACCAGAATAAAATGAATCAATCAATGTTTATTTTGTTTGAAAATTGTACAATCATAGATAAAGCATGTATCGGACAATTTTATTGCGCAGCTGTAATAGGAAACAAGTAACAAAACAAAATATTACGAATGCAATTGTAACGATACAAAAACAATGAACAGAGATGTTCTACATAAATTGGGAGTATAATAATTATTCGTTTGGGAATGGGACTAATATTATAATGTATTGCCGTTCCTAAACGAAAAATTATTATAGGTACTTTATTTTATTTATTGATTAATGTTTTCATGCATGTACAATGTTTTCCATTTAGTACTGTGCAACAAACAACAAGACTCACACTCTGCAGGGATCAAAAAAACTACCAGGCGTTCACTTCAGAAGACACCAGTATCAATAATTCCATGAATTTGCGGCTGGCAGTTATGAGGCTTACATTTTTTGTAAACAAACAACCTCTTTGATGCATCATAATTAAAATAATGCTTTGTTTATAAGTTTTTCCAAATAATGCTAAAATACTAAAACCGTGGGAGGAAGCTTTCGAAGAAGTTCAATAAATCGCGATCAGTTTGGTGGACCTAACTAACGTTTTCAAAAAACATTTACAGAACTGCAGAGCACAATAAAAAATATCATAACTTTAAAATAAACACAATAATTATTTGCTATATATTTTTACACAATTTTTTTATTTACATAATAATATTTACAGCCTTATAATTAGAAATCCTTAATAAAAACAAAAAGAAACTAAAACTAATTGGCATCAAAAAACTCCTCCGCATCACCGTCAACCGGAAAAGTGCCCAAAAGACTGGCAGCATTGCCACGTTGGATGGCAAAAATAAAAATAAACGTTTTTTTTCACCGTTTTTGCTTAGTTGTACGGTGGTATGGAACTTTTTATGTGGAAGTCCGTTCGTAATTAGCTGTTTTTTACCAGAAATAAACCTTTCTTTAGTTCGTCTCAATATTTGTTATTCTTTAAGTTGCAATTTTTATCTAGTTTTCGTTCAATTTGTGATCGATTACAACATTGAACAAAATACTCAATTAAAATGTGGCTAGGAACAGCTGAACAGTGCTGCCACCCCAAGAGCTTATGAATGAGAATGGAAAAACTGCTAATTGTATAAAAATAAATAAATATTTTTTTAAAGAATTACTCATGTTGATTACAAAAGACAAATAAAAATTAAACAGTTTCACAATCGTTAAATCCCATTAACCCTCTATTGTACAACAAATATTTTTATTTCCCCATTCATACTGGTTTATAATGTAAGTTTTAGGACGAAACAAAACAAGGAAGAGAAGAAATTTTGCTTTGTGAGGTTTTCTGTTTTGTGTGTTGAGACTCACTCACTTCCCACTCGCATGTACGTCTGTTTGTAAAAGGC
The DNA here is from genome assembly GCA_947462355.1 of Caradrina kadenii. Classification (NCBI taxonomy): domain Eukaryota; kingdom Metazoa; phylum Arthropoda; class Insecta; order Lepidoptera; family Noctuidae; genus Caradrina; species Caradrina kadenii. Next base: position 105,196 of record OX381691.1, on the reverse strand, counting down.
CTATTACATTATACGTTTTGCCGGGCCCTGCCTGCAGAGACAAAGTAGTGTAATAAGAAACAGAGAGGCAGGGCCTTGCCTATGGTTGCCAACCGTACTATTATAAATATATAGTATTGTATTCTAGGGCTTTTTTTTTTTTTTGGTGGGTGGGAAATCATCAAATAACTTCTCCCGCCCTAGGCGGGGCGGGAGGGAGTGTCAGACTTTTACTGACTAAAACCCACCCATGTTCCTTCTTGTGCCCTTTGCGTTCCGGGGGCGCGGTATCTCTTGCGAACAACCCGCAGCCCCGGCAGGCATCGGCCCTCAGTGGCCCCTTCCTTTTGCTGACATCTCTTTGAGGCGCCACGCGCTCTTTGAGGCGCGCGTGGAACACGAACGCGCCGTCGACACGGCCTGTCGTTATGCAACGTAAGGACGGTGAGCTACCCATTGCTCACCGTCCACAGGCCAGTAGTATTCTAGGGCTGTGTACTATATTTTTCAGAAGATTTTTTGATCAAAGTCAAAGTCGAAGCATTTATTTCAATTAGACCATTTACAGGCACTTTTGAATTGTCAAGAAGTTACATTTAAAAGTTGTAGCTAGTTGCTTGTTCCCTGCGGGTTGTTCGCAAGAGATACCGCGCCCCCGGAACGCAAAGGGCACAAGAAGGAACATGGGTGGGTTTTAGTCAGTAAAAGTCTGACACTCCCTCCCGCCCCGCCCAGGGCGGGAGAAGTTATTTGATGATTTCCCACCCACCAAAAAAAAAAAAAAAAGTTGCTTGTTCCATTGCGTAGGTCTCTATGGAGAAGAACGAGCAAGAAACTCCATGGACACTCTTTTCTCTCAATTTGGTTTTTGCAAAATCTTTCTTACAATATTCTGGTTGCTTCTATCACGTTCCATATTTAAATATTATGATCTTTATGAAATTAATTAAATACGTGTTGTTTCTTTTAGTATTACTTAGTACTAAACTATTAAGATATGATATAGTTTGACCAACGAAAGCTGACCACGAATTATTTTCTAAACTTTTGGTATGGCAATATTTTCGGACTGTCAAAACTGTCACGTGGATGTTACGTACTTGAGTCATCTTGTGTTTACGTACATCTTATTTTCGTTGATTCTGTTTATAATAACGCCGAAAACAATCAAAAGTTCGAAGAGGAAGCTTCTATTTAGTATGATTGATAAATATAAAGACGTAAAAAGTGATTTGAATCAGAAATCTGCAGAGAAAATACGACGACTGGATTCAATCATCGCACTTTTAGGTTAGATTTTTGAATTACTATTACAACAACTTGATACTTTTCGACTATTTATAAAATATTATATACAATTTTTCATGGTGTATCTACTTTTCAGAAAGTATTAACAACGAGGAGACAAGACTTAAAATTGTGGAAACAGTAAATAAATTGTTAACTCTCGAAAAAAATGAAATGTTGACTTGTGTTGTGACACAGTATTTAGAAAAGATATCTTCAATGACAGCAACCTATTCTTATTAATTCAGAAATTAAAGATTTAACAATAACTTTGAAGGGTTTATATATTGGATAATGATATGTGTATGGAAGGCTAAATTAAATAATATGCTGTGTTTGTATTTTATTATGGTTTCTTGAATTTTATGATTGAGTGTACTAACCAAAGACTTAAAAGTATCTGGTTTAGTATTATTATACTGCAACATAGTTATTATTTTCATTTATTTATTTTATACACATATAATTTACATTTTTAAATATTAATATAAAAAATATAAAAACATTTAAAAACATAAAAAATAGTAGCCCACCGGTATCGGGAACAGGGTCCAAGCTACCGGTAGTCAGGGCTCCTGAGAAAGGAATCTCCTAACAATACGCGCCGTGTCTAGGAGTACCGCTTTCTGAATCAAGCCCTTGATCCAACTGCCCAACGAGAGCCTCCTCAGGTGATGGTCGAGGCTCTTGGCTATTACGCCATTAGCCGTCACGACTATCGGCACAATGATTGCTGTACTCACATCCCACATATCGACAACCTCGCGAGCCAGGTCAAGATACTTAATTTGTTTATCTTTCTCAGCTTTCACGAGGTTCTCGTCATGTGGGACCGTAATATCAACAATCATTGCGCGACGCTCTAATCGATCTACCACCACTATGTCAGGCTTATTGGCAACAATAGTCCTGTCAGTGATGATAGATCGATCCCAATACAACGTGATATTGCCATTTTCAAGAACTGGGTCGGGCACATACCTATAGTACGGTACTTCTAATTCAACAAGACTGTATTTCAGAGCAAGTTGCTGGTGGATAATCCTGGCTACAAGGTTGTGTCTATGTAAATAGTCTCCGTTAGCCAGACGAGAACACCCAGATATAATGTGACGGATTGATTCCCCCGGACGGTGGCATGCCCGACAGATGTCAACCGTGCCGTCCTTCACAATATACCTCCGGTAATTGTTCGTCATCATAACTTCGTCCATAATAGCACAGACAAAACCTTCGGTTTCCTCAAAGAGGTCACCAAAGCGCAGCCAGGATACGGACGCCTTAAAGTCTACAACCGGCCCATGTAGGACCCGATAGTAGCGCCCGTGAAGCTCCTTGCTCTTCCATACCTCCCTGCGATCATTAGTTTCTAATACTATAGGTTTGCGCCAGTTCTCGTTCGCTAAAGAGAGCGGGGTGAGGCCCTTGTCCACAGAGACCACATCTCGGTGCATCCCCACATCAACTTCCAGGAAGTACTCCCTGAGACTGCATATCTCACGGTTGTGTAAGGTTTTAGCATTTAAGAAGCCTCGATCCACTTCCGCGGGATATACAGTCTCATTACTGATGACCGTGGGTGATGCATCCGATTTGCGGTCAATAATGAGCGGACCCTCCTATCCAGGGCGTCAAGTTCTGTCTGAGTCCATTTGAGTATGCCGAAAGAGTACATCAAAACCGGCATGCCCCAACCGTTGAACGCGCGCACCTCAACATAGTTATTATTATTATTATTGTATTTGTTTTCTTCAGATGTAAGTGTGAAAACCCTAAGAAGTTTTAAAATTGAATGGTCTAAGAATCAAGGACAGTGGAATACTCCGGGGAGAAGTCGTCCAAATTCAGCAACAGTTTCCAATTTGAATAGTTTTGATATTTCGGCTATAAGAAACAAAATAAACGAATTTTATGGCGTGAAAAAACAATTCCCAACACTGTGAAGCCTGCACAATGAGCTGAAGAAAGCAATCGGATTTATGAGATGCCCTGAAACCGTTAGAAAATTATTACACAAGAACGGGTTTCACTTTTGAAACAATAAAAATGAACGGGCTTTACTTACTGAAAAATATTGTATTGCGGCATAGAGACACAGATTTTTAAGAACAATACATGAAAAGAGACTAGAAAGTAAACAGATTATTTATCTTGATGAGACATACGTAAGTACATCTGCACTATAAAGTAAAAAAATCGTGGCAAGGACCTTGAACAAGTGGTGTCACTACTAATATATCGTCAGGGAAAAACATATCATTGTGCATGCAAAATTTAATGAAATAATGTTTTGTATCCATAACTGCTGATGTCAGAAGTACACTGATCATGTATTAAATGTTGAACATCAGTACAAATTAAGGGACCGTGTTGTTGAAAACGAACTTGAACGGTTTGTAATACATGTTGGGGATAGTAGCAGTAGCAGGGAAGAAAGCAATGAAGCTGATTCTATATTATCAGGCGTAGAGTTAATGGAATCCGATTTCGACTATGACTCATAACCCCTATATTCGTTCTGTTGTTATTTTATTGTGTCATCGCATCAGTGGCATGTATTCCATTAAATAAACATATAGTTAAAACTACTTCTTTCATTCAACCTTTTCTACAATATGTTAAAAAAACCAGTCATTACCTAAATCGCATAATATGTCTTGAATAATATATAGTATCAACTCCGTTTAATCAGGGTATAGCAAGGGTTGCACGCTCTTGATTTTTTTATATTCCCGCCTTTTTTCTTGGACAGCTTTCGTTAGTTAGTTTCGTTAGTTTATTAAGATATGAATATGATCGTACGGTTGGCAGCACTGTAAGACAGGTAGGCAGGGCACGCGATAGACAGCGTATAATGTATAATAGGCTTAATATTAACAGGCTTTTAACCATAGACCACACAGGACACAGTTGAAATATTGTCATTTGTGATTGATTCACTGACAGTACTGACAGTCTGACACAAAAGAGTATAACTAATATGGAAACTGACACTGTCAATTTGTAACTATACTACATAGTAATTGTCTAATTTGCCATCCATAATATCAAATGAATGAATGAAATTTTCATTATTAAACTCAAATCAGCTTATATTTTTAGTTTTATGTAACTTATTTGTAATTTAATTACAATGCCGAAAAAGAAGACAGGTCAGCGCAAGAAAGCCGAGAAGCAGAAGCTGCGGCAGAAAGAGATCCGCAATGCCCGAGAGAACGTGGACCTGGCGGCGCATCCGTGCAACGTGCCCATGGAGTGCGACAAATGCCAGAAGTACCTATTCCTACTGTATTCATTTACACTCGAGCACCGGCTCCTCACGTTACCAGACGAAGATGCCAGGCTCCGTGTTCGTCTGAGACCTCTCATGACGTTACTATTGCCACGTCAATCTGTTGATTTCGGCTTGTTAAGTTGCCGGCTTAGCTACGCCTTCAAGTTAAAGAATAGAGCTTTACATCCATATAAATATAAAATAGTGATGAAATAACAATTGTAATTGTCATAGAAAGCAGAAGAACCGGGCGTTCTGCTACTTCTGCCAGGCGGTGCAGCGGCTACCGACATGCGCGCACTGTGGCAAGGTGAAGTGTATGCTGAAGTCCGGGGACTGTGTGGTGCGTCACCCCGGCGTTTATACCACAGGGCTTGCTATGGTGGTAAGTCCGCTTATATGCTGGTACCATTCCACACTAGCACTGAATAGTTTAGATAACAACAAACCTGTGGGAGTGCACAGGTTTGTTGTTATCTAAACTATTCATCTAAACCTACCTGCTGCTAGAGGGTGTCTAATGCAATCAATTTAATAATGGATTGAATATCCAACGGCAACTGAAACACTGGCCAGAACCACAGTAGTAGAAATGTACTTTTTTTTTTTTAAAAGAATTGCAATCCTAATAAGTATTGAATGTGTGTCTCTATGTTTCATTCATTATGTATATAGTATACTGCACATCCATATTGACATAGCACAGTGAGACCGCCAGATGCATACGGGTCTGACATGCATGCTTCCTGGTGTAGTGTTTTACAGGATGCACATATGGGTTCAAATCTGAATGATCTGCGAATGTACCTGTGTATACTCGACACAGCCAATACAATACAGATTACAAACACTATTTTCATTCAAAATGGTTCTTTTATTTGTAGAATAAGTGCTTGTAAGAAAAGATCAAAATTAATGTACATTACTTACAATATGTCATAAAACTGGTACAACAATTAGTTTGTAATTGAGAAGAGACCCTTGACCTGGCAAAATTGCATGGTAACTATAATTTTTTGGGATTATAAAGAATTATAAAATGACTTCCATCTGATTCTAGCCTACAGTTGACTTGTTGCAAGGCCACATAACACTTCTGATTGTATTAAACAAAGCTATGTGTTTATGTTCAGGGTGCTATTTGTGACTTCTGCGAGGCGTGGGTGTGCCACGGGCGTAAGTGTCTGACGGCACACGCCTGTACCTGCCCACTCATGGACGCCATCTGCTTGGAGTGCGAGAGAGGTATACCTGCATGAAGTACTGTATCTATAGTGAAAACTATTGTTAGGCACTTTCAAGAAGCCATGGCAGTTAAGAGATGCTCGACCCTATGTAAGGGGACCGTATGAACCAACACATGCTCCATTATCTGCAAATCATTAGAGTGAGAACAGAGTCAGCAATAACGGGCGTTCACGAGCATATTGGCATACTCTCAGCGGCGTCACTAACTGGTGGTACAGACACAGTGTGCTTCCCCTCAGGCGTGTGGGAGCACGGCGGCCGCGTTTTCCGCTGCTGCTTCTGCCAGGGCTTTCTGTGCGAGGACGACCAGTTCGAGCACCAGGCCTCCTGCCAGGTCCTCGAATCCGAGACCTACAAGTGTAAGTATCATCACACTTCTGACGTGACCGCAGGTGTTGCGTGTGTGCTCATTACTGAACATATTGCTGTATGAGTATTTCAGCAACCACTTAAATGCTGCCAGTAGTGTTATATGTACTTGTAACATTACTGGCAATGTATTGTAGCCACACATTGCTGGGTCAATATGGAAAAAATTGGGTTTAGGAGTGCCACATTTACAATTGTCCTATGGCTCCACTCCAGTCAGGACTGGGGCACAATCATTGAGTAATCAACCACTTCTTGTCTAGAATCAGTTTTCGTGTAACAGGCATTCAAGATGGATATAAACATTGTTCACAATCACAACCATGGTTTACATAATTACTAATGTAAAATTTTAAATTTTAGAAATGCCAAGTCAGCACTTTTCTAAGTAATTTTAAGCACCAAAGCTTTTATAATTTATTGTCATTGCTTTGGATTATTTAGCTATTGTATATGCCGCCGTAAAATTGTAAAACCCGTAAGATTATAATTAATCAGTTTGCAACCTCGCGGCCGCCAGATTGTGAACCGTGACATACTGCTCACAATTTATCGCACTATGTTTCGATAGATCTATAATCAATCGAAGTGAAACCGTCAAATAGTGAACTGGCATACGAAGGAACGCACCTCGCCCGCTGATTGGTTAAAGTTACGTGTCTGATGTATTTATATCTACTTGCCCTAGAGGCTTAAAAGGTGTTGTCGGGGAGCCCTAAGTCTCGCGGACGGTTTCACTTCGATCGATAATAGATCTATCGAAAAATAATGCGTTATGTTGTGAGTAGTATGTTTCGGTTCACGATCTTTCGACAGTTTGCAATCTCCCGAGATAAATTATAATCTAACGGGTAAATTACATATATAGCAATGGTTGTGAAAACCTTAAGTAAATAACTTTGGACAAGTGTTATATGAAAATCTGACATTCTTCGTCCAATCGCCTTTGCTATGTCATCAAATTCTCTTTACTGTTCGTCACAATTTTTTCTGTCTCCAAAATGGCTGAACAGATTTTAATGAAACAGTTAAGAACGACCCCAAATCAACCAGCTTTCTAATAAAAACCATAATCAAATCAATTAGCTTTCTTCGAAATTGAACCCGTCGTTTGAGGGGTACAATGAAACAGACAGAGAGGGGTTGGGAATAGATGAAAGTGATCATGCCCTCGGCCACCGCAGGTCAGTCGTGCAACCGGCTGGGCCAGTACTCGTGCCTGCGCTGCAAGACGTGCTTCTGCGAGGAGCACGTGCGGCGCCGCGGCGTGCGCTGCGACCGCCGCGCCGCGCCGCCGTGCCCGCGCTGCGCCTACCCCACGCACGTCACCGCCGACCTCAGCATGTCCACGCGCTCGCACCGCTACGGCCGCCAGGGCGCCGCGCTGGCCGACGACGACGACGCAGGTGAGCGCCGCGCCGGGCCCGCGCGCGAGCCCGCCGCCCCGCCTACACGAGTGCTCTGTTGCAGGCTACGCGGGCGTGGAGGGTGGCGACTACTCGTCCTACGAGGAGTCGGACGACGACGACGACGACGACGACTCCGAGTCGGAGGAAGAGGAGGAGGAGGCCTCCGCGGCCAAGGACAAGGACTCGTGACCGGCGCGCCTGTCTGCTCGTATTCGAGGAATACTGTTTACTCGCTAGTTCACAATATATCTTACTCTTTACTAAACCCTTCAATCTTATTTAATTTACAATTAAAAAATACGATAATAATATGCGAGACTGAAAGTGTGTCATGCTCACGCTTCATTTGCTAACTAACCAATACGCAATCATTGCGCAACGCTCTTATCGATCTATCACCACTATGTCAGGATTATTGGTAATTGTTATTGGTGGAATCCTTACCAGTGGCAACTTGTAAATGACCTTCAATTTAGTATTTTCCATGAGCACCGATTTCCGCTTTCGTAATGTTACCGAACAAAACAAAAGTTCTGCCGTGATGACAGGTCGGCCCCGACACCACGCGATGTTATTGTTAGCATTGTAGAGCTGGGCGGGAACATCCCTGTAGTCCGGCACTTCCGATTGTGACGATGTAAATAAAGTCTTCGTTAGCCAGACAACGACACCCAGAGACAATGTGTCAACTTCCTTAGACGGTGGCATGCCTAACAAATGTGAACCGTGGCGTCCTTTACAATTTAATTCCGGTTGTTATTCGTCATCGTAACTTCAGCAATAACCACACAGCCAAAAAACCTTCGGTTTCCCCAAAGAGCTCTCCGAAGCGCAGCCAGAAGACGGATGCCATGAGGTCTACATCGAGCCCATGTAGCGCCTGTGAAGCTCCTTGCTTTGCCATTACACCCTAAAGTCGTTGGTCCGTAACTAATAACTACTATAGGTTTGCCAGACGTTCCCAAGGAGCCCGGGCTAAAGTCCACGTCCTCGGAGACCACATCTCGGTCTGCTTCCAAATAGGTAAAGATAATCCGAGTAAGTAAGGAGAAGGAAGAAATATTCACCACACAACCACCTTAGAACGAGATATCGTTGATTGTTCAACAGTTATGATTCCCTACAAGTGCCAAAAAGTGTTTTATTTTTTAGATGCAGTAGGTATGACTGGACAGTATATCTTCTACCGATAGACGCCTACAACAAAATTGTGTCTTATGGAACCCGAAGACCAAATTTATTAGTGGCCTTGTGAACAATTGTGACATTATGTTGAATTGCGATCTCTATGTCCTACCATAGTCCTACCATTCACAGTGTACAGACACAACTATGAAAATAACATAAAGTAGGTATATAACTTCGAATGACTTCGATCGCCTTGAGCAAGCGTGATGATCATTGCTCTCGCGCCTCTGTATGAGTAGAAGCCTTTGCCCTGCAGTGCGACATAATAGCCTGACGTCATCATTAATAACTAAAAAATCAATTTAGCCTAAAATGCTTACTGAGATCTCAAGGATCAATCTTTTGCCAGAAAAACACAGCCAATTGTTGTTTTGGCGCACATAGCGACAGACCATGGTTTAGCAGCCACTGATTTGAACACCTTTAGCGTCGGAATCGTTATTTTGGATGGACTTGGATCCAATATCAGCCGTGTATAGGTTATAGAGTGGGAATGAGGACAGAACCTTGTGGAAATCCCTTCCATGTCTGTCTTATTGCATTCCTCTCCCCAGACTTTATAGTATAAACCTGTAGATTTTCGTATAAACAGATGTCTGGAAGTTATAACATCGGTTTTATTTTTAGACAAGATACCTACTACAAACAAACGGGGTGAATCGGGACGACATTTTAAAAGGAATATTAACGTTGAACTAGTATTGTTTGTTGCCAAAGAGAACTAATGTTTTATCTGAATTAGATATCATTTACGATTTAGTGTTCTTGTTGGCACTAAACTATATTATTTCAAAGTCAAATATTCTCGTTGTTGAATCATATTCTTTCGTTCACCTTTGGAAAAGTTTAGCAAAATATAGTTATAACTAGCTCTTGTCTGCGACTTCGTTCGCGCTGTGCTTATAAAACATAACATAACAATGTTCTTAAAAGGACATCCTTAATTTGCAAAAAGATTATTTTGTGTAAATCGGTTCAGTTTTTGTTAAGTTAAGAGTGTGCATACCATTTCTGCCTAACCCATATCTGGCATAGCGTGATGAGTTCTACCTAAGATACTACGGTTACTCGTATACCTTCCCTATTTGAATCGGATAGTGTTTACTATTTCATCGGTTTCAATTTTGCTTTCCCGCAACCCTCTTTTTTTTATTAAAATAACCCTATTTTTTAACCCCGGACGCAAAAACGACGCGGTGTTATAAGTTTGACGTGTCTGTGTGTGTGTGTGTGTGAATGTGCGTTGTGCGTGTGTGTGTTAACCGATAATTAACAAACAGACCGACAACAATTAAAACAACTGATTTTTTTAATGTAAGTAGGTATCTTATAGACTTTCAAATGCATTTATTGAAAAGCTGTAATTTGAAATAACAAACAGACTACAATTGTATTTATTTGTATAGATAATCAATGTCAGATACAAACACAAAAATTATCTTTTGGAGATGCTTACCTACCTACTAGTGATACTTACAAAAAACATACAAAATTAGAATGTTTAAGTAACCCCCGACAGTAGAATAAAAATCCATACTGCAGTTAACAAAGAGTTGATAACTTTTAAACCGCTTAACCGATTCCGACCGAATCATCAAACATAGCTAAAGACACTCCCGACTAATTCACCTTTCAAACAAAATCAAAATCGGTTCATGCGTTCGGGAGCTACGATCGATGCCACAAACAGACACACAGACACGTCAAACTTATAACACCCCGTCGTTTTTGCGCCTGGGTTTAAACATTATAATAATTAATGTCTCGTTATGCTAAAATTAAATCTGGTTATCATTACGTTAGTACCAAAGGTAGGTACCTACTTAATTAAGTAGGTAATTTGAAATATCGTCGTCAAGAAATTCAAAAACAATGTAGTATGCTTTTTAGGACTTAGAAAAAATTAGAAAGCTGTAATTTTGTAGAAGTGTGTATCAATTACACCGACAAAGTGATACAATAAAATTATGGAAAATATTTTTTTAGGGTAGGTAGCTCCCCTACATGTGAATTGGGGATGAATATTTTTTGCGTCGTTTACCCCATGTGTATCGGGGTATCGTTGAATAGGTATTCTAAAATGACTTGGGTGTTGCTAAAATTATTTTTAAATTTTATGCTCCATTTACGAAATATTAAACTTTAAAGTGCAAATTTTTGTTTCAGTAGGGCCCTCCCTTTAAAACCTAAACTACTGGCTTGAAAAATCTGGAAAAATTCACGATGATAGTGCATTTCATGTTACAGCGGTCAAGATAACATTATTAGTTTGGCAGTAATAGTCATTGAACTTGGGTGTTGAATAATTTTGTACCGAATACAAAATCCTTAGCATTAATCTTTTAAAGGACTAGAAGATGAAGTAGTTGCTTGTTTTGCAACGGGTAAAGACGTGCATTGAAAAACAAAATATGACATAAAAAAACTGAAAAATCGCATAATACATTATCCTAAGTTTTTGTTGTTATTATAACCATTATTAACTCCCTAATATCTTTACCATTACTTATATTCAGAATAAAGAACAACAGAATCGTACTATATTGTGATAATGGGCTACTACGGAATCCTACACTGTGCATGGCCCGACACGCGCTTGGCCGGTGTTTTTATCGTAACATTTTTAACTTATTATTTAGAACACAGCCATTTTCTTTCTTTCAATATTTTGGAAGTTTATTATACTTAGTTTATTATTAGAAAAACCTTTTTTTTAAAGCAACCGTCTGCAAAAACTAGGTATTATGTGAAATATAACTTTAGTTTTAAAAGTCGGTGGCAATAAAATACAACATACAGAACCAAAGTCTTTCTTGTCGCTTTTTAATAAAGAAACAATGTTTATTGACACCGACCATGTGGGCATGTGTACACTAAAATAATAATAAAAAGGCTATTCAATAAAAAAAGGAAAAAAGAATTTAAAGTCACTAAAGTGTACAGTAACCAAACGGCATATGAGTATCCAATGGACGACGAGCATCGGCTGCCAGAAAGGGACGGACCAATCGCGTGAGACATCGACCCCGTTGCTTCTTTTATTTCGCCAAAGAGACCTAAAAATTAACTTCTGCGCAGATGAATTTTGTGCTCACGACTCGTGGCTAATACTATAACTGCCAGTGATAATTACAAATAAAGGGATAGACTGAAAGTATCTATATAAATGTCTCAACACCAGTTATATCTCTTTAAAATAAAAGTTTGCATACATTAGTTGACTTAATTCAATTTCGTTCATTCAGACCACCCTACAATCTTTTTTGTTAAAATCAATTAAAAGTCGGATTATAAATTATTTAAGTAGAATTAAAAACTTTTTTATAATGTTTTTTTTGCAAATGGTAACATTGCAGTTTAATCTGACAATTTGACAGCTACGCAGCAATCGTCAGTCTCGGGGACTAAACTCTTCGTTTTACTCGTTTTGCTGAATATTGTATTGTTAACAGTAGTGGTCAGCGGGTCAGGTCGCTCTGATCGCGAACGTATCCGTCCAGTGGTGGCGAGTGTGGGGCGGCTGGTCGCGATGCTGGTGCCGAAGCGCGCTCGGTGAAAGTGCATGGTGTTGTGACCGTGAGTGAGCGAAGCGCGAGCGCGAGTAGGTGACGATGGGCGTGGGCTTGCAGCCGCTCGAGTTCACCGAGTGCCTCGCGGATAGCCCTCAGTTCCGGGAGAACCTGCAGAGGCACGAGAAGGAATTGGAGCGCACCAGCCAACAGATCAAACGGCTCATCAAAGAAGTCAAAGATGTGGTGCAAGCTGCTAAGCGTAAGTGTACCTCTCGGGACTTTCTGCAAGCATGTGCTCGCTCCCACTCCTCAGAGCATTGTCTTTACTCAAATGTTCTATGCGAAGCAAACAGCAACAGTTGATAGTGGTACCATCACATTAAGTGCTACTCACTCTGTTCTTGCTGCACCTCGGTGTTCAATGTGTATAGCTTTCTGGCCATCAGTCCTTAGTGTGCAGACACACACAAGCGAGCACGAGCCCTCTGTGCAGTATGTGTGTCACTAAGTAAACCTTTTGTGTATGTTAGGTTTACTTTGTGATGCTCATGTTACAATAGGTGTTTCATATCATTCTTTCTAGTGGACATAATGTGTACATAAAGCTTTATCATAGGTCAAATAATGAATGTGTACTGTTTTCTTTTAATCTCTTACCCTCTTGTTAATAATCATGGAATACACTTCAGGCACACTTTGCCCATCATGAATGTATGCTTGAACTAAGTTTTCTCGAAAGTTTTTGTCAGGATGTTAATTTGCTGTGGTATCTAGGGTTACCCTCAAGCTAGTACTTCATTACAATGTTAGAATTGGACGGTGCGTGCTACTTAGCAGCACATCTGTGAGGTGAGCCTGCTCACAGGCACATCCTGTCGGCTGCTGTGTTTGATGTATGTGTTGTATGTGTGTCAATGACTCTGTTAATTAGTGTACTGCTCGCTCTCACGTGCAACACTGCACCTGCACACATGCACACACTGTTATACATATGCATGCAGTGGACGTACTAATGCTCTCATTAGTGTCCAGTGCCAATAGGTTGCCTAGCACTTGTTCTCATGACAAATGTGTGTGTGAAGAAGCACAGTATTTGGTGTGGGTCAAAACACAACAGTGGTGTGTTTATATGATACCTTTCAAAAGTAGGTAGCATGCCTGGCTTCAGATGCTGAAGTGCTTCAGCCTTTACCTTAGCTTACAGTGTTTTAGGTTTGTCTCATGTTGCTTGGGGTTGATGAAACAATTTACCTATAAATGTCTCCACAGAGAACCTGAGGTGCGGGAGTTTCTTCTTCCAATTCAACATGTCACCTGTGATGGTTTTTACATTTGTAATTAATGCAGAATAAAAAATATCTAGCAAAGTGCTAGTTAGACTCGCACACCTCAGGTTCTGTGTAGAGACATTTATAGGTAAATTGTTTTCTTAGTTTTAAAGTTAAATTGTAATGTCATTTAGCTGATTCATAAAAAAATGTGGAAGTTATGACATTTAATTTGTCTTGTAATGTTTCAAACTTCAGGGATAGAGAACTTGGTATATTATTTTAATAATTAATCTTTATTAATTGTATGTTATTTTGTAAATCAAGTAAGGATTATATTTTTCATTGTAAGTCTAAACCTTTGTGGTATAAATAATCTACTTCCTTCCTACTAATAATATTATAAATGCGAAAGTTTGTGAGGATGGATGCATGTTTGATGGATGAAATTATCACTAAGATAGATGTGTGGAATAACATGTCGGTTCCTTTTTGTCCTGAAACCATGTTCGGGTAATGTTCTATGTCAGGGTTGTAATTTCCGCACTTAGCCCTAATGTGGACCATTGTACATGAGCATTGGCAGGGGTTATGCCACCCAGCCCACCTCCCTCCAAAAGCAGATTAGTCTTCCTGGTCTTCTCAGGGCAGGGCAAGGCAACTTGGTGATGTACGGATAATATAATTATCAACTTTGACGCAGACGAAGTCGCCGGCAGAAGCTAGTAATATTAATATGAATGATAATGTAAACATGAAGCCCTTTCTTATGATACCCAACTTTAATATTTCAATCCTCTGTTTCGGCTCTTTCATAACAAAGTATTTCAATAGGTAGCTTTAGTAATTACTTGCTGAAACAAATAGCTGTGACAGACAACCCAACAGATAAATAATGCAGACTAGGTACTTCATTTCCACAACAATCTGTCTCGCTTCAACTATTTATCTTCACTTTGTCGATGGTGAGCAAGACGCTGGCCTAGACTACACAGTAAAGCTACTTAATTTGTTTTACATCGCCCGTAATGAAGTTGTATTTATGTGTGTAATTGTGTAGTGAGCGCGGCGTCGCGTGCACACCGCCGCGCTCTGCACAATGGCGCATGAGTCAGGCGCGCGCTTCCCACTTGCCCAGCGCCTTATCGGCCTCGCCCACATCCATTGCTCGATTGTCAGATGAGCCTTGCTCGCCGCCCTCCACTCGCCCGCGGCGCACTCTGAATGCTGATACACGCCATGTCTGCCGGAGCGCCGGCTGTGACAACTTGCGCAATACGTCGGGCGAGCTCAATAGATGGACAAAGCAATTGTCGGACCGTGGCTAGTCGCCGTATGTGTAGTTTGTCGCGCTCGATAGGATGCGGCCGACGACAGTCGGTAATCGCCGCTATCTACACACATCGAGATATTGGACAACTTACACTCATTATCTGCACGTTTCTTAATCTCGTCCTTGAGCAGGCGGCGCTGCACACTCGCGCTCGCCGCTCGCCTCCGAATCACCCAGCTCGGCGAGATAACCACGTAGTTGACATTAATATAGGTACTTACGCAATGAGCACATGCGCATTTCTTAACGCTGTTTGATAAGTCAGGGAAAGTAATACCTCTAGTGTTGTCATCGTGTACTAGAACAAGTGATCGTCGTTGAGTCATACTGTGTAGACCTTATTTACTGCGCTTGGGCGACATGTGTTTACGTCGCAAAATAATTGGAAAAATCGTATCTTTGTATTAAAAATCTGGGACGATTAAAACCAACTGGATTGTTATAATCATTCAAGCTAATTCCAGGATTTCCTTTTAAGATAATTGACAACTTAAACCTTGATTGGCTATTTTGAGAATCCATTTATAACATATTGATTTTAGTTTGCACCGTACTCATTGCAGCGATAAATTTCAAAGTCTCTTTATCGATTAAAACACTGGACTTCTTTTCTGCTGGTTGCGATAACTTTTTTAGGTACCAAAAATCCTGCCTCTTGCAGTCGGTTTAGGAATTTCGCAAACACTTTTCCAATTAATATCCATTAATCCAATTAATATCATCCTTCGACATGTAAACGCTAACTACAAGGAGCGCGACACAACAAGTGATCTCGCAATGTGGAATGAGTATGTTATGCGGCGGACGCGGCCACTGCGCACGCTTCTTAGCATCCATGTCACCACGGTACTCACGGAGAAGTGTCCGCCTCGCCAAGTGGTCGGTGACCGCTATTATGCCCCCCACATCTTCGCTTAATATTCGTAATAATAATCGTAATTATCGTTTATTTACGTAAAACATGGTATAAATGGTGGTATAAAAAGGAAAAGGTACAAACATGTTTTGCTAGTTACAACATAGCATGCTAAATTTAAGGGTTACAAGTTGCAAGCAATTTAGGGATTTAGAATCAATATTTTTTATTCATAAATTATTATTATTATTGTCTATTATATCTTTCCTAAGTTACTAGACTACTAGTTGCGTACACGGTTTCTGTTGCAGTCATCTCTTGCGCCAAACAAAGCGATCCTTGATCAAACATAATACATATACCTTTTTTTTTTTTTTTGGCGGTTGGGAAATCATCAAATAACTTCTCCCGCCCTGGGCGGGGCGGGAGGTAGTGTCAGACTTTTACTGACTAAAACCCACCCATGTTTCTTCTTGTGCCCTTTGCGTTCCGGGGGCGCGGTATCTCTTACGAACAACCCGCAGCCCCGGCAGAATACATATACCTACTCTATACAAATAGATTAAACAGAATTGTCTGTTTATCAAGTGATGTCAAACTGATTTTATTAATTCTCCTACTTCGTTTTAACATAAAGAGTAACGAGAATATTGTAACCAGGATTTTGTAAAAAAAAAACATACATACATACATACCATCACGCCCTGTATTCCCCTAAACGTTAGGCAGAGGTGTACTAATGAACACCTACAGTTCGCCGGTATGTTTAGGTCCCATGTAATCGGGGGCGAGCCTATTGCCATTAACCGGGCACAAATCCGAGCTGCTACTGAGAATTTAATAAAAAAAACCAATAACACTTTGCTCGGCCTGGGAATCGAACCCAAGATCTCTAGCGCAGCAGTCGTGCTTAGGACCACTAGGCTAACGAGGCAGTAAAAAAACCCTTATTGAGAATAGTGTCGACAGTGGAGTTTCTTGCTCGTTCTTCTCCATAGAGGCTATGTTTTGGAACGAGTAAATATACTTAAACTTTCTGACATAACTGAGTCCTTGACAATTCAAAAGTGCCTGTTTTTTTTTTTTTTGGTGGGTGGGAAATCATCAAATAACTTCTCCCGCCCTGGGCGGGGCGGGAGAGAGTGTCAGACTTTTACTGACTAAAACCCACCCATGTTCCTTCTTGTGCCTTTTGCGTTCCGGGGGCGCGGTATCTCTTGCGAACAACCCGCAGCCCCGGCAGGCAACGGCCCTCAGTGGCCCCTTCCCTTTGCTGACATCTCTTTGAGGCGCGCGTGGAACACGAACGCGCCGTCGACACGGCCTGTCGTTACGTAACGTAAGGACGGTGAGCTACCCATTGCTCACCGTCCACAGGCCCATATCTACGGTGGCCGGGAGTCGTCTCGCGGCTCCCGACGTCCGGAGCGTCTACCGCGGCGGCTGGGACGGGAGAACCGCTGTCTCAATCGTCCCGCCGCCTCCTTCTCAAGCATTGCTGCCTCGCAGAAGGAGGCGACTGCATCCCATTCCCTCTCGCTCCGGACCATGGCT
Organism: Caradrina kadenii; assembly: GCA_947462355.1. Taxonomy (NCBI): domain Eukaryota; kingdom Metazoa; phylum Arthropoda; class Insecta; order Lepidoptera; family Noctuidae; genus Caradrina; species Caradrina kadenii. The sequence continues at coordinate 87,919 of OX381691.1, read as the reverse complement.
TGCACCAGGGCCGGACGCGAGAGTTCGCCGCCGCCGATGGCCGCCACGAGGACTCTGCGATGCTCCGCCCAAGCGGGGCATACCGCCACGGTGTGCTCCACCGTGTCCTCGGGGCGATCCACACAATGGTGACACCTGGACGTTGCGTTGTTTACGGCCGCTTGCGAAAAAGTGCCTGTTAGCCTTAAGCAAGCAAGCTACTTTACCAATTTCGATAAATATTTAAACGGAACCACACCTGAAGTACTTATGACTTACCAAACATAAATAATCATCATAATCGTCATGTTCGTGAACGGGCGCTGTCAGTTGAGATTGGTCATCTCTTGACTGCTATGGCTTAAGTACTTTATTATTATCATTATTACTATTTTTTTTATTATTATTCACTTTCATTGTTTTCACATATAGAAGCAACAATAATATTGTAACCAAGATTTTGTATAAACCAATTTGAAAAGAGTGTCCATGGAGTTTCTTGCTTGTTCTTCTCCATACCTACGTTTTGGAACGAGCAACTAGCTTTAACTTTTTGTATGGGTATCTTCTTGACAGTTCAAAAGTGCCTGTAAATGGTGTAATTGAAATAAATGTTTTGACTTTTCGTTAATTGGCGGAATTATCGCGTAACAAACATAAAAAACATTTAAAAAAGTCGACTGCGTCAGTTTATTATAAGGTCCGATATTAGGACGATTTTAGACGGTCTAGATTTTTAATGGGCCCCGACTGTTACGTAGCAGATTTCCTAACTACTGGACTTATTTCTTCTTTTCAGTTTTTATTTAAAGTTCATGGTTTACGCACTCGGTTTTTTTTTTTACTTTTTAAATCAATTTTTTTTCTACAGTTTTTAATGAGAATGTGTGCTAGCAAATGTGTATATTGATTATTGTATAAGTCAAACGTTAGTAAAACGCTTTATTATGAAGGGTTTGAGGAAAAAACAATGTACTTACATTTTCATTCCAAATTACAAGTAAACATACAAATTGCATACATTTTTGCAAGTTGTTTATTACAAAATCCCTTTTGATACACAACTAGATGGGTTCTAAGTAAAAAAAAAATTTTTTTGTTTACCCTCCTTTTTTCAGTTTGTCAGCCGGGTAATATTATAGCCTATGTCACTCCCACGGTCAAGACAAATCTAACGACACCTCATGTTCAAATCCACCATGCCGTTTGGGCTGTAGGGCGTGCCAATGAAATAGACATACATACATACTCTCGAAAGACATAACTCTCCATATGACGCAGTCGGGTAAAAAAACATACAGTCGAATTGAGAACCTCCTCCTGTTTTGAAGTTGGCTAAAAAACAATTTTAGTTTTGTGTCGTCAGTCATGTCCATACGAGAAGTACGAGGACAGGTTGTCGAGCGTGTTGACCATGCTGCGAGCTCCACGCAATGAATCGCAGCGCGAACAGCAAAGACTCCTCGGTGTGATTGCACGCGCACCTCACCAACATGACGATGGTGAACAACGGACTATAGCTACTCGACCGAGCGATAACAATGTTAGCTTTGCGCGGTCCTCACTCGGTTATTTATTAAATAAATAGCTAATATTCTTCACACAATAGGTTTTGGTTGGCGTATATTACACCAGTTTTGCTAATAACAACACTACTTTCTTCCATCAACATGCAATATCCTGACGATCCAAAACATAATGCTGTGCGTGAGATGACGATGCAACCAGCGAACACAATGTCTGTTGCATTGCACAGTTACACAGCTCACGTATTGACGTTCTAGGTCGCTCACTTGTTGCGTTGTGTGCAGGGCTGGGCGCGGCGCAGCAGGCGCTGGCGACCAGCATGGAGCAGTTCGAGTTCGCGTGCATCGGCGCCTCCATGACAGAGGACGAGCGCGTCATCAGCCGCTCGCTGCACCACTTCGCGACGCTCATCCGCACCATCGAGGACGAGCGGGACCGCATGGTCAGTAGCACCGCCTCACCGCCACGATCATTACTGCTTGCCGTTATTATTTAGTGTCATTCATTAATCCTTTCCATTACATATTTTCAAAGGCCTTTCACTACTCCAGTGTTGTCTTAAACAGTAACACTGCACAGGACAACCCTGGAGGAAAGTCGCTTTTAATTGAAGGTTACGATATCGCGTAATCAAGTAGCGAACAAACATCCTGTCCTGCAGGCCTCTGCGCGGAACCGCTTTCGGTCCAATTGGATCGGCAGTAATCGCCAAGTTAGTAGCTCACATGTCGACGAACTTACACCCAAGTCGTAGTAATAGTTATTACTGCTTGCCCTTAGCACGCATACTCGGCTAGCTCGCAGAGCCGGTGGCGTCCGCCTCGGCGAGGGTTGTTCAGCTCCAAACAGTCTGTCGCACCCTTGTTTACTTGTAAAATATTTTCATGCTTACTTTTAGTTCTTAGTCCTAGGTTCCCTATGTATAAACACCCGACAAATCTGTCTGCCTGCGCGGCGCGTGTGCGCGTGTAGTCTTGTGTATCTTGCGAAGTCGTGTGGCCTTCGTGCAAGTCGTGAAGCAATTGGTGAGATCAGCGGACAACCGAAGATATAATATGTTTAGGCCATTAGCGCTGCTTTTGATCAAGTTCGTTCAATGTCAATGGCAGCTAGTGCGTGTACCTGCGCGCTTGACGTCGACCCCGCGATGCGTATGTTGTGCTTGTGGGACCGACGCCCCCGCGACCTTGCTGCTAAACAAGCGCGCCGACCTTCAGGAATCACTTTCGATTCTGTTGGCGAGTGATCACGTTCAATAGTCGCGCGCTCGCTCCGCGGGATGCATGCTGATGAGGGCGTTGACATAATTAGTGCACCATTACGTGCGGCGACGTTACGCGCCGGATGCGACGTCACGCCGCCGCACGCATCGGAACGCGCCTTTGACGAGCTGCGCGTGCCTCGTTTGTGATGCCGATGTCGTAGAAGTAAAGATAATCCGGGCCGATTGTGCGCTATGAGAGACTGCCTCAATAAAAGCGATCGTCACACGAATACGCTGAGATGCCTGCTCGAAGAGGTTTTAGTAATCATCTGAGCTACTTATTCCCAGGATTCGAGGTAGGTCGCGAATGATCGGTTATGTTATGAGTGTCTATTGATTGATCTGATATAAGAACGTCATGCACTGATGATGCACTGATTGGCTAACAACCAAGTGATTCTGTCTATATACACAACAAACGATTGTGACCAACAGAATATGTTTTTAATAAATCGATACTTAGATTAGCCAATCCACCCCCAAGTTTCCACTGAGATTATTATATTATATGGGATTATTACAAAAACAATAATCCTAGTCATAGCTCGTATGATTATAAAAAACTTAGTTTCATTGTTTTTATTTATTACGCATGCTGCCTTCAAATACCTCGGTTGAAATGGCTGGCTACTATACTAGAAAGCCGAGGCGCCTGCCGGGCAGCCTCGACGTGAGGGAGCTCGTACAGCTGCTACTGCTAGGCGTTGGTGGGGCAGTGCGTGCGTGCTGTTTTCTGCTAGCTTTTAATTGAACATTTGCAAAATATTGTTCTCTAGTCCGAATGCTTAGCAGTCCATCTAAATGGAGACTGGCCGAGTACGCTGGAGATTTGATATATACCCGGGTGCGGGTGGCGGCCGCACGTCCGAATCGAGGACATGCCGATGTGCTCATGATGCTTTACTTCACTGTCTGAGAGCAGTAGTGATGGTCGGCCGCGACGCGCCGGCCGGTCACCGCGGGGCTGCCGCCGCGCTCGACGTATACGTACTTCAATTAACACTATGAATGGTGTCAATGGAGTATGTCACGCAGTCGCGGAAAGGCGTAGGCGAAAGTGAAACTGTGTTCATATAATAAATATATATATTATGTTAAATATAATATTATTACATTCGTATGTGTTGTTCCGTCTGTTTTCAATAACGGCTTTTATAACTAGAGCCACTTGAATAATTAAAAAGTAGAAATTGAGACATTCTTTATTTAGCAACGTGCTAACGTCCACGGTCGGATACTGCTTGCACATGAACACGCTGCATGATGCGAACGCCTGCTTACTACTAATAACATACACTTAAAACCCGCCGTCATTCACGCCTCGCTTGTTCCAGCATCAGCTGTTCGGGCTGTACTAGCTGAGAGCGATGTCGATATGCAATATACTGACTACTAGACTGACTGACTAGTGTCTAGTGTTGAATGTGAACATGTTACTTGTTCTCACAATATGCTCCGGCGCAATGTCCGCCTCTTCGTGTACCACGTTAATCAACACTTGGTTGATTCTTGTGAAAAGCTAAAATGTGATACTAAACTGAACACCTAATATGTTGTGAAGTAGTAGAGTGTGGCTAGTAGCGGGGCCTCGTGACCACTCACTCGCGTGCCTTGTGTTGCAGCTGGGGCGCGCGCACGAGCAGATCATCCAGCCGCTGGAGCGCTTCCGCAAGGAGCACATCGGCGCTGTCAAGGTACCCACTCACTGTCACCACTCTTCGTTCTGTTGTCACACAACACTTGCCTTATTCTACATATCTATCTTAATATTGTTGTAAATATTTGCCTGTCATTCGTTCATCTCGTTAGTTTCTATTCCGTCACACTAAGACTTTCCCCTGTACCGAAGGTGTGTTTAAAAAAACGTAATACATAAATTCACATACACAAACAACCGGGCTCGAAACTACTACCATACCGTACCGTACCGTACTATGCAAGTGTCTGTCCGTGCCGGATGGAACCGCCGCGTGGACGCCACTCTGCTATAAACAGCGCGTCATGTTGCAGGAGGGGAAGAAGAAATTCGACAAGAAGACTGCCAAGTTCTGCCAGAGCCAGGAGCGCACGCTCTCACTCTCCACCAAGAAACCTGAGGCTGTGTTCCAGGAGGTAATCTTCTACTCGATCATCGAAGCTGTGTTGCCCACTCGCCCACTGTCCACAATGCAAGTTGCTATACGCGGACGAACGAATTTAGGACACCCCCCCCGAACTACCAGACAGGTTACGGCGCCGCTGTACAAGAGCCTCCCTGGCAATGCCGTTTGTAGTATGGTGCACTCAGTGTTGTTCAGTTTTAAACACATGCACATTGTTATGTACCTGATTACGGGAAAACCAAAAGGAGGATTATGATTTTAGCAGGCTATGTGTGCATTCTGACGAGTCAGGTTTCGTTAGACGCGTCGTGCCGAGCTCCCGGTTATAGGCAACTTGCATAACTTACACAAGTATGAGTTAAAATATAGGTTACTGTACCACTAATGACTTACCACTGATGACTACGTAAGGCATGCGAGCCCGGCCGCACCCTGGGTAGCACCGCAGCTATCAGTTCGTTTTGTTGGAAGGAGAGCGCTGCATTACGCCGCCGGCCTTAACAAGAATATTTCTTGGCCGCTGCTTGCATCTCATCGGACCCTCGGCAGCTCCATCGTTGCACAAGCTGGCTTACTGCTATACCTGGTGCGAAATAGCAATGCATGCTAGTCATGATCCCCCTACATTCTGCATTGGCGAGAAGCGATTAATTCGCCATTCGGAAATGAATACTTGGATGCCAGTCACAGCCATTTGGCCAGGCCTGAACTAGAGTTCGTAGACGTAACATGGCTCGGTCATTTTGTCACATCTGCTATGCAGCATTGATCCTTCGCCGAATTGCCGATCAACGACGCTAAATCTATCACGTTTCTTTGGCTCTTCTACATTCTAGTTTACTTCCTCAGAAGAAGTTGTGCAACTGACGCCTCCATCACTTTACTAAAATATGTCTATAACGCATAAAGTTACGTTGCGGGATTTGTTCCGAAGAGTCACCGCGGCCCTAGAACGCAAAGGGCAATAGGAGAAACACGGATGGGTTTTATTCAGGAAGATTCTGACACTTCTATCTTCCGCTCCGCACCCGCTGCTTTTATGATTTCCCAACAGTTAAAAAAGAAACATAATAGGCATGGGATGAGGGGCTACAAGCCAATGGTATTTGTGCGACCTCTAGAACATTTGAGTGTATGGCTCACGATGATGCATGCTCATGATCTTGTAACTTGAGTATTACGTAGGCTTACAGCGAGTTCAAAATTAAATTCATTGGGTTAACAAGTGAATAAATGCGGCTCAATGTTCGGCTTTGGTATGTACATAGGGAATGGAAGGGCATGGTCACAGAAATATAAGCATGATTCAGTACCTGATGCTGTGCCCAGAATTAAAATTTCATCTTAACTAAGCATAGTTTGTCATTCCGTTTCTTACAAAGAGGTATTAGAGGAAGGCTAATGAGCCTTATTGCCACATCAACAATACACGTGTAGGAGTTGTGCGTGGCAAGAGTTGAGCGCGACCTGTTGCTGTGTAGGCGGACGCGGCGATGGACATGGCGGAGCGCGACTTCTGCCAGGCGTCCCTGGAGTACGTGTTCCAGCTGCAGGCGGTGCAGGAGCGCAAGAAGTTTGAGCTGGTGGAGACGCTGCTAGGCTTCGTGTTCGGCTGGTGGACGTTCCACCACACGGCGCACGACGTGCACGCCGACGCCGAGCCGCGCGTCAAGGACCTACAGCTGCGCATCCAGCGGGTAAGTACCGCGTCGAGCGACACGCTGCCGGTGCCGTGTGTGTGTCGTAACGAACCAACACTAACGACGTTTTGCTTCTATCTGTGGCTCACACTTTACATTCATCGTATCGCCCCGCCATCACTTTCGTCGATAGCTAGTAGACATGATCGCTAGCCCTGTCGTCCCAAGTGTTCCGTGCATGTGCCGCACACTGTCTAGTGGAGTTCCTACTTCCGTCAGCGCGTGATAGTTTGCCGTAGCGATCCACCATAGCACAAAGCTCTGTAGGTTCTGAGCGCATGTGGCGTTTGTTATGCGCGTGTGGCTTCACTAACATGTGCGCGCTTGCAGACGCGGAGTAACTTCGAGGAGATGAGCAAGCAGACCGAGTCGCTCATGAAGAAGATGATGGAGGTGCGCCAGATGGTAAGTGCGAGCGCGGCGCCTTGCCCTCCCGTGTGTGTGTGTGTGTGTAACCCGTGTGTCGTGTGCGCAGAACAAGGAGGAGCAGGCGGCCGCCGAGGAGGCGGGAGGAGGGGTGTCGCGCGCGGGCTACCTGTTCCTTATGGAGAAAAGTGAGTCGCTAACATGCCTTGCCATAGTTGTAAGGGGCCATTCATTTATTACGTATGACGAGTTAGAGGGGGAGGCAATGTCTTATTTTCTTATAAGAGGGTGGGAGGGAGTCATGTTAGTTCATACGCAAGACCACAAAATGCGCAAAGTTAAACATTTTTACTACCAAAAGTACAAATAAACATTCCTATTGGACACTGATCAATAAACAATAAACCAAACGTGTATTCGTTTTTTTCTTCAGATTGTTACGTAATAAATTTTAAAAAGTGGGGGGGGGGGAAAGGTCGGCCAATTCTAATTTTTTCTTATATAGGGCTTATTACTGCCTCGGTAGCCTAGTGGTCCTAAGCGCGACTGCTACGCTAGAGGTCTTGGGTTCGATTCCCAGGTCGAGCAAAAAGTGTTATTGGGTTTTTCTATGAAATTCTCAGTAGCAGCTCGGAGTTAGGATTTGTGCCCGGTTAATGGCAATAGGCTCGCCCCTTATTACATGGGACCTAAATATACCGGCGAACTGTGGGTGTACATTGTTACACCTCTGCCTAACCCTTCGGGGAATACAGGCGTGAGTGTGTTATCTTATATAGGGGGGAAGGAATCAAAAAGTAACAAAAATAGTATTACGTAATAAATGAATTGCGCCTAAAATTTATAAAGAGAATTAAAACAAATGGTGCGTTAGTTATTCTTTTTTGTTTGGTACGCCATACTTCAGAGGTGGTCCCATATACATTTTAACGAAATCGGTTAAGTAGTTTATAAATCAAAATAGCAAAAAAAAGTCATCCAAGTAAGCGAAGTTGCATATCCGCTTCTTGCAACTTTTAAGTGGTGTCTTCTTAATACACGGAGTATGACCGCTCCTTCATGGATTTGGATGACAGGAACCAGATGTCCAAAAGCGAAAAATATATTTGTTTTTTACAAGAAAGAGCGCCTTCATAAACTAAAAAAGTGAAAAATAACTTTAAAAAACCTACCCTACGATTCCCAGGTCGAGCAAAGTGTTATTGGGTTTTTCCATTAGGAATTTCTCAGTAGCAGCTTGGAGTTAGGATTTGTGCCCGGTTAATGGCATTAGGCTCGCCCCCTATTACATGGGACCTAAAACATACCGGCGAACTGTGGGTGTACATTGGTACACCTCTGCCTAACCCTTCGGGGAATATAGGCGTAATGGTATGGTATGTAAAAACCTACCCTGACCTTACTGGTGAGGTTCTTCAGAAAGGTCTGATGCGCAGTACTCGTAACCGGCGCGCTTGTATGGCCATACGTATGAACGTGGACGAGGCGAAAGGAGTATGTAAGGATCGTAGCAGGTGGCGTTCTGTTGTTTCTGCTTACCCCCATGGGAAAAAAGCGTGAGTTTATGTATGTATGAAAAGTTACTTCAGTTTTGGAAATCGGTGGCAATACAAAACAACAACCAGAAGCCGCCGACTTTCAGAACTAGTTATTCTTCACGCTGTAGCTTCTACAGGCGGTCTTTTTTGTAGAAAAAGATTTCCCACACATTCAATTCGGGAGTGAAAAGTAGAATAAGAAAAATAAAAAATATAATATGAATAAGAAGTTACTTCAATTAAAGTTGCAGGCGGCTAAAAGTGCTGTAGTGAATTAATTACTAATATTGTTCAAGGATTATTCTTACTTCAGCAAAAACCATTGACCAAACATAGGTGTCTTGGTCCTATGCCAGAGGTGGAAGAGTGCACTGCAGGCATCTCTGCGGCTATCAGTCAGCTGTTCCACTGTCGGCTATACATGTCGTGGCTTGATGCGCGTACGTCGGAGGCTCTGCGAGCGGCAGTGTGCCAGGGCGTCCGCTGTTAACATTAAATACTTTTTGCTGTCGTTTCATGTTACTGTTTCCGCGTTTCTTTTAACTGTAATAGGGAATATGCATTAATTTTCTAATCACATTTATTAACAAAATATAAAAATACCGTAATAGATGACAAAAAGTGAAAATGAAATTAAAATCGCCCAAGAAATACGGCCGTTATTAGATTAGACCAAGTGATCCAACATGGACTGTGACGTCACATAACACGGCGGCCATATAAACTCCGTGTTAAATTTCGTTTTGTTAGAAAGAGATAAAAACAAATCTTCGATGGCTTATATCTTTTTTTATTTCACAGTCATTCGACAAATAGTTTTACTAAACTGGTTATTACATGTATGAGGATATTTTTTTAAAGAAAATAAAAAAATGCAAATTCCGTATTGGTGTGGCACCGTTCAAATGAACTATAAATAAATATTGATATATGTGCATCGATGTGCGTACAGAGGCGTTCGGCACCACGACGTGGAGCAAGCACTACTGCACGTACGAGAAGAGCTCGCGCCAGCTCGCGCTCACGCCGTACAACCAGATCAACGTGAAGACGGTGAGTACGTGACGCACGGGGCGCGCGCCGCGCCGGCCCGTGCGTGACGAGTGCGTGTGCGCAGGCCAGCGGCACCGAGGCGCTGTGCGTGTGCGGCGCGCGCGCCTGCTCCGAGCCCGTGGAGCGGCGCTTCTGCTGGGAGTGCGTGCCGGCCGAGCGCGAGCGCGCGCCGCTGACGCTGCAGGCGCTGGGCGAGCGCGACCGCGCCGCCTGGCTGCGCGCAGTGGACGCCGCGCCCGCGCCCCCCGCGCCGCCCGCGCCGCGCCCCGGCTCGGCGCCCGAGTGCGCGCTGGACGACGCGGGCTTCCACTTCGTGCGGCGCGTGGTGGGCGCCATCGAGGCGCGCGGCCTGGAGGAGCAGGGGCTGTACCGCGTGGCCGGCGTGGCCAGCAAGGTGGCGCGCCTGGTGGCGTGCGCGGCGCCGGGCCGCCGCCTGCCCGCGCTGGCGGACCCGCTGGACTGGGAGACCAAGACGCTGACGTCGGCGCTCAAGAGCTACCTGCGCGCGCTGCCCGACCCGCTGCTGACGCGGGCGCTGCATGCGCAGTTCATCGCCGTCGCCAGTACGTGTGTCGCAACCAACACTTTCACCATGGATTCAGTACATGATCCTAACGTTAACTTACAAACGTTCTACCGTTCCAAAGGAAATTTTGCTTCTTACGCCGGTTATAAAAAAAACTTCCGGAATGCTGACCGTGCAATCGTCGCTATATTTAATCTCTGGGGAGTGTAGAATGCTGCCGGCACTGAATCCAGGGTAAAATGTTGGTGACGACGCGTTGTTAACGTGCGCGTGGTGTGCGTGTGTGCAGAGTGCGAGCGGCGGGCGGAGCGCGCGGCGGGCGTGGCGGCGCTGGTGCGCGCGCTGCCGGCGCCCAACCGCGACATGCTCGGGCTCGTCGTCACGCACCTGCGCAAGTGAGTAGCCGTAGCGAGTAGCGAGAGCCGCGCCCGCCCGGCGCGTGTGCTCACGGGTGTGCTCACGGGTGTGTTGTGTGCAGCGTGGCGGCGCGCTGCGACAAGAACCTGATGTCCACGTCGAACCTGGCGGTGTGCTTCGGCCCGACGCTGCTGCGGCCCGAGCGCGAGACTGTGGCCTCCATCCTGGAGCTGAAGTTCTACAACGTACTGGTGGAGACGCTGCTGGAGCACTACGACCTGGTGTTCGACGCCGCACCCCTCGCGCCCCCGGCGCCCCCCGCGCCCCCGCACAACGGCGCACTCAGGTACGTGCGCCTGCACACCACTGATTTCTAACAGCTCGAGTCACGACCACCGCATATCGACATGGCGTAATAAACAGAAATTAATGATCTTGACCAGTGATATCACTTGCAGCACGCGGCAGTCATTCGTTCTCAAACAGAATCTTAAGCAGTGACTAGGAAGCTATTCACAGCGACTGGAATGTGTGTACTGTGAAGGCTGTACACCGCGACCACATGGCTGAAATAGTTTTATTCCAAACAGTCAGGCGAAACCGCCCGAGTGACATTCGGATGAGTGTATGGAATAAAAATATTTCAACAATGGTGTGGTGCCGTGAGAGTTAAGTGGCTTTTGTTAAGCGCGGAGACAGGGCGCAGCGGTGGACATTCTTCAGAAACTTCACGTAATCGGTACAACACTCGGAATTATTATTTAGAGCGACTTGATGTTTTGTTCATTTGTGTCGTGATCATTGTTGTGCGTGTGCTGCGTTCAGCAGCTAGGTGAGCGCGCTGCGTCGCAATCAGACTGATTACTCAACAAATGAGCACTACTAAAACTGAAACAAGCATGACATGACGCCCGACCCGCCTCAGTGCCGGCTCCCTAATGCTACGGGGTTCTCACTCCCCGAAACTTTACGTGGAGGACTACCACACTCCGCAAATCAATAATCCTGCGCACAGCGAATCGGACCACGGACGATTAAACGGATCAAAGGTTTTTTTTTTGGGCCCACATGATTAAGCTTGTAATGCGTGTCGGCTGATCTCTAACAGACGTGGTTATCATTTTCGTAAACATTACCTCTTTAACATAAAGGTCGCTGCTAGATGTTCCCGCATTTATCAAGGATCATTTGAATGCACCAGGATTTACAACGGTGGGCATTCCATGGTATCAGACAAAAAATAATAATATTCATCTTCATAGCTGCTGTATAAAATTTGTAGTTCTGTACAAAATTTTCACACAAATACATTTTTGCCATTACAACAATCGCACAAAATTGCAAAAATGGGGTCTGAATAAGTGCAAACAGGGTCACTAAGGGCAGGCACCTTAACCGTTATAGTTACAGAAAAACGTGCTCCGAACTGCATTTACAGATTTTGGAATAAATGTACAATCAGAGTCTGAGTTTGTTTTCGAAAGTAGTTATTTTTCAATAGTTTTAATACACTCATCTATACATATAATAAAATTGTAGCGAAGTCAAAACTGTACATTTAATATTTTTGAAAAAAGATTTGAATGCGGTTTTCATTAATGTATTGCGGTAAGCTCCACTTAAAACTTAGGCGCTTAAGTATAAATTATCACGCTATTTGCTTTGGGGGATGAACAATGTTGCATTATGTCCGAGTTCTTCTACAGATTCTCACGGGATTGACAACGACATATAATGTAAGAATATTGTAGATAGCTGCGGAATTGAACTTCTAAAATACTTATCATCACGCTATACCTTCAAAGAGTTAAGTAGTCAATAATGCCAAACTAGAACGGCTATTTTAGAATTATTTCCGAAGTAGTAAATAGTCTAATGGTTTGATGACCGCCTTGCACATCGCTGATCGTGAGTTCGGTCCTCAATAACAGTTTTACTTTTTGTAATTTTTCAAACATTTTTTTTCGTACAGGTAGATTCCCAACAATAATAAAATAAAAGTATGCATAACTTCTGCCATAACATTGATTTGCTTACTTATTTTTTTAAATCTTTTAATATTAAAGCAGAAAATAATGTATGTACATAGTTATATATAAAATAGCATCGAAATCAAAACTGTATATTGAAAAAAAAAAGAAGCTATGAGGTACCGGAACCATAGTGAAGCGGAAAATATTGCCTGCTTGACTCTTTTAAAGGTCTGGCCAACACAGATATGGTTTTACATTATTATGGCTTTACATTATTACACTGCCTGTTTGGATTATTTTTCTTTTGGTATCGTTGATACCCCTAACAATAATCTAGCTGTTCCGGCGGCTTCGCTCACGTGGACCTATATGTAACGTAAGGAATTAAGTATTCAATACCATGTCATCAAAATCCTCAAATGGATAGTGGATTTGTGCCTGGTTGGTAATTAGAAAGGTGCCATACCTGAGACTAAAATATACATATTTAGTGTAAGTCAAATACACTGTCCATTTAATATTTTTGAAAAAAAAAAAAGTAATTGTTTCTAATACTGAAAATATAGTTTTTAGAATCTACTTCTGTTTGTCTGTGCGTTTGTGTACGCTATTACAGAGACGGCTCAACCGATTTGGGTGCGATTTTCATCAATGTATTGTTGTAAGCGCTACTTAAAACTTAAGCTATATATTATCACACTATTCATTTTGGGGGATGACCAATGTTGCATTATGTTCGTAACTTCTGCTGATTCTCACGGGATTGTAAAAAGACGAGATATAATATAAGAATTTTGTAGATAGCTACGAATTGAACTTCTCAAATAATGGTCATCACTATACCTTTAAGGAGCCAAGCAGTCGATAGTGGCAAACTAGAACTGCTATTTTAGATTTATTGTCATCAAAGTAAATAGTGTAACGATACGGCGATCGCCTTGCAAACAACTGATCGTGAGTTCGGTTTCTAAAGATAGCCTTACTTTTTGTGATTTTTATTTATGCTTTTATATCTAGAAGATCTCCAAAAATAATAAAATAGCCGTATGCATACTTCTGTCAAAACGGTGATTTGCTTACTTTATATTTACAAATTCTGTCAATATTTCTGCAGAAAATAATGTCTATACCTACATTTGAATTCCTCTGTTCGTATCGATTATAGCTCTCAAAATAATGTATACCACTTGAGCCAAGTAGGTGGCCGCAATTATTGCCGTGTCAGAGGCTTTATTCAGATTTTCAAGGGTGCAGGTGAACAGACAATTGGGACACTCCAATATAAGGGATATACTCTGATTAGGAGCACTATAATTGCACTGGGTGTCAGACAAGTCTATGATGTCCCATTTCGCTAAATTATGCTTGCAGTGTCTAACTTGGGTGAGCAATCCATTCACTGCCTTCCAGATAGATCACTGCAGTTCACTACCGGGAGGCAGCTATTCACGGGGCTTCAAGTAGCCGTGAAGTGGTGGATGCCCTTCTCACAATCTACTTCTCCCTTTAGGAGATGAGTTTTGTAATAAATAATGGGACTGTTCGGCTATTTGTAATAAATAATTAGGCAAGCATTATTGCATTATGTTCCTTATTCTTGAACATTTTTACCACGGCATTGCTATAAAACAAAACAAATGTTACATACAATACAGCACATTAGTTAGAAATTTATCCACCAAAATCAAAATGTAATGATTGACTGTAATTTTTTTGTGTGTGTGACACAAAAAAACTACAGTCAATCATTACATGTGATGTGCGAATGGCTACTTTAATGACGCCTGTATTCCCCGAAGGGTTAGGCAGAGGTGTACCGAAGTTCACCCACGTCCCACGAAATGTTTAGGTCCCATATGATAGGGGGCGAGTCTATTGTTATTAACCGGGCACAAATGTTATGTTCGATCTGCTACTGAGAATTTAATAGAAAAATCTAATAACACTTTGGTCGACCCGGGAATCGAACCCAAGACCTCTAGCGTAGCAGTCGCGCTTAGAACCGCTAGGCCAACGAGGTTAATAAAATTGTCATGTCAACTGGCTGTGCACTTTACAGCTTCGCGGTTTAACGAAAGCCATGCAAAACATTTAGTGTGAGTTCGGTTCCAATTGATTGTTACTTTTTGTCCTTCGTTTAATAGATATTTCATTATTGTTTTCAATGCAATATGATTTCAAAATTATAATGGAATATGTTGAGGCATATTTTTAAGATAACGTTGAAAACAGAAAAAGATCGAACCGAACAGAATTTGACTGATTAGTCCACATTTTCTAGAAGCGCCAACGAAAGTAATAAGCGGCATCTCTGACATCTTAAAGAGTTGGCAAGATATATATATGGATAGAGTAGGATCGCTGTGCTGTGGGTACAATCTCGACACTTCATACAACTGATCTGAACTGATTTATCTGCAAACGTTTTGTGTGCAATATTGTATTGTCTAGATTGAGCTACACCAATCATGGCATAACGGTACTGCCAGCCAGGCTGCTAGATTATACGCGCCAATGATAACAAGGAGTAGCAAGAGTGTAGTTTTTTTAAGTAGTATTTTTAACGCTTTTCGTGGGGTCAGGATTATTTTGTAAGATTTCAGTGTAAGATAAATTGTTTGGTACCAAAAAGCGTACTTCTATTTCAATGGCAAAACAAAAAAAAATAACTACTGAAAGAGTAGGTACCAAAAATCATTTTTCAAAAAGAGTAAAAAGTCATAACACACCCTCTGCTTACACCAAACATGTTTTAGTCTATAACATTTAGTTGCAACCATATTTGACCTACTTGGAGGATTTTGATGGTCTGGCATTAAATACTTAATTTCCTAAGTTACACTTAGGTCCACGTGAGCGAAGCTGCGGGCATCAGTTAGTACCAAATAAGCTTGATTTAAATTTAACTGAAACTGCCTCGTTGGCCTAGTGGTCCTAAGCGCGACTGCTACGCTAGAGGTCTTGAGTTCGATTCCCAGGTCAAGCAAAGTGTTATTGAGTTTTTCTATGAAATTCTCAGTAGCAGCTCGGCTTTAGGATATATGCCCGGTTAATGGCAATAGGCTCGCCCCCTGTTACATGGGACCTAAACATACCGGCGAACTGTGGGTTTACGTTGGTACACCTGCGTCTAACTCTTCGGGGAATACAGGCGTGATTGTATGTTGATGTAAACTTAACTGTTCTGCGCTTAACTGGCTTAAGTAAATTTTTATGTCTTGTACTTCGCATTGTCTCATAATTACTGATATCGCGCTTTTTGTGCCATATAAATCAAATACAAGTACATAACATATACCAAAGCCATGTTGATATGATTTGTATCCCCCATGACTATTTCTGAAATTAATTTACATAAAAAGAAAAATAAATCATCCGAATAATGTGTCACGTAGGCATAGGGACCTATCTATAAAGAAGCAAACGTCATTACCAAAAAAAAAGAACCAAGAAGAAAAAAGTGTAGCCACTATTTCAACGCGACGACGTAGCTTTGAAACTGATAAACATTTAAAGTAAACATATATCTGTCTCACTTACACAAATGGCGAGAACGCTACCGTCGCTAAGATTAGACAAAGACAAATACAATGGCGGATTGGTGTTGCCTACCATCTGAAATTTTACCCAAAATAATCAATAAAAGAAGATATTTTTTGAGCTATTTGTATTTTTTTGTGCAGTGTGTTCGTATTTAATCAAGTAGGCATCAGACTAATAGCACCAATATCATAAATGTGAATGTTGTTCGTAAAGTTCCGTTTTCACACCGCAACAGCTGAACAAATGACAGTAGATTAAGTAAGTAGTCAGTCTTTCTACTTTCTCAGCAGCCGAATTATTCCCACCCACTTCGCACAACGTGCTACATTTTTGGATATCCTGCAATATTATTCCATAAATTACAAATTTTCCCATTAATGTGGGAAACCAAAACCGTGTTTTTAGTGGTAACACTGTACCAAAACCGCAATAAAATCATAACCTTTCATTTTACTTTCTGCGTTATTCACGTTTTATGGATACATAAACAATATACTTACTAGTGAAAAGTAATTCCGCTTGATTTCTTATGATTTTGCAACTTTGAATCGCATTCATTTATTCCGCATTTACCCATTTTGGATTTTATTCGTGACGCGTGTCACTGGGTGTCATTCGGTTCAAGGCGCAATGGGTACTGAAGTGAGGTTAGCTTAACATACGGCCGTGGCCGTATGTGAATTGGCAACGGTTTGGTGCGGTCAATATTAATCTAGAATATGTATTTTAATGTATCTTTATGTAAAGCAGTGGAGGACATAGATTGTATCGGAACATAAATTAGAGCTAGGAATGGCTCATGGAAAATCTGCTTTGATAAATTAGGGTAGTTCTTGTATGGCCCAGAAAATATTAAATAAATTCCCAGAAACACAGAGTTTTAAACCTAAATCAATTTAAAAGTGAACAATTGAAAATCTTAATCAGTAAATGTGATTGCTGTCTAAAATAATATTGTGTAGGCAGCTCTATAATTCGTCCTCTAGATAATTAACGATGTAGGTTTTCTGATATTGTAGAAATACTTTATTGTGCATGATTCCAATTTTATCCAATCATTCAACAACTAAATTCCAAATGTAATGTGTGGGATCTTGATGTTCGGATTATATTAGGTAATCATCTATTTGCCATGTTATCTCGGCTTCTCTTGTTGATGCCACAAAGCATTGTGATTTATTTTTAATTGCTCCCCAAATGGCAACACATAGAGAACCTACCTATTTATGTAAGTTTGAGGTTGAGAATGTGCAATTCCCGAAATGTCCAGCAGTTGCAAAAAGTTCATTTCTACCATATATTTTGATAAAAAGAAAGTAGTTCATTTCTACCATATTTTTTTTTGAAATGTTAATATTAATAAGAAATGGAATTATTATTAAAAAAAAAATGAAATTATTATTAAAAATAAAAACATTTAAGAATATAAAAACTTGTAGAAATGGATTTTTTGCAGCTATTGTACAATTTGGGCATTGGTTCTGACCTAGAGGTTGATATTCTAAACCTAAAGGTGTAAAAACATGTACTTAACTTACGTTTTTTAAATAAAGCATTTTGATTCGGAAGAAAGAAAAGACATTCACAACTCAAGCACATGGACCTTATAAGAACACAACACAAAGGCAAAACGTAAAACTGTTAGTATTGTTTGCTATGTGTTTTGTGACAAATTTATGTGTTGCCATAGTAAATAAACTTAAGTTTTAGAATCTAATTGAATAAGGTATACAATATTTAAAGTGTGTAGTTACGTGACTAAAATATTACTTGATGTGCTTGTAACTAATTTGCATGCTCTTAACAGCCATCATATGGATTGTAGACAAGCCACCAACTGTTATATCTGGAAATGTATTTTTTGCAAATAAATGGTTCTTGATTAAATGGTTATTCTTGATTGTAGTGTCATATGCGGCAAGAAAACAGAGGTCTACATTTGTATTACAGTCCTGTTGGCCTAGACATCATCACTAGAATTCCGCACACACCACACACTGAAAGTTAGCAAAGGATAATACATTAATACTTAAAACACGTTTTTGATATAACGGGTGCGCGAAGCGTGAAGTTACGCGAGTTTGCAGGGAATGGTTTCTGGTCGGTCGGGGCGCAACTGACTGCAGTGCGCAGCCCGGCATCCGCTAGTAAGGCAAGTCCAATAGGTGTCGTAGAGCGTCGTCTCTGTCACTCATGCCCATGTAGTAGTCGTGTCGCCCGGCTGGCCGCGCAGGTAGGCCCAACCACGTATTACGCGCCAATATTAAAGTATTTGAGTCGATGTTTGGATCGAACATACCATTTATTAACCTGTAGCATTTTGGGTAAAATTTAAGCACTAATGATACAAATATATCAACCATAGAAAAACATAGACCGCTAAGTAGATTAAAAAATGTCTACGAACATGAAGCTTACCAAAACAATACCTACAAAACAAATAACCGGTATTTTGCAGGACATTATTCAGTGAAATTGAAGCTCGGACACGAAAAGGCGACAATATCAATATTATTATATCAAAATATGATTAGTATTCAAGTGAAAGCTAATGAAAATGAATTAAAATGAACTTTATTAAGTTTTCAAAGCACTTAAGCTTTATCTCATTTGTTGCAGACAACATTAACGGTTAATAAATGTATGAAACCTAATCTTCTGGTTACGGAGTTATTGAAGCAGACAACGAGTTTTAAATGTTCAGCTTAAACTACTATCATCAATTCTCCCTTATGCACTGGTTTTGCACACCTAAAATAAATAAACTGTTCCAGCAACAAATACTTGAGACCGTTTTAGCGGCTAGTGGTGTGTCCTGTTACTCATATTTAATAGACTTGCGCAATAGGCGCGCGGCTCCCAACTGTAAGGGCTAATAAAAGGCGCGCGGGGAGCCCGGGAGAGGGCCCGCGGAGGCTGCGCGCGCGCGACAGCTGTTCGCGACAAAAAGAAACCTCGCTTCATTACCCTCCGCCAGCGCGCTCCGCGCCCCGCCCGCGCCGCGCGGCTCACCTGTGCGCTCCGAGTGCCGGTGCACTGCACGCGTTTTGTTCGAATTCGTTTGTGTTGACGCCTTGTTTGATTAACATTTAAAAGATGTATAGTTAGTAGGTACAGTTGTGCGAAATGCCAATTGCTATGTACGGTATTCGCGCGCGTGTTGTCACTGTGTGCACCTACGGTGATGTAGTAGCGTGTTGTGCTGGGGCCACGCAAGTGACAACACAAGTCTATCTATACTTTCTGTGATTTATGTTAGCGTACTTAATTCGCGCACGACATAATACCCTTTGCTACCTATAAGAACATCTAATAACAATATCTGGGTACCTACTTATACATTGTTGTTTATAATTTGTATCATGGACATTATGAAACAAGTGTAACGCCTTTTAGGGTTCCGGGCCCAAAGGGTGCCCATAGGAGCCTATTACTAAACCTCCGCCTTGTCCGTCCATCTGTCACAGGGCTGTATCTATTAAACGGTGATTGTTTTTTTCGTACGGAGGCCCGGAGGTAGGAAACTGTTCATGTGTGCGAGTCCGACTCGCACTTTACACGGTGTTGTTGCGAATACAAGTATACTAAGAAAGTACCAATCTACATGAATACAGTGTACCGTGTAGTAGTGTGGTGCGTATTGTAAGGAAATGTGACAATACTTCAATTATTATCGTAACGTGCTTTGTGTCGAGGGCCGCTTCCTCTTAAGATTGCCCGTAGAGCTCTTTCTTTAGACCGTTCTTTTTTTTTTCGACGTTCCATTTATTGTAATCGCGCTGGCAGATGTTGAGGGCGCACAAAAAATAAATACAGCTGGCAGACGATCCGCGTCTCGTATTGTACGAGTAAGGCTTTGAATCTTAAACTTTTTGAATGAATCCTGTATATACTTCAATACCTCTTTGACACGCCCTTGACAGATATGGAAACGTGAACAGTGGGCTGTATCTCCGATTTATTTGCACTAAGTTATAAAGACGGGCGCGCGGGTGGGGCGGGGGCGAGGTAGCGCCGGGTGTCCGAAACCTTACGAGAGATAAGAATGCAGGGCGGCGGCGCGCGGCAGCTGCGCGTGCGCGGAATGTCCACCTGCCACCTGCGCTGCACTCTCGCACGCCTGCGCGGAGTGCCAGTGACAGCGCCGGAACATAGTGATATAAATCTGTGTAGACGAATGTTGCGCTGGTGTCCCCGGCCCGGCGCGGCGGCCGGTGCTGGGGCAATACAATTACCAGTGCACCTATTATTATGCAGTCAGCGCGAAGTACCGCCCCAACGCCTTTCGCCCTTCGTGTCGCACCGCTCGACTCTCCGGTGGACGCGGCACTTACTGATCCAATTTTATCTATTTATTAAAAGTTTACTTTTTTAGTGAAAATGTTAATCTCCAAATTGCGATACATAGGTACAATGTGGTTGAGGATAATCGTCTCAAGAACCACAACGATTTAAAACAATTTTAAATTTAACTAAAGTCAGTTGTTTCCAAAACATCTTGTATCGGTGTGACTTTAATGATTAAGATCCCTCTTTTAATTTAGATTCGAAGCATTTGTTTGATGTAGTTTGTATAAGGCATGACGGGATTGACGTATCCATAGCGATGAAACCCCAACGAATACAATCAAAATACATAATTTATATACCCAGTTCTTATAAGACAGTCCTTTGCGAAATCGAATCTTGGAAATGATTAAAATATACGCGGTACAGGTGCAGCCGCACTGGCCGGGGCTGTGGATCTACATCAGTAGTGGAAACATAGTGACGTACAAATAAAAAATCGTATTTTCACACAAAAGCAACATAATGTAGGAAATGGTCAAATCCGCTCATATTTGGAAGCCTCGCGTTAAGCACGCCTGACGGCTACTCGCGATCGCAGCCTGTAATGATCCTCACAGAGCCGGCTTCCAGTCTAGCCGAATACCAGATTGTATATTGTTGTACCAGGTTGGATGATTGTGGTGCCGTGCTAGCTTATCGTGCTTCTCGAGGCACGGAGGGCTCTCAGAGAATGAAATTAATGGTCCCATCCACAGACGTGGCTTACTCTTGCTCGGTCGACCTGTGCCAGTAGCATTCGGACGCGTAGCTATACGAGTGTTGATTCATGCATAGGACCAATTATTATTATTTATTATAAGTAAACAACATGGTAAACAAGTTGTGAACTAAGCGCAGCTGACTGTGGGAGTGTGGTTTGAATATTCGGATCCATGGAATGATATTCTCAAACCCTTTGTTCTACTAAAGACACGGATTGTAAAAGTGAAGGATTTGGCGTTGTAGGCAGTGCTGGCAATCAGTGAGAAGAGCGAGGCACGCGACAGGTGTGCGAGAGCGCGCGCATCTGCCGCCGCGCCGCGTATATAGCGCGCGCGCGGCTGCGGGGCCGCACTGCAGTGTCCGCAGGCGCGCCGCTCACACTGTGTGCTCCACTCGCTAACCGTACTCGTGTTCGCGTGTTGTTACCATACTGCCTGCACAACATGATCATCTGCCTGTCCGGTTTCGTGATTGCCGGGTTGGTGTCTTCCCTATTGCTCTGTGACATCGCAGTCGCTCGCCGCACGTGCCGGCAACTCCTCAGCTGTGTAGCTGTCACGTGCGGGACTCCGTCTTCGGAGCACATTAGCAATGCTCCGACACTATTCCCGCAATACAATTGTATTGAATTGAATGTCAACTGTTTATTGTTGCATGTTCATTTCCTTTGGTTTTTACTTTCAAACGCGCCTATTAGTGACGCTCAAATATTGATTTGTTTATTAATATGAAACGCTCCGAAAAGATTTGATTATTACAAACGTTCCGGTAATACTTTGGTAAGCTTGTTTTGTAACGTTAACTAAGGATGGTTGTCTGTTGCAGAACGTCGCCGACGTCGGTCCCGATCTCTGCGCGCAATGATATTGTAAGTTGTTGTTGTATTAAATACTGCTAGTAAAGGCCCGGCACCGACCGAAGTACTAACTAGTTTGTTCCATGCTATACTGGGAAAATTATTAAAAAAACATGTAATATTGATGTGATTCGTAAAATGAAAGAATATACATTAATGCAAAGCAAACTAAAGCGCATAACTTTGTACTTGTGTAAATTAATAATAGATGTCGTGGGCTTCGCTCATCCGCGGCGAGTAGACCGGTAGCCCCAGTGCAGCGTAGCGAGCCGGGGTCAATGTTGTGTCTGACCAGCATCCTTTATTGAAATATCAACTATTTTACTCTTTCAAGTCCACCGTGAAAACATTGATTTTTATTATTACTCAGACTTCGCTGTCTGTCACCAGACAGTCTCTGAAGAACCGCGACAGCTAGACAGTTGAAAATTTCACAATTTTTATACATGGTACGGCGGTTTTTATAGTACGGAAACCTTCGTGCGCGAGTCCGACTCGCACGGGCCCGGTTTTTTCCTTTTCAAAACCATGTTCGATCTACCAAAACAGTGTCTCTCTGCGTTTATGTTCTATTCAATTATTTTTTTTGGAATTGACCAACACCTGACATCAATCCATCATTTATTCATTATAATTTTTAATTAAAGACATTAAAAAAATATGAAACGAATATTTTATATCCAACGCTCAGTTTTGCATCTTTGTCAAATTCAAGGATATGTAGCTATGCTAGGGATTCAATTAATAAAATATCTGATCTTAATGTACCTGTGACTCATCTATCTTATAGGATGGATGGATCGCCATTGTTTGGTTATAGTCGGAGATTGATCCACAGCTATCTTCTATTAATTAAATGGAAAACCAACAGAGTGATAAAATAAAATTGAGTATGTTACATTCAGCCAATGACAGCTCCTCAAACTCCTCACGGTATTCTAGTGATATATTGTCGATTCCGAGTGCTCCTCTCAAACATGAACATGTCTAGTGTCACCTGCAAACATTACTAAATGATTCCCTCTCGGCTGCTTTTAATTAGAAGCCTGACGTCTGTGTCTCTAATGACTGCTCTGTGTTCAGGGCGTGGTGGAGCGCATGGGCGTGAGCGTGGGCGGCTGCGAGCGCATGGTGGGCGTGGGCGGCGGGGGCGCGCGCTACTCGCCGCACCACCACCAGCTGCTGCAGCACTTCGCGGCGCCCCTGGTGGCGCGCGGCGGGGGCGCGGCGGGGGGCGCGGCGCGTTCCAGCAGCTCGTCAGCCGAGTCGGTGTCGTCGCACAGCGCGTCGCCGCCGCCGCGCGGCGCGGGCGGGGGCGCGGGCGGGGGCGCGGGCGGGAGCGCGGGGGGCGCGCGCTGCACGCGCGTGCGCACGCTGTACGCGTGCCTGGGCGAGAGCGACGGCGAGCTGTCGTTCGAGCCTAACCAGATCATCACCAACGTGGCGGCGTCGGGCGAGCCGGGCTGGCTGCGCGGCACGCTCAACGGCAAGACCGGGCTCGTGCCCGAGAACTACGTGGAGCCGCTGCCCTGACCGCACACCAAATATCATATCGTAGTCTTATGTTGTTGATTCTTTTGTACGTATTTGTATATTTTGTACATTGTAAATAAGAGTTTGTTGATATTTTAACTATTTATATTATACTTTGTTGTGAATTTTGTACCAAATATACTATGTATGACGTATTATTATGCGATGTCCGCTCGTGGATTTTAATGATAAAGATAAAGACTAATTTGAACGAAAATCTGTTTTTATTTATTTCCAATAAACGTTACATCTAGATACAAGATAATCATAGTTGAGTACATCGAAAACAAAATATGACAAGCGTTACATCTGCATGCGATACATAATATTACGAGAGTTGGTCTACCTTCAAGCGAGGTGCGTCACTCTGCGCCACTCCCGAGCGCGGCGACCTGCAGCGCTAGATTTGTAGAAGGCGAATGTTCGCTTTGAATAGAGGAGGTAATAATAAGTGGATATATTTTGTTAGAAACACCCTATTCCCGCACAAGTCCGACATCGAAGATGTTTTACTTCCTCAATCCTCGTATAAATCACGTCGGCGAGGGATTTCCTCGGCTACCTGCCGAACATTCACGACACCACACTGTCGTCAGCGTGTCCCGCGAGGGCGCGCTCTCCCTCACGCGCCGCACACGATTAGCTTCGCGCGTCACCGGCCAGACGCGCGTCACCGGCCAGACCCGCTCCCCCGGCCCTCGGCGCCGCGCCCCCCGGCCCCGCCGCCGCCAGGCGCTCCAGCTGGCGCGCCTCCCCCGCGCGCACCACGCGCAGCAGCGCCGCGTACTTGTCGCTCTGCGCGCGCAGCCGCGCCGCGCCCTCCTCGGCCGCGTGGCGCGTGGCGCGCTTCAGCTCCGCCACCGTGGCGTCGCGCGCCGCCAGCGCCGCCTCCAGCTCGTGCGCGCGCGCCCCCGCCGCGTCCGCGCGCGCCGCGCTCGCCTCCGCCTCCGCCTCCGCGCGCGCGCACGCCGCCCGCAGCGCGCGCTCGTCCGCGCCCGGCGCCGGCGCGGCGGCCGGGGCGCGCGCCGCGGCGCCCAGGCGCGCCTCGCGCTCCGCCAGCACCAGCAGCTCGCGCCGCAGCCGCCGCACGTGCTCGGCGCGGCGCTCGGCGGCGAGGGCGGCGCGCGCCAGCGCCTCCACGTGGCGCGCCGCCTCGAAGGACTCGCCGCGCGTGCGCTGCAGCTCGGCCGCGTCCAGCGCGCGCTGCGCCTCGGCCTCGCGCAGCGCCGCCTCGGCGCGAAGGCGCGCGGCGCGCTCGTCGGCCAGCTCGGCCTCGAGCCCGGCACTGGCGTCGGGCGCGGGCGCGGGCGGTGCGGGCGGCGGCTGCAGCAGGCGCGCGCGCAGCTCGTCGCGCTCGCGCGCGGCGGCTCGCAGGCGCTCGTGCAGCGCGGCGTTCTGCAGCTCGAGCGCGCGCATGTGGCGGCAGCGGCCGAGCAGGCGACGATTGCGTTCGGCGTGCGCGTCGCGGCGCCAGCGCTCGTACATGAGCTGCGCGTGCGCGAGCGCGAGCTGCTCGGCCAGGTCGGCACCGGCGCCTCGCGCCACGCGTCCTGCGTACAGCTCCGCCATGTAAGCGTCCAGCCTCTCGCACGGCTGACTCGACTCGCCACACTTTAAAAGATCAATCATGTTTCACACAATTACGTCAATGCCGGTTACGGTACGGCCAGCAACGACTGTCGGTAAATTTCTGTTTTATTTGTTGTAATTCTAATGTTGTAAAAGATTATCGTTGCCACTATGATTATCTACTTAGGTACGCACTTTTGCGTGTATGTACAGTATGCCATGACGCCGGACAATAAACACTATAAAATTTATCTTATGCCCGTTGCATAAGGCACCTTATGCGTGAACCTGGTCTTGTGACACATAGATGTCGCTACATGCCTATCTAGACGAGTCCCTTTGATTCAGGTTTAATTGTCATCAGAAAGACACTTTGGTTCTGTTTGATGTTTTGTATTGCCACGGACTTCCAAAGCGAGTTATTTTTCATTTTTTAGTTTTTCAATGCGGTTGTCTTTTTCTTTGTAAATAGTTTTTTAATCATAAGGCTTTTTAAGTGGAAACTTGTAATTGGCTTTCTTTTGCGTATTACATCTTACTACTCAAATGTATTAGCTGTAAGTTTTCTTAAAAGCAAAAAAATCTAATAAACTTGTGTTGTGTAATATTGTGTATAGTGCAGATAATTCATATATCTTATTCCCATTACAATTTTTGGAACCATTTCACATTCACGTAATTGCCAACAACAACTGCACAAAGAATCATGGTCAAGTTTGTGTGAAAACTGGCCGGTCACTGGTTGCCTATGATTGTTTTAACCTGATCGGAAGCACGCTGCCCAACTCATAGGAATAAACACGAACGTTTATTTTTATACTAGAAAGATAAAATCAAACATGGTTCACACGAGAGTAACAAAAATAAATAAGAAAAGTGCTTACAAAATAGTGCCAGTACATAATGAAACTATAATTAACTTACTTGGCGACGAGAGTCATCCGGCAAAGCACGGAAGAAGTCGGCGATCACAAACTCATAGGGCTCCGGCCACGTGTCCACTGTCTGCACCGCGACGGAGGCGCGCGCCGCGCTCGCCAGCCGCGGCCCGCACGACGCCGAGCGGAGCGGGGCCGCCGCTCGCCGCCGCGCGCCCAGGGCGGGCGAGCGGCGCGGGTCCAGGGCGCGCGCGCGCTCCCGCCCGCCCAACGCGCCCGCTACGTCCAGCCACTCCTCGTCAGCGTACGCGCGCGTCGTGAGTTCCAGCACCTCGCGGTCCTCCACGTTGAGGGGCTCCAGCGACAGCGCGTCTGTGGGCGGTGCCGGCCGGCTCGGCTCCGGGCGAGCCACCGCGCCGGCCGGCGGTGGCACGCCGGCGAACGGCACTGGCGAATCCGCCGCGCGTCTCTCCAGTGCGACGCGCGCCAGTCGCGAAGAGTACGCGTCGCCCGGTGCCGCCGACGGCGAGGTTTCCTTGCGCGGTGGTGACGCGGGCCGGAAGCGGCGTCCGATGGCTCGCACCGCTCCCGACTCTGCTGGGAAGCGGAATTGAGCGCGAGTCTCCCGTGCCGGGGTGTTCTCCGGGGTCGCCTCCACGGCGGCTTCCGGTGGCTCGGCGGCGTCCGCGTCCGACGGCAGCGGCGTGTGAGGCGCGGAGTCGGCGCCGCATCGGTCGCCCAATGCGAACCACGGCTCGGCGCCGGGCCGCAAGCCGGACGCGCAGCGGGCCGCGTGCGCGCCTGAGCCGGGCGCGGGAGACGCGCGGGGGAGCGGCGGCGTGGGCAGGGCGGCACTCGCGGCCGCGGGCAGCGGCGACGGCGCGGCGTCCTCAGCGCGCGAGTGCAGCGACAGGCGACGGCACTCGGCCAGCACGTCGTGGTGCTCCAGGCGCGTCCAGCGGTTGGGGTCGGCCTCGCGCAGGCGGCTGCCGGTGACGAGCGCCGGGTGCAGGCGCACGGACTCGGCCAGCGCGCCCACGCCGCGCTCCCAGCAGTCGCGCGCGGCGCTGGCGGGCAGCTCGGCGCCCTGCGCGCGCAGCGCCTCCAGCAGCGTGCACGGGTGCGTGGCGTACAGCGCGTGGAACAGCGCCAGCTGCGCCAGGTGCAGGTGAGCGCGCGTGGCGGGCGCGGGCGGCGGCTCGAGCGCGGCGGGCCGCAGCAGCGCGTCCGACAGCTCGGCGGGGTGCGTGGCGGCGAGCGCGGGCGCCGCGGGCAGCAGCGCCGCCAGCGCCAGCAGCGCGTTGAGCAGCGGCAGCGGGTCGCGCTCGTGCCGTGCGGCGCGCAGTAGCTCGCGCGCGAGCGGGTGGCCGGGCAGGATGTGCAGCCAGGGCGGGCGCCGCGCCACGAGCGGCGCGAAGGCGGCGAGCGCGTGGTGCCGGTGCGCGCGCTCGCCGCGCAACTGCTCCTGCAGCGCGTCCAGCAGGTGACGCGCGTGCAGGTCGGGCGCGCGCGCCAGCAGGTCGAGCGCGCGCGCGCTCCCGGTGCGCGCGTGGTACGCGAGCAGAGCGCGCGTGAGCCAGGGCTCGCGCACGCCGCAGTAGAGCGCGACAAGCGCGTCAGCGGCGTCGCGCGCCCCCGCCGCCCCGCCCTCCAGAAGCGCGAATACCTCGCCCGCCTCGCACGCCGCCAACATCTCCAACCGCCTGTCACATACACATTATAACGTGCTTTATCGTGATTAAAATTTGTTACGAGATTAAGAGCTAGTGCACACAAGCAACTTTTGTCTCGGCGACTAATTTGTCTCTCACATCAAGTCTACTGGTTAGTATGAAAGTGCGCCCATGTAGCGACGCGGCACTGTGGAGACATTGTTGTCCACGGGTTCTGAGACAGCTGGCGCAACCAATAGGTTGATGCAATCGCGCACACGGCGACAAAAACGTTGCTAGCCTGCCAGTTCCCACTCCGCCCTAGTTGGCAGAGCGCATCTCTTCATCGAACGTTTTTATTCGCGTATGCCACTCGATTACTAAATAGAGAGATAAAGTTGATTTCGTAAGAAGATATTTAGGCAAAAAGTTTTGAAAATGCTCTCAATTTTTGACCAACGGAAAAACGTAGGAGGTGTTCAAGTCGACGCACATATATATATTTTAAGTATGATCACGCATACGTTTATATAGAGTAGTCCGATTTTGATAATTCTATTTTTAATTGGAAAGGGTTTACCGGGAAATTTGCCCCATATAAAATGGGAAAAAAAAATCCTACCCTAAGTATGGGAAAATAGGGGAGATTATTACAACATAAGACCTAATACAAAATTAAGCATGTAGAAATTAGTGGATTACTTAAAGCAACAAAAATTATAAAATAAAAACTTTTGAACAAAAGTTAAAGTTTCAAACAATTTTAAAATAAAAACTTTTGAACAAAACTTTTTATTTTATAAATCATGTAGCTATAATGTACTAATCTAAACATTGTATGAAATTTGCCTAATGTTAGTCTGTCACTTCATAATGCACTCAATATTGCCTCTTTCTTTGTCGTCTTCAATTTCTTAAAATAAGTTGCCAAACCACAGCCATCTCTTCGAAATATATGTTGATGAATGCAAAATTTTACGAAAAAGTCGCGTTGCTATCGCTCCTGTGTGTGTATCGTCCAAATCTCGGCAAGGAGACAGGGACAGACACAAAAAAGTTGTTGGGCAACTAAGTTGTTCCTGGGCGCACTCCCTTAGAGATCAAAATACATCAACATTCTGCCTCTGTCGAGCTCAAACAGCTTAGCAGGGCTGCAGTGATGATTACCCCGTCATGTACTTAGTCACACATACAAACATTGTACAGTCAGTCAGTAGTTCAGCCTACGTATTCAGTTGTGTACAACCAAATAACATCTTATGTGCATTTTCAATGGATTTCAAAATCAAAGTCAACTAAATCAAACTAATGCAAATAATTTTCTTTTCCAGAATGTAGTTTTGTACGAAAAGAATTGGGAAAGAAACTCTTTACTTACTCTTTTAAAATAAATACTTTGCAATACTTTCTTCACCCAGAACAAAACAATGAATGGCAAATTAAGATGTCAAAGATAAAATAACATTTATATGTATACTAGCTACACTCGGCAGTATTACCTGCATTCACCTATGTCTTACCTCCAGAGACAAACAAACTCTTCAATTCTACCATATTAGTACAGATGACACTCCCATTTATAATTATTGTAAACATAGATGAACGCTAGGGTGTATCATACCACATAACTCTTTACATTTGCACTCTAATATTTTCAATCTGACAACAATACCTCTGATTCTCTTACATCTATTGTCTCTGACTGTAGCTAGAACTAGATTGTCTCCTTATTGAATGTTTTAATACAAGTAAAATTGGCCCTCATAAGTCCTTTGCTGTAAAGTAAAATAAAATAAAGCCCCAGTGACAACAAATATGTTTCCTAGTTCAGCCCCAGGATTTACCCCCAGAAGTGATGAGTGAAGGGTTATTAATGGTCCGCCAAGCTGGGCCCATTCCACTCCCACCAAGCACAAGGGCTATTTAGTTTAGTGTTAAATAACTGAAAATACAGTTAGAAATAACTTTAATAAATAACAACAAATTAGAAAAACATTAATCTCTCCTAAGAACAACATACGAAAAAAGACGATTGTATCAGTACGTGTGCCGACCGCACCGCCGCACCATCCCACCGAGCGAGCCTCCCTTTATCCAGGATAGCATCGACGCAGCTAGTCGACACACGTCTCCGTGCGAGACGATACGTACCAATCAGCAGTTCGGAGAGAAGATCCCTGAGTCACTGAGGCAGGAGGAATTTTGATTCGTTTTTCTTCAACTACGGTCAATTTAATACAATTTTATCTAAAGTTATTCTTTTTAGATATAAGTTAAATGTTAGGCGCCGATAGATATGCACAAGTCTGAGGTTTCACTAGTTATTTTTTCACAACTTAAGACGGCACACCGAATTTTCTTTGACGACATTTAATTGACAGTTGACGCTTTGTCAATCTGACAGACATGACATGTTGACTTGAGTCCTGCAAGGTCCTGTCTGACTGACACACACACACACTAGAGATGTGAGTTGCTATTCCAATTTTTATAAATAGACGAGTTTAAATACGAAAGTTTTGATCGTAATATCAAAAAAACAGGTAGGTATCTATTTATTATTCTAAGGGCCGATTTTTCAATCGTCAGATACCTCTTAACGGAGGAATAAATATTGCGATTTGACAGATTTTGTATAGACGTTAACTCAAACTGTCATATTTATTCGTCAGATAAAAGTTATCTGACTATTGAAAAATCAGCCCTAAAATAATATTTTTTGTCTTGTCATTCTTGTATGATTGTTGTTATTTGTTATGTTTTTGTATTATTCATTTGTATTACTATTTCTTTCTTTTATTACAATTATTTAATTCAATTAATAATAAGATTACAAACTACGAGTATGTACAGTTAAATGCAAAAAGAAAGCTTATAGGGCATCAAAAAACTCATCCGCATCGCTGTCAATGGGACAAGTGCCCAAAAGGCTGGCAGCATTGCCACGTTGTATGGCAATGCTGATTCTTTGGCCATCCCTTTGGTCATGTGAAGAGTCGACCAGTCGCTTGGCTATGTCACGAAATTCAATTTGATTATATTATTTTAGTGTTTTATGATTTATTTTGATTAGTTTGATTATTTTAGCTTGTCAAATTTAATGTACCTAGATTATAAGTGAATGATGTGGTCTCCTATAATTGGAGGCGCACACTTGTATTGTCCCCTGTTTAAATGTAAATTGCATGAAATTGTGTAGCCTCTATTGGAGATCCAATAAATAAATACTAATACCAACCTCAGTGCGGTCCTGTTTAGCCTATTTTTTCATATGTGTGTAGTAATGATTTCATAATGTTTAACAAATATTTGGTCTGCTACTCTTTAAACATATGTCTGTGGGGTAGACCTACTAAACACGCTGTCCTTAAGTGATAGCACCATTTAAATGAGATAAGGTAAGAAAGCGGGAAATCCTATCTCAAGGTTTGAAATCTAGATCCAACACTATTTCAAAAAAGAAATGCCATAATAGTAATGACACAGAAAAAGAAAGATTCTATCACCGCAGAAATACAGCCTGAAATAACTAATTTGATTAACATTGGAGAACGCTTTTTATGTCCCATTGTACGAATATGCCGCACCTATAGCACACGCTTTGATTTTATTTTGTTCTAATTACCAATCATTATTTATATTAGCAATAAAGTCAACTTCAACCCTCAATTTATGGCTGTTATGGAAGAAAAAACTGGACTAGCATTTATCTCTATTCTCTATGGAAAAAGAAATAATGAAGCGTCAAACTGATTGACAGTTGACTTGACATTTGACATAGATAATTGACAGTAGCGACAGAATGAACAGTGCAGTTACTTCAGCGCAGCTTCATAACCTAGCGCGGCGTTTTCGGCGAACCTTATTTCACAACAATTTTTAAATATTTCAAAGATGTATGGAAACGAGTTTATAGGTTTTATTTGAAATTTCATCCATGAAACCTGTTGTATATTAACGAGGAAGAATATATTTTGTGTGTTCGTGGGAAGTGAGAAATAGTTTAGTTATGCTCAGAGTGCGAGCCGTATCTGCAATTTACATCGAGAGTCAAGCGCTCGAACTATTCGCGTCTGCGAGGAGAGATGTATTCAAGCTCTTTCGTGAGTCTTTACATTATTGAACTTGCCGTCTGTTGTTCCCTAAACTTCTACCTGTTTTATCATTAAATGGCTAGGTAGTTAAATATAACCTACATACAGATAGCCATGATATTACTTCTGCATTAAATCAGACTCCAAGCTGAATAACTGTAAGCGGCATATTGATTAGGTGCTGCGGTGGCGGTTGTATATGGATAGTTGTGCCAACACTGGGCAACAACCTGTCTCACCAACACAGTACTATTGTAACTTGTTGCAGGCACCAGCTCGCTGACCACGCAGGCACCCTTCATACAGGTACTAATGTCACACATTGGAAGTCAAAGTTAGACCGCCAAAGGGCTTCGTCGCAGAATGTGCCCTCGTTGCAAAGTGTCCGTTCGCAGAATTCTCAGTTTGTGTTATGTTCTATATAAGTCTATATATTTGGGGTTGTCATTGTTTCTTATTATGACTGTAATGGTTAACTGTTCATAAGTTTGTTACAATTGTTCAAATTGATCACAAAAGCTGGTAAATTTGTATCAAGTACTTATTAATCAAATAAACAAAACAGCCTTTCTTAGTATATTGTAAATTTTAAGCTCAACTTATCTTACAAAACGAACAACGTTTATTTATGGTGACCCCACTGAAAATCGCGAAAATACCACATTTTCACCCATTATAAATAAAATTAATTAACATATAGATAATTATATGTATATAGGGTGACTGGTAATTAGTGACCGATATTGAAACACGTGATTGTACTCATGATTACAAACAACTTTCCTAAAGAAACTTTTTTTGTATACTCATTAGTTTCATTTTTATCACTATATCAAACTTACTGGCGCGCGTACAAAGTTCAACGCCCGATCAGCTGTTAGTGGCGAGGGCCGGGGCCGGCGCCCGCGTTGTCGACGCGTAGGCAATGTACACACAGCGCCCGTTTTCCCCCGCCCGCACCGCGCCGCTTGCCATGCAGTAGTAACGTAGGTAAAAAATCAGTCGATCCGGGAAGCGTGTCGCACGCGCATTGTTTTGTTTATTTTTTTGAAGCTCCGCCCGGCGCCCGCGCGCGGTTTGCCGTACAACTACACCGCGAGTGAGTGCAGTGATATTATGATGTGCTACTATTCGGAAGGGGGTAATGGTGAAGTAGCAAGACGATTGTATCATCTTTTGTACCCAACAAGAACTCTTCCAACCCCTAATAGGTACTTATCTGATTTAGTAATAATTTATCGTTGTAAATAGCCAAGTTGATTCCAATTTTTTAAACACGCCAGTCTAATACGAAGTTATAACAACGAGACTAATAATAAAATACCTAAGTTTTGCTTGTAGACTGCTAGTCCAAAGCCAGATAAGTGTGATGGGAAACTTGGAATAACTTAAATCATGCCCAGTGTCGAGTAGGTATCGAGTCAGTTAATAATGAAGTGGTATCTTTAAAGCCGTTTCTAAACATCCATCGTATAAGTAACAAAAACAAACGCAATTCCTGAAGTTAGTTTGTAAGTGGAGTCTAAGTTAGAAAGATTATGTTTTTATTGTAGCGCGCGCGCGAAAAGTACCAAAATACTAGTCTTGGATATTATTTTATCGAAAAATGTAGGTGCATTGCCTACGCGTCGACAACACGGGCGCCGGGCCTCGCCGCTAACAGCTGATCGGGCGTTGAACTTTGCACGCGCGCCAGTAATTTTGATATAGTGATAAAAATGACACTAATGAGTATACAAAAAAAGTTTCTTTTGGAAAGTTGTTTGTAATCATGAGTACAATCACGTGTTTAAATATCGGTCACTAATTACCAGTCACCCATAGAGTAATTTCTATAATTAGTAATAGAGTTGGTAAATTTTCTGTTATTATGAATTTTATATTTTTTATTCATGAATATGAAAAATTTTTGTTCTGGTGAGCCCCCTGAAATGTATATATAACTTTTTCTAATCAATATGAACAATTTAACAATTTTAATAAAGTTATGAAAAGTTAACCATCACAGTTGTAATAAGAAACAATTATAAACCCAAATAAATACATATTCAACTTTTATAGAACATAACACAAAATGGAAATTTTTCGAAAGGACATTTTGCAACTAGGACATTTTGCAACTAGGGGACATTTTGCAACTAGGGGACATTTTGCAACTAGGGGACATTTTGCGAAAGGGACATTCTGCGATGAAGCCCGCCAAAGTGGGGTGGTCAGTCAATGCTTGATGTATTTTCCCTATACATGTTATTTTGCTTTGGTTTTCTGCCCAAACCAGTTTCAACATACAGAAACTTATTGGGACAAAAATATTAAACATATTAAGTTACAAATGATAAAAATGGAACCAATTTGTGTTCTTAAGTTCTACCAAAGCAAGTATTGACTGATAAGAAATGCTTAAGAACTATTTAACAACACATCCCTAACATGCTTCTTGTGGTTGATTTTTTTATCTCTCACTATCCCTCAGTTACAAACAGTGGTGATTCTAGGTATTCAGTATTGCATGGGCTCCAAGCTAGTTATTTCTTTTTTCAATAAATGCGAATATTGACATTAATAACCTTATGGAAAATGAATGTTTACTCTTCATGGGACTACTGCAAAAGCTTACATTACCTTTGCATTATATTTAATTGCACTTTCAGGGTGCATTTAGGCCTGTCCCACTTTTTTAGTGCATTGTAGGTATTTGCTAGGAAAGAGCAGGTCTCTGTTGTAATGGTCCAGATTACATATGCGGTGTGCATGGCTGGTGCACAGGGAGCAGGCTAGCCACAACAGTACGGCCTTGACCTCAGACTGGCTAGACAGTGCATGTGGGTTGCAGCTGCGCCATCTCTCATGAAGTAGTGCAGCAGTGATTTTGTATATCAGCTATGACTTGTAGTGGTGTAGTCACAAAATGTAATTTTCCAGTAGGTATTTGTAAATACCGTGTGCAACTCACAAGAACAAGGTCCAAGTATTTCACCGGCCACATTACTGTAGTATACCGGACAAGTGCGAGTGGGACTCGCCCACCGAGGGCTCCGTACGTAGGATCATTATAAATTACACAATTAAATATGTAGTATGCTATAGGCCTTTAAGGTAAGCTCGCGGAGAGTGCCGACCATAGAGGCGATTTACACATGAGAAGGTATTCAACGTAGAAATGTTGGTTCGTTTAAGTCATAAAAACTTGGTTGCTAATACAATGTTGCACGTGACATGCGATTGTTTGTCTAGTATGGGCGGAGGCCGGCCAGCTTCGAGACAGTGGTCACCGACCGTCGTTGGCGCCGGTCGGTGCAGCAGAGCAGCAGGTTCTACTGCGCGCAGCGCCACGATAAGGACGCCGTTGGAGTGCCGCTGGCATCAGTGAGTATTTCAAACCGACTTCATAAAGACGCCATCAATTCTTCTGTAATTTGTTTGACTGACTCCATGTGGTCGCGTTTGGTGTTCAGCGGGTGAAGACCTCGTACCTTGAGCCACTCCTCATTGGATGACAGCAGCAATCTCGTGATCGTGTATAATCGCTTGTGTTTCTGCCAATTATTATGGTGGAAACATAAATATAATACCTACTTAGGAAAACAGTAAAAACCGACTTTAAAATATGAATTAAGCAATTTTATTTCATTTGTTTTTGTTTTTTCAAGCTTCCAAGGAAAATAAAACGTTATAGAACGGTAAGTTACTCAGTGATCCCAGTAGTAGTAGCAGCGTAGGTACAACAGAGCTACTTGGGGGCAATCACCTTAGATGCATGATCGTAAATGTTAAAAAGATTTACTTACTATTAATATTGCACTTACTTATCATTAATATTGCACTTGCACAAAAATGTTGATGTGATATGTCGTCACACCGATCGTTAGATCGATTGCGCTTGTAGCGAATATACTTACATGCCTATGTGTTCCTACCAGACAGTTTTAGAGTCGACAGGCGGCAGCAAGCAGGAGGCAGCGGCCCCCAGTGAGGGCGCGATCCCCAGCGCGGGCGCGGCCCCAGTCGGGGTCGCGCCCTCGCCGCCAAGCGCTGTGGTGCCGCCGCCTCTTAGTGCTGTGGCGCCACCGCCGGCCAGCGCCGTGCCGCCGCCGCCGCCTAGTGCGATGTCGCCCCCGTCTGCAAGCGCGGTGGCGCCCCCGCCACAGAGCGCGGGCGCGGCCCCGCCCCCCACCTACGAGTCGACCCCCAGCCCGCCGCCGCCCCCGCCGCCTAAGTCGCCGCGCTCCTGGGTGCTCGCCGCCACCGCGATCACCGTCACGGCGTCTCTTGGCGGGGTCAGTCGCTCTCACTCTTTCGCCCTGCATTTCACAACTGTCTGATCGACTCGTTTTGTATCAATAAACGTCGTTTTTAGGCATACTTGTATCAAAAACTGAGCAAGGATAATAGGGCGGTTAACCCCGAAGTGGTGAACTTGGTGGCAGTCAGCAACGAGATGAAGCCGGAGGAGGAGGCGCCGATCCCGAGCTCGGGCGCGGACATTCCGCAGCGCGTGCAGTTCCTGCTGGTGGGCGCGGGCACCGCGTCCTTCGCCGCCATGCGCGCCATCCGCTCGGCGCGGCCAGACGCGCGCGTGCTGATGGTGGGCGCCGAGCACGAGCTGCCCTACATGCGGCCGCCGCTCAGCAAGGAGCTGTGGCGCGAGCCCGACCTGGCCGAGCGAGCGCCGCACCTCGACGCGCTCTCCTTCCGCCAGTGGAACGGCCGCCGCCGCACCGTGGCCTACGAGCCCTCGTCCTTCTATACGCCCGTGGAGCAGCTGCCCGAGAGCGCGGGCGGCGCGGCCGTGGCGCGCGGCTGGCGCGTGGTGCGGCTGGACGCCGTGCGCCACGAGGCCGAGTTGCGCGCGCCGGGCCGCGACCCCGTCACCGTGCGCTACGACAAGTGCCTGGTGGCCACGGGCGTGCGCGCGCGTCGCACCGACGCGCTGCGCGACGCCGCCGCCGCCGGGCGCGCGCTGGCGCTGCGCGGCGTGCGCGACGCGGCGCGGCTGGCGCGCGAGCTGGAGCGGCCCGGCGTGGGCCGCGTGGCCGTGCTCGGCGGCGGCTTCCTGGCGTCGGAGCTGAGCGCGGCGCTGGCGGAGCGCCTGCGGCCGGCCGGGCGCGCCGTGCTGCAGCTGTTCCGCGAGGACGCGCCGCTGGCGGCGGTGCTGCCGCCCTACCTGGCGGCCGAGGCGGCGCGGCGCGTGCGCGAGGCGGGCGTGACGCTGCTGCCGCGCGCCGAGGTGCTGCGCGGCGCGGCGGACGCCGGCGGCGTCACGCTGCGCCTGGCCTCGGGCGAGGACGTGCGCGCCGACCTGGTGGTGGAGTGCGTGGGCAGCGAGGTGGACGACGAGCTGGCGCGCGCCTCCGACCTCGAGACGCACCCCGAGCTCGGCGGCCTGCTCGTCAACGCGGAGCTGCAGGTCCGTGCGCCGCGGGTGTAGTCCGCGAGGCGGCTGCTCGGGAACCAGGTGTCTGACGCTGTGCGGCTGGTGTCCGCAGGCGCGGTCGGACGTGTACGCGGCGGGCGACGTGGCGTGCTTCTACGACGTGGTGCTGGGACGGCGCCGTGTGGAGCACCACGACCATGCCGTGGTGTCCGGCCGCCTGGCGGGCGAGAACATGGCCGGCGTCGCGCCGCCTAAGCACTACACGCACCAGAGCATGTTCTGGAGCGACCTCGGTCCGCAGCTCGGCTACGAGGTGAGTGCGGCCTTCCTCGCCCGCGCCTCACCGCGCACCTCCTCACCGCCCTCTGCCCGCAGGCCATCGGTGTCATCGACTCGCGGCTGCCCACGGTCGGCGTGTTCTCCGCGGACGCCGTCGCGGACAGCGCCACGACCGTGGCCGTGGAGGGCGCGGCGAGCGTGGTCGCGGATAACGTGGCGAGCGTGGTCGCGGATAACGCGGCTAGCGTGGTCGCGGAGAGCGCGGCTAGCGTGGCCGTGGACGGCGCGCCAGGCGCGGTCGTGGCTAGCGCGCCGGTGCCGGAGCAGCCGCACCGGCAACCGGACGCGGCGGCGCGGCGCTACGAGCGCGGCGTGGTGTTCTACCTGCGCGACGAGCGCGTGGTGGGCGTGCTGCTGTGGAACCTGTTCAACCGCATGCACGTGGCGCGCCAGGTGGGTGTGGCGCCACGCTCCGCGCGCGTGTGCGTGTGTGCGCGCGCGACTCACGTCCGCTTGTGTGCGTGTGTGCGCGCGCGACTCACGTCCGCTTGTGTGCGTGTGTGCGCGCGCGACTCACGTCCGTTTGTGTGCGTGAGTGCGCGCGCGACTCACGTCCGCTTGTGTGCGTGAGTGCGCGCGCGACTTACGTCCGCTTGTGTGCGTGTGTGCGCGCGCGACTCACGTCCGCTTGTGTGCGTGTGTGCGCGCGCGACTCACGTCCGCTTGTGTGCGTGAGTGCGCGCGCGACTCACGTCCGCTTGTGTGCGTGAGTGCGCGCGCGACTCACGTCCGCTTGTGTGCGTGTGTGCGCGCGCGACTCACGTCCGCTTGTGTGCGTGTGTGCGCGCGCGACTCACGTCCGCTTGTGTGCGTGTGTGCGCGCGCGACTCACGTCCGCTTGTGTGCGTGTGTGCGCGCGCGACTCACGTCCGTTTGTGTGCGTGAGTGCGCGCGCGACTCACGTCCGCTTGTGTGCGTGAGTGCGCGCGCGACTCACGTCCGCTTGTGTGCGTGTGTGCGCGCGCGACTCACGTCCGCTTGTGTGCGTGTGTGCGCGCGCGACTCACGTCCGCTTGTGTGCGTGTGTGCGCGCGCGACTCACGTCCGTTTGTGTGCGTGAGTGCGCGCGCGACTCACGTCCGCTTGTGTGCGTGAGTGCGCGCGCGACTCACGTCCGCTTGTGTGCGTGTGTGCGCGCGCGACTCACGTCCGCTTGTGTGCGTGTGTGCGCGCGCGACTCACGTCCGCTTGTGTGCGTGTGTGCGCGCGCGACTCACGTCCGCTTGTGTGCGTGAGTGCGCGCGCGACTCACGTCCGCTTGTGTGCGTGAGTGCGCGCGCGACTCACGTCCGCTTGTGTGCAGGTGCTGGCGCAGGGCGAGTTCGAAGACCTGTTCGAGGTGGCCAAGCTGTTCTCGTTACACGAGGATGAATAGTATTAGTAGTAGTCAGCGGCGGCGGCATTTATCTGTTATAGCTTTGTAACTTCGATCTAGTATACTCTGCGTCACTCACTGCTCGGCTGGCCACGATCTGTTGTACTATTCTACACGCACATTTTATACTTCATTATAAAAAGTATAAAATGTTGTCAGTTTCAGTATCATAAAGGTTGCTTTCGTTTGCGACATGTTGACAAATGAAAACAAAAATGTATACATTAGTTTAATACAGTTGCAGAACAAACTAATTTGTCAAACATGGGGCGATTGAATTATGAGTACCTATGCTGCACTATCGGGGTACTGTTCTTTTAGAATTAATTTGATATATTTTTTTAAGCCTTTAGCTACGTCACGTAATTATATTTTTAGGAGAACAAAAATCAGCAAAGTGCGACTCCAACTCGCGGAAGATAGTAAGATAAATATTTTCCATTTTCTAAATAATATTTGATTATTTTGGGTCACATTATTAAGTTAGCTTTTAAAGGGATTTTGCGGATTACAAAGAAAACTGTGCTAGTTCGACAGGATGTCAATATTACAGGGAATATGTTTTCTGTATTGTTTACATATACCTCGGTCACATTTTGTCCTTATGGTCCGGTTGGAATGTTAGTTATGCTTAGGTACTGTTTTCTTCATAAGTAAAAACTATGAGGCATAAACAAAAAAATGTTTTATAATGGTCAAATTAAAACTCCTTCCTAAGTTACGAGGACGGTGTCGCAGGGTTCTTTTTTGTTTACAATTTTTGGTGCAGGACCCCAAAAATAAGACGCGATTGTGAAGAATTTATTTACAGAAAATACGAATGTGCCTTGCGGCATTGTGAGCAGTGATAATTGGCACGTGCCAGAGATACAGGGAAGCGCTTCAGAGCATCTAGACTATCTAGAGTATTCTCGATCGAAGCTTTGTAAATAACTATTATAAAACAATAAAATGATCTAGTTATTGTGTGCATTTCTATTTCACCTATAATAAGTCGTAACGTTTAGTAGGGTAGCGCCGTTGGAACTGCTCCACCGACTGCGCGCCGACACAGCGGGGCTTGAACTTATGTTCACTTCTATGTAAGCTGGTATTATTATTTTTTTTACATTTCTTTGGATGACAAACAAGCCGGCGGCCTACATGATGGTGTGTGTGTCACCGCTGTGGCCACAAGTGGTCACCGCTGCCTATAGACATGTCTCAGGTGCCTTTTTAAACGGCACCCATACCCTTCAAACCGGAACGCAGCTTCGCTGCTTTTCGCCAAGAGTAGGTATGGTGGTAGACGGATGAGCTCTTTAACAGAGACCTCTAGTTGTTATATAGTTTAATAATTTAAATAAAATTTAAAAAAAGATAACTGCCTCGGTAGCCTAGTGGTCCTAAGCGCGACTGCTACGCTAGAGGTCTTAGGTTCGATTCCCAGGTCGAGCAAAAAGTGTTATTGGGTTTTTCTATGAAATTCTCAGTAGCAACTCGGAGTTAGGATTTGTTCCCGGTTAAGGGCAATAGGCTCGCCCCTTATTACATGGGACCTAAATATACCAGCGAACTGTCGGTGTACATTGTTACACCTCTGCCTAACCCTTCGGGGAATACAGGCGTGATGGTATATATTTAATAAAAAAAGACAATAACACGTAACGATAGCATAACGTAACAAATAAACGTTGTTTCTAACCCCGACTCCAAAAGAGAGTTATAAGTTTGACGTGACTGTGGCACCGTAGCTCTTAAATGGGTGAACCGATTTCAATGAGGGTTTTTTTTTAAAGCAGGTTTCCTACCAATGGTTTTGTTTTGTTTTATCAAAATCGGTTCAGCCGTTCAAAGGTTATCAGCTCTTTTATTAGCTACAGTAAGGACCTTTATTCTTCTGCCGGGAGTTACTTATTTTTTAACGTGGCAAATGTAAGCAATCGAGCTCATGAAGTCAATCTTGTGTAAGTATATATGGTTATGTGTTATAGAAATCTTGGAAAACGTCTCAGACATGTTCGTTATGATTTAAAGGTTTTTTTCAGTTTTTATTCTTTCCCAAACCATTTTTTTTTGTAGTTTAAATTGACTTGTCTTTGGCTCAAATTTTTACTATATCCAACTTATTATTTTTTTGTTTTTTTTTTTCCACTGGTTCCAACGAGCCCATTCCAGCGGGATACATAATTATTTGAGTGCGATAGCCATACCATCAAATTTTGTTTCCTAAAAACCTTCCAACGACATCGATGTTAAACAGTACTGCGCACGATTTGACTGCGTAATCATCATACTGCGATTCTGCGAAGCCTTATTTAGTCGACGTCTTCTTACTGCGATGTTATGTTACTAAGGAAAACTTACTTCGGACGATCGACTTCGATAACCAACTACACCGTTCAGTCGAAGTAGCGTTTGGCGATAAAGGGTTGTTTCGCAATATATTCTATTCGAACAAACGTTCAGTTGACTTTCCATTATTCGAACATATGACTCTCGAAGTTAAGTTATGGACCCATTTAGGACTAATGTTTTTTTTAGTCAAGGTTTTCTCCCGATAATGCGATGCGACGATGCCTTTGTCGTTGTCAATGATGTCTGCGATAAACTTAAAAAGTTCAAGCGAAACAAGATAAGGAAGAAATTGTTGGTGAACCAATAAAAAAAATAAGAAGAAGAAAAAGAGAGAAAGTCACATATGTACCTACTTGCTTGTACCCGGTTGTGAAACTATAACCTTGACAATAATTACAATTTAATAACACAAATCCATAGTTTTAACAAGGAATATAAATGGGAAGGTCTGTATGATACGCTTTCACGACTAAACCACACCTGATTTTCATGAAATTTGGTACGGGGTTAGTTTGAACCCCAAGAAACGATTTAGGCTACTACCAAAGAGATCTACCTATACTAATAATTTTATGTCTTTTTGTTTACTACTTAGATAACCGACATTTACGCGGACGAAATTGCGGGCAAAAGTTAAGACTAAGCTCCTAATGCATACCTACCTACTTAATGTCATTATAATGGCAGCTAAGTTCATATCCAGCGCGAAAATGTTTTGGTACATTTTGCCATTTTCGTGTATTCTCTGGGCAAAGATTTCCTCATTGTCCAATTGATAATGAATTTATTACCATCTTCATTTACTTAGCCTTTTCCCAACTATGTTAGGGTCGGCTTCCAGTCTAACCGGATGCAGCGGAATACCAGTGTTTTACATGGAGCGACTGCCTATCTCTGACCTCCACAACTCAGTTACTGGGCAACACGATACCTCTTGGTCAGACTGGTTGTCAAACTTCCTGGCTTGTGAATGATCCTCCCGCCGCGCCACCCCGGCGGATGTTCTAGCGGGCTGCGAGAGGGCCGCCCCGACCGGTGCCGTTTTGCTAGGTGGCTGGGTGGCCGAAGGTGGAGGGGGCTGACTCTCCCATTCCCCGATGCTTCGCCTCATTTTTGAGGCCTGGTTTTTTGGAGAGCGGACCTTCTTTTCGGCCGATGGAGAGAAATCGGGACTCGCGGGTGTCTTTTTGGCGGGCGTCCTTGAAAGGAGCATGGTTAAGGAAGAAGCAATGAACGGGCTACTGCCTCTTTACTATGAGGAGGAGATAAAACTAAAAACTGGTGTGAAGGTTTCGACCCGTTCGCGCGACTGGACCGGGAGTTACTCGCCAGGGAATGGCTCAAAACGTAAAAATTTAGAAAAAATTATTGAAAAAATATATTATTAAAAAATGACTAATAATAATAATAATAATTAATAATAATTCCATCATGTCTGCCTCTCAAAATGGATGTAAGAATGGGTCCCGTGGTACTAAGGAGCTACTCGTCATTGATATGGCCATTAACCAGCAAGTTCGTCGTTCTCGAAGGGATCTATCGGCATGTTGGATAGACTATAAAAAGGCCTATGACTCGGTGCCACATACATGGCTCATGAGGGTGTTGGAATTGTATAAAGTGGATACAACTCTGCGCACCTTCTTGATGTCGTGTATGGGGCAATGGAGGACGGTCCTACGCTATCCAGGATGTCGGCAGATCCGAGAAAACAGCGAACCAATAAGGATCGAGCGTGGTATATTTCAGGGCGATAGTCTGAGTCCACTGTGGTTTTGTTTAGCCTTGAACCCTCTAAGTACACTGCTGGAGGGTTCGGGGCTGGGCTATCGGTTGAGAAGAGGTGGTCAGGTCATATCTCACCTCCTTTACATGGATGATCTGAAACTCTTTGCCCCCAACAATTTGCAACTGATAGAGCTACTGAAGGTAACTAAAACTTTCAGTAGTGCCATCAGGATGGAATTTGGTGTGGACAAATGTGCAGTCATGCATGTGAAGCGAGGGGAGATTATGGAATCTGTGGGAATCCAACTCTCGGATTCCATACACCTTAGGTCCCTTTCCTCAACTGAAACCTACAAGTATTTGGGTATGTCGGAAGCGTTGGGCATCAATGCTACCAACATGAAGCAATTGTTGAAGGAACGCTTCTTTGGCCGCCTTAATAAAGTTTTAAATAGTCTTTTATCAGGCGGCAACAAGGTGCGCGCCTTCAACGGTTGGGTCATGCCAGTTTTGATGTACTCTTTCGGCATACTCAAATGGACTCAGACAGAACTTGACGCCCTGGATAGGAGGGTCCGCTCATTATTGACCGCAAATCGGATGCATCACCTACGGTCATCAGTAATGAGACTGTATATCCCGCGGAAGTGTGGAGGTCGAGGCTTCTTAAATGCTAAAACCCTACACAACCGTGAGATATGCAGTCTCAGGGACTACTTCCTGGAAGTTGATGTGGGGATGCACCGAGATGTGGTCTCTGTGGACAAGGGCCTCACCCCGCTCTCTTTAGCGAATGAGAACTGGCGCAAACCTATAGTATTAGATACTAATGATCGCAGGGAGGTATGGAAGAGCAAGGAGCTTCACGGGCGCTACTATCGGGTCCTACATGGGCCGGATGTAGACTTCAAGGCGTCCGTATCCTGGCTGCGCTATGGTGACCTCTTTGGGGAAACCGAAGGTTTTGTCTGTGCTATTATGGACGAAGTTATGATGACGAACAATTACCGGAGGTATATTGTGAAGGACGGCACGGTTGACATCTGTCGGGCATGCCACCGTCCGGGGGAATCAATCCGTCACATTA
Organism: Caradrina kadenii; assembly: GCA_947462355.1. Classification (NCBI taxonomy): domain Eukaryota; kingdom Metazoa; phylum Arthropoda; class Insecta; order Lepidoptera; family Noctuidae; genus Caradrina; species Caradrina kadenii. The sequence continues at coordinate 44,117 of OX381691.1, read as the reverse complement.
TATCTGGGTGTTCTCGTCTGGCTAACGGAGACTATTTACATAGACACAACCTTGTAGCCAGGATTATCCACCAGCAACTTGCTCTGAAATACAGTCTTGTTGAATTAGAAGTACCGTACTATAGGTATGTGCCCGACCCAGTTCTTGAAAATGGCAATATCACGTTGTATTGGGATCGATCTATCATCACTGACAGGACTATTGTTGCCAATAAGCCTGACATAGTGGTGGTAGATCGATTAGAGCGTCGCGCAATGATTGTTGATATTACGGTCCCACATGACGAGAACCTCGTGAAAGCTGAGAAAGATAAACAAATTAAGTATCTTGACCTGGCTCGCGAGGTTGTCGATATGTGGGATGTGAGTACAGCAATCATTGTGCCGATAGTCGTGACGGTTAATGGCGTAATAGCCAAGAGCCTCGACCATCACCTGAGGAGGCTCTCGTTGGGCAGTTGGATCAAGGGCTTGATTCAGAAAGCGGTACTCCTAGACACGGCGCGTATTGTTAGGCGATTCCTTTCTCAGGAGCCCTGACTACCGGTAGCTTGGACCCTGTTCCCGATACCGGTGGGCTACTATTTTTTATATTTTTAAATGTTTTTATATTAATATTTAAAAATGTAAATTATATGTATATAAAATAAATAAATGGAAATAATAATAAAATTTATTTATTCAGATAACTTTAACTGATCAGATAACTAAATGTATTCCTTTTTTTATATAATTTTTTTTTTCTAATTCAGCACTCGGGTGGAGCAACTTCAGGCGTTTTTTTTTTTTTTTTTTTTTGGTCCCGTTTTCCACTCCCTGCCTTGAGCAGGGTCGTTTTAAATCAAGTTTTTTGTTTGTGCGTAATTACGTGTTATATGTAATATAGTATATTAAATAAATAAATATATATATATATATTGTTTGTGTTCATATTGTTTTTATACGTGTAAAAAATATTTTTAATAGTCATTCCTTTCTCAAGGGTCGCGCAACTCTTGACGTCTGTCAATATTTTTGCGCTTTCTTGAGCCCTTCTTCTTTAGTATAATATATAATTCATTAATTTTAATGTGTTGTGTGCGTCTAGATATGTGTAGATATAATATTATTAAAATGTATGCGTTTATATTTGTTTTGATTTTAGTATATATATGTGTCACCTCTTTCCTTGCTCAAGGGTCGCGCAATCCCTTAGCGTACACCAATACATTGCGCTTTCTTGAGCCCTTTTTTATTCAATCTGTTTTTTTTTTTTTTGTTGTGTTTATATATAGATATGTATATAATTGAGTATATATATTATTTTTAATGTACATATTTTTGGAATATTTATTTGTTTAAAAGTGTAGATATTTTATTATTTTATATGATTAAATGAAATTATGTGTATATATATAGTGTTTGGAGATCGTAGCTGATAGGGACAAACAGCAATAGACACTATCTGTTCCTACCCGCCACGACCTCCACCACCCTTCTTGCAAATCTCATAAAAGTTTCTCGCCTCTTGGAGTTGCCCATTATTTCCCTCAGATTCTCCCTATTGTAATTGTCCCCATGCTCCTGTTCGCTGTCATATCTTGCTCGACCGAACATCGGGCAGTCGAGCAAGACATGCAGTGCCGTTTCCTTGACCCCCGGGGAGCATGTGCACGATGGGTTCTCCTTACACTTGAATCGTGTCAGGTATTCGGAGAACCCACCGTGTCCCGTCAATATTTGTGCCGCAATCATGTCCATGGGGATTTTACGGACAACCCTGTGGCTCTCGATTGCGTTTGGGAAGAATATTTTGGTTGTCCCGGCTGTCTCGCCCGACTGATATCTCCGATTCCATTCGTCAATGGACCCCCGTCTGATTTGCCCCTTGACGAATGAGACCGGGTACTTGTCGTAGTCGGGCAGACGTTTGAGGTGAAGGGCGGCCATTTTAGCCAGGTAGTCGGCGCGTTCGTTGCCCGCAAGCCCCGCGTGGGCTTTCAGCCAGAACAGAGACACAGCTTTGCTCTGGCCGAAGGCGACCCGCAGGTTTTTGCGGGCCTCGACCGCCAGGGGATGCGGGGAGCCATAGTTGGTCACCGCCTCCAGCGCAGACCTGGAGTCGCTATAAATCGCGAAGCTCTGCTGAGCACCCCGAACAATGTCCTTCGTGGCTCTGCATATGGCCAGTAGTTCCGCCTGATAGACCGTGCCGTATGATGGCAGCTTCAACTTGACGGCTCTGGTTTCCGCATTTCCCTCCCAGAACGAGGCTGCGGCGCCCACCTTGCCGTCAATTTTGCTGCCATCAGTATATATTTTGACGGCGAAGTCGCTGTTGGCGTCAAGTTCGTTTTGGTCTATCAGGCCCTTGAACTCCAGGCGCATATGCGTTGCCGGGTGTCCGTCGTCGGCGTGCCCCGCCCTTCGCTCGATCTCCCCGCCCGCGAGGTCGGACCTGGGTACCCCCCTCTTGGCCTCGTACAGGGCCGCTGCCTCCTGAATTCGGATGTCGAGAGGGAGTATCCCGGCAAGAAGCAGCGCTGCGTTTAGGGAGACCGTGCGGTAGGCTCTGCAGAGCTTCTGCGCGAATCCACGCTGGATAAAGGCGAGCTGTTTTTTGGCTCCCAGCTTTCCCACCGCCGGTGCCCAGGCGCTCGCCGCGTACATAGTCACCGGCTCTATGACAGCGGTGTAAATAATGCGGATGACATCCGCGTGAAGGCCCCAGCTGATCTTGGCCGACTTCGACAGCTGCCTGTAAATATTGACCACTTTTCGACATATATTTACTATGTGTGTGTTAAACGTCAGGCCGCTGTCGATGGTTAGGCCAAGGATTTTTATTTCCTTTGACATGCCAATACCGACCCCGCCCATGCTCAGGATCATTTGTTCCCAACGAGTAACACCCTCAAATGTCACACTGTTACTCGATGGGAATGTTTTTAAGAAAAAATTCCCAACCAGTCACACTGTTACTCGATGGGAACTTTTTATTACTAATTTCCCAACCAGTCACACTGTTACTCGATGGGAACTTCTTATTAGTAATTTCCCAACCAGTCACAATATTACAGTAGTTAATGAAAAGAAGAATTAAATCGGTTTTTACTTTAAAAACATTTATTCGTCATATTGCTGGTGATTCTCCTTTGAACGTTTTATTCTTAAATAATTAAATAAAATTACAATACCTAAATACATACATACATACATAGACTCACGCCTGTATCCCCGAAGGGACGCAAAATGAATTAGTCAGAGCAGTGCAACGAAGCAAAGTGCACGTTGTCGACAATGTCAGAGCCCACCGCATCTAGTTCGTCCGGTCAAGTGCCATTAAATTTAATTAAAAGGAATGGTGGGACAATTTTGCTACGAAGTGGACATCAATTTTATGCTAGACGAAAGCATAGTAGCGGATTAATAGTGTGGGCGTGCACAAAACGAAACATTTGCAAAGGAATCTTGAGAATAAAAGTAAGTACCTAAAGTCCTAAATACTTATTCGTTTTCATTTCTTCCAAGCATACGCTATTATTAAAAGCGGCTTAAAACATTTTTTCTTAAGGCTTTTAAAATTGCTTAAAACTTGTTTCAAAATGTATTATTAATAAAGCCGAGTTTAAACTATAAGACAACATTAGGCGCGCGACAAGTGACGTTCAACATGTATGCTAAGTAGTAGTAGATGCGTCATACACAAACGCGGCATAAACACTTAATCGATTTATTTGGAACTGTTATAAACACGTGTTTTAAAACAACTTGTTTTAATCATACGCAGGGTTAAACAATATGACGAATATTACTAATACGACAGCTTTGACTCCTGTTATTATTGTTGCTATTTTCTATTTATAGGATCAACGAATACTAGACGAGACTGCTCATAGCCATGCTCCAGACTTTGCGAAGAACGAAATTGATGAATCAATCCATAAATTAAAGACTGAATTGTACAAACCGGACTTTCCTAACATTCCACAAAAATACAATTCCATGATAGGCAACCTTAAAGATGCCGGTATAAATATTGTATCCAACATACCAAAATTTACTAGCGGTAAAAGTACACTGTATAGACAACGGAACAAAGAAGCTGGAGTTTCAAAGATGTTATTTAAAAACGCTCTTGAAGTCGAAGTGCCACCAAGATATAATAACTTTTTGTTAGCAGACTACTCAAATAAAACTAATAATACACGAATAATAGTATTTTCCTCGGTGGAAGCAAGGCAAATTACATGTGAATCAAAAGAATTTTATGGCGATGGCACATTCAGAAGCTGCCCTTCTCCATTCGTGCAATTGTATACAATTCATGTAGATACTGGTAGTACAATAAACCACACAAATATAACCCCTGTGATATATGCTTTAATGACCAACAAAACAATGCAGAGCTACTTAATTCTGTTTCAAATGATTAAGTCGCAGTTGCCGGATTGGAATCCAACAAAATTTAAACTTGATTATGAAAAGGCTGCAATGAATGCCATTATCAAAGTCTTTCCAACAGTCATAATAAAAGGTTGTTATTATCATTACAACAAAGCCATTTAAAAAAAAGGAAAAAGCCTGAATATGACCTCACGAACGTCACAAGATTTGAAGGAGGTGCGAATAATTGAACTTAGTGCGATTCTTCCATTATTGCCCGAAAACGAGATAATTAATGGATGGGTTTACATAATTGCTAGATACGGAGATAGTGAAGGTACAGGCACAAAAAAATTCATTAACTACATGGAAAAACAGTGGCTCCGTGAGGAATATTTAAAAGTGTGGTGCGTTTTTGGTGACGCCCATCGCACAACAAATGCACTCGAATCTTGGCATAATAAACTAAATAAGACCATTGGAACAAAACACCCGAATATTATGCATTTCTTGCACACAATTGAAGAAGATTCTTCTCAGAATACTGTCAGAAATGTTCTGAAACAACAAGGCAAACCGTCAAAAAGAAAACGGGGTAAGAAATCTATATCAAGAGACGAGTTTATTCAGGAAGTGCAGCTGGAATTAACACAAGGTCTTATTCAGTTGGCCATGCTTTGGAGATTTTACGACACTAGAATTAAGAACTGATACTTATTGTAAAATGTGGTGATTTACTGTGATACATACATATAGGTACAAACATAAGGTTGATTATATTTAGAAAATTCTTCTTTAAAGTTCAAATTAATATTAGAAATAAGGACTGTTAATTATTGTAAAATGTGATGATTTACTCTGTTATATTATATAAGGCCGATTGTGTTTAGATATTGTTACTATGACTAAAACATTAAAATGCGAATTACTAGCAATATGACGAATGTTAACGTGTAACGTCCGTAATTAAGTAACTGTATTTACCAATGTTGTTATTTTGTTGATTTTAATAAAAATTTAAAAAACCGATTTAATTCTTATTTTCACTAAGTTCTGTAACAGTGTGTTCCCATCGAGTAACAGTGTGACTGGTTGGGATTTTTTTCTGAAGAAATTCCCATCGAGTAACAGTGTGACTGGTAGTGTGACCGGTTGGGAATTTTTTCAGAAAAAAATCCCATCGAGTAACAGTGTGACATTTGAGGGTGTTACTCGTTGGGAACAAATGTTCAATTCTTATTTTCATTAAGTTCTGTAACAGTGTGTTCCCATCGAGTAACAGTGTGACTGGTTGGGATTTTTTTCTGAAGAAATTCCCATCGAGTAACAGTGTGACTGGTAGTGTGACCGGTTGGGAATTTTTTCAGAAAAAAATCCCATCGAGTAACAGTGTGACATTTGAGGGTGTTACTCGTTGGGAACAAATGCTCAGGATTGGTTCGTCAAACTTTAGCTTTCTAGTGACCACCATCGCCTGTGTCTTGTGGGGCGCAAACTTCAGCTTGTTTTTGACGCCCCACTCCCCAACATAGGCGAGGGCGGCATTGGCCTGTCTTTGGACCTCCAGCGCAGTGTCCCCGTCAACGACCAGGACTATGTCGTCGGCGAACGCCTGGCAATAGTCGCCCCTTTCCGTTAGGCCCTTGAGTAGCGGGTCGAGGAGGAGGTTCCATAGGATTGGGCCTCCTATGGAACCCTGGACACACCCCTTATTCGTGTTTATGGAGTGTGCCTCCCCGCCGTATCTGACCTCCACCCTCCTGTCTTCGAGGTAGCTACTAAGGACCTTTCGGATATTTCCAGGACAGCCCTCCTCCCGGAGCCGGACCTTTATTGCTGGCCACCAGGCACTGTCGAAGGCTCCCTCTATGTCCAATGAGATCATGGTTATTAGCTTTTTGAGTTTAAGCTTACCTCTTATGTGTCCCATTAGATCATAGAGGGAGTCCTCGGTGCTTCTTTGTGGCATGAAGCCATACTGTCGGGCGCTCAGTTTGGGGAGGAGGTGCCACTTCAACCTCCCCACGACCATCTTCTTCAGAATCTTCCCCAAGACCGGGAGCAAACCTATCGGCCTGTACGATTTGGGCTGGGAGTAGTCTGGTTTTGCGGGCTTACGCAGGACAACTACGGCCGCTTCTTTCCAGGGCTTCGGGAAGTGGCCCAATTTTAGGCACATGTTGGTAATCGCCAGGAAGGTTCCCGGATCCTGCGAGACCGCTCGCGCGCAGATATCGGCTGTGAAGCCATCTGCACCCGGGGCCTTCTTCGGATTGAAGCTTTCCACCGCCACTCGCAGCTCCTGTTCCGTGAACGGGGGATCATGGTTGTCATCATGTTCCCCGTCCACGAGGTTGGCTTGCTGTCGAGTGGCACGGTGGTCTGGATTATCCTCGCTTTCCCGGTCCTCCGGGTAGAAGGTTTCGGCGAGCAGTCTCGTCGACTCCTTCAGGGTCAGGAACCCTCCGTTGTGCCTTAGGGGAACGTCTTCATGTCTAGTAGACGTGCGGCCGATCACCCTGTATATGCCTTCCCAAAGCCCCTCTTTGTCCTGCTTCCCGCAAAACTCCTTCCAGCTCCGAGTCTGCGCATCCCTGGTCTTGGCGAAGTATTCCTCCTTCTTCTGCAGGTACCTATCTATCACCTCGGCCTTCCTGGAGGGGGCCGCGCAACGTATTCGTCTCTTCCTGGTGGCGACTTCTCTTTTCAGGGTAGCTAACTCCTCGGACCACCACGGCAAGGTGAGCGTTGTGTGTGTTTTAATGAGTGGTATGTGTTCAGTGCATGCTATGTGTATGTTGTTTGTGTATGTGTTAATTGTGTTCTCGAGTTGTTGAGTGTTGTTGATTGATGTTACGTTCGACGGGCTGATGTTCTGTTCTGCGTTTAGCTGGGCCAGTTTCTCACAAAACTGGCTCCAGTTAGCTTTTCTGGTGTTGAACAGCCTCGTCGTCCGTTGTGTGTGTGTTCGCTCACCTCTCTGCAACTTTATGTTGAATGTTATGGCGTTGTGGTCCGAGTTCGTCATACCCTGATCAATTTTCCAGCTTTCCACCAGGTCGAGGATGTCTATCGTGCACGCGGAAACGTCAACGTGGCTGGTCAACGTTCTTCCCCCTCGTACAGTCTCGAAGGTCGGGGTGTCGCCGACATTTAGCACCTGCAGACCCAGTTGGTCGAGCGCGCCCACCAGACTGTCACCCCTCGGGTCGGTCGCCTTGCTGCCCCACCAGACACTTTTGGCATTGGCGTCCCCCCCGATCAGGAGGTTTGTCGGGCTCGCCGTCACGATTTTCCTCAGCTGCTCCAAGTATGGCTCTATGGGTGAGTTCGGTTCGAAGTAGAAGGAGGCCAGAGCGATCCTCCAGGCACTGGTGCAGATTTTCACGACCACGATGTTATTGGTCGTGAATTCTGGGCACTGTGTGACCTCTAGGTCTTGGTCGAATACGGCAATTGCCGCCTTTACAGTGCCCTCCAGACGGTTAGTGTTCTGGAAGATCCTGGCCCCCCTGTACACCTTTAAATATCCGGTCCCACCCACATATGGCTCCTGGAGCAGTGCGGCCGTGATTTTCCGATTGGCGGCCTCCTGCATGAGCTCGTCCGTAGCCAGCCGCATTCTCTGCAGGTTTGCCTGGACGAGCCCATGTCTCTTTGCTTCCTCACGGGGGGGAACTGCCGACTCGTTTACCGCGGTGGCGCCTTTAGCAGTACGAAAGGGTGGACCGTGCTATTGCGTCCCACCGTTTGCGAAGCGGGCACTCCAGGCTGAACCCGTTGTGAGCCAGGTTATCATGGCCCGCCTTCTTGCAATTACTGCATTTTGGGGGCTCCCCGGCCAGGTGCGATGGGCATTCCGCTCTCAGGTGAGAGTCACCGCAATGCGAGCAGAGGTCGTCCCTCCCGGTGCAGTGTTTCCGACCGTGGCCGAAACCTAGGCATTTCGTGCACTGCACAAGGGGGGTCTGGTCGTATACCCTCACCCTTTGCAGGTCTATATGTGCACGTCCTGCCCTGGTCAGGATTTGCCACACCGGGGGGGACACCTGCACGACCACATGGCACTCGTGTGGGTTTCGTGCTCTTTTTCGGTATTTTACGGTGACCCTCACCTCGTCCTTCTTCAGCTCGCTGAGGAGGTGCTGGTTCTGTTTCAGGATCGCCCCGGTGATATCGTCGTCTGTGTTGTACGACAACACGTCCGCTAGCATCACCAGGGGATCCCTGTTCACCGCCTCGGCTACCCTCAGACCCACCGCTGAGCCCCCCAGCCTGTTTTTAACCATCTCCAGCTCACAACGGGTCTGGCAGCCTATAACAACCTTTTGGTCTTTGGCCTTTCGGACCTTGTCGACCCTAATGCCCATTTTCTTCGCGTCCACCGCGATCCTAATTTTGTCGACGACGGTACTACTGGTGTCATTACCGTCGTCGGAGCTCACTATAAGCGAGTGCAGCGGCGGCGGCGGCACGTAATGCTTTCCGGTCGCCGCTGCACTCGCATAGGTCGCTGCCTTCTCCATGGAGTTTCGCTGTCTCTCCATCGCCTCCTTGAGTCTCCTCATTTCTTCGCCGCTCTCCTTCACCAACGCGCTATGCTCCGCTAGTGAGGAGAGCAGTGAGTCGATCGCTGGAGGGGTCTCCGGGGGCGGGTTCGCTTTACTGGGCTCCACATCAGTCCCTACCCCGCTTGCCACAGTGATGGCCGCCGCTTCCTCCTTTACTAGCTGGAATAGCCGGTCCACTGCCTGGGTGATACCGGCTTTAATATCGGTCCTAAGGTTTCTCGAGTCACCCAGTAGAGATTTCGCACGGACCAGGCAGTTCCGTGCCTCAGTGACTCGGTCGGTAGATCGTTGGCTCGTTCCCGGCGATCCTCCCGCCGCCCCGGCGGATGTTCTGCGCAACACGACTTTGCAGTCCATCGGTTGCGCGGTCTTTCTAGTGGGCTGCGAGAGGGCCGCCACGACCGGGACCGCCTTCTTGGGTGGCTGGGCGGCCGATGGTGGAGGGGGTTGGGTTAATGCCGCTTTTACGCTTTCCCACTCCCCGATGCTTCGCCTAACTTTTGAGGCCTGGTTTTTGGGGGAGGGGACCCTTTCGTCGGCTGATGGAGAGACATCGGGACTCGTAGGGGTCTTTTTGGCAGGCGTCCTGGACAGGAGCATGGTAGGGGAGAAAAAGATGGGAAATAGATAAAGATAAAATAAAAACCAGTGTCAATATAAAAGTGTATAAATAATTATAAGAATAAAGTGTTGATCACACGCTGTATAGGGGCGTGTGAGTCAGTGTGCACGACAGCGTGCACGGTCAAAAGTTAATATAAATTCCTTAAATATATAAAAGTAGTTTAAGGGTGGGCATGTGCGGACACGATTCCTAACAGTTTGGACAGTTTTTCACTGTCGGGTGGTCAATTTTTGTATGGGCGGCTCTGTTATGAGGGTGCACACGCGTTGCCTGCGCGGAGTCCCGTCTGGTGTGAAGGTTTCGACCCGTTCGCGCGACTGGAACGGGAGTTATTCGCCAGGGAATGGGCAAAAATGGTAAAAATTTTGAAAAAATTGAATAAAAACTGTTTAATTTAAAAATGACTAATCTTAAATGACTAATCTTAGATTAAAAATGACTATTCCTTTTTCTGTTTCAGGACTCGGGTGGAGCAACTTCAGGCGCGTCCAGCGGCGTCCCTAGGGTTATTGCTAGACTAAAAATGACAAAGTTATTAAATTTTAAAGTTTGTGACAATTTGGAAAAGTGTTTTTCTTTAATAAAAATTTTCCCTTTAAAGGTTTCAAAAATATTTTCACACAGGCGTGCAGGGCTCGCGGAGCCGCGTCCAGGGATGTATCACACTACTATGTTACCTTAATTATAAGGGTGTAAAACACTTGATCAATATTTTTCAAGCGCGAGTTAAGGTAAACTTTTGTACCGATGTACCTATATATAGGTATGTGTTTTTATACACCGGTCCGTACGAATGCTCGTTTTTACACCAATTCCCACGGGATTTTTGCAGATATCGCTGTGGTTTCGCTCCAGGGAGCTCGACCGGGGTGCGCTATAGCCGGGTGACGTGGAATCTTCCTCGGGAAATCGGTCAAAACGGGATAGGCGGGACTGAGTGTGCAAAATTCCTAACAGTTTGAACAGTTTTTCACTGTCGGGTGGTCAATTTTTGTATGGGCGGCTCTGTTATGAGGGTGCACACGCGTTGCCTGCGCGGAGTCCCGTCTGGTGTGAAGGTTTCGACCCGTTCGCGCGACTGGAACGGGAGTTATTCGCCAGGGAATGGGCAAAAATGGTAAAAATTTTGAAAAAATTGAATAAAAACTGTTTAATTTAAAAATTACTAAATGTATTCCTTTTTCTGTTTCAGGACTCGGGTGGAGCAACTTCAGGCGCGTCCAGCGGCGTCCCTAGGGTTATTGCGAGACTAAAAATGACAAAGTTATTAAATTTTAAAGTTTGTGACAATTTGGAAAAGTGTTTTTCTTTAATAAAAATTTTCCCTTTAAAGGTTTCAAAAATATTTTCACACAGGCGTGCAGGGCTCGCGGAGCCGCGTCCAGGGAATCCGCCCTCACCTTGACCGATGGCTCTCGCGGCGTTACGGCACGTTGACGTTCCACCTGGTGCAGGTGCTTACAGGTCATGGCTGCTTTGGTAAGTACCTGCACCAGATAGCTGGCAGAGAGCCAACACCTGGCTGCCATGAGTGTGACGCGCTCGTAGACACGGCGCAACACACTCTGGAAGAGTGCGCAGCCTGGGCGCCGCAAAGGCATACCCTGGCCGCAATTATTGACGACAGTGTCTCGCTGCCAAGCGTCGTCAAGGCCATGTTGCGCAGCGAGAGATGTTGGGAGGCCGTGGCCTCCTTCTGTAAATCTGTCATGTCACTGAAGGAGGCCGCGGAGCGCGCCAGGGAGGAAGACGCCCATTCTGCCGCTATTCGCCGTCGGAGGCCCAATAGAAGAAGGCGCCATTTTGCGCATCTTCTGGCCCCACCATAGTGGTGCCTGGGTGTCCGGGTCGGGGGACCCGGGCATCTAATATAGACACCACCCGCATGAGAGTGCCCTTGTAAATAGGGGCACCCTGCACTGGCCGCTTAGAAAACTCCCGCCGGAGCGCCTCAGTAGAATACTTTATAGTGACCCTGGGGCGCTCCATCTATGGCGAAGCCGGCAACCCCCTGTGTTTTTAGTGAGTAGGTCTGGGCCATATGCCCAGGAGTCTCACATAACGTCCCGGGCTCCCCCGAGTCCGGGCGTATGCATGAGCATTTTCACAGAGCAAAAAAAAAAAAAAAAAAAAAGGTTAGGTTAGGTTGGGGTGCGTGCAGAAAACCTCCTCGTGTGCCTGGTGGCTGCTAGTTCCTTGCGAATACGTTCGGGGGAAAGAGCAGTCGCTGGGTCGGTGCACCCTGGGTACGGTCAATAATCACTCCAGTTTGGAGAGATTGTTGTCCGTGGCGAATTTCTGCATGGGAGGGAGGGAGGCTTCAATGCTCCCAGGTCGATTCCGACCGAAAACGACGGCAGTCCATTCCCCGCCTCTGCTTTCAGAGGGCTGGACGAGTGGAGAAACGGACGGGGTCCGCGCTTCACCGCCCGCGAGGGTGGGAGGCACAGTGCCCGCGCTGCGTCTGTCCGGCATCCGGCGGCAGCGTGGGCTCGCCGGGGCGGCGGTTGGTTCTGGCCAGCCGTCGGCCACCCCGCAACCCTGAGCTCAGGATCGGGGGTCCGGGCCACTGAGGTCCGGGCCGCGAGGAAGATAACCTCTATAAAAAATTACCCCAATCCCAAGGTCTAGCGTGCCGAGGGGATGAATGGCCGGAGGGGATTCGGTCTCAAGCGCTGGGGGGGATTATTTGGGGAAAAGGGACCGCACCCTTTAAAAAAGGAAAAAAAAAAAAAAAACATGAAAAAGACTAGTGGAAACATAATACCCCAGGCGGGTACCCTTCGGGGAGAATCCCGCCCCTCAAATGAGGGCAGTCCCACCGTATCTGGGGGGGACACCAATAGTCTCGTGGGCCAGTGGACATCTGCTGACCCGCGCTTAACCTCTGAGTTGACAGACTCCGAACTGGAGATGCCGACTTTGTGGAGAAAACGCCGTGAGTCCAGGTCCTCCAGCGAGGATCGCTTACCGGCTCCAAAGGTGCCAACGGCTAGGCGAGGTCGCGGACGCTCGTCCGCATGTCTCTCCACTGCCACGACGAAGCAACCGCGGGATGCCATTGGTCGGTTCAAGCGACCTGTGGTAATCCGGACGCCCGGACCCAGCGGCGATAGCGAGGCGGACGCTTCCGATAGGTCGGAACAGGTGGCAATTTTAAATGTGTCGGAACCTCTAGCCAATTCCTTCAGCCTGGATGCTGAGCAGCTGCAAGCCACTGCCAGGCAGAGCATGGCGGACATTTTAGAGGTCGCAACCAAGTCCGGTAACCTTAAGGGAACCTATGTCAGGCAACTAAAGGTCGCGGCTGCCTCAATCCAGGACGTTGTGAATGCCCTAGCCGATCGGACCGAGGTGAATGAAGTGCGCCGTGTCAGGGCGGACAACAACCGCCTCAGACGCGAGGTGGAGGTCCTCAAGGCCGAACTCAAAGCACATCGCCGCGAGTTTAGTGAAATGAGGGCCTCTATAAAAGGCGCTCCAGAGCGAAGCCCGGTACCTGCCAATACATTTGGTGACGGTAACGCTTTAGAGGAGCTGAAACGATCAATCATATGCTCGGTGGGAGATATGATAAACGCGCGCATCGAAGGCCTCGAGGAACGCCTCTTGCCAGCCACCAATCGCCGCCCGCCGCTGGCGACGGATAGAAGGAGGGAGCTAACCCCAACTGCTCCATCGACGGCACCTACGGTTCCTGCTGGTTGCCAAATGCCGGCTGTGAGAACATCACAGGCGGCTGCGACTATCCCAGCGGCTGCGGCGACGGGACCGTCATCGTCGTCGGCGGCCGATGGTGCAGTGGCACGGGGGGAGACCTGGGCAACAGTGGTGAGAAGGGGGAAAAAAGGGAAAAAGAAGAAGACCACACCCACTGCCCCCTCCGACGTAGCGGTTATGAAGTCGGTGCCTCCTGCCAAGAGGCCACGGAAAAAAGTTCGGTCCAGTAAACCGAAACTGTCACCCCCTAGCACGGCTGCTGTTATTATAAAACTTCAGCCGGAGGCGGCCCAAGAGGGGGTGACTTATAAACAGGTTCTGGAGCGAGCCGAGGAGCAGGTAAACCTAGGAGAGCTTGGCATCTCCAATATAAAATTCCGCGAGTCGCTCACTGGGGCTAGAGTTTTGGAGCTGCCCAGCACCCTCGGAAGCGAAAAGGCCGACCAACTGGCCGACAAGCTGCGCGAGGCACTCGACGGCGTGGTAAGCGTCATCCGGCCCACCAAGTGTGCGAGCATACGCATCACCGGGCTGAATGACGCAGCCACTAAAGACAAGGTGGCTCACGCAGTGGCTCTAGCCGGAGGCTGTCCTGTTGAACAGGTACAGTCCTTGGAGGTGCAACATGGTCCACGTGGAACCGGTAGTGCGGTTGTGCGGTGTCCGGTCGCGGTGGCCAAGACCCTGTCCGACGCGGGCAAGGTGACGATTGGCTGGTGCTCGGCAGGCGTCCGAGTGCTGGAGCAGCGCGCCTTACGCTGCTACAGATGTATGGGCATCGGGCATACAAGGCCTAAATGCCCATCCACAATGAGCCGAGACACTTTGTGCTTCCGCTGTGGCGAGGAGGGCCACAAGTCTGCCGACTGTGCACGAGCACCGCGCTGTGCAGTTTGTGCAGATGCCGGCAAGCCTAGTGGGCACACTATGGGTGGCAGAAATTGTTACCCTCCTCAGAAGAAGAGAAGGGGAAGGGTTGCCGCGGTAGTGTCTGCCGATGCGGGAGCGCTGGGGGAGGCTAACAATATTATGTCAGAATGAATCGGTCTCGACAAGTTAGCTTCCTCCAAGCGAATCTGAACCACTGCGCCGGGGCTCAGGACCTTCTCCTACAGTCCATGGTGGAGTGGGACATAGATGTGGCTGTGGCTTGTGAGCCCTACTGTGTTCCCTCCCATCCGAAGTGGATGGGGGACTTGGAGGGAAGCGTCGCCGTTTTGGTACGGACTGCGACGGGCCCTCCTCTCTCGATGGTGGAGAGGGGCTCGGGATACGTAGTAGCCGAACGGGGGGAGTACGTTATCATCGGCGCGTACTTTTCCCCTAACCGCGGCCTAGCGGAGTTCGAGGTCTTCCTCAGCTCTATCAGGGCTGCGGTCGGACGACTGGCGTCGAGGCCGATTGTGTTTCTTGGCGACCTGAACGCCAAGTCCCGGGCCTGGGGTAACCCCGCGACTGACGTCCGTGGCAGAGCCGTGCAAGTGTGGGCCCTCCTAACGGGCCTATCGCTTCTGAACAGGGGGACCACACACACCTGCGTACGTCGGCAGGGGGGCTCCGTGGTGGATGTATCCTTCGCCACCCCTGCAATAGCGCGAAGGGTCAGCAACTGGCGGGTCATGGAGGGCACGGAGACTCTCTCGGATCATCTGTACATCCGCTTCGAGGTCTCCTCCCTCCAACCAACGTCGGCGACAAACAGCTCAGGGGTTCTCAGTCACTTCCCTCGGTGGACTCTTAGTCGTTTGAACAGGGATCTGGCTGAGGAGGCAGCCATTGTGCAGCGTTGGTCGTCGCGCGGTGCTACACCAAGCAACGACGCAGACGAGCTGGCCCGCCGGATGCGTACTGCCCTGTCTGCGGTGTGCACAGCAGCCATGCCAAAAACCAGGCGGAGGGCAAAACGCCGCCAGGTGTATTGGTGGACGCCTGAGATCAGGAGCATGCGGATAGTCTGCAACAGGACCCGCCGGACGTACGTTCGGTGTCGTAGGCGAAACGGTCACGACCCGGACCTCGAGGACCGGCTGCGGACTGCCTATCGCCAGGCCAAGAGAAACCTACAGCTGGCCATCAGCCGGGCCAAGAGCGACGCCTGGACGGAAATCCTTGAGGGTCTGAATCGGGACCCCTGGGGACGCCCGTATCGCGCGGCGAGGAAAAAACTCGGCTCTCAAGGAGCGCCACTCACGGAGACGTTGCAGCCGGCTTTTCTGGGACGCATAGTGGAGGAACTATTCCCGGATCACCCGGGACACGTACCCCCTACTATGGCCCCTTCCTCTGCGTCTGTAGCGACGGTGAGCGGAGACGTCCCTCTCGTGACGGAGTCGGAAATGGGCGCGGCTCTGCTGCGGCTACGGGGTAGGAGAACTGCACCGGGGCCAGATGGCGTTCCGGGGCGAATTGTTCTAATTGCCTCGGAGTTCCTGGAGGACAGGCTTCGGGAACTCTTCGATGGGTGTATTCTTGCCGGTCGGTTCCCGAAGATCTGGAAGGAGGGAAGGTTGTGCCTGCTGCAGAAGCCGGGACGTCCTCTGGAGGAGCCGTCTGCATTCAGACCAGTCGTGTTGCTTGACGAGGTGGGCAAGGCGTTCGAGAAAATTCTTGTTGACCGCCTAGTCAGGCACCTGGACGAAGTCGGGCCTGGCCTATCGGATGCGCAGTATGGGTTTCGGGCGGGCCGCTCCACTATTGATGCCCTCGCCGCCTTGAAAAGCCTGACCACGGCTGCGACTGCGAGAGGTGAGGCTGTCTTGGCTGTCTCACTCGACGTTAAGAATGCGTTCAACACCCTCCCGTTTGAGAAGCTGAGAGAGGCGCTACGATTTCACGGAGTGCCCTCATATCTCGGGAGGGTGTTGGACTCATATCTCCGAGACAGAGAGATCGTCTGGGAGAGTGGCGACGGTCAAATTAGCCGGCGAGGCATAAGTTGCGGAGTTCCGCAGGGTTCGGTCCTCGGACCAACCTTGTGGAACGTAGGATTCGACTGGATCCTGAGGGGGTCCCTCCCACCTGGTTCGGGGGTGCTCTGCTATGCAGATGACACCCTCGTTACTGTTCGGGCTGGGTCTTATGAGGAGGCGGTGCGGCTTGGTGCGGTTACCGCAAATATTGTGGTGAGTCTTATCGAGTCGCTGGGCTTAAAGGTCTCCTTGTCGAAAACGGAGGCCCTCCTCTTTCACGGACCTAGAAGGGGACCCCCCAGGGCTGTGAGACTAGTCGTCCGCATCCAGGGGGAGGAGGTGGCTGTCAGAGCCCAAATGAAATATTTGGGTCTGATTTTGGATGGGAAGTGGAATTTTGGGGCGCACTTCACTCAGCTCGCCCCGAAAATAACCAATGCTGCAGCTGCATTGGGCAGGCTGTTGCCGAATGTGGGTGGCCCCGATTCAACCTGCAGACGGTTATACATGAGTGTGATCCGAAGTATGGCTCTGTACGGGGCCCCCATATGGGTCGACGCCTTAAATACCAGGAACAGGACCTTGCTGCGTAGACCACAGAGGGTGATAGATATAAGAGCTATTCGGGGCTACCGCACGGTGTCGTGGACGGTGGCCACTCTGCTCGCCGGGGATCCACCGTGGCCGCTTCAGGCGGAGGTATTGGCCGGCGTCTATCGACATTGTGCGGATATGAGGGTCAGGGGTGAGCGCCTAGGCGCAGAAGAGGTGCAGCGCGTCAGGGCAGCCGGTCGCGACGCCCTGATTCGCAAATGGGCCGATGAGCTCGAGGCACCAGTTGCCGGTGAGACGATCGTGGCGGCGATTCGCCCTCACCTCGTCAGATGGCTCTCCCGACGACATGGGACCCTAACATTTCGTCTGGTGCAGGTGCTTACCGGTCATGGCTGCTTCGGTAAGTATCTGCACCATATAGCTGGAAGGGAGGCGACACCCGCCTGCCACGAATGTGACGCGCCTGTTGATACGGCGCGCCACACACTGGAAGAGTGCGCGGCCTGGGCGCCCCAAAGGCACACCCTGGCCGCAATTCTTGGAAGTGACCTCTCGCTGCCCAGCGTCATTGATGCTATGCTGAGGAGCAAGACATGCTGGGAAGCTACGGCCTCCTTCTGCGAATCCGTGATAGCGCTGAAGGAGGCCGCGGAGCGCGTCAGAGAGGAAGACGCGTACGCTGACGCGATCCGCAGACGGAGGCCGGGAAGGAGGAGGCGCCGTTATGCGCACCTGCTACCCTCGCCATAGTGGTGCCTTGGTGTCCGGGTCGGGGGACCCGGGCACCTTATAAAGACGCCACCCGCGTGAGGGTGCCCTTGTGTATGGGGGCACCTGCACTGGCCGCAAATACAATTCCCGCCGAAGCGCCTCAGTAGAATACTTTATAGTGACCCTGGGGCGCTCCATCTATGGCGAAGCCGGCAACCCCCTGTGTTTTTAGTGAGTAGGTCTGGGCCATATGCCCAGGAGTCTCACATAACGTCCCGGGCTCCCCCGAGTCCGGGCGTATGCATGAGCATTTTCACAGGGCAAAAAAAAAAAAAAAAAAGGTTAGGTTAGGTTAGGTTAGGTTAGGTTAGGTTAGGTTAGGTTAGGTTAGGTTAGGTTAGGTTAGGTTAGGTTAGGTTGGGCACGCCGTCATAGCGGCGGTAAGACCCGTCATGGAGGATTGGCTAGGGCGCCGGCACGGCGCCCTCACATTCCGGCTGACACAGATACTGACCGGACACGG
This sequence comes from Caradrina kadenii, assembly GCA_947462355.1. Lineage (NCBI taxonomy): Eukaryota > Metazoa > Arthropoda > Insecta > Lepidoptera > Noctuidae > Caradrina > Caradrina kadenii. The sequence goes on along the minus strand of OX381691.1, from coordinate 26,139 downwards.
TTGCTTCGGAAAGTATCTGTGTCGCATAGGCCGCGAACAATCGCCCGGTTGTCACCACTGCGGAGATTGTCTGGAGGACACGGCGCTGCACACGTTGGCGGATTGCCCAGCCTGGGCAGAGCGGCGCCGTGAACTCTCCGCAGCAGTCGGTGACCTTTCGCTTCCGAACGTCGTTCTCTCGATGGTCGGGAGCGAGAGTGCGTGGGAGGCTGTCGCCTCTTTTTGCGAGCAAGTCATGCACGCAAAGGAGGCGGCAGAGAGGGAGAGGGAAGCAGCTGCCTCGCTTCCCTCCAGGAGAAGACGCACCGGGCGCCGGAGGGCGCTGAACGACCTCCGGCCTCCATGAGTTGCCGGCCTGCGGGTGGTCGACTTAGGGCAGTCCACCACCCTATCAGATGCAGGCCCGTGTAGGCGGCGCACGTGTTCCGCGCGCGTCACACCAGAGAGGATTCGGCGGCGATAGGACCGCCGACGCAGACGGGACCCGCCTATGACACTGGCGGGTCAGGGCCTGGCGGGGGCGCGGTAGAATGCGCGAGCGACCCCGTACCCCCGCCCGAAGGTCGGTCGAGGAACACCGTGGTGGTTTTAGCCGGTAAGAGTCCGGCACGCCCCCCCGTCTCGCCCAAGACGGGGGATAGTCCATGAGGATTTCCCCACGTTAAAAAAAAAAAAAAAAAAGGTTAGGTTAGGTTAGGTTAGGTTAGGTTAGGTTAGGTTAGGTTAGGTTAGGTTAGGTTAGGTTAGGTTAGGTTAGGTTAGGTTAGGTTAGGTTAGGTTAGGTTAGGTTAGGTTAGGTTAGGTTAGGTTAGGTTTTTTTTTTTTTTTTTTTTTTTTTTTTTTTTTTTATACTTCTACCTCCAACATAATCGGAGCCTATGCTAAGCTATTGCTTTCATTCCAGTTCTCTCTTTTATTCCTCTCGTACTTTCATTCTGCATACTTTATCTTTCTATCATTCGTTCATCTTTCATCTTTCAAGGGTGGGACGCCCTTCTACTTTCTATCGGTTTTATTTTATTTCTATTTAATTTTTGTTTTTTTTTTCTTTATATAGGGAAAATAATGTAACAATGCTTAATATTTAAAAGGTTCGCAGGCTTATTCTTACATATTTTTGTTTTCGAAGTGTTGCTAGGTGGTGGAGTTTTAATTTGTACAATCTTATTTTCTTTCTTATAGCTAGTTACATGTTTCATATAATAATACTTATAGCTAATTACTTGTTACATATTCTAATACTAATTACGGTACATTTTTACATTTTCTTATTATTTTATAGGTTACAGGGTAAGGTTAACATACTTATTTCAATTATATCGCTATTCTATCGTAGATTTGCATTTTGACACTTTGAGTATTTAGACTCTTACGACTACTTGTGTGTTTTTAATGACATGTGTTTTTGCTTAAAATAGTAGTTTTTTGGGCATCTCAAATGTTTCTTACAGGTTAATTTTCGCTTACTTTAATTATTCTTATCATAGTGTTTAATGCTTGACAGTAATATTGTACATAATATTATGTAAACATTTTTACTTAGACTTACGCACTTTTATTTCTCTCTATAACTCTTCCGCATATTTTAACGCAATATTTTATAAAGATCTCTCTATTTTTGCCCGCTATTATTTGCCACAGGTTTTCTTTCTCGAGTTTTGTGTTGAGTACGTGCTCAGCTTCTAGTCTTTCTCCAGCAAAAACGGGGCAGCTGAACAATATGTGTGGCACCGTTTCGTCAGCTTCTGGGTCACAGATGCACGATGGGCTCCCTTTACGCTTGAATCGGTTTAAGTATTCCGAGAACCCACCGTGTCCCGTCATAATTTGTGTGACCACATTGCTGATTTCGCACTTCCTAATTATCCTGTAAGCCGCCACTGCGTCCGGGAAAAACATCTTTGTTACTGAAGCTGTTCCTCCGGCACTGTATCTTCGGTTCCACTCATCGAGGGTTGCCGTGCGAATGCATCGCTTGACGTACGAAACCGGGCACAGGTCATAATCATGCTTTCGTTTGGAACCTTCAGCGGCTGCTTTGGCTAGTCCGTCGGCCCTCTCATTTCCATCAAGGCCCGCATGGGCTTTGATCCAGAACAAGGTGACCGTCTTGTTCTGGGTGGACAGTTTTTTAATATTGGCCCTTGTCTCCACTGCCAGCGGGTGATGTCGGTCGTAGTTTTGTATAGTTTGGAGGGCCGCCATGGAGTCACTGAAAATTCCAAACGATTGCGCACTGTGCTTAAGGATTTCCCTGGTTGCAACGCATATTGCCAAGAGTTCAGCCTGGTAAACGGTGGAGTAGTGTGGGAGAGCAAGCTTGAGCGTTTTGGTTTCGGCGTCTCCACTCCACACGGAGAGTGCCGCCCCAACCTTACCTCCAATCTTGCTCCCGTCCGTAAAGATACGAACCTCAAGTTCGTTCTGAGCATCGACTTGCTCTTGGTTTACCAGGCTTACTAGCTCCAGCTCAGCGCGCTCCGCAGGGTGTGGATCCTCCATTACTGAAGTAGTTTGCTCAACCCTCCTGTCACCAAGGGCCGGCTGGGGCAACCCCCTCCTGGCCTCGTATAACGATGCCGCCTCCCGGACACGGAGGTCGAGGGGTAGAATCCCAGCTAGCACTAGCGCAGAGTTCAAGGAGACAGTCCGGTATGCCTTGCACAGCTTTTGTGCAATACCTCTCTGAACCGCTCCCAACTGCTTTATGACGCCCAGCTTGCTAACGGCTGGGGCCCACACACTGGCGGCGTACAGAACAACTGGTTCCACGGTGGCCACATATATTATCCTTATGACTTCGGGGTGAAGACCCCAACTAGTCTTTGCCGCCCTGGTGAGCTGCTTGTGTATGCCTATTGCCTTTTTGCACACGTTTGTGACGTGTGTGTTGAAGGTCAACTTTCTGTCTATGGTGACACCCAAGATTTTGATCTCGTTGGACATGGCGATGTCGATCCCGCCCATGCCCAGGCGTGGGGTATCGTATTTTAGTTTGCGAGTGATGACCATTGCATTGGTTTTTTGCGGAGCAAAATTCAGTTTGTTTTGTACCCCCCACGTCCGGGCATGTTCGAGAGCGGCATTTGCACGTCCCTGGATCTCGTGTGATGTGTCACCATCGAAGATCAACACAACGTCGTCCGCAAAGGCCTGGCAGTAGTCGCCCCTGGATTCCAGACTGTTCAAAAGCGGGTCCAGCAAAAGGTTCCAGAATAATGGCCCCCCTATGGAACCCTGCACACAGCCTTTGTTTGTAGGCTTGCCGAACTCTTCACCAGCGTACCTGACCCTGACCCTTCTGTTCTTGAGATAGCTGTCGATGACCCTCCTCAGACCGATTGGACATTTTTCCTCAGTCAACCGGACTCTAATGGCTGGCCACCAGGCGCTGTCGAAAGCTCCCTCTATGTCCAGAGATACCACAAGTACTATTTTCTTAAGCTCCAGCTTGCTGCGAATATGATGCATTAGGTCATAGAGGGAGTCTTCCGTGCTCCTCTGGGGCATGAACCCGTACTGGCGTGTGCTCATCCTTGGGATCAAATGGAACCTGAGTCGGGCCACCAGCATCTTCTCATATATTTTGCCCAGTATTGGTAAGAGACCTATTGGTCTGTATGCCTTTGGGGTGCTGTAATCATCTTTACCAGGCTTCTTTAATACGATGACGATCGCTTCTTTCCAGATTTCGGGGAAGTAGTGGCACTTCAGGCAGGCGTTCAGGCGTTTTTGCCATACCTATTACTGGAATCAAATGTAACAGCTCACATTAGGACCCACTAAGTTAGTAACAATTGCAAACCGTGGTGCTTGGCAATCTGGGCTTCTCCCAGTTGTAAATATCCCCTTGTGCCTATTGGCCTAGTTCTGTTCTGTCTCCTGCTTGTTTGGAGGGAAGTGGAAACAATATTTTTTCCTACTCCTCCGCTAATCTTTTCTGATTAATTTCGTTGCGGGATCCAAGACAGTTTTATCGTTTCTCCGGGACTCGTCGAGCTTCATTGCCTCGGCGCTCTTCTGGCGGTCTCCACTGTTGATTCTGGCTTACAGAAGTTGCAGTGGTTGGGAATAGTGTGGCGGGCTTGTCCCATTAAAAAAAAGGCGTTCAGGAGAGCAAGGGCCACCTCAGGGGCGCCTGCAATAGCTTGGCGGCAAATGTCTGCAGTGAAGCCGTCTGCTCCTGGGGCTTTTTTGGCGTTGAAGGACCTGCTCGCCTCATTCAATTCAGCCATCGTGAATGGTGGATCGCATGAATTATCTTGCCCTTCAGCATTCACGACGTCGGCTTTTTCTCGGACAAGGCGGTGGTGTGTGTTGTCGCTGTCCGTATGGTCTTCTGGGTAAAACTTTTTCGCCAGTAGTTCGACTGACCCCTTGGTGTCCAGCACCTCGCCATCCTTCACTAGCGGTTGGTCCTCTCCCCTTCCCATGGTCCTCCCTATCACCCGGTAAATCCCTTCCCAGACCCCCTCTCTGTCCTGTTTTGCACAGAAATTTTTCCAGCTCTCGATTATGTCTTTGGCTGCTTCAGTTTCATACTCAGCTTTCTGTTTCAGGTACTCATCGACGACCTTCGATCTACGGGCCGGTGCAGCACATCTGATTCTACGTTTCCTGGTAGCGACTTCCTGCTTCATCCTTTCGAGTTTCTCGGACCACCACGGAAAGGTGAGCTCTTCATTAGTCTTCCTCATTGGCATTGATGAGGTGCATGCGTCTCTAACTGCTTGCGTGTATCTTTTGGTAATTTGCCTGAGTTGGTCGACTGTATTTGTTTTTTCTATTTCTGTTTTATTAATTTTACTTTCTTTCATTAATTGGCTGAGTTTCTCACGAAACTCAAGCCAATTTGCTTTTTTAGTATTAAAAATTCGAGTGGTTCTATTAATTTTTATGCCTTTAGACCTTTTTAGTTTAATATTGAAAACAATGCCGTTGTGATCCGAGCTCGTTAGACTCTCGTCTACCCTCCAGTCGTCTACCAGGTCCAGAATATCCGTCGAGCATGCTGTAATATCAACGTGGCTGCAGTAACGTTTGCCTCCTCTGATCGTGTCGAAGGTCGGAATTTCCCCTCTGTTGAGTATGTTGAGACTCAGCTCATTAATAGCTCCAGACACCTCTTCGCCCCTGTTGTCAATGGACGAGCTTCCCCACCAAGTGCTTTTTGCATTTGCATCTCCTCCTACAATCCACATTCTAGTACCAGTTTCTTCCTCGATGTGTTTGAGGTGCTCCAAGTAAGGTCCCACTGGCTGGTCTGGCTCGAAATAAAAGGAGACAAGCATGAGTTTCCAGGCTCTGGTCTGAATCCCAACCACGGTGATGTTGTTCGTGGTGAGTTTCGGGTACTGCATGACTGTAAGGTCTTGGTCAAAGACCGCAATTGCGGCCTTAACAGTGCCATCTCCGGTGTCAGTGCTCTGGAATATTCGAACGCCCCTGCGGTTTGTCATAACCTTAGCTCCTCCTACGTATGGTTCCTGGAGGAGAGCAATGGCGACTCCACGTTTTACGGCTTCCAGCAGGAGCTCGTCTGTTGCCAGTTTTTTCCGCTGGAGGTTGGCTTGTATCACTCTGTAGGGGTCTAGATTACTTTGGGTGCCATTAGCAATACGCCACTGTTGATCTGGCTATTTCGTCCCACTTACGGCGTGTTGGGCAATCGGGGTTGAAGGCGTTGTGGTCGGCGCTGTCGATATTGGCTCTTGTGCAGTTTTGGCATTTGGGTCGAACACCCGTAAGCCAGTCAGCACATTTTGCCTTCAGGTGTGGGCCACCACAGTGACTGCACAAGTCGGCTGGTTCCTTGCAGAATCGTTTGCCATGCCCATAGCCCAGACAGCGCGTACATTGAACCAGAGGGGTTTGGTCTTCAACCCTTACGCGTTGGAGGTCTACGTGCAGGCATCCGATTTCCGTAGCCCTTCTCCAGATCGTCGGAGACACGCTAACCACGATATGATTTGTGTGCGGGTTTCTAGTCCTTCTCCTGAACTTTACTTCCACTCTGTCCTCTTCTTTGCCTAGGTCATGAAAAACGTCCTTGTTCTGATTCCTCATCGCCTTGAGGACATCTTCATCTGAATTAGCTGAGAGAACGCTCTTGAGGATCAGTAATGGGTCCTTGTTTTTCATCACTTCGACATTGAGGTCCTGTCGTTCCCCTTCCAATCTGTCTCTAATTTTGTTCCTTTCTTCCCTGGTCTGGAATCCCATTATAACTTTTCTGTCTTTCGCCTTTCTTACCCTTTCAACTTTGACCCAGCCCTCCTTTGCATCCACTGTCTTCCGTATCTTATCCAGTACTTCGTCCCCTGTTTCCGTGTCATCTTTTGAAGTGACTACGATAGAGTGCAGCGTATTTCGCATTTGGTTGGACTTGCCGCTGTGGGTCGCAGTTACACTAGCATATGTTGCCATGGCTCCCTGTTCTAATGCTGCTTTTAGCTCCTCCATCTTTTTACTGCTTTCCTGTAGCAGTTTCGAGTGTTCCTCGATTCGTGCTACTAGCAGGTTTCCCTCTGTGCTGATCGAGAAGGTAGCGTCGATGACGGCGGCTGCGGGCTCTGTACTTTCTTTCACTACTCCTGAGCTTTTGGTTTTTCCCTCTTTTTCAGCTTCCTTTACCAGCTGGTACAGTCGATCTAACGCCTCCGTAATGCCATTTTTAATTTCTGTCTTGGTGTTCCTCGAGCTGTTCAAATGTAATTTGGCTTTGGTCAAGCAAGCCTTGGCTTCTGTGGATCGATCCGCGTACTGTATCTTTGGCGGCGTGTGGATCTCTATTAATTTCGTGCGCATTTGGAAGGTTGTATTCTCCTGTTGCTCACGAGGTTTTTGCACTACTTTTGCAGGGCCCGCCTGCATCGTCTTAGAGGTTAGGGGGGGTGTTGGGTCTGCGCTTGTGGGTTTTACAACAGCTTCCCTTCCTCCAACGCTGTTTTGACTGTTTGTGGGTGATGTTTTGGGTTTAGTTGGCGATTTCTCGCTGTCTGCCTTCTTTACTGGGGTCCTCATTCCGAGCATAGTTCGTTAGAGGTACGTGTCAATAATAAAATGTCAAGGTGTAAAGTGTATAATAAAATAATTAAAAGTGCGCAAGTTTTTTTTTTTTTTTTTTGTGTTTTCTCTATGTAGAGTTGACACGGTCGGCTTGTTAGTTCCGCGAAACTAGTCAAGCAATAAACTTTTGATAGAACCTTTGAATATCGTCTCCAGGTGTCAAAAGCTGTCAATGTAGAGCAAAATTTTGTGCAGCTCTATGTAGAGTCAATTTGATGAGTTCATTAAGTAGCTCTCTCCGAGACCTTTCAAAAGACCCCAAACTCGGCTCAAATCCGCCAAGGGGTTCCGGAGCTATCCCAGCTTAAAGTTTTTGGTTTTTTGCCAAGATGGCAGCCGAAAAGTGGTTACAAGAGGTTATCTCCGGAACCGCCGGCTCAAAAACCACCGTGTTTGGACTCTTCTTACTTGGCTCAATGAGACCCGTCCTCTGAAATAATTTTCAGGCTGAAAAACTTTGACACCCCGAAAACGCCTGAAAAGTATCCTATCCGATAGGCTACAGTCTGTCGCTATAGCCGGTGAAAGTCCCGCCGCTCTGCGACGCTCCGTTGCGGAGATATGGGTGTTTAAATATTGGCAAAGATGGCGGCACAAATGTCAAACTCGATGTTTAATAGGAGATATCTCCGCTTAGGACGGTCGCAGAACACCCGAGTTTGGGCTCTCCTAACTCAGCCCGAGCTATTCTATTCACTGAAGCCGCTTTCAGGACCCTGAAAATTTTGCGCCTCAAAACGCCTGAAACCGCAGTATGTGAAGGATAGGGGTCCCCCAAATATAATTTCGAAAACCGCGAGTTTCCAGGACTTCCGGTTTGGAAGCCACAGCGAATTGAAATCTAACAAAATGGCCGCTCAACTGTCAAAAGTCAAGTTTGGAAGCCCGTAACTTCGGATCCCTTCGTCGGAGAGAGTCCGGGTTTCGAATGTACTTGTTGGCGTCACTTCAGGTATCTGCTGAAAACGCTTTCAGTGACATAAATTTTTTCAGCCTGAAAAGTGCTGAAACCTTATGATATGTAATCCTTACAAAACGCAATAATTAAAAGTGAAAGTCCGAAAATCATCGGCTCAGCGGTTCCCGAGATATCGCTCGTTGAAATTCCGAACCCAAAAAACCAAAATGGCGGAATCTGGTTTAAATCTCAATTTTATAGGTATAGCACCCAAGTTTGGGCTTATATAGGTCACAATAGAAGTGTTGGACACAGTCCTGATGTCAAAATTAAATATTTTCTATTATATTTGAAATAAAAGCTAAAAATTAGTTAAAATTCGATAACTCAGGATTCACTAAACAAAAAATTTTGGAAAAAATGTCATAAAATAGTATAAATCTTGCGCTACGAAGTGATATAAATCATCCTGATAGCAACATATAATTTCATAATAAAAATGTTAAAAAAGTGGTTTTTTAATAAAATTCCTTATAATTTATAAACTACTTAATTAAAAAATCTGAAACTTATGATCTCTATTTAGCTGGTAAGCGCGCCAAGGACAGCAGTTGAAGATCTTGAAAATTTTGATAACATCCAAAGATACATAGGTCTAAATTTTGAATATTGTTTATGTTCTTAAAAATCAGCCGTAAAAGGTACAATAGAAATACTTGCGGTGCAAGGCTTGATCTCTCCTGGAGATAAAGGCTACAAAGTTTTAGGCGTCTGGTGCTGCGTTTTCGCGGTTTTCAGCACCACGTGGTTTTCTTTTTTTTCAGAATAGCTTCCGATGGCGTGGGTTTTTCACAGTTCTGAGTAGTCCGAGGGGTGGGCGTCAGCAATCCCCTTCACTTTCTTAAATAAAAAAGTGGGGGTATCGATCTGGATTCAGCAGCGTATTCAATTGAAGTTTGGAATCTTAGACTTAACCTCTAAGTATTAAGATTTTTCAAGTTTTTTAGCACTTTTCACTGTAATCCGGGTATAGACACTCACAGGGGCGTTTAGGTTTCGCAAAGCCCCGTCTATAGACACCACATTTATCAAAATCGGGCGATTTTTACCCACTTTATTGATTTTTTAAGCGCGGAGCGACTCCGAAAACGATCCGAACGCCACGAGGGTTGCGGGGGAACTGGGTTAGGTTAGGTTAGGTTAGGTTAGGTTAGGTTAGGTTAGGTTAGGTTAGGTTAGGTTAGGTTAGGTTAGGTTAGGTTAGGTTTTTTTTTTTTTTTTTTTTTTTTTTTTTTTTTTTTTTTTTTTTTTTTTTTTTTTCTGAGCCAAAACCGCCATGTTTATGGCGCCTATAAGCGCGACTCTCATTCATACCAGTTCTCGCTTTTGTGCCTCTCGTACTCTCATGCTGCATACTGGATCTTTCTCGCATTCTTCCTCAGACATTCCAGTGGGTGGGACTCCCACTTTTAGTACTATTCTACTACTACAATACTATTATTTCCTTTCTTTATTTATATTTTTCTTTGGAATGGGGGAAATAACTTTACTAAGAAACATTTCTATTATCTTTTTACAATTGCACATGTCTATACTATTACATTATATATATCTATTACATTATTATCTATGTCTATATGCTTAGATCTATATGTTTTATTCTACAGGGAATGCTTACATCCATGTTCTTATTCTATTGTCCTTACATTTCTATTTTGTTATACTACTACTTACTATTTACTATTTCAATGCTCGTTTCCTATGCTTCTTGTTTATATACAAAATATAAATGAAACATAGATTTTACAAACTCTTATGTCTAATTATTACGCTTGTGGCCACATTCTCGCAGTACGTCAAAAATATCTTCCGGCTTTTGCCCATCATCACTTCCCTCACACTATCCCTCGTCAGCTCAATGTCCAGTTCACGCTCGACTTTATAGCGTTCCCTACTAAAAATCGGGCAATCTAAGAGGATATGCTGGACACTTTCCGTCACGCTAGGGTCACAAGCGCACGATGGGCTCTCCTTACATTTGAAGCGGTTCAAATATTCAGAAAACCCACCGTGCCCCGTCAGTACTTGTGTGAGGACGCCTGTTGGCCGCACCTGTTTTACAATACGGAATGCCGCAATGGCGTCTGGAAGGAACATCTTCGTCACGGAGGCCGTCTCGCCAGACACATATCTCCGATTCCATTCATCGAGCGATCCCATGCGGATCTGACTTCTGATGAATGAAATCGGACACCGGTCATAGTCCGGCTTCCTCCGCGACGACAATGCTGCCTCCTTTGCCAGCTCGTCCGCACGCTCATTCCCAGGCAGGCCCTCGTGGGCCTTGATCCAGAACAGAGACACAGCTTTGCTCTGTTCCAAGGCTTCAACCAGGTTGGCTCGCGCGCGAACCGCCAGGGGATGGAGCGAGCCATGGTTTGTCAGCGTCTGCAATGCTGACATTGAGTCGCTGTACACTCCATAGCTCGCCTCTTTGCGTTTGAGGATGACGTCCGTTGCCTTGCAAATGGCCAGAAGTTCTGCCTGGTAGACTGTGCAGTACGCGGCGAGGCTGAGTTTGAGGTTCTGGACTTCGCCAACATTATCCCACAAGGATAATGCCGCTCCGACCTTCCCCTCAATCTTGCTGCCGTCAGTGAAGATTCGCACTGCCTGCACATTATTTTCGTCTACCTGCTGTTGATCAGCTAGGCACACGAACTCCAGGGGCATTTGCATTGCTGGGTGAGGGGCTTCCGCAAATCTTACCATACGCTCAATCTCCCGGTCTCCCGGCACGAACCGAGACGACCCTCTCCTAGCTTCATACAGGGCGGCTGCCTCTTGTATGCGCAGGTCTAGAGGAAGTATCCCGGACAGTACCAGCGCCGAGTTTAGAGAGACCGTACGGTAAGACTTGCAGAGCTTCTGGACGAAGCCTCGTTGGACAGAGCCTAGCTTCTTCCGTATACCCAGCTTAGCGGTAGCGGGGGCCCAGGCGCCAGCCGCGTATGTGATGATCGGCTCTATCGTAGCTGTATATATTACATGGATGACATCCCGATTTAATCCCCAGCTTACTTTAGCGGCGCGGGACAGCTGTTTATAAATATTCGCCGCCTTCTTGCAAACGTTCGCCGTGTGCTCGTTGAAGGTGAGCTTCTCATCTATGGTGAGTCCCAGCAACTTCATGCTCCTTACCATACCGATGCCGACCCCGGCCATATTCAGGACTGGGGTGTCGTACTTAAGCTTGTTTGTTACAAGCATCGCGCTCGTTTTGTGCGGTGCAAACTTAAGCTTGTTCCTGACTCCCCAGTCATGGACACGGGCGAGGGCTGCATTGGCGATACTGGAGACTTCTGTTGCCGTGTCGCCATCCACGACGAGAACGATGTCGTCCGCGAACGCCTGGACAAAATTTCCACGCCGTTCCAGCTCCTGCAGCAGCGGGTCGAGGAGGAGGTTCCACAGGATGGGACCACCGATTGACCCTTGGACACAGCCTTTGTTCGTCTCTATTGTGCATTCCTCCCCGGCATAACGAACCCTTACCTTCCTACTGTCGAGATAGCTGTCTAGTAGCCTCCTGGTGTTTACCGGGCACTGTTCCTCAGCCAGTCTGACTCTAATAGCCGGCCACCAGGCACTATCGAAAGCCCCCTCTATATCCAACGACACCAGGACAATTAGCTTCTTCAGCCTCAACTTGTTCTGTACGTGTTTCATTAGCGTATAGAGGGCGTCCTCGGTGCTCCTTTGGGGCATAAAGCCGAACTGGTGAGTACTAAGCCGCGGCACTAGCTGCCATTTTATCCGTGCTACTATCATCCTCTCCAGGACCTTACCCAAGACCGGCAGTAGACCTATCGGTCTATATGACTTGGGGCTCTGGTAATTATCCTTGCCCGGTTTTCGGAGGACCACCACTGTAGCCTCTTTCCATATGTCCGGGAAATGTGCCAGTTCTAGGCATTTGTTGTAAAGGGCAAGGAATGCGTCCAGGTCCTGGTAGATAGCTCGACTGCAGATATCCGATGTTAATCCATCCCCTCCTGGTGCCTTCTTAGGATTGAAACCAGCCACTGCGGTTTTCAGCTCCAGGGACGTAAAAGGTGGGTCATGATATTCATCATGAGTCCACTCGTTTACGCGTCTGGCTACTTCTCTAATTCGTCTGTGGTCTGCGTTGTCCTTTTCTTCTGTGTCCTTGGGATAGAACGTATCTGCAAGTAGGGCTGCCGATTCTTTTGGGTTTAGGTACGCACCATCGATAGATAGGGTCAAGTCTTCCTGTCTCCTGGTAGTCCTGCCGATGATCCTGTAAATACCTTCCCACACTCCTTCACGGTCTTGCTTCTGACAGAACTCCTTCCAACTGGTGACTTGGGCTTTCTTTGCTTGGATCTCATAGTCTTTTTTCGCTTTCAGGTACTCGTCGACGACCATCGCTCTCCGGACCGGCGCGGCGTTGCGGATGCGGTTTTTCTTCCTCGTCACGTCCTTTCTCATCGCTGCGAGCTCCTCGGACCACCACGGAAAGGTAGGTTTAATTTTGGTATTAATTTTGGGTATGGAATATTCGCATGTTTCTATTATTATGTCTCTGTATAAAATAACAACTTGTTCTAATTTTTGCTTATTGTTTATACGTTTAATACTGTCTAAATTTAAATTATTTGTTTCATTTAATTCGTTAAATTTTGTTCTAAAATTTTCCCAGTTTGCTTTTTTAGTATTAAATTTTCTTGTTGTCCTAATTATGTTTATTCCTTTTTCCCTTTTTACGTTTAAATTGAAAAATATCGTGTTGTGATCCGAGGACGTTGCTCCCGTGTCGACCCGCCAGCCGTCTACCAGGTCAAATAAGTTGAGCGAACATGCCGTGACGTCCACATGGCTTTTATATGCTCTACCACCTCTAATCGTGTCAAATGTAGGCGTGTCGCCAGTATTCAGTACCTGAAGCTCCAACTCTTCCAGGGTCCCGGACATTTCTTCACCCCTGGGGTCTTCGATCGTGCTGCCCCACCAGGCACTCTTTGCGTTTGCGTCACCGCCGATCAGCAATCCACCGTTGGCCGCTTCCATTTTGATCTGGGCGATCTGGTTCAGGTATGGCCCTATTGGTTGGTCTGGCTCGAAATAGTATGAGACTACTGCGATTTCCCAGGCTTTGGTCCGGATTCCCACCACAACGATATTGTTTGTAGTGAGTTTCGGGTGGGGGATGACGTCCAGGTCATCGTCAAAGACGGCTATTGCCGCCTTCACCCTCCCACTTCCATCGTCCTCGCACTGGTAGATTCTCGCACCCCGGTAGTTTTTCATACAAAGCCTCGCCCCCACGTACGGCTCCTGAATCAGCGCCCATGCGATCTTACGTTCACTGGCCTCTAAGAAGAGTTCGGTGGTAGCCAGTTCCTTGCGCTGTAGGTTTGCTTGGACCACACGGTATGGTCTTGCTGATTGTTGTACAGGAGTGTTCTTTGGGACCACATTAGCAATAGGCTATGGCCGTTCTCGCTATTGTGTCCCATTTCTTCATAATAGCGCAGTCCGTGCTAAATGCATTGTGGTCGGTTCTGTCCAGCTTTGCATGGGTGCAGTTGCAGCATGAAGGCGATGAGCCTGCCAGCCATTCCGCGCAGTCCCTTTTTAAGTGCGGTCCGCCACAGTGGCTGCACTTCTCTATGGTTTCAGTGCATAGGCGTCTGCTGTGCCCGTAGCCCAGGCAAAGCGAGCACTGGAGGAGTGGGCTCTGATCTTCGGCCCTGACTCTTTGCAAGTCTATGTAGACGTGTCCTCTCTCCGTTACACGCCTCCAGACACTGGGCGAGGCACTGAGCACTATGTGTCCAGTGTGCGGATTTCTGGCTCTCTTTCTGTATTTAACTTCGACCTTGGCTGCCTCACCGTCAAGGCCGTTAAAAATTTCCGGGTTTTGATTTCGGAGGGCCCTTACGACGTCCTCGTCGGTGTTAACCAATAAAACGTCCCTAAGAACCAGCAACGGGTCCCTGTTTTGTACTTCCTCCACGGTGAGGTCGGTTCCATTTTTCCTAATTCTGTCCTTAACCTTGTCTCTGTCCTCTTTTGTTCTGAAGCTCATGATCACCTTCCGGTTTTTCGTCTTTCGGACTCTGTCCACTGTAATCCAGTCGTCCTTTGCATTCACTGCGTCCCTTATCTTTGTCAGGACTCCTTCTCCGGTTGTGCTCTCGTCTTCGGTGGTAACGGCAATAGAGTGGAGAGCAGCTTGCCTAGGCGGTAGACTTTCCGGCTGACCTGCCGCTGCGCTAGCGTATGAGATTTTCTCAATGTTTTCTTGGCTGGTGTGCAGGGCCTCTTTCAGTCGGGTCATCAGCTCATTGCTTTCGGCAAGCTTCTTACTGTGCTCTTCCAGTACCATCCTGAGAGATTCCGCCTCCGCGACCCCCCCCCCCACAGCCCCCCGCACCGAACAGGGAGACGGAGAGGGAGCAGTCTCAGAGCTCTTAGTCTCTGTAATTTTTGGTGCTCTTCCCGAATACGTTCGCACTCTGTCTGCCTCGGCCTCCTTAACCAAGGTAAAAAGCCTGTCCACCTGTATTTTGATGTCCTCCTTTATTTCCCGCTTTATATTCTTGGAGAGTGCCAGTTGTTGTTTTACAATCATGAGGCACCTCTTAGCCTCAGCGGTCATGGGGCTCCTTACGCTGGTAAGCGGGACAGGTGGACTGTCGATCTGTACGACCATAGAAGTTCCCTTGGTGGTTGTGGGCGGCTTGGTTACCGGTTTCGGTTCCGTTCCGGTTTTTGTCGGCGAACTTGATTTTCGCGGTTCTTTCCGGCCCGCCTCCCATTCACCCACACTCCTACGTACGCTGTGTTGCGCGGAGGATCCAGCCTCTTGTGGGCTTCTGTTCGGTGGGACCTGCGATGTTGCCTTATTTACTGGAGTCCTAATGCCAATCATCTTCCTAGTATAGAGTGTTGTTTTGGCTCAACGTCAGTGGGGTATTGTAAAGAGTACCCTAGTCTTGGGTGTATAAGTAAAATAATAAAATAATAACAAGAGTAAAAAAAAAAAATATAATAAAAAATAACAATTACACACACATACAGTAGTAGCAACACAAAAAAGTAGATGTTATGATTCTGGGGAATCTTGTCTGTTTTTAATTTGATTTTATTCTTTATTTTCAGGTCAGGTGCGCGGCCGGAAGACCACCAGGCGCCTAACAGAAGTTCCACGCGTAAGGTAGGTGTCCAGGTAAGTTTTAGAAGACTTTTTTCCGCGGGTAACTCTATCGACTCCGGAAGTATGGTACGTCTCAGAAACGGAGCCTGGAGAGACAGAAGGGGTTTTCCGGGAAAGGTCAAGTGTGTGTGTGTAAACTTCCTCTGCGAGAATGTGGTCACGACGCGTGTTCAAGTTCCCAATAGGAGAATTAAGTTGTACTATATTAAAGTACCGTCAGTACGCCGCTATTAAGAGCCTGGCTCTGTCAGTTTTACTATATACTAGGTTCCAGACCTAGATCTGGTGTCGAGGAGCTCCCAGGAACCCAATACCGTCAAAATTTTGATGTAGAGTCAAAAAAAAATTTTTTCGACTCTACGTAGAGTCAAACTCTACCTTCCACTGGGTAGGTCTCCCCACGCCCTCTCCAATGAACCCAAACACGGCTACCCTAGCCCAAAGGGTTCCTGAGAAAACCGGGTTTGAAATTTTGGTTGCCAAAGCAAAATGGCGTCCGCAATTTGGTTACCTTAGGTTTTTTCCGGAACCGTTTGTTCGAATATCACCGTGCTTGGGCTTCCCAGAACGGGCTCGCCGAGAGCTATCAAGCGGGGTGGGTTTCAGGGCCAAAATTTTTCGGGTCCTGAAAGCTCCTGAAAACACACTCGTCGGGCAGGGCGGGCCCGGCCAGTGCCCACAAAGAAAATCCGGGCGCTCCACGAGTCCCGGTTCGGGAGTTATCCGGCCCCGAAAAATGATTTGACAGTCTAGGAACTGTCAAAGTCAATCTCCAAACCGGTATAACTCGCCTTCCCGAAGTCGTAGAACAACCGTGTTTGGGCTTATTCTGTTCGTCTCGCCACGCTACGACGTGTGCGATGGCTTTCAGGCGCCTGAAATTTCTCAGCGCCGATCGGCCTGAAACCGGGTAGATCGGGTAGGCGTTGTCGTCCCAAGCACCACTGTGAAATCCGCAACCTTCTAGGGCCCACGGATACGGAGATATGAAGGCTGCAAGTTACCCAAGATGGCGGCCCAGCTGTCAAAAGCTAAGTTAATTTGGTTGTAGCTCCGCAACCGTTTGTCCCAGCGAGGTGCGGTTTCGACTACTATGTCTGGCTTGACTTCCCCCACCCGACAAAATTGGGTTTAGGGCTGAAAATTTTCAGGTCCTGAAAACTCCTGAAAATGTACAGAAAATGTTCTCACTGTCTTCCCACAGGGAACAGTGAAAATCCTGGAATTTTAGGCCCAATATCTCCAGAGATATCAAGTTTTTAATAGTGCAACCCAAAAAACCAAAATGGCTGAAAAAGTCTATTTCCTTTGTTCCTGGAGTTATTGGACCCGAGTTTGGGCTTAATCTACCTGGAAGACACGTTGACAAATCAATTCTATGGTTAAAAATAATTTATTTTGATTATTTAACGATTTATTAGAAGAAAAGATTAAAAATTTCGTAACTTCGTTGTCTAGAAAGATAAAAATCTGGAAAAATCAGATTTATTTTAAGAAATTAAAAATCTAGTGGATGCAATTAAAATATCTTAAAATTTTGAAAAATTGACTGAAAATTTTGAAAATAACTGAAAAATCTAAAAAATCTTAAAAATCTAGCTTAACTGACACGTAAAAAAAATAAGCTTCTAAGTTGGTCTTCTTCTCTTCGTGAGCGCGCAACCGATTTCACTGGAATTTGGGGGGGTTGTCGCTGCAGATTTTGCGATATACTAGCTTAAAGTTTGAGGTAAACAGTATTTTAAAAGTAACGGTACTTTTTACCTGTGGGCGGTAAAAATCCGTTTGAAGCGTCGAGAGGTTTGTCTTGCTGTCTTCTTTGTTCTACCAAAATTTGGAGTGTCTGCTGCGTCGGTTTCAGTGACCACGTGGTGGAAATTTGAGGTTAGATTTTTGGTTTTCCTCAAATTTCTTGGGAGTTCGTGGGCGGATTTTCCCAACTGAGGCGTCCAATTGTGTGCTTTGGCAGGCTCCACAATATGGTCAAACGAATCTCGTGGTGAAAGGTGTAACCAACGAGTTATGGTATTTCAAAGTTTGTCGGAGTAACACTTTTCCGAGTTTTTCTTTAATAACTTTTCACTGCACCGTTTTTCGTAAACACAATTTGCACAGTCGTATGCGCCGAACCGAGGCGCAAATTTTGATGCTACGAACGTCACTGTATCACTAAGAATACTATTTTTGTTAATTTATTTGCGCAGAGCGTTACAAAAACGTGGTGTTCGCGGTCGCAGACGGACGCAGACTGGGTTAGGTTAGGTTAGGTTAGGTTAGGTTAGGTTAGGTTAGGTTAGGTTAGGTTAGGTTAGGTTAGGTTAGGTTAGGTTAGGTTAGGTTAGGTTAGGTTAGGTTAGGTTAGGTTAGGTTAGGTTAGGTTAGGTTAGGTTAGGTTAGGTTAGGTTAGGTTAGGTTAGGTTAGGTTAGGTTAGGTTAGGTTAGGTTAGGTTAGGTTAGGTTAGGTTAGGTTAGGTTAGGTTAGGTTAGGTTAGGTTAGGTTAGGTTAGGTTAGGTTAGGTTAGGTTAGGTTAGGTTAGGTTAGGTTAGGTTAGGTTAGGTTAGGTTAGGTTAGGTTAGGTTAGGTTAGGTTAGGTTAGGTTAGGTTAGGTTAGGTTAGGTTAGGTTAGGTTAGGTTAGGTTAGGTTAGGTTAGGTTTTTTTTTTTTTTTTTTTTTTTTTTTTTTTGGGATTATCTGTCATCCACTCCCTGCCTTGAGCAGGATCGTTATTAATCAAATTTTTTATGTTTGTCGTTTTGTTTAGTTTTTACTTTTTGCGTGTAAATAGTTATAATACGTTATATATGTTTATATATTATCAGTGTGTATATATTGTGTTTTAGTTTGTGTAGTAGATATTTTTTATTACATAAATTTTATTTATTGCGTGTAAATAGTTATAATATGTTATATATGTTTATGTTTATATATTATTAGTGTGTATATATATTGTTTTAATTTGTGTAATAAATATTTTATGTTCTTGCCTTTCTCAAGGGTCGCGCAACTCTTGACGCCCGTCAATATCTTGCGCTTTCTTGAGCCCAACTTTTATACTTTTCTATAATAAATATTTAATAAATTGGGTTAAATGTGTTGTGTGCGTTTAGATGTGTGCATATATATATAATTAAAGTGTATGCGTTCATCTTTGTTTGTCATTTCCGTATATATGTGTGTGTCCAATCTGTATGTTTTATTATGTGTTATCTCTTTCTTTCTCAAGGGTCGCGCAAACTCTTGGCGTTAACCAATATATTGCACTTGCTTGAGCCCTTCTTTTCTAGACTTTTTTTGTTTGTGTTAATGTATATATATATATATATAAGTATATAATTAAATATATATATGTTTGCTTTTGTGTTTATTCTTAATTGTTTTTAGCATCACTGATAAGGTATACATTTATTTATTATTTATATTTCATTAAAATTAAAAGAAAGAAGTTATGTAGGTATCTTGTGTTTGAAGATCGTAACTGATAGGGACAGACTGCAATAGACATTATCTGTTCCTAGCAGCCACGATCTCTACCACCCTCCTTGCGAATTTCAAAAATGTCTCCCGCCTCTTGGTGTTGCCCATGATGTCGCTCATGTTCTCCCTATTATATACGTCCCCATGCTCCAGTTCACTGTCATATCTTGCTCGACCGAAAAACGGGCAGTCGAGCAAGACATGCAGTGCCGTTTCCTCGACTCCCGGGGAACATGTGCACGATGGGTTCTCCTTGCACTTGAATCGTGTCAGGTATTCGGAGAACCCACCATGCCCCGTTAGTATTTGTGCCGTTTTACTGTCCATAGGGATCTTGCGGACCGTCCTGTGGCTCTCAATGGCGTCCGGAAAGAAGATTCTGGTTGTCCCGGCTGTCTCACCCGACTGATACCTCCGGTTCCACTCGCCAAGGGATCCCCGCCTGATTTGCCCCTTGACGAATGAGACCGGGCATTTGTCGTAGTCGGGTGAGCGTTTTGAATGTAGGGCAGCCATTTTGGCCAGGAAATCGGCGCGTTCGTTGCCCGCAAGCCCCGCGTGGGCTTTCAGCCAGAACAGAGACACAGCTTTGCTCTGGCCGAAAGCAGTGCGGAGGTTTTTGCGGGCTTCGACTGCCAGGGGATGTGGGGAGCCATTATTTACAACTGCCTCCAGCGCGGACCTGGAGTCGCTGTATATCGCGAAGCTCTGCTGAGCACCCCGAACAATGTCCTTCGTGGCTCTGCATATGGCCAGTAGTTCCGCCTGATAGACCGTGCCGTATGATGGCAGCTTCAACTTGACGGCCCTGGTTTCCGCATTACCCTCCCAGAACGAGGCTGCGGCGCCCACCTTGCCGTCAATTTTGCTGCCATCAGTAAATATTTTGACAGCGAAGTCGTAGTTGGCATCAAGTTCGTTTTGGTCTATCAGGCTCTTGAACTCTAGGCGCATATGCGTTGCCGGGTGTCCGTTGTCGGCGTGCCCCGCCCTTCGCTCGATCTCCCCGCCCGCGAGGTCGGGCCTGGGTACCCCCCTCTTGGCTTCGTACAGGGCTGCTGCCTCCTGGACGCGGATGTCGAGAGGGAGTATCCCAGCAAGAAGCAGCGCCGCGTTCAGGGAGACCGTGCGGTAGGCTCTGCAGAGCTTCTGCGCGAATCCACGCTGGATCGAGGCGAGCCGTTTTTTGGCTCCCAGCTTTTCCACCGCCGGTGCCCAGGCGCTCGCCGCGTACAGAGTCACCGGTTCAATGACCGCGGTTAGGTTAGGTTAGGTTAGGTTAGGTTAGGTTAGGTTAGGTTAGGTTAGGTTAGGTTAGGTTAGGTTAGGTTAGGTTAGGTTAGGTTAGGTTAGGTTAGGTTAGGTTAGGTTAGGTTAGGTTAGGTTAGGTTAGGTTAGGTTAGGTTAGGTTAGGTTAGGTTAGGTTAGGTTAGGTTAGGTTAGGTTAGGTTAGGTTAGGTTAGGTTAGGTTAGGTTAGGTTAGGTTAGGTTAGGTTAGGTTAGGTTAGGTTAGGTTAGGTTAGGTTAGGTTAGGTTAGGTTAGGTTAGGTTAGGTTAGGTTAGGTTAGGTTAGGTTAGGTTAGGTTAGGTTAGGTTAGGTTAGGTTAGGTTAGGTTAGGTTAGGTTAGGTTAGGTTAGGTTAGGTTAGGTTAGGTTAGGTTAGGTTAGGTTAGGTTAGGTTAGGTTAGGTTAGGTTAGGTTAGGTTAGGTTAGGTTAGGTTAGGTTAGGTTAGGTTAGGTTAGGTTAGGTTAGGTTAGGTTAGGTTAGGTTAGGTTAGGTTAGGTTAGGTTAGGTTTTTTTTTTTTTTTTTTTTTTTTTTTTTTTTTTTTTTTTTTTTTTTTAAATCTTTTATCCACCAACAAAGCTGGCGCCTAGGTACTTCAACTACATTTATACAAGTTCTCGCTTCCATGCCTCTCGTACTTTTATTCTTCATACTGTTTCTTTCTAGCTTCCTTCATCTGTCTTTCTTATGGGTGGGATGCCCATTTACTCTATCTATGCTATTGTTTTGATTCTTTTATTTATTTCTCATCGGGGGGAAATAACGTTTTCAACAGTTTTTATTTTACATTTTTTTCTTACTCTATACATTTCTTTACTATAATACTCTTTATTATATCTATCTTACAGTTTTGTCTATACTATCCTATTTCTACCTTAACAATGTTCTACTTTTACCTTAACAATTGGCCTTATCTTACTTTTACATTGACAATATTCTTATATTAAACTATGCTTTTATATTTTCTTAATGTTATATCTTACGTCTATTTTACTGCTTACTTTTTTAAAACAAACTTATTCCTATGTTACCACATAAATATATTCATATATTCTATGAAACATAGATTTGTTACTCAACTTTTATTTCTCTCTATGACTTTTGCAGCGATGTTTATGCAGTAATCTATAAACTGTTTCCTGTTCTTACTTTTAAATATCTCCCGAATATTTTCATGACACAGTTTAATTCCTAGTAATTGCTCGAGATTGAAGCGTTTGGCGGCGTATACGGGGCAATCCAGGAGCAGGTGCGGGATGGTCTCACTCATCCCTGGATCGCAGATGCACGATGGGCTCTCCTTACACCTGAAACGGTGTAGGTATTCGGAAAACCCACCGTGCCCCGTCATGACCTGCGTAAGTATACCCGTTGGCTGCACCTGTTTCACAATACGGAAGGCTGCTTTGGCGTCCGGAAGAAACATTCTCGTCACGGAGGCCGTCTCGCCAGACACATATCTCCGATTCCATTCATCGAGTGATCCCATGCGGATCTGACTTCGTATGAATGAGATCGGGCACAGGTCATAGTCCGGCTTCCTCCGCGACGACAATGCTGCCTCCTTCGCCAGCTCGTCCGCGCGGTCATTCCCCGGCAGCTCCGCGTGTGCCTTGATCCAAAACAAGGAAACATCTTTCTTTTGGTCCAAAGCCTGAGCCAGATTGGCTCGTGCGCGGACTGCCAGGGGATGGAGAGAGCCATGGTTTGCAAGCGTCTGCAATGCTGACATTGAGTCGCTATACAAACCATAGCTCGTCTCTTTGCGCTTGAGGACCACGTCCGTCGCTCTGCAAATGGCCAAGAGTTCCGCCTGGTAGACTGTGCAGTACGCGGCAAGGCTAAGTTTGAGGTTCTGGATTTCGCCTTCATTATCCCACAAGGATAATGCGGCTCCGACCTTCCCCTCAATCTTGCTGCCGTCAGTGAAGATTCGCACTGCCTGCACATTATTTTCGTCTACCTGCTGTTGATCAGCTAGGCACACGAACTCCAGGGGCATTTGCATTGCTGGGTGAGGGGCTTCTGCAAATCTAACCATACGCTCAATCTCCCGGTCTCCTGGCACGAACTGAGACGACCCTCTCCTTGCTTCATACAGGGCGGCTGCCTCTTGTATGCGCAGGTCTAGAGGTAGTATCCCAGCTAGTACCAGTGCCGAGTTTAGAGAGACCGTACGGTAAGACTTGCAGAGCTTCTGGACGAGGCCTCTTTGGACCGAGCTAAGCTTCTTCCGTATCCCCAGCTTTTTCGTAGCGGGAGCCCAGGCCGCAGCCGCGTAGGTTACTATAGGCTCTATCGTAGCGGTGTAAATAGTGCGGATCACTTCCCTGTTCAACCCCCAACTAGCCTTAGCCGCCCTGGATAATTGCTTATATATATCGGCGGCTCTTCTGCAGATGTTCGCAGTGTGCTCGTTGAAGGTCAATCCGTGATCTATGGTCAACCCCAGCAGCTTCATGCTCTTGACCAAGCCAATGTCGACCCCGGCCATGCACAGGGCTGGGGTGTCGTACTTAAGCTTGTTGGTTATAAGCATCGCGCAGGTTTTGTGCGGTGCAAACCTCAGCTTGTTTCGGACACCCCAACTCTGAACATGGGCGAGAGCTGCATTGGCTATCCTGGTTACTTCGCTGGCTGTGTCACCATCCACTACTAGGACTATATCGTCCGCGAAGGCCTGCACGAATATTCCCTCCTTTTCCAGATTCTGGAGCAATGGATCCAGCAACAGATTCCAAAATATTGGACCGCCAATTGACCCTTGGACACAGCCTTTATTTGTCTCTCGTGTGCATTCTTCCCCGGCATATCTGACCCGTACCCTTCTGCCATCGAGATAGCTGTCAAGTAGCCTCCTGATATTGACCGGGCACTTTTCCTCTGCCAGCCTGACTTTGATTGCTGGCCACCATGCGCTATCGAAGGCGCCCTCTATATCCAACGACACCAGGACAATTAGCTTCTTCAACCTCAACTTATCCTTCACGTGTTTTATTAGAGTATACAGAGCGTCCTCGGTGCTCCTCTGGGGCATAAAGCCAAACTGGCGAGTACTAAGCCGTGGTACCAGTTGCCACTTGATTCGTGCCACTACCATCCTCTCCAGGACCTTCCCCAAGACCGGCAGTAGACCTATTGGTCTGTAGGACTTGGGTTTCAAATAGTCATCCTTGCCCGGTTTCCTTAACACGACCACCGTAGCCTCCTTCCAGATATTCGGGAAGTGTGCCAGTTCCAGGCATTTGTTGAACAGAGCAAGGAATGCGTCCGGGTCCTGGTGGATCGCTCGACAGCAGATGTCCGACGTGAATCCATCCGATCCGGGGGCCTTCTTCGGGTTGAAACCTTCCACGGCTGTCTTCAGCTCTAGCGGTGTAAACGGTGGGTCATGGTATTCCCCATGCTTCCACTCGTTTACTCGGCATGCTACTTCTCTAGTGAGCGTGTGGTCATCGTTGTCCTCCTCTGCTGTGTCCTTGGGATAGAATGTGTCGGCGAGTAGGGCTGCCGACTCCTTTGGGTTTAGGAATGCACCATCGTTGCGTAGGGTCAAATCTTCTTTCCTCCTGGCGGTCCTTCCGATCACTCTGTATATGCCTTCCCATACTCCTTCGCGGTCCTGTTTCCTACAGAACTCCTTCCAGCTGGCGGTTTGGGCCTGTTTGGCTTTGCACTCGTATTCTTCTTTGGCTTTCAGGTACTCCTCAACGACCTTCGCTCTCCGGACCGGTGCGGCGTTGCGAATGCGGTTTTTCCTCCTGGTGAACTCTTTTTTCAAGGCAGCGAGCTCCTCGGACCACCACGGGACAGTAAGCTTAACCTTGTTTTTTATTTTAGGCATTGTTCTTTCGCAAGCTATTTCAATTCCCTTTTGATATTTTACTATTAATTCTTCTAATTTGTCCTTACTTACTATACTATCAACGTTTTCTACCTGAATATTATTTTCTAATTTAAACTTTTTCAACTCCTCTCTAAATTTTCCCCATTCTGCTTTTTTACTATTAAACCTTCTAGTAGTTCTGATTATGCTTGTCCCTTTTTCTCTTTTTATTTTTATCTGTAAGAAAATGGTGTTGTGGTCCGAGCTCGTTGCACCAGTGTCAACCCGCCAGCCATCCACCAGGTCAAAAAGGTCGAGCGAACATGCCGTGACGTCAACGTGGCTCATCAGCACTCTCCCTCCTCTGACAGTATCGAAGGTGGGCGTGTCACCAACGTTTAGTACCTGAAGCTCTAACTCTTCTAGGGCCCCAAGCATCTCCTCACCCCTAGGGTCCTCTACGGTGCTGCCCCACCAGCTGCTTTTTGCGTTTGCGTCGCCCCCTATCAGCAATCTACTGGTGGCCACTTCTCGCTTGATCTGGGTCAACTGGTCCAGGTAGGGCCCTATGGGTTGGTCTGGCTCAAAGTAATAAGAGACTACTGCAATTTCCCAGGCTTTGGTACGGATCCCCACCACAACTATGTTGTTTGTGGTGAGTTTCGGGTAGGGTATAACATCTAAGTCATCATCAAAGACGGCGATTGCCGCCTTTACCCTCCCACCTCCATCGACCTCGCTCTGGTAGATTCGCGAACCTCGGTAGCTCTTCATACTTCTCGCTCCTCCCACATATGGCTCCTGGATC
Source organism: Caradrina kadenii (assembly GCA_947462355.1). Classification (NCBI taxonomy): domain Eukaryota; kingdom Metazoa; phylum Arthropoda; class Insecta; order Lepidoptera; family Noctuidae; genus Caradrina; species Caradrina kadenii. The sequence goes on along the minus strand of OX381691.1, from coordinate 1,535 downwards.
AGTGCCCATGCGACTTTGCGCTCACTGGCCTCTAGGAAGAGTTCGATGGTTGCCAGTTCCTTTCTTTGTAGATTTGCTTGGGCCACCCAGTATGGTCTTGCTGATGACGCCGGAGTATTCGTTGGGACAACTTTAGCAATACGCAATAGACAGCCTGGCTATTGCGTCTCGCTTTTTGCGAATCGGACATTCTGAACTGAATGCGTTGTGGTCGTTTCGAGCTAATTTGGCTGCTGTGCAGTTCCTACACGTTGGATCGGTGCCAGTCATCCAATCCGGGCACTGTGCCCTGAGGTGCGGCCCTCCGCAGTGACTGCAGAGATCTGCTGGTGCTATGCAGAACCTCTTGCTGTGGCCGTACCCCAAGCATCGGGAACACTGTACAAGGGGTGATTGGTCTGTTACCCGTATGCGTTGTAGGTCTATATAGACCGCTCCAGCCTCGGTAGCTCGCCTCCACAACGTTGGGGACACGCTGAGGACGATATGGTTCGTGTGCGGATTTCGCGCTTTTCTTTTATATTTTATTTCCATCCTGTCCTCTTCCTTTGTTAGGTCGTGGAAGATGCCTTTATTTTGATTTCTAAAGGCCATTAAGACTTCCTCATCCGTATTTACTGAAAGGACATCCGCCAATTTCAGGAGGGGGTCTCTATTCCTGACCTCTTCCACGTTCAGGTTTTTCCCGGAGTTTTCCAGTCTCCGTTTCAGTTCTTGTCTGTCCTCCAAAGTGTTGCAGCTCATTATAATTTTTCGGTCCTTAGCTTTTCTAGTCCTTTCCACCTTGACCCATCCCTCCTTGGCTTTCACCGCCTCTCTGACTTTAGTCAGGACTTGGTCGCCTGTGTCTTCTTCGTCTTGCGACGTGATGACTACGGAGTGTAGTGCGTTTGATGTGGCTGGTTGCAAGGTGGGTCGAGCTGAGGCTGCATCTGCGTATGTTTTTGAGCTTATGATCTGGTGTTGCTGGTCCATTAGAATTTTCATCTCATCCAGTTTCTTCGCATTGTCCAAGAGAAGTTGGCTTTGCTCCTTGAGCTGTTCCATAATCTGGCCGCCGTTTCCATTGGCCTGCTCTTGGGGCGTACTTTCTGGCATATCGACCGACATTTTAGTGTTGATAGGCGTCTCTCCATTCTTTTTGAGTATTTTAATTTCGGCTTCCGCCTCCTTTATCAGCTGGAAGAGTTTTTCAATTGCTTCCAGGACGCTAGTCTTTATATCGGTCCTGATGTTTCGGGAGTTTCCGATATTTGTCCTGGCTTTTAAGTAGCTGCATTTCGCTTCCGCCAAGCGACTGTTCACTGCCTGTCTAGGAAGTATCGGAATATTCAGCTTGCTGGTCGATGGAGTTAGATTTTGGGCCTCCGATCCGGCGGCCTCCAGCCATTCCACGCTGCGCCTCACATTGGTCGACAGCGTCTGTGTTTTCGGAGGAGACTTCGGTTTTTCGGTGCTGGTTTTGGTGTTCGGTGTCACCATTTGGGTCCCAGAAGGGGATTTTTTCCCCGTGCCGTCCGCAGGTTTCGCTGGAG